>VDFB02373365.1:102332529-102430773 GCA_007258455.2 Sequoia sempervirens | reverse complement strand
TAAATTAGACTACTAATCAATTAATCTAATGATCTAATATTAACTCAACTAATAAAGCATTCCTAAATTTAGCTAAAGTGTGTGAGAATAAATTAGACTAATAATCAATTAAAGATTAATTAATTATTAGCTAATGCAAGGGAAATTGATAATCCAACCTCACATATCACAATGAACACCTAGAAGCAAATAACTTGTCACTAAAGGAGATCTTGATTTGACTCTGGATGCACTGAAAAACTGCTTCAAGGAAAGATCTCACAAAAAAAGAAAAAGAAGCTTGCAGATATAAGTATGATACCATGTAGAAGTTGAAAATCCAAAGAGATCAATCCTTAAGAAAGGAGATCAAAACCCTAAAGGTGAGAACCCTAGGATGAGGATTAAATTAGCATGTGACAAGTGTCAAGATCATAATGAACAAGACTACGTGATTAATTTAATAACGCATAAATAAAGATTCCTAAGTTTAGCTTAAGTGAAATAATGTAAAGATGACTTAATTAATTAATCAATATGATTAAATTAATCAAGTAAACAACCTATTACTCTAAAACCCCCCCTTAAGATGAACTTAGGGAGAAGCTAAGAAACTAAGGAAAAAATGCATGAAAACAAAGATGGGTCCCAACAAACAAGGTCAGATGAGGTACCCATGTACAAATGTAAAATATCTCTCACAATAGGAGAAAAGGAGAAAACCTCATGGGAAAGACTCCTCTCCAAAAGAGAGAAATACAAGTGAAGGACTAAGAAGCCTCCAAACAAGAGTGAAGGATGATGAAGCCTCCAATCAAGAATAAAATGTTCCAAAAGATAGGAACGAAGGATGAACATGGAAAACATCATTGAAGAATGAAGAAGCTACAAACACTATCCTAGAATGACTGCTGAAATGTTGAAAATAGGAATGCAAGAGTTTCCATATGGTAAGTGATCCTTCTCACTGAAATGCGTGGGTAACCATCCACTACATCCACCTAGTACATAGGAACAAATACTTTATACATAACTCACTCCAACACAAAACCAAAGAAGCATTAACACCAATAGTAGAAACCCCCACTTAATGCTAACAAGGGAGAGGTATGATAGGTACACTAAAATTGAACGCCCTAAAGTAGTGCATGAAGAGGAATCAAGAACATTTGAAGGTGCATGTCAAGAAAGTACAAGCAGATATAAAGGATGTGAAAACAAAAGTCACATACACATGAGAAAGGTATGAAGGAAAACAAAGGAAAACATCAACCCCCATGGCAGTTTATATCATAGTGTGGGTAAAACAAGGCACAAAGTGATGTGCAAGAATCCCAATAATACACAGAAAAATATGAGGCACTTTATTTCAATGCATTTAAAAATGATAAATACATGCAAAGTGAGCCCATAATGCCCAAAAAGGACTACAACTGAGAAGAAGTATTTTTGGAAAAACAAAAAATCAAATCTAGAAGCCACCTACAATATTGCGAAGAGCTTGGAACAAGTTTTCTGATGATATCCTGTTTGCCCATTTTCGACATCGTATGCAAAAGACAAATTTATCAAGCACACAAAACAACGAATTTGTATAATCTGACTTCAATATTCTTCTATTAGTGCATTACATTCTTTTATTTTCTCTCTTTTGGAGGGGAGTTTTATTCCTATGTGGTTTTCTCCCTTTCTCCTTTTGTGAGAGATCAATATATTGTACATGGGTACCTCATCAGCCATTAGGGAGGGACCCATTCATGCATCCATTCATTTATTTCTTTATCATAGTTTAGTTTCTCCCTAGTTCATCATAAGGGGGGTGTTAGAGTAATAAAGTCATCACCTAATTAATTAATTAATCATTAATTAATTGGGTCACTTTATGCTTTATTACACTTAAGCTGAACTTAGGAGTGCTTTTATTTCATTATTTGCTTTAATTAATTAGTTACTTTTTGCATGATTAAATCCTCTTATATTAGAACATGTTGTCTCATTTATTCCTATTAGGACACTTGCCATGTTCTAATCTAACCCTAATCTAGGGTTAGCTTTCATCGTTTTCATAAGGATTGATTCATTGTAATTGTATTTCAATTCTCTATGGCAGCATATTCAATGTGACAGTTGTTCACATAATGCATATTTGATGTTTTATCATATCTGAATTGTTGAGAAATAATATCTTGCTTATTTCTTCATAGTGTGATAGGTTAGGGTATGTGCAGGATCATGATGGTCCAAACAGTGGCAATATGGTGGGTATGTGGCTGACGACTATTTTTTTAACCCAAAATTGATGAAATGAAAAGGGTTTTTAAAGGAAAATTTTAGATTTCCACGGATATTATAAATTATGCTTTACTTTGAATTTAATAAGTAATTATTATTCATTTTCTATTCAAATTACAACAAAATTCCTGATTGATAGGCTGATTGAAAAATATCTATAGCTTTCAAATGGTATCACATTTTTTGAATCCAAAACATGCGTCACATTCTATGCTTCACATACTATAGGATTAAAAAAATAAAAATTGAATTTCATAAAGTTTTGACCAAATTAAGGTGGTTAGACATAGGGGTTTTTATATTTTTTAAAAAATTGTGTAATAGGAAAATTCATAATTAATTATTTACTTGGAAACAAATGAAAAAAAAAAGTATGCATCACATCAGGCTTGAGTCCCTCTACTTATATCTAAAAATATTATAAAAATGCATTATCACTTTATTGTGGTTAGGTATTGCATGTATTAATTCTACTTTTATTTCTTTTCTCCTTGGAAATTTAAGTAATTATCACATTGAAATTTCCAAAATTTCACCAAATAGATTTAAAAAAAAAAAAACCAAGCCTAGTAGTTTAGAAACTACATTCAATTTGCTACATATTTGATTCTTACATATTTTTGAAATAATATAGATAAATTATTCAAATTTTTATGTCAAGTTTCCTAACTCTGAATTTTCTGAAATTTTTACCACTTAAGGGCCTACTTTTTCCATGATGATCCTACACATAGCCATAACTAATCACTTGTAGGAGTTTCATGGGAGTTGTGGATTGAATAGGCCAATTCCAACAACCTATGTATCCTAAACAAAAACTTCTTATACATATCCAAATACTCAAATTACATGAACCTATAACATTATCCAAGCAATTTAATTAATTCTTTGAATTAAAACAAAGATAAAAGCCATACATCATTGGACAATAATGAAGATGAAAAAAATCCTTAATCATTTTATTAATAGTTCATATAATGAATACACTAGGAGAGAAATGGCTTTGAATTTGCACCATCCTTTATATTCAAATTCTAGTACAGTTATCAAAATTACAATTGCATATCAACAAACTCAAAAAATACCTAAGACAAGTCTCAAGACTTTTATTTTCATTTCTCATTACAAAATTGTTCTATGATCAATCAACAACCTGTACGTTTGGTTGTGAATTCCTTATAGAAATGAAGGAGAAAACAAGCTTCAAGCTAGAATGCAAACATTTCATAATCTCATTAGGCCGATACAAAATATATTCCCTAATGTTGTTACATTTAAAACTCAAAGGAGGGAAAATATCACATTGGACAAAAATCATTTACATTTTTCAATGAATATTTATCTCACCTTCCAAAAGGCACCATTTACTCATTGCAACACTTTATCCATGTGCTCCCAAAATTCCTTCCACATACCTCAAGCTTTAAGGAAAAAAGGCATAAAATGAAGAAAGAAGAAAAGGACAAAGTACCTCCACATTTGCAATCCTTGTCATCAATTTCAAACTGGAGAGAATACAATACTTTTACATTGTTGTGTCTAAGGCCTAATTTGTATTAGTTCTAGGCAATATATTGTATTCTCCTTACTATAATTCCCATTGTTGTGGACACGTAACCAAAATTATAGTTATCATCTCACCATAGCAATAGCCTAATCATCCAGGACATCAAGATATTTGTCTTTCCAAAGCTGAAGCTCCTCCTTAGAAGGCTAAATGAACTCAATAACATTGTCTGCTTTTTCCCTATATGGTGCATACCTGGTCACTACCCGATTGGCTTCATTGTCAAAATATTCAAGGGAAATACCTACTTGGGTAAGCATGTCCATAATAATCCTCAACATTCACATGTCAGACCCTTCACAAATTAGGGTTGCTTGAGTTGCAATTACCTCATTTGCTTGATCCTTCCAATCTTGTAGGGATTTTATCTCACCATTTTCTTTTAAGATGTTAGGGAGGAGACCAAAATTTAACTCATGAAACCTTCTAACCAGTTCCCTTATTCTTTCCTCCATAGGCTCAATTATTCCTTGGAATTCTTGGATCCTAATGGAACCCCTAAAAATTTTGGTTCCATCTCTAAATTCTATAAAATTTGGTTGGTTTCAAGTATCTAGACTTAGGGTTTCATCCACTATCAATGCATTTGGGTTTGTGTTGTCAAATCCCTTCCTAAGAAACCCATAATTTTTTTCCTTTCTACCATTATAATCCATCATTGACTCATTATTGTTGGTTCTCGATCAATTAAGTTGTGCCCTATGTCATCAAATTTGTTGTATTACCAACCCCTCATGCCTAGGTCTGAAATATTTTCTATAAGGTCGACTAATCGGCCTTGTTTGGCCTTTACATCCTTTGAATACAATAATTCTAAGTCTTCTAAGGCCTTTATCTACATGATCCTAGGTGTTACCCTTCTTATAACAACATGCAAGCATGTGTGAAAGTTCCTTACTTAAGTCCCCTTTCATTGCTACATTGATCACTCATCACGTATATAATTCTAGCTTTATGTTTCACATTAGTGATGAGCAATGTGAATTTCCCTTTGTATCATTGGATTTTCTTTATCACTAATTTATTTTGGGTCCTATTTCTTGAATTTGTGATGCATGATGGCCCTTTAAAACTCTTTGTGACTCTTTTCATCGCTTATCAAGGATAGCTATGCGCTTAACTTTTTTAAATGGGTGATAAGCGCCTTAGTTCTCATGCGTCATCGCTAATATGAAGTTTGATATGGGTGATACCTTTTATTCCTTTGATTTTCAAATAGGAACACATGATTTAAATATGCTCCATTGCCTTTTCTCTCCCATCACTGATATGATATGGAAATCGAAGTGTGAATCAATGATCCACGATGGGAAGTGAACATGACCAAAGGTGGACTTTGATCCAATGGATAATATTTCATCACACCAATACTCACATCGCTAATGGAACTCCAGAGAAGGAAGGAAAATCTGTGATGGGCGATGGAATGTTTGAAGGAATATTCCTGTCATTGTTGGCTCTTGGCACCTCGCTAATTAAATTGAAGGGGTATGGACCAAGATGGTGATACATGATAACTGTCATATTAGAGATGACTAAGGAGATTAAACAGTGACATGGATGATTTATGAGGATTTATCATCATTTTTGAGGCACAAGTTGTAAAAGCAAGGAGCAATGGTTATGATGCATCATTTATTATGTTTTAAAATCAACAAGATCAACAACTGAGATTAAAAGCTGAGCAGCTAGTTGTCAGCTCACTTGTGCAAGCTTTCCTTGATCATTAATGGATACAAGCTTTAGTTTCTCTACTTAACGAGGATCTTCTACTGTTTTATCTCACCATTTTCGGCCATAAAAAGTCGAGAAACTAGTTTAGGAGCCAAAGGAGAAGCATGTGAGACTGAGGCAAGTAACTCTAGAAATAGTGAAAGTGGTTTTCCCTAGTAAGTAGGTATTCAAACTTGCTCTATTTCAATTGTGCATGAGTTGGCCCGTGAGTTTGAAATTCCTACCAAGGTGGTAAGAGTTTAATTTCTTGCAGTTTTTGCTTGGGTTGGCAAAAATTGTGTGGGTCTAGGGTTTTCTTTTTTGCAATTTCAATTTGAGAGCACAGACCAGTGAAATTTTTCTTGCAATTGAGGTTTGTTTGTTCTTGTCCTATTCCTTGTGAGAATGAGTAAGCCAAGTGAGTATTTCCATCTAGTCATAATGTCTAGAAGACTTGCTAGGTCTGAATCCCAAGACAATGCACCTAAAATTGAATAGGGCACACCAAGATCTCCTGCAATGCCAAAGGGTAAGAAGTGTGCTTGTAATAAAAATAAGAAGGGTGGTGTTAGGAGAAATTACCACTTGAGGAATAGAGTTGTTGGTCATAACTAGGGTAATTATGGTGGTAAATTGGCTAATTCTTGTGGGAAGAAGAAGAATAAGTACCACAAGGCTTATGATTCTTATATGGGGAGGCACAACTCTGCCATGTAGGATTTAGTTGGTCCTTTGAGAGATGAAGGAGATACTGACCTAGAGTACAACTGCTACTTTCTCACACTAGCATGTCAAGAGGATTTTGATGATGGAGGGGTAGCAGCGTCTCCAATTTTAGCAAGAACATCGAGCGGGTATGCTTACTCTAATTCTAAAGAATAAGAGTAGCAACTCGGTTCTGTTTTTATTTTTGATGACACCACTCCCACAACAGTGGATTCATCCTCATCTACGAATGTATAAGTTTTTTGCCTCAAGTAATAACATGGAGAATATTCTTTGGTTCATGTGGAAGATAGATTTTAGAGTTGCTGCAACAAAGAAAAATTTCTAAATTGGAAGGTTGGTTGATCTTATTAAACGAACTATATGGAGGTTTTTCTTTTGCTTTCCCCCCTTTTCTGCAATGAGCAAATTTAACCATCCAAAAATCTTTGAAATTGAAATGAAACTAGGTGTGAAATGTAAATGTGACTGAAATGATAATTTGGCCTGAAGCTTGTTGCTCCCATATTCTATAAATGGAAATTCAAGGCTATTTTACAAGGAGGTTGTTCTAGAATTTATCACACTGAGGATTATAAAGAATATATTGAATATTTTGGTGTTAAGTCTTAGGTTCGAGTCTACTAATATGCATATGTAGTCTTGATAGTAATATTGACAATATTGAACTGATAGTGCAAGTTTTGCACCATTTTCTTTCCTATGTATTATTTTTATAGACTATAAGTAATATAATCAAGGTTTATCTTATTTCTCTATATTGACTTCCAATGGATGTATGGTTTTATTCTTTCTTATTAATTCAAAGAGTTGATATAAATGCTTGAATAGAGCTATAGGTTTATGTCAAATCATGTACTCGGATGTTAGTAAGAAGTGATGGTTAAGATATAATGTTAAAATGTTGTAATGCAATATCCTCAAGGCTTTAAATAATGTCATGTGTGAAATTGCTATCAAATCATGTAAATATTAGAATTTACTCTATTCCAAGGATGAGGCATTGATCTAAGTGAAGTGATCATGTTGCATTTTATTGATTAATTCAGTAACAAACTATTTATTAAATCAAAATTCTCTGAAATGGGTTATAGTTATGTTAGGTTTTACCATTCTCAGGCTCCAAATATGAACTGTTGTTAAGAAGCAACCAATTTCTTTGATACACTTTGTTTGTTGAGCCATTATTTGGGAATTATATGTGTGTTGCAATTTTTATGATAAAAATGGTACAAGAATATCATGTAAACATTATGAGGATCACCCTCCTGGGTTTCACTGAGTCTGAAGAGTAGAAGTAAGGGCCTAGTAATCCTTACTTGTTTGTTGGCCAATCCTTACCAGTGTTGATCATTGAACTATGGCAAGTTCATAGGAATTTGGTGAGATTAAGTTTGGTTCTAAGAAAATAACCAATAGATTGGTGACTCTATTGGGGAAATACTCATGATGTATGTATTTCCAAATCATAAGTGTTAGAGTTGAATACTTTGATAGTACAAGTCCATGTTCAGTCTAGCTTTGATATCAGTGAAAAATGTTGCAAGAATTTGTTGTGTCTCCCTTGAAACTTGTAAATGCTATTGAGATCTACCACAATTCTAGAAATATTTTCATAATTTCTCACTAGATGTGGGTGGGGACTCCAATATCTATGCACTAGTATGTATTATTTGAGAGAATCCTTTAAAATATAATGAATTTTTTTTGAGAAATGATAAGGTAGACTTGATTTCACATAACGAAATACCCTGATAGGAAGCTAGAGAGAAAATTTTAAAGGACTCCAGTATTATCTTGAGTGAGTCAAGGAATTTACTGCATCTAAGCATCTAGTTCAAATTTTGAGTATTTGAAACATGGAAAGGGTTGTTTTGCATAAAAGCATAAAGGATTCATGTGTGACCCTATTGATTAAGGAAGCTTAAATCAAAATCAACCCATGAAAAAAAATCATATTGTTGAAGTTTATTTGTCTATAAAGGAGGTGGAGACTCTATGCAAAGGAACATAATGGCATGGTGATGATAGCTTTAGATCTACAAATTTGTCTAGTCAGAAGAACAATTCAAAGTAGATGCAACATATCTAGGTAAATTTCCCCTATTCTGGTTTTCAAGAAGTATAAATTTGTGTGAAAACCATGTTAGGTGATTTGAAAAAATATTGATTCCCTATATAGTGAATTGAGCACTAATAAAGGGGAATGGTTGTGGTAATCTTACATACTTCTAAGATGTAATTTGAATTTTCTATATTATGATGAGGAAGTATGCTTATTTTTAAAATATTCCCATTAGAAGATCCAAGGCATAGATGTATTTGAGTTATGTATTTTGAAATCATGATTAAAGCAAGGGATGATGTAGTGAATGATCAATTGTGGAGTTGATATTTGAGGTTTGTAAAGGGATACAAGAAAATGTATCATTCCTCTATATCTCCCTGTAGAATGTCAAGTGGAAACATACAAAGCATATAGCCCCTATCATGCCATCAAAGAAATTTCTCTATTTTGAGGTATATACCATTAAATTTTGACGGTATTCATGGTTTCCAAAAATTTACTCCTAATGATGTTAGGGAACATTTTCCAAAATTTATAGGGAAAATTTTTGAGTCAGCTTATAAGTATTTGCATACATTTATGGATTTGATGGGAGATTATGAGATAAATCATGGCGATGTTGCTATGAAGCTATTTGTTCAATCTCTGAAGGAGGATGCTAGAGATTGGTTTTCATGCTTACCACTATGTTCTATACCTTCATGGAATGAATTCATGGTAGAATTCATAGAAAAATTAGGTGAAAGGGTTAATCCAAGTTTAGTAAGGAAAAAATTCATGGAAATTCAAAAGGATGAAGATGAGTTAATCCTAGCTTTCAACCTCATATTTGTAAAAGCAATAAGAGATATTCCTAAAAACATGAGACAAAATAATGCATAGTGTTTGATTGTATATTTGGGCGCATTTGATGAAGAAATGTGTTTTTTTTAGAGATAAGGAACCCAAAACATTGCATCATGCATATCAAATTTCCATGGACATTGAAAACAACTTGAGATATTCAATGATGAAGGGTTATATGGATACAAGTGTTACTTTAGCACATTTCAGACAAATGGAACAGATAATAGCATTAATTTCCATGATAGAGATGCTTCTATTGTTCTGATTTGTTCATTATTACCCAGGGTAACTAATGGTGATTTTCAAATTGAACATCAACAATGCTTAAGCAATGCTGATCAAATGTCTTTATTTCAAAGACTATCTAGTATGAAAAGATTTCAATGGGAATCTCCATATGACCTATTTGCAAGGTTTTAAGATGCCTTGTTGGAAGTTCCTAAGAAGTTCAGGCCTGGGGATTTGGTATACATTGACTTGTTTTGTGAGATATTTGATCCAGGGCTTAGTACCTTGCCAAAAGAATTGAAGCCTCAAGGTTTTGATCAAATGTTGGATTGGATAAGAATTACTGAGGAATCCAGGTGAGATCATACACAAAGTATAAAATCTCAAAATATCAATGGTGATCGCCCTATTGAAAAGAATCAAAATACAACTCAAGCAAGTGAAAAGGGTAAATAAAAAAATGGACACCTATTTTATGGTATAGGTGAGGATAATGATTGTAATCAATTTATAGATAGCCCATATGTAATTAAGTACATTAATGATAAGGATGAAGATACATTTACAAGTATTGATGTTGTCTCATCACAAGTCAATAGTCAAGACATTAAGAATGAGGGTTTGAGTAGTCACTCTGAACACTCTGAGCATAGCCTAGGGATGATGAATTCCCTTGCAATAATGATTAAGGGGAAACTAAGGTTTATGATTACTTTTCTGAAGAATATAAATCTTCCTATGATGATGATTTGGAAACATTTTCTTTGCATGATGGATGCAATAATATTAATGCTCATTGGTTTTTTCCCTTACAAGTGAATGAATAAATTCCATGTGGTGAAGGATCCCTTGAATGAAATCTAGTATTGTTAGAACTAGAACATGCTAGAATTGTGAATGAGGATGAGTTTGAAGACAAGAATATATGTGTCCAGTATCTGGAGCATAAGCACACTATTAAAAATGATGAAGATTGTTGTACTAACTAGTAGGATCATGTCCTAGTTATTCCTAATTGTCTATGTGAAGCAGAAGTAGAATATGCAAGCTTTGTTGTAAAAATGGAGAATGATTGTTTCTGATAAAGAATGTATTGATGAGGAATGGGATGAAGAAGCTTTTTCAATTGTTAATGAGAAAAAATAAAATTATAAGGAGCCTTTCACATTCAAGCCAGTGTATTTATCAATGGATGAGGTACATGAGTGCCTTCTTGTTGACCATGTTAATTCTAAGTTATTTGAGTCATCTTTTGAAACATTTTTCTTTGAGTTAAATGATGATTTGAAGGATAAATCAGAATATGTTGATGAACTTGAAATGGAAGTATTCTTTGATACATGGGATGTTATCAGTAATGGGTTATGTGGTAATAACCCTGATCTAAATGAGAGTGAAGATACTATGGCTGCTGATGAATCAATTTCCCAGGAATTGGAGCATATGGTTTACACTGCTTTGATGAATGTGAACACTAGTTTGAAAAGATGCTTGTATATGAACATTTCCTATTCATTACACAATATGAGTGTATTTCTGGTGTGGGATAGAAACCAAATGATCATCCCAAGGTTTTATATAAGCTTTCTAATGATTCTGAGATATCAAAGATGGAATTGCATTATCACTCCAAAGGGTCAGGATATATGTCTTGGGATGGGAATTGTGAAAGAAGTGTGTATGAGGGTTTTAAGTTTGATGTTCAAACTAAATTTGATATTAACCCTTATAGTGTTAGTGATCATGTTTATTCTAAATGTTTTTCAATTTCTGATCTAGTTGGATGAGTATTGGGTGGAATATGATGGTGAGTTGAACAAGAGAAAATGCTACATTGATTATGGATTCCAGTTATTGTATGAGTACAATTATCAGTTAGATAGGGTTATTAATGAAAATGATAAGTTCAAACACATGAAAATTATAGATAATTGTGATAACTATAGTGTGATTCATTGGTGGCCAATTCATGACAATATTTGTGCTCTTGGCATGGTGCAGATAGGGGAAAATAAAGTTTTTGACACATGAAAGGAATGGTTCTAAGGGGTTTTGGGCCACCAATGTGAAGTTGAAGACTATTGAATTTTAGAGAGCAAGCTAAAATCTTGTATATCAAAAGGTACTTCTAAGAAAATTTGAAGTGGGAATGCATTGTACAATGCTGTAAATTTTATATATATGTTGGTTGCTTTGGTTTGGTTCTCTTGCCTTATTTAGGAAAGTCCTAGTTTTGGATCTTTATGATTGGTATTCTTCAACTTGACATTCTTGGACCTCACTATGTTATGGAGGAACAAACATCCCCAATAGGATCCACTGATGGAACCCCTAAAAATTTTGCTTCCATCTCTAAATTCTCTAAAATTTGGTTGGTTTCAAGTATGTAGACTTAGGGTTTCATCCACTATTAATGCCTTTGGGTTTGTGTTGTCAAAGACCTTCCTAAGAAACCCTCAAGTTTTTTCCTTTCCAATGTTATAATCCATCATTGACTCCTTACCACCGGTTCTCGGTTAGTTAAGTTGTGACCTATATCATCAAATCCATTGTATTACCGGCCCCTCATGCCTAGGTCTGAAATATTTTCTATAAGGTTGAATGATTAGACTTATTTGGTGTTTACATGCTTTGAATACAATGATTCTAAGTCTTCTAATGAATTTTTATACATGATCCTAGGTGTTCCCCTTCTTAGAACAACTTGAAAGCACGTGCAAAAGTGCCTTACTTAAGTCCCCTTTCATTGTTACTTTGATCGCTCATCACAGATAGAGTTCTTGCTTTATGTTTCACATTAGTGATGAGCAATGTGAGTTTCCCTTTGTATTGTTGGATTTTCTTTATCGCTAATTGCTTTTGAGTCCTATGTCTTGAATTCACGATGTGTGATGGCCCTTTAAAACTCTTTGTGACTCTTTGCATCGCTTATCATAGATAGTTATGCACTTACCTTTTTCAAATGGGAAATGAGCAATGAAGTCCCTAGTTCTAATGTTACCTCACTAATATGAAGTGTGATATGGGTAACACCTTTTGTGCCTTTGATTTTCAAACAAGAAAACGTGGTTTAATTCTTCTCTCCCATCATTGATATGATTAGGACATCAAAGTGTGAATCAGTGATCTATGATGGGAAGTGAACAAGACTAAAGACAAAATTTGATCCAACGGTCAAGATTTCATCACACGAGTACACACATTGCTAATCAAGCTCCGAAGAAGGAAGGAAAATCCATGATGGGTGATGGAATGTTGAAAGGAGTATTCCTCTCATTGTCATCTCTTCACACTTCGCTGATTTAATTGAGGGGGTATGGACCAAGATGGCGATACATGATAGTTTTTAGATTAGAGATGACTAAGGAAATTAAATGGTGACGTGGTTGCTTTATGAGGAGTTTTTTCATTTTTGAGGCATAAGTTGTAAAAGCAAGGAGCAATGGTTAAGATGTATGTTTGATTATATTTTAAAATCAACAAGATTGATGGATGAGATTCAAAGCTAAGTAGTTGGTTGTCAGCTCACTCATGCGAGCTTTCCTTGATTATTAATGGCTACACACTCTAGTTCCTCTACTTAATGAGGATCTTCTACTATTTTATCTCACCATTTACAACCATAAAAAGCTAAGAAACTAGTTTAGGAGCTAGAGGACAAGCTTGTGAGCGTAAGGCAAGTAATTGCAGAGATAGTGAAATTGGTCTTCCCTAGTAAGTAGGTATTCATACATGCTCTATTTCAATTGTGCATGAGTTGGCCTGTGAGTTTTAAATTACTAGGGTGGTAAGAGTTTAATTGCTTGAATTTTATTCTTAGGCTAGTAAAAATTGTATGGGTTTGGGGTTTTCTTTTCTGAAATTTCAATTTGAGAGCACAGACCAGTGAAATTTTTCTTACAATTGAGATTTTGTTCTTGTGCTATTCCTTGTGAGAATGAGTAATCCAAGTGAGTCTGTCTAGCCAATTAGAAGGTCTAGGAGAATTGGTATGTGTGAATCCCAGGAAAATGCACCTAACACTCAACAGGGCACACTAGGAGCTCCTGCAATGCCAAAGGGTAGGAGGAGTGTTCATAATAAAACTAAGAAGGGTGGTGTTAGGAGCAATTACCACTTGAGGAATGGATTTGTTGGTCATAACCAAGGTGAGTCTAGTGGTAAATTGGCTAAATCTTGTGGGAAGAAGAAGAATAAGTACCACAAGATTTATGATTCTTATATGGGGAGGCATAACTCTCTGATGGAGGAATCAACTAGTCCTTTGAGCAATGAAGGAGATACTAACCTAGAGTACAAATGCCATCTTCTCACACTGACATGTTGAGAGTATTTTGATGATGGAGGGGTAGTAGCTTCTCTAGTTTTAGCAAGAACATGAAGTGATCGTGCCTACTCTGATTCTAAACAATTAGAGTAGCAACTTAGTTCTATTTTTGTTTTTTATGACACCACCACCACAATAGTGGACTCATTCTCTTCTGCGAATGTATAAGTTTTTGTCTCAGGTGCTGACGTGGAGAATCTTCTTTGCTCGATGTCGATGAGAGATTTTGGAGCTACTGCAACAAAAAAAAAATTCCTTTTGGAAGTCTGGTTGATCTTCTCCAATGGACTATATGGAGTTTTGTCTTTTTCTTTCCCCCCATTTTCTGCAATGAGCAAATGTAACCATCCGGGGAATCTTTGAAATTGAAATTAAACTAGGTGTCAAATGTAAATGTTACTAACATGATATTTTTTCCTAAAGCTTGTTGCTCCCATATTCTATAAATGGGAATTCAAGGCCATTTTACAAGGAGGTTGTTCTATAATTTATCACACTGAGGATTGTAAATAATATATCGAATAATTTAGTGTTAATTCTTAGGTTAAACTCTGCTAATATGCATATGTAGTCTTGATAGTAATATTGACAATATTGAACTAAATAGTGCAAGTTCTACAATATTTTCTCTCCTATGTACTAGTTTTATAGACTATAAGTAATATAATCAAGGGTTATCTTATTTGTCTCTATTGACTTCCAATGGATGTATGGTTTATTCTTGATTATTAATTCAAAGAGTTGATGTAAATGCTTGAATGGAGCTATAGTTTTATGTTAAATCATGTACTAGGATGTTAGTAATAAGTGATTGTTAAGATATAATGTTGAAATACTATAATGTAGTATCCTCAAGGCTTTAAATAATGTCATGCGTGAAATTGCTATCGAATCATGTAAATGTTAGAATTGACTCCATTCCAAGGATGAGGCACTGATCTAAGTGAATTTATCATGTTGCATTTTATTGATTAATTCAGTAACAAACCATTTATTAAATCAAAATTCTCTGAAATGGGTTACAATTATATTAGGTTTTACCATTCTCAGGCTCTAAATATGAACTATTATTCAGAAGCGACCAACTTCTTTGATACATTATGTTTGTTAAGCCATTATTTGGGAATTATCTATGTGTTGCAATATTTATAATAAAAATGGTACAAGAATATCATGTAAACATTATTAGGATCACCCTCCTAGGTTTCATACAGCCTGAAGGGTAGAAGGGCCTAGTAATCCTTGTTTGTTCGTCAATCCTTACCAATGTTGATCATTGAACTATGACAAGTTCATAGGAATTTGGTGAGATTAAGTTTGGTTCTAAAAAAATAATCAACAGATCCCACTCACAAGCTTAAGGGTAGGCTAAATGTTGTCTGGCTTATTTACATCATGCTTACATCGAACGACCATGATCCTAAGATCCTAGTATCTTGGAATCCATTTCTCCATAAGTGGGATAGCCACTTCGTTGTCCCTATCAAAATTTCTTAAATCATCAAACATGGAGGAGTAATTAGCATGGATGCTAATAAATATTTTGTTAATTCCTTTATTGATGTGTTCCAACACCACTATCACAACCTTTAGATTGTTGGTAAGAATCAATCTACCATGTTGTTTGCATATTTCTTCATATATATTCAACTTCTCAATCAAGTATTCCTTGCTAACCTCCTCAGTTTGATTTGCACCTAAAGTACTTGGTCCTTCAACTGATATAAGAACATTTCCTATATTATATGGCACAATTTCCAATGAAATTTTTGGTGGAAGCATATGGGCAGATAACACTTGCTCTTGAGGTGAAGAAGGAGAAGCAGAGTCAGTTTGCATTAGCACATTTTTTTTGCATATTTTGTATATTTTCCTTCAACTGTGTAATCTCTATTTGTAGTTCTAAAGTATTTTGTTGACCTTTTTTTTACACAACTAGCAATTCATTATACATTTTTCTAAACTTCTCTTTTTTTATAGTTATAGACTATATTATTTCCTTTGTAAATTGAACAACATTCACATACATTGTGGTTGCTTCAATTGCAGGGGTGTTTGACACCCTCTTAATGATTAGCCTTCCCCTATAATTTGCAAATGGTTCTGGAACTAGAAGCTTCTTGGTATTTGGGGCTAATGCCCAAATTGCAAGTTTATCCCACTTCTCACTAAAAGCTAGTTCATGTAAAGAAATTGTTGCCTCTTCCTCTATGGAATAGAGTGGCCTATCACACCTCTTCATTGTATCAAAAACAAGGGAAGAGGAAAGAACCTAATCTGGCAACAAAAGGAGACCATTATTTCTTACCAATTCTCTACCTTCCTTGGTTGTGATGTTTTGAAAACTCTCCTTCATTTCTCACCTAACTTGAGCCTCAATAACCTTATCAAGAAATTGGGGGTTTAGTGTTCTCTCCTTAGGAACATTATTAACCTTTTCATCATTCTTTGTTCTCCATGCAAATTCCATGAAAGCGAATGTCTTGAAAAATGAATCATCATTCATAATTTGTTTCATTCCTCTTCTCTCACATCATCGGTATTATTCACACCAATGAGGTCCACCTTGCTCAATCTGAGGCCCATTTCTTATGGCACTATCTCCCTAGGGGAAGAAGGAATACCTTGCTGCATTTCCTCTTTAGTGACAAGTATCTCATCTTTAGAATCCTCTAGGTAATCCACTAAACTACTTGATTATATTCTTGTTTTTTTGGAGATGGCTACCTTGGTTGTGATGATTTCCTTGGTGGTCAATCTAACTCAATGATTTCAGGAATAGTAGACCTTGGGGGAGACATCAGTGGCATTTCATGTGTAGACGAGGGAATTCTTGACCCATCTTGTTGAGAAGAGGTGGTTACTGTTTGCTTTTCCTTTCTCTTATCCTCCCTCCTTTGAAATACAAGTACTCTCTTTGGGGGCTAGTAGGTTGGTTTTTCTTCCATCATAGGGGCTTTTCCCTTGTCTTGAGCCTCTCCTACCATATTTTTCCCAAACTCCCAACTACCTACTCAAAATTCTAAAACACATACTCAACTCTTTGAATTTCATCGTTGATATCCCTGAGAGCTAAAAAATGTGGATCATTTTCTTACATCTCCTTCTCAAGCTTGTTGAATTCAATCCACTTAATTTTTCTATCATCTTGTTTTAGAAAACAAAAAATACTCTTGATTACATCCTTAGGGAAGTAGAAGTTATGGATGAACCTAGAGCTATGGATTCTAGCCTCTAACCTTTCCTTGAAACCTTCCAGATCATGATTCCTTGCTCTAACCCTCTTCATCCCAAATTTCTTGAGTACATCAAAAAAATTTCTCCATCCTCCCTCTTTCATAACAAAGTCACAAAATACGATGTATGTAGGGAAAAGGGTTCCCTTCCTATGATCTCGCAAGTTATTTTTCTCTACATCTCCCACTTTCCACATCACTTCAAGAAAACCAACTCTTAATGGCATATCTCTTGGAAGTATGTGTGGTTCTACACTTGTACCATAAACTCTAAGAATTGTATAGCTGGGTTATGGAATCACATATCCCCAATTGTACTCAATGTTCAAATCAAGCCTCCTATCTTTAGAACACAATAAATTATGCAATAAAATAGGTATCCATGGCATATTCATAATTAGTGCCCTTCGTAGTTTAGAAGCAAAAATATTCTCAAATGCCACAAAACTAGATTTGTGATCATTTCTATCAAAGAGTCTAGTCCAACATTCGACAGGTAAATCCATGTCATCTTTTGTCCTGACTAATGTCATATCCTTTCCAAAAATTGTAGCTCCCTTGTATAGAAACATATGCATGAACAGTGAATACCACCAGAATCTTACCCCATCCTTATCATTCTTCAATGCAATAAATCCTTTATGTATCCTATCGACCAAGTATGATCCAAAGTCATAAAGTGTATTGCAATTGGGATGTTGAATGTGGGAATCCATATACATCTTTTCCATGGGCATGCTTGTAGTTGGGTCAAACTCTAAGATATGGAATAAGGAATAGAATGTCCTTTGGAAATATGTCACAAAGTAATCTATACTGAAATTCTCCTTATCAAATGGGCCCAAGATGATTTTACCTTGTCCCTTCATAGATGCCAAAAAGTGTTGTAGTATTGAGACCTTGAAAGTATGCCTTACTTTTTCATATTCAATTCTCAATTCCTTCTCATCAATCTTGACCATTTATTCACTCCATTCAGTTAGTTTGAAGACTCCAACTATATCCTTTCTACCGACCTTCACTATCTCAAAGCCATCATGTGTCCTTACAACCTTAGAGATTGGATCGTAATTAACTACCACTAATCTCAAAAGGTCAACATCCATGTATACATTCGACACAACCAATTTACCAATGTCTAATCTCCAAGGATTAACAATGTGTATACCACATTTGAAGTGTTCCCAACTAGTATATGGTAATGTGGCTTCATTGATATTACATTGTTTGTCAATGAGACCATCTACAATTTGAGTGCCTTGGAAAAATAGTTGACCCTTGGGTTTATTAGATGTTGAGGGTTTTAATTGGTCTGCAAGGTCCTGGGAAAGGGGCCTTTTCTTCTCCTCTAATTTTGAAGCTTGAGCTTGTGGAGCTGCAATGGCAATAAGGTCTCTTACCAACTAGGTTTTCACTTTGTAGAAGACTAAAAGCTTACTACTAGGGTATGGGTTTGACGCAAAGAAACAATATGATTTAACAAGCCTATCATTCAAATTGAACGTGAAAACTTAAAAGAAATGAAAATAGAGTAGTACTTCTATTGAAATTATAAGAGAATGAGCACTTTCAATAAATTTTTAAGAAATTGAGATACTTGGTACTAATTTTTCTAACTAGTTTGTAGTTTCTTGGAGAACCTTGATTTCTAGATGTTAAATGAGCTTGAATGAGCAACAAGAAATCCTTGGTCATGCATAATGATTTAATGAACTGAAAACAAGCTTTAAAAAAAGTTCTTATGGATTAAAGTAGACCAATTTGGTAGTTCTTTGCCTTATCCACTATTACTTTTCTCTCTGTGTACAATGATTTTGGTTACCCAAGGTTTCCTCTAACACTTCTAGGTTTTTCACCTAAAAGGAGAGGAATTGGGGCCAAAATGCAAATGTCTTCATTCAAGATTTATGTTAAAAAGGGATGAAATATGACTAATTATGATGTACTAAGTGCAATAAGCTAAAAGAAAGATGACTTATTGATGCAAACTTATGAAATGTGAGTGCTAAAAAACACACTGTGATATGCAAACATGTGATAAATGACCTAGAAATGCAAACAAAACTAGATAGAAAGCTATGAAATAGAATGTGTGCACCTAGAAAATGATGAAGGCTGAAATGAAGATTGCAGATGTCAAAAAATCTAGAAAATATGATTTTCTAGCCAACTGGGACACTTACGCCAGGCTAGGCAACTTAGTCCCAGATCAAGGAAATTTCTCTAGAGCCTGTTTCATCCAAATGGGTATCCAGATCTACAAAAAAAAATTAGAAACAAGTTTAGTGGGACTAAGTCACCACTATTGGCAACTTAGTCCACTTTTGAATTTCTAAAATTTTGAAAGTGGAAACAGAAGCCCTTAGTCTGCACTCTGGTTTCCCATAGGTGTTCGCTTTTGAAACTCTACTTTTGGGACTGAAAGTGAGTTTTTGTTGATATTTTGGCTTTGCAATCAAGGAGAGGTCTTCAAAAATTCTTCAACCTAGTCATCAATGATCTTCAAATCCCCAAAGTGTCTAAATCTATGAACACACAAGACAAGAGAGAGAAATGTTGAATGTTAGGAAATGGGGGTTTTCCTTGGTCAAACCCCTTTTTAGATAATTAAACCAAATGAAGAAAGAGTGTAATGAAGCATGCAACAATGGAGTTAATACCTTTCCATGATGTTTGATCTTGAATTTCTATAGCAAAACATGAAGAATTTGTCGTTGAATGTCCTTGGAAGCTATCTTGATGACTTGCAATGATAAAGCCCTAGCTTGCTTGACTTGAGAACATGATGAATGATGGATGAATGGTGATGAGATATGAATTTTAGGTCAAATGAGAGGTAAAACCTTATATTTATACACAATTATGCCCTAATTCCTAAAAATACCTCATCACAAGCCAACCTTAGGTCTTAAGGAATAAAAACCTAAAAGAAATTTTATTTTATTTTGATTTTTGAGCCAAATGGGACTAAGTCGCCACCAATGGTGACTTAGTCCACTTGGGAATTTTTAAGTGGATGTCAGGAATTGTGATAATATAAATAATTTTTATTGGGTTCTTCTTCAACAAGACACTTAAGTAAGACCTATAAGTGTATAAAGGGGCCTTTTAAAGCATAAGAGAGGTGTAAATATTGATGATAAGCCTAGGAAAGTGTGAATGTTTGTTACAAGACTTTACAACACTTTTAAATAGGTCTTGGTAAGGTTATCTAGGTGAATTATGATATTATGGTCTTAGAAAAGTGTGAAGATGTATTAAAACACCTTACAACACCTTTACAATACATCAATAAATGCATTTTATTCAATTTGCAAGGACCCAAGACCTAGTGTGGAAGTGTAAAACGCCTCACAACACAAAATACATGATCATACAATGGAAAGAACTCGAAGGAAATGAAAATGGGGTGGATCAAGCTTTGACTGTTTGTCCAACATGTCGTGGATTAGATCTAGGCTTGTTTGTTCAAAAAAAGAGATGTATACTCACTCTGGGGCCATGAAACTTCTGGTTTTCCATGGGGTGAGAAATCCACAAGGTGGCTATGGGGAAATTCGTGCCTTGGAATGGGCTTCCCACTCAACCATATCAAATTTATACCTCATGATAACTTTAATAAGGTGTCATAATGAAAATTTTTGTTTCGGGATTCGTGAGACAATCAAAGCTTCGTATGCTTGGAACTCATGAACAAATGTTATGGCACCATAGGCATGCAAGTTGTGTTATGCAAGGTGGGCATGTAAATGCATAATGTAACATGCAAAAGAATGTTCAAAGGGATTTTTCTTAGTTCATGCAAGGTCTCATCTTAGGGAACATTGTGCTTAATGTCTCCAAGAGAGGAAAAGTGCAAATGGTCTTGTCTTTTTTCTAAGAGAGGACAAGTGGAAAGTCTCATCTTGGGCATCATTGTACCTAATGCTTCCAAGAGAGGAAATCGCAAGAAAAAAAATCACACAATGAAATGTGAGTGGTGATGTATACCCCCACTTCAAAGAGGTTGCGAACACCATTAATATGAGAAATTTCTTTAAAGTAGAAGAAGGAGAATATGAGAGCTTACTCAAAAAGTGCTATGCCAAGTCATATAATTTTGAGAAGCTACATCATGAAAAAGGGTAGTATGTCACATGCGATCCAACTTAAGGCATGTCGTCCCCATCCCAGGCTTGCTCTTATATGTTCATGAAAGGTTAATGGCTAGCCAAAAGAGGCAATGACAAGTGACATATAAGGAAAAGGCTGCCTAACCCCTTGATCCCACTTAGTCCAAGACAAAGGTGAGCCAAAATGAAATGCATGCTAGAGTGAAAATCAATATCAATTAGAGGAATGGGGTGCCCCCATATAAGGAAGAACACCAAACTCCTTAAAATGTTGGATTTTATGACTCAAAGGCTTACATTCATTAGTGGAATGACCATGAACTCTATTATAGGTGCAAAATGAACTCTTGTAATAAAATTTCTTTCGAGTACATGGAGGAAATGTGATCAAGTGATCTTGAAGAAGTCTTGACAACATACCCTCTTGATAAATGAGAGAAGGTGGTCCTGTAGTTTGTGACAAAGATGTTTCTTACTTAGTAAAAGATGTCATACTTATGCAAGATTGTTTAGATTGTGAGATTTTGGGTTCTCCTTTATAGGAGGGTGTAAAATCTAATGAATTCAATTCATTAGTGTTTTGCAAGATGACATTGACATTAAGTGAAGAGTGTGTTGTTTGTTTCATGTTTTGCAAAGGATGACTTTTAAGACCACTAGTGTCAAGGAGTTCAAGATGCTTTACAATTAAAGTTGAATTAGAAGAATGTTGTGTGAGAGTGTTGATGTTGGGTGAGGGCTTGGTGATTTCTATTAAAGGACAATAACCAAGACCATGAGTTGTTTGTTATGTGGTAGGATCTATAGGGTTACGGATACCTTGTTTGTTAGCACCACATCCTTTCCACTATATCCAAGTTGTTTCATAATCTCATACCCTTTTCCATAAATCTTTTTCATTGTGTTTGGATCAGGTGGTTGTTTGTGATTAATCTCTTCAAAGTTTGTTGTGTAATTTTTTATGTTTTGGTCTAAAGTGGTTTAGGTGGATACTTTTGAAGGGTTGTCCAAGTTTTGTGTTGTCATGACTGTGTTTTTGTTTCCCTCAATTGAATCTTTGTTGATGATCTTGTATTCATCCATGAGTGTTGGTGTGAAGTCTAAGGAACCCCAATCATCGTCTAATAATTTCGTGTGTTGTTCTTTATTTGGTTGTTGTATGGGTTCCAAATGTGTAGTTGTTGTTGATGTTTTTAAGGGAATTTCTTTGTTTTTTTCAAGTTGTAAGGCACTATAAGGCTTAGGATCGGTGTCAATGGTGTATACTTTTTTTTGTAAATGTATTTTATTTTTTGATGAAGAGTGGAAGCCACGCCTTTCATTGCATGAATCCACAGTCTTCCTAAGATAAGATTGCATGAAATTTTATGAGGAAAAACATGAATTGGTATATTCAAGGTGGCCACTCCAACTGTAAGAGGTATAATGATCACCCCAAGTAGTTTCTTTTTAACATTGTCAAATCCCTTAATAGATAAAGAATCAAGTCGAATGGTCGATTGATTAATGCCAAGCCTATCTAGAAGTCTCACACTACACACATTAACGGCAAAACCAGTTTCTACAAGATTTCTCTTTATCCCTTTTGTTTATATTGAGCTATGATCATGAACACATCATTTTGTTTTTGTACTTCCAAAGGGGGGAGTTCACTTTGGTGGAAAAAAAATTAGTGTTTAATCCTTGAATTATGGATGCTATGTCATTTGGTTGTGCATTAGAATGGATAGGAACTTGTTGTAAGGTCATTTGAAGCATAATGTGATAGGTGAATTTTGAAGAAGGTCCTAATTAAGGGATATCTTTGTGGGATTGGTCTTAAGGTGTTCAATGAGATCATACTCCCTTAATCGAGGAGTAGGGGGAAAATTAGGAAAAGGTAGGGATGTTGGGGTTGGCTGTTGTGGGGACAGATTGTTTCTAGTGTGATATATATGAGCAACATTAGTATGAATTAGTTGTTGCAACACATTATTCTAAGGTGGGTAAAGGGTGAATTCTGGTTTGTGTTGAGTTGAAGGTTGATGTGATGGTGGATAAAGGATGAGTTCAGGTTGTTTTTTAGTTTGTTGTTTGTATGAAGGGGGATAAAGGATTTGAGTTGAGGTTGAATGATATTAGCATCCGTTGGCAAATGAGAGTCTAACATGGGATCTTCATCTTCTTCTAAGGGCATAATAACATTATTTTCAATGTTATCCTTGTCTTGTATCATGATATTATCCCTAGGAGAGAGTTTTTAGGAGAACTAAAAAACCACATGTTCTTAGCAAGTAAGGATTGGTTATTCCAAAATAACTTTATCACAAATAAGGGAGTTATTAATGGTTGAATATGCTTGATTATTGATAGTGGGGAGGTTAGGGGAAGACTCTATTTGATTTTCCATTGTCTCAAAGGTCTCATTCTCTTGTTCCATATTATCTACCCTAATAGGAGAGCTGGTCATCCAAGTTTGTAATGTCATCACAAGTGGGGGAGGCTTCAAGAGAAGGACCACAATGATTTTCAAATAGATTGTCCCAAACAGTTGGAGCATTAGGGAATAGAGGGTCAAGATTCTCATGAATCTTAATAGGTATATCCTCTAACACCAACCTATCCTCATGGCATCGAGGAGGGATATTAGGAGAAGGGAAATTTTGATGGTCACAGTTATGGAGACTAGGTAAGGTGATATTTAGAAATATTTCTATGATATCATATTCTTATTGTCTAACATCTTCCAAAGGGGAATGAGGAGATGGACAATCAATACTCTCAATGCTTGTATCTTCCTTCACCAAGATGCCCTCATCACTAATAGGAGAGGTATCGGAAGAAGAAAAAGTATGATTGTTATGATTGTATACACTACCAATCTCACCAATGGGCAATGTAATATTGAGGATTGTGTCAATGGTGTGATCATGTTTCTTAATGACCTGATTGTTGTAGTCAAAAGTGAACTCATAAGAGGGTATGTTGTATTTATGCAATCCATTTTTAACCAAATCAAAACCATATATTTTGAAAGAAAACATGCTATCATGGAAAAGTAAAGAAAGTGCAATGCAATGAATTAAAATAAAATGTTTAAATGCAAATTTTTAGTTGTGAAATAAGTAATTTTTTTATTACATTATTCAACAACTTGAAAGATGCAATGTTCAAAATGCAAATTTGAAATAAAAAAAATGCATGAAACAAGCTAATTTAAGCTAGATCTAATGAAATGCATGTTACAAAAACTCGGCCAACTAATACAAGTAGTTGATGGCAGCAAATAGAAGCTTAAAAATAGGGTTTTCAGCTCTGTAAAAGGTAGTTTCAGGGTTGAACAGGGACTAAGTTGTCCAAGGTGGCGGATTAGTCCTAGTAGGGAATTTTTTTAGATTTTTCAAAAAAAATTGATGGATTTTTACGTTTGTTGTGTTGTATGATGCAAAACTAAGATGCTAAGGAAAAAATTCAAAAAAAATCAATGATTTAAGATGCAAAAAATGCTTGTAATTGAAATGATTTCAAAAGTGACTGTACCCTAAATTGATGTTTTGGACCTAAATCCATAAAAAAAATGTTCCCAAAAGTTTCCAAACTTATAGTATATGATACTAGGAGGCTCAGGAAGCACAAAAATGAGGTTTTTGACATTGTAATAGATAGTTAAAAATCTGGACTTGGACTAAGTCGCCCAAAATGGCTGATTAGTCCCAATTAGGGTTTTTTCAAAATTTTCAAAAAAAATAAGTTGTTTTGATGCTTTTTAGTATGTATGACCTGAATAATAAAATAAAATGCATTTTTTTAAAGTTTTCAATGATTTAAAATGTAAAAATGTGAACTATATGCACTTTTACTAATGCAAAATTTTAAAACCCTAGAATGTAAATTAACTAATGCAAAATGTAATGCAATGTTAATGCTCTCTAATTATAGGATGATGAAGGACTCCAAATCAGAAAAGAAAAGTATTCTAAAGTTGGGTACCAAAATGTGTACAATTATTTTGGTTACCCAAGGCTTCCTCTAACACTTCTAGGTTTTTCACCTAAAAGGAGAGGAATTGGGGCCAAAATGCAAATGTCTTCATTCAATATTTATGTTAAAGAGGGATAAAATATGGCTAATTATGATGTACTAGGTGCAATAATCTGAAATAAAGATGACTTATTAATGCAAAACTTAAGAAATGTGAAGTGTTGGAAAACACACTATGATATGCAAACATGTGATAAATGACCTAGAAATGCAAACAAAACTAGATAGAAATCTATGAAATAGAATGTGTGAACCTCAAAACTGATGAAGGCTGAAATGAAGATTGCATATGTCCCAAAAAAATTGGAAAAAATTATTTTCTAGCCAACTAGGACAACTTACGCCAGGCTGGGTAACTTAGTCCCAAATCGGGGAAACTGCTCTAGAGCTCGTTTCAGCCAAATGGGTATCCAAATCTACAAAAAATTCTAAAAAAAAGGTTCAGTGGGACTAAGTCACCACTATTGGTGACTTAGTCCACTTTTGAATTTCTAAAAATTTGAAAATGGAAACAAAAGCCCTCAGTCTACACTTTGGTTTCCCATAGGTGTCCACTTCTAAAACTCTAATTTTTGGGCCTAAAAGTGAGTTTTTGTTGATATTTTGGCTTTGCAAGTAAGGAGAGGTCTTCAAAAAGTCTTCAAACTAGTAATAAATGATCTTCAAACCCCCAAAGTGTCTAAATCTATGAACACACAAGACAAGAGAGAGAAATGTTGAATGTTAGGGCATGGGGGGTTTGCCTTGGTAAACCCCTTTTTAGGTAATTAAACCAAATGAAGAAAGAATGTAATGAAACATGTAATAATGTCATTAATACCTTTCCATGATGTTTGATCTTGGATTTCTGCAACAAAACATGAAGAATTTTCCCTTGAATGTCCTTGGAAGCTATCTTGATGACTTGCAATTGTAAAGCCCTAGCTTGCTTGACTTGAGAACATGATGAATGATGATGAGCTATGAATTTTAGGTCAAATGAGAGGGAAAACCTTATATTTATACACAATTATGCCCTAATTTCCAAAAATACCTCATCACAGGCCGACCTTAGGTCTTAAGGAATAAAAACTTGAAAAAAAATTAATTTAATTTTGATTTTTGAGCCAAATGGGACTAAGTCACCACTAATGGTGACTTAGTCCACTTGGGAATTTTTAAGTGGATCTAAAGAATTGTGATAATTTAAATAATGTTTATCGGGTTCTTCTTCAATAAGGCACTTAAGTAAGGCCTGTAAGTGTATAAAGGGGACATTTAAAGCATAAGAAAGGTGTAAATATTGATGACAAGCCTAGGAAAGTGTGCAAGTTTTCTACAAGACTTTACAACACTTTGAAATAGGTCTTGGTAAGGTTATTTAGGTGAATCATGATATTATGGTCTTAGAAAAGTGTGAAGATGTATTACAACACCTTGCAACACCTTTACAAGACATCAATAAATGAATTTTATTAAATTTTCAAGGGCCCAAGACCTAGTGTGCATGTGTAAAACACCTCAAAACACCAAATCAAGGACTCATTAAGTCCAATTCTTCATCAATTATTCCCGTATCAAGCAAGCAAAAAGGGATACTTTTTTGTGTCCACACTCTCGCACGAACCAGAATAGCTCACTTGTCCTCAATATGAAACTTTAAATTCCAACCATTGATTTTACAGTGAGATGACCCAACAAACGACCCAGATCAAGTCAAACAGGTTTCAAAACTTGACTGTAAACTACTATTTTTGCTAACAAAAAAAATTGGACCATGTGGACTCCTTTCCATGTCATCTTGTAGGCTCCACCATCTCCATAAGCTTTGAAAATGGCTACATGTTAACTCCTCGCTTTCCCATTGGGTTTAACCCACACGCATCTTATGGTAGTGGGGTGGTGGGGAACAACCCAAAACAAATTTGGTGCCTCCAACTTACATGCATTTTACCTTTCCAAACATCCACCTTAGTGCATATCTTTCAGATCTAAAGAATGACCAAGATTATAACATCTTATCCTGCAATTGACCATGTGCTCAAACTAACCTTTTAGTAGCTCTACTTTTAATATCCTTTAACATTATGTCAAAATATTTACAAAATATTTCATATACCACTATAGTTTATTGATGGCCTAGATTACATGACATGACACCTTCGTTCTTCCTCTATGAGAGATGAGAGATGTTAATGGGCCCCCCACGGGCTAGCAAGGAATGCTCAAGATCAACCCATTACATCTTATCATAACCGTTGATTTCACTAAGACCTTCTATTTGTTTCCTTCAAAGGATAATGGCTCTTTCTTTGAAAAAGAACATACGTCACCCACCCTCCAACCCACTGGTATCTTTTAATGAATATTAAAATACACCGGGGGAGCAAGGAATGATTAGGATTAATTCAAATGATCTAACCTTCTCTATTAAGAGCTCAAATATGTACATGCAATATGTTAGTAACTTAAAAGGAGACTCGGCTAGGTCGACGGGAAAAGGAGGCATATAATTAGGGTAATAACTTTAGACAAGCTATAAATATTAAACCCTTTTACACTTTGACGCATAATATTTCCCAATGCCAAAATGACTAACAAGACTAGGTAAAGGGGCCGATAAACTGGATGAGTTCAATGACATAAGTTGAAAATAATGTGACTAGGAATGAGCGATAGCATGTCAATGTGGAAATATAAGAAATAGAGTAAAGGCTAGGTTTCTTTGAATAAATATAATATAAACCCAAAACCATGGCCCTAAAACCCTAACCAATGAACCAGAGCAAAACCAATATGACATCCGAACACATTTTTAAAGAAATGGAACATAAAAATTTTGAGGATTCCATCAATCCTTATCCATCTAATCCTAGCCATTAATCTTGTTTACATGGATCATAATCTAACAATTGTTATCATGTCAAAATTTTACCCTTCACATGTCTAACTAATTCCTTATCTAGATTCATTAACCTAGACACCTACCCAAAAGTCAAACTAACTTTCAATCATATCCACTCATCTCAATCCAACCTCTTAATCATAGCCATTTACATAAGGATTTTTTTCATTATCCCAATTCTAAACCTAGATCCTATCCTTCATGTTCCACTTATCACATTAAATCTTTTAGTCTAACCCTAATCCTCATTCAATCTTAGCGATCCATCATCAATCATTCCTAGCCATTAATTTATCCTCTTCAAGAATCTATATCTAGAGGCTCTCATCCTTCATCTCTAGCTCTTAATGTGATTCCAAGCTATCATACCCTTATGATTCCATTTTGATCTCACTTCTTGCAATCATACAAAGGTTATGCTAGAGTATTGAGTACTCCACATACTATCAATGTCATTATATCATAAGAGAAAATAAAATATAACAAGGGTGCACTCCATTTACACTCTTCAAGGACTAAGAAAACTTTCTAGATGAAGGTATTGTTTTGTGTATTACTTAATCTTCCATTTTGTTTACCTTCAATATTTTCTTCATCTTCATTTTGGCACACTCAGTGGGACATGTGTCCTTTTTAACTTTTTTAGTGAAATTTTCATAATTTATTTTGATGTAGAAATATTTTTTAGGTCCCAAACTATGACTTGTGGCACCTCTATTTTGTAGAAAGTTTCCTATGTTCTGCATAGTTTCACTTTCATCACCTATAACTACACTTCCATTCTATGCACTAGATTCAATCAATTAGGGCTTGACCTAGGGTTTTGATTGACCTTTGATACCTTGTCTTGAATTATAACACCATTCTAACACTCCGTCTTTGTAAGTTGTTTCACTCTTTGAATGTAAAAATTAGGGTTTCTAGGGTTTTGCCAATCTTGAATTGAAGCTTTCTATGAGATCTAGGGTTAACATCATGTTGAGATATTTTGAGCTTATTATCTATCATTTACTTGAAATATATCTATATTTTCTAATGTTCCCTAATATTATATTGTAGGTTTCTCAATTGGGTTGGTGAAAAAACTTATTTTTTGAATGTTGAGATATATTTTTAAGCTTTCTTTATGAAGCTATGCCTCTTTTTCATAAATTTGCACCTCTACACCACTAAGATGAGCCTATACATTATAAAGTGGTGCATCTATTTTTGGTAGTTGTGCTTCGATTTTATTTTGCATTTTCTAGGGTTTTTGAGCTATTTTTCTCATCTAACCTTCATTCTTGAGAAACTAACAAGTGGTGCAGCTTGTAAACATATGTCAAATATCACTATCATCAATATTACTAATGTCTTGATACAATTTTTATTGGTCAAATAATTTTTTCTTACTAATCTATACATATTAATGTAGTTTAGTAAGTTATTGAACATTATTTTATATATTTGGAAGGGTGTGTATATGTATACTCCCTCCTTGCACTCAATGTAATCTTGGAGATCAAAACTCACACTTCTTTTTTATTTCATATTTTATGTGTTATCCCAAGGCTTACTAGTTTGTGTGTATACTCTCCCCATGTGCTTCATGCAATCTTGGGTGATCAAAAATACCTAGTGTAGTCTTTCCCATTAAGATGCCTACTTGTGAACTTGATCACCTCAAGGATGATGTCAACCACATTTTTTGGTGGGGTATACAAATGGGAGAGAGTGAAATATGTATCTTAAAGTGTGGGTAGTGTTGTTTGAGTCAAGTTACAAGACCCTCGGTCCCTTGAGCAGAAGTAGAGAACCTCTTAATCTTGAGCAGTATCAGATGATATCGCTATTCATATATCCACTAAACACCTTGTAGTTAGAACCCTTTAAGACCATTTTACCATTGGTTAGTGTGGTTTAGGGTACAATATCATGATCAAAGTTACTCACAATGTATCTCCCTCAATAGAGGTAGAGGTTCTTTGGAAAATATCATAGGATCTCCAAGGAAAGAGAATAAGTGAGCCCTTGTGCCATTGGATCTGTAGCTACTGACTCTTGAAAGGGAGGTGTCTCAGACCAATCTTGAGATATTAGCCTTTGAATGGTGGGCCGACATTAATTATACACACATACTTTACTAATTCTAGGATTATACTATCATGCTTGGAATTTTTTCATGTTCCAAACTAATGAATCTATTTATCATTATCATCTTGAGATTCAAGTCAACCATTATTTCTTCTTACTTGATAGTGTCTTGTAAAAATAATAAAAAATTATTATAGGCTATCAAACAATGATTTTCTTTCATCTTGAAGTGACTATGCATCATCATAAAGTGCATTTGAACAATTTTATATGAAACTACACCTTTTTTCTGCAGAGTTATGCCTCAATTTTAGAAAGTGGTGTCTTTGTTCCATAAAGTTGTACCTATTCAAAATAAATATCATTTAACCACTTTAGGCCTTCAATCGAAGAGTTTTTCCTTTGTAGATCTGAATCAAACTTGTAAGACCCTTCTTAGTCTCTCATTTTACCTTAAATGTCAATAACTTTCTTCATCTCCATCAAAAATTCCCCCATCTTTCCATCATCTCATCATTTTCATCAATCTCATTATCATTATCCTTAGAATTTAGACCAATCAACAACCATCCAATCCTTGTCACTATTTCATCATTATCACTTTTTATCATCATTTCTTTCATCATTGAACCTTCCTATCTTCCAATCCAATCCCTATTCAATCCTATCATATTCAATACATTACCTATCATCATCCACCTATCTTATCCTTCCTATCCATAATCTTTAATCATTGATATATCTTATCATCCAATACAAATCCATATACATATCCTAATCAAAATCAATATTTTTAAGAGTCTAGTCTAGATCCTAATCCTTTTATCCACTAGCTTGTATATTTCTTGAGAAATTTCCTCTAGATATCAAGTAGTATATTGAATAACCTTATCATTTTGGTTGTCCTAGCTTGGAAATTGGCTCCCCCAAGTAAGCTATCAAAATACCCATCCAATCCTTGCTTAGGTAACTATCAACCCTAAGTAATAAAATCATCCCTTTTATCAAGGAGCTATATTTACTTGCAACAACATTAATCTTATATCATTAAACACCTGATGGTTCTCCATAGTGTGGCCAAGTTTCATCTATCATCATTATTCACTTTCCATCCATCATTATCCCATTCCTATTAATAATTATCCCCTTTCCATCTATCATTATCCTCTTTTCTATCCATCATTATCCCATTTAAATCTATCATTATCCCCTTTCTAGCCATCATTATCATCTCAAATAAAAGCAATAAAATTAATCATTTTCAAATCCAAGGTCTATCATTCATTTAACCCCATCATTCCTAGGTCTCTCTTTCTTGGATTCCTATCACAAGGTCACAAGCTAGAAAAGAAATCATGGCCTCACAAGAGTTCCTATTATCATCCAATGGCATATTATTTAAGGAAGTGGTCCACAAAATTCCCATGGAGAACACATTCTCATGTCCATCCTACATCATAAATGATTAAGATTCAAGTGACCAAGGCTCACCTACATCATTAGAGGAATTTTATCAAGACACCCAAGCCATGGACTTAATGCATTGATATATCATGAAGCATCTTGATCAATACATCCTTATACTAGCTAAGAAAGGTACCAAATTATCTCATGACTTTGACATCTCCCAAATCACTCAACACACTCCATCCACACCTCTAACTTCTTTTCATCATAATGACACATATCTTCCATATTCTTCTCATCCTTATGATCCCACTCATTTCCCATCTTCTTCTAATCCTCATATTTCCTCATATTCTTTCTTAGCTTCATCCCAATCTCTATCATGTTTGGGATAGGTTTTCCTATACTATTCAAGAGCATATTTTTGCAATGATCCTACAAATTAAATTTTTATCTTCATAAATTTCCTTCCTTCTCCAAAAGTATTCCAATATGAAAAATGTGCTCACTAGCCTTTGTGGTATCTTTGCAAATGAGTGGGAGTTTAATTAGAGTTTTCATGGTATTTTTATCTTTTTATTTCCTTCATTTGCAGTAGTTCTTTTTTACCTTATCATTTTTAAGACATATTAATCGTGTAGGCTTTGTTTTTTTTGCCTTTTTTCCTTGCTAACTTGATCTCAAAGAATTATTTCTCCAATCTCTCTTCACAATCTACTAGGAATTGTTCTTGTTGATATTTTTTGTTTTCTTGTGATACTTCTTGTATTGAGATCCTTCTTGTTTTATAAGGCATTGGGGATGGTTCTTGGTCTAGGGTGTGTTCCTCTTCAAAGTGATGTTTCATATTTGGTGATGATTTTTTATTTGTAAATAAAAATTTACCTTTATCATTAACAAGTCTGTATGTAAATTGAACATTACTTTATTTTATTCTTCTATTTCCTCTATTCCTAGCTTTCTTACACTTTTCTTAATTATTTTTTCCAAATAATCCTCATTAACAAATAATAGTTTCTCTAGGGTTCTAAGGAATTCCATAAATTTTTCACCAATCGAATTATGATATTAGATAGATTTGGTCTTGCTAGTGATGTTTTGGTGAAATATGGCAGTGTCAGATCCTCATTTCTTCCACAACCCTCTATCAATTATTTCCTTGATACCCCATAATTTTCTATACTTCCTTTTAAGTCTATCAAAATCTCTCTTACTTTCTTTAGATGAGAGGTCACTCAAATAGGAGTTTTATATCCTTATTATTTAGTTAATTTTCATTTTCTCTTCTGTGAAGAACCCACAATATTGGTGTGCTCAACAACACCCATGTTGGTGTGCTCACTATTTCTCTTCTCCACAATCTCCATCCTTTTTTAGTTTCTTTATTATCTCTCAACATTCTATTTTTGTCTCCTTTCCTCCTTTCTTTTTCTTTCCATGTTTACTTTTTTTGTTAGCTTAGTCTCTTCTCTAATTTCTTTAAGTTTATTTTTATCTCCTTTTTTGTAGGTTTAAATGATTTGGTGTTACAATACTCATTTATGCCACCCCATGGTAGTTATTTTGCATATACTTTGATTGATCACATCTTTTCAAGGATTCATTTTGGAGATCCTCCCTTTCCATTTTCCATCCCTTGGATTCCTATCCCCCTCTCATGAGGCTAACAACAAGGAGATAGTGTCAAAAATTATAAAAAAATCTTCATATCTTTTCCTGGTATCCTTGTTTAAGTTATTATTTTTTTTTTTTTAATTTCTATACTATTTAACAAGGATCCCAAGAATGGAACTGTGACTATAATCATAACATGACCTAAATCTACCATATCCATACAAATTTAAGCTATATTAAGTTAGTTAAACTATAATCCCAATGAAATTCTTGAAAAACATTAAAAGAGGAAGCGATTAAACAAAAACAATAAGAAATGAATAATGAAAACCTATTCTAATAGCCCAAACTTCATTCCATTGGAGGAGTGGTGCTACATATGATGTAGAATGCAACCCTTTCCCAGCCCCTTAGATAAAAAAGCCTTCAAACATATTTTTATTGACAAAAATTGATGAAATTGATGAAATGTGAGCTAAACATAAATGCAAAGATATATTAACATGGATATTGAATGTTGAATGCTGAAATGGTAATGCTAAATGCTAATGGAGATGGATGTAAACTAAGCTAGGTGGAAACAATTCTCAAAGATGGTAGCCATTAATGGAAACTAAGCTAAAATGGATGCATAAACTAATTGAGATGATGTTAAAATGCTTAAAATGCTCAAGATGATTGTTCTAAATTTCACGATAGTAACTTTTCTCTAAAAATTGGATCCCTATTTCATAGAAGTGAGGTCTATTTATAGGTAAAATTGTTAAACCAATGGTCAAGATTGATTAGCTTAATCAAGGGATGAAAATCAATGAGAGGATTGGGCATGGATTCAGGATTACAATCCATGGTAAAGTTTGAAAGTTGACAAGGATCAAAAAATTTAATCAATGGTCCTAATTTTCTCTCAACAAACACACTTCATAAAAGTTAGGAAGTTGTTAAAGATATTTCCATTTTGAATGACTGCACAAGGAGAAATATTCCATGGGAATATTCCCTTTTAGAGGAATGTGCAAAGGAGGAATATTCCATGGGAATATTACCTTGCAAGTGGGAGGGTGAGGATAATTAGGAATTAAATAATTAAAAAAAAATTAATTGTGCAAATTAGATGAATTTAGGATTATCATTAAATAATTAATTTATTTAATGAAATGGGGGTTAAGTGGCATTTAATTAAATAATTTTGATTATTCAATTAAATGAGAGGATATAAGGGGGTTTTATTTAAATGGTTTGCATTATCCAATTCAACAATATGAAATGTTAGTGTGAAATGGGGGGAATTAACCTAATGCAATTAATTAGATTAATAGATGAAAGTGATACATTTAATTAAATAACTAGGATTATCCAATTAAACAGACAAAAAGAAGATGAATTTAGGACGAAATAGTGTTAATAATTAGATTCAAGTATGCAATATCATTGAGGACAACTTTAAGTGTCTATAGGAACCAATGTTAGTAAGAAAAGTGGGGGATCACATATCACATACTATGCCCTAGGTATTCACTATAAGTTGTACTTATACCCAAAAATTAACATGAGGAGCTCAAGATCAAAGGTTAAGTTAGAATACTAAATCAAACAAGATAGTAGTATCACTCATAAATAGAAGTCATTGAATAGTTCATAACATAGTACACAATATGTTGATAAATCTCAATAAATTGATATGCTTTATGTTCTATTCTCATCATTCCATTTGCATATATTATGCATCTATAGTCTCTTATTATACATTACATATATGCATCTTATTCAAATACACACATTGATTTGACTACAATGCGAGCACACTATAATTCACTCATTTTTTTATCAACTTTAGGTATTTGTTGTGTGGTCTCACAACTTGCCCCATTTTTCCCTTCAGCAAAATGTGGACCCCCTCTTTTTCTATTGCTTTTTTTTCCTTCCTTTTCTTTTAACTTGCTTTGGTGTGATAATTTTGAAGGAAATGGTAAAATGATGAGGTCTTGATCCAACTTTCCCAACCCTCCCACTTAAGTTCTTGCTTTTTCAGACTTGGAGTGTTTGTAAAATATTTTCCCCAACCTTGTTAACCAACTAGATTCCCAGATCTGAGGTATCGATGTCATTGCTCTAAGGATATTTTATCTTTTGTAGGTTTTTGTGCAAGTTTCTTTTTGAACCAATTTGGTCTCATCGCACCTAGTTCTCATGAACCTGGTGGGTAAAATTCCCAACTCTTGGTAATTATTCAATACCATGTGTTGGATGATTCAAACCTTGATCGATTTTCAATCATTAAGTATCTAGGATGGAAACATCTTCTAAAACATTTTTCCTTGTAAGAATTAAAGTGACACATAAGTGTGCCACATTATCCATCTGTGTCGCTCCCCTCTCAGAAGGTAGGCCCCTGCACAAGAACCAAGGAGTTCATAATTTGAACCCTAATTTTCTATGGTTGCACCTTTATTCAAGGTGAATGCATATTAAAAAAATAAAATGAAGGTGGAAAATAGCACATGTACTTATCACCGCCTCGAACATGTAGTTGCTTCCACAATACTCTACCCTATACTAGATTACTCACCTATAAGGACATCAAAGAATTAAAACCAATATTGTGGCACACAAAGAAAGGTAAGTTTTAAAATGTTAAAGAACACAGCTACCATGGTTTTGAACCTATGTTTAGTCAATCACCTTATCAGTGAAACTAGGTATGCTTTTAGTAACTAGATTTATATTATTTATTTTATGCATGCATGATTCAGATTAAATGGCATTACCATTGGTTAGTTCATTGAAACATTGATTATTTCTAAAGAATTTAACCTAATTTTAGACTGTAAATTTCATGAGTAAAGAAGTTTCATGAATTATTGAAAATGTATGATTAAATTTAACCCTAACTCGCACATAAGGCACATATTTACTAATAATGCAAGAAATCAAGAGAAATTTGAGTACTTCTAGGAAAAACCAAATAGATGAGGAATTCAAATTCCCTATTTCATAGGTTGTATTAGTTGATGAGACAGTTACAGATACTCACCCATGAAGATTCAGTGATCATGAAAATTTCAATATGTAGATTCGGCAAGCAGGTGCCTCTTAGTGCACTAAGAATATCATTGCAAGTGGACTAAATTTTGTTGGAGGGTTTCCACTAAAAATGGACAGACCTGAATTGATACTAGAATGCATGAGATGGTATGACCCAAACAAGAGGGTTGTTGAGAAAGAAGGAAGAGTATATGCAAACCACTCCACAAAGGGCATTGTGTACACATTTGGGCTCCCCATGTTCAAAAAGATGAATCCATTGGATATACAGGTTCTGGCCACAACATAACTGAATGTAGAAGAAAACAACAAGAGATTTATAATTTCAACATGGTTCCATGAGCATCCAATGAAGCAAATCCCAAGGTCAAAATTTATTCAAGATGTTCAGGTTATAATGAACCCTATTAAGCAAGATAGCTAGATGCAAATATTTCAAAAAATTTGAACCCTGGATGTTCAAGCTTATAGTGAAAAATAATGGAAGGCCCTGCATGAATTCACTAGGGAAATTTTATTGGTGACAAGTTGTGTGAGGAGATAATGACATTATCAGACACCCAATGGTTTTCCATGTCTTCATATGTTGTCTATTCTTATGCCTTGAGGGAAAATATACAAGGATTGAATAGAGTTGGTACCTTGGGTAGAGAACCAAGAAATAATTTGATTTATCCTCATATTCCCCATATTACTATCCACTAGTACTAGGAGAATTACCAGAGGGTAAATGATGTGTTTTCTATGAAGATAGTGAGAAAAATGGAAGGGGAAAAATCCAAAATACTATCCCTTGAAGAAATAAGTATTATCAAGTCTATTGGAGGTTGGTATATTCAATTTCCTACTTTCACTTATATTAGGGTGGAAGGATTTATAGGATACCCCTTCATGCTACCCAGGTATGCAACAAATAAATTGTTGTTATTGGAATTGGTGAGATAGGAGCAACTTTCCCATGGTCTTTTTGCACAAGCACACAAAAAATGTTATATTAAATTCCCTATCACAAATTGAAATTATAAGTGCATTGTAACCAAAAATGTTGCTATATGCAAGGAGGAGTTGAAACTTTATGGGTCAGAGTTCTTTGCACTATGACAAAAAACTATTATCCAAAGGAAAACCTTGCTAAGAAAATAAGCAAGAAGTATGCTCATGTTTATTAGCTAGATGACTTTTGGCTTAATTGCAATGATGATCATGATGTAAGGAAAATTTCATACCATAGGTTGACATTAGAAGCAATAAAGTTTCTCAGAACCCATGATATTTTGAAACAATTGGATATTGATAATGGAGATGTATTGAATACTATTATGATGCAATTTTTTTTTTGATGAACCCATCCTAGACTGATATTATACAAAGAAGGAGATAGTTACCATCGAGGATATTTCTAAGAAAGTATTGACATATACTCAATACTAGATTAATGGTTACGTTGAGGCACTAAAGGAAGCTGGGATAGCACTCACATACCCAAGTAATTTCTAGCGAAAGAAAAATTTATTAGATGAATCAAGGTATGGAGGGTTTGCAATAAAGAAAAGAAAGACTTGAGAAATATAGGTAATTGACAAAAGGTGGGGAAGTATCTCCCAATACTTCAAGCTAGGGAATTCCAATGGTGTCACAACCAGCTAGCTAGCGTAAAGAAACTATGGCTACTCTAGCCAATATAATGGAAACACCAAAGGTAAAATTTTATTCCATAGCACAAAGTAGAGCTCATCCTATGATAGGCGAGGATGTGAGAATCAAAACATAGGAATGTGCTAATATAAGGACTACATCATATAAGGTGGTAGATATATTCATTTCTCCACCCTCCATCAATATAGTAGAAATGAGAAAAGCTTTAGGAGGGACTCCTATAATTCAAGAGGAATGCCCTAACCTAACTAAAGAACAATTCAGGGAGAAGCTAGAGAAACTAAATGCTAAGATGAAATAGTTTAAAGAAAAGCAATCCAAAGGAGATCCCATGATGTAACCAGTAGTGGAAGAAGTGTCAAATACAGGGTCACATCCTAAAGATAGAGAAGAATATTTTATAATAGGATCACTCACTCCAAAAGCTAGAAACCCTGAAGAATTAAATGTAAGAAATATAGGGGACACTATAGGTCAAAACCCCATTGATATTGTTTATGAAGAAGATATAATTGATGATCAAATTCTACAAGGAAGAACTAAAAAGATTGTTGAGCAACTACAAACTTCTAAGAAATTAGGAGAAAGATAAGATAAGAATGCAGATCTAGAGTCCTCATAGACCTTGGACAATGAACTAAGAAATGATGAGAATCTTGATGTTTTATGACAACATTAAAATAATGCTCCAAGGATTGATATAGAAAAGAGGGAAAAATAGGAAAATGTAAGTCTCAGAGAGAAAGAGATAGTGACAAATCAAGATAATACAGATTCCATGCCAATGATGATGGAGAATGTTGAAGCTTTGGAGGTTGTGGTGGGAAATGTTGAAAGTATGAGAGAGGAGATTCCTGAACATGTTGGTCATCAGGAATGGGTAATAATGGAGAGATAACAAAATGAATAATTTAACTGGTTAGTCAAGGAATTGGATCCATCATTGGAGTTGGAGTTAGTGCCTCTAGATTTCAGAAGTTTAATGCAAGGAATAGAAACCCCCAAACCTAGAGTTAGAGTGAAGATAAGACATGTTGTGAAAAGGAATGTAGATGGAGGGAGAACTCTCTAGATAGCTACTCCAGTAGGAGAGAAGAGGAAGTATGAAATAATAGCTAGGGATTACAAGGCGATGAAAATTGATGTAAGGCACTCATCATGGGAACAAGAGTTAAAAGAGATGAAAGTAAATTTAGAGACTGCTTTCATCTAACTATGGAAGAATAATAAAAAGAAAAGAGAATTAAAGGAATGGATTGCTTTCTTGAAGAATTTCATCAGGTCACTAGCTCAATATGGTCAATCACAAACTAAGTTGCCACAAAATCCATTGTTAATGTCTAAGGAACAAGTAGATGCTATTACAACACTTCGCTATGAGGTAAGTGTGTTTGAAGAATGGATGGAGTACCTGGTAAGGCAAGGAGAAGAGTTAGTAAAGGATGCAATTGGGAAGTGTAAAGAAGAATACCATTGGTGCACTTCGCCATGAGGTAAGTGTGTTTGAAGAATGGATGGAGTACCTGGTAAGGCAAGGAGAAGAGTTAGTAAAGGATGCAATTGGGAAGTGTAAAGAAGAATATTGTTGGTGCGACAAGTCCAAAAGACTTGAGGGTGAATGTTGATTTCTCTAAGAACAGACCGATGTAGAGGGGAGAAAGCTAAAAGTTTTTCTTCAGATAGATGTCCAAGAGTGTGTAAGTGGGAGGAAATTCACGAATGTAGAAGATTTAGTATTTGAGAAATGGAGGAAATAATTGAATGGGGAAAGTGATGCTTTATCAAAATGTGTAAAGGGATTGGAAAAGGTCACTAAGATATGTAAGAAGTTGATAGATAAAGATGAGAGCTTTATTGAGATGCTAGCTCAACAAAGCTATGATTCTCACACTTTAGGCTAGGATGATAAGGAATTGAAAGCTTTCAAGGAATGGATTGGAAAAATGAATAAGGATCATATTCAGTCATTAATATGAGAGGTTATAGATTATATAATAAGGTGCAAGAATGTTATGACTAAAGGGTATGTGCAGGATCATGATGAGCCAAAAAGTGGCAATATGATGGGTAGTTGTAGGGTATGTGGCTGACGACCTTTTTTTTACCCAAAATTGATGAAATGAAAAGGGTTTTTAAAGGAGATTCTCAGCTTTCCACCAATATAAATTATACTTTACTTTGAATTTAATAAATAATTATTATTCATTTTCTATTTGAATTACAACTAAAGTCCTGATTGATAGATTGATTGAAAAAAATCTATAGCTTTCAAATGGTATCACATTTTTTAAATATCCAAAACATGCATCACATTCTATACTTTGCATACTATAGGATTAAAAAATGAAAAATTGAATTTCATGAAGTTTTGACCAAGTTAAGATGGTTAAACATGAGTTTTTATATTTTTTAAAAGTTGTAATAAAAAATTCATAATTAATTATTTACTTGGAAAAAAATTTAAAAAAATATGCATCACATCCAGACATGAGTCCTCTACTTATGTCTAAAATCTTATAAAAAAGTATTATCATTTTATTGTGGTTAGGGTGGTCAGACAAATACCTACTTATTTTTTCCCTAAAATTTAAGTACTACTACATTGAATTTCAAATTTTCACCAAATATGTTTTAAAAAACTAGTAGTTTAGAAACTACATTCAATTTGCTATAGATTCTATTCTTACATATTTTTGAAATAATATAGATAACTTATTCAAATTTTTACGTCAAGTTGCCTAACTCTGATTTTTATGAGTTTTTTGCCACTTAAGGGCCTATTTTTTCCATGATGATCCTGCACATACCCCAAATATGAGACAGAGGTAATGTAGAGAAATGAAAATATCATTCAAATATCATAAGAGTATCCTAGGCATAAGTACAACTAGAAAGTAATTCAAGGCATTCCAAAAGAATGTATGCATCAAGTTTTGATTGCTTTCTAGAAATATCAGTAGAGGAGAAGCGAAGGCGAGTCTTCAAACCTAGAGTCCAATGAAGAGGAATAGGTTTTCGAGTACCAAAGGCTGGAAGTTTTGTGCATGGGTATAGTTTTGAAATTAATTTTACAAGTTTGTTCTTTGACTCAGTGAAGACAACTAATCCCAAAGGTTTTGAAGAGTGCCAATAGTTTTGTTTTCTATGCAAAGTATCTATGACTCAAAGCCCAAAGTTTGGAGTTCACTGCTGAAGAAAATTCAAAATATCTTTGACTTTTCCTAGAATGTTTTAATTCCAATTGTCACCTGCCACATGTTGCATTTGGTTTATTTCTTTGATTCTCTTTGGGGCCTTGTTTCTATAAAAGGTCGATAGTTGTTTTATTTTATTTTTAAGTTCATAATTTTTGGATGTTGGAGAACTAATTTTTTTTCAAGTTTTATTCTTTTTCCTATTTTCTATTCCATTCCAAACTATAAACATGTATGTTTCATTAGAAGTTAACTAATATCAGAGCTAATTTCATAGTAATTTCTTGATCTGAAATCTTATGTAAGTTGATTGTTTGTTCCTATCAGACAAGACTGTGTGTTGTGTCGTTTAAGGGTCCATACTCAAAAACTATGTGGTGGAAAATGATCCCCCTTTATTTAAATGCTAGCATCATTATATCCCTAGTTGTGAAGCAATCTAGTGATGTATGGAATGGATTTATCTAGTTTGGTCATTTCTTGAGGCATGTGTGGATAATACCTGGGATAAATTTTACTTTGTAGTAATTTTTTATGCTTTATTTTAAAATATATGCTTTATATTCTAGAAATTGTTCCAAAAATGATAAAAATATGGAGTTTTATTATAAATGTTTCAATTCCATGAAGTTGTTGAATTCTTAATACTAAATATACTTGAATGTATGCAAGTTAATTTGAGTTTCATGAAATATTGTTACAAATTCTTTGATTTCATGAGTTTATTGAGAAACATTTGAATGAATGGATTGAGATTATGTTTCTATCTTTTGGATACCAACCAATTCTTTACAACCATTTACCCCTTGTGTTTAACAACAATATCACAACTAACCCTGAGTGAACCTAGTGCGTCAAGACCTGACATAAATGAGCCTTGGGATCAGGTTGAGTTTTCCTTAGATTTAAGTTTCATGATGGAATCTTTCAAGAAAGGTAAGCTCCTATGGTACTCTAAGAATTTATCTACATGTTGGTGTGTATGTATAACATCTGCATCAATAGAAGTGGCACTAGAAGGAGGACCTCTTTATTTTATTAGGAAGGAAGTTGGTGTCCCATAGAGTCATCAAGTCCCTCTCTAGTGATCCTCATGTGACATTAGTCAAACTTAGTGGTCGTACGCCACCTACGCCCCAAGGGTCAAGAATTGTAAATGCAATATTGTATTATAATTCAACTATTGTTATATCATCCCCTATTGAAGCAATAGATTTCTTTAATGTATAGTCACCTATTCAATTCACTATGTATAATGATCTTCCTAAGAATTTGAACAGATTGTGTCTGAAGTAATATCTTCACAAAGATGTAGAAGAGAATATCAATATCTTCAAGGATACATCTTTAAAGCAAGGATACAGCATGATGTTATGTGTAGGTTGTTTCCTTACACGTTAAGTGATGAAGTTTACTAGGGGTACATCAACCTACCCCATAATTATTTTAGGACATGTGAAGACATGGAAAATTAATTCTTTGATAAGTTCAAAATGCCAGTATATCCTACCTTTCTATATCATCAATTCACTCAAATTAATAGGTTTGATCATGAACCTATAACTAATTTTAACGATAGATTCCCAAAGGCTTACTCTTGGTTGCAAGTACCCTACATGGTAGACAATTTGTCCATTGTCATATTTTTTATTACATGGAAATTGATCCATTCACTGCAATGTTTGTAAAATAGAGAGAAAATACTCCTACTACTCTAACTAAAGCCTATGCAGAAGCCATAAGTGTGAATTTAGAAATGAACCACCTTGGATGTGGATTGTCTATAAATGGAAGATATGGATTGAATAACTACCCTATACCTAGTATGAGTGGAGTTCAATTAAATCATACAATGACTCCTAACTATTTTCCTTCATTAGTTGAGAATGGGAGATTTCATCATAACATTTTATTTTAGCCTGGAGAGAGTCAAGATTTGGTCCCACACCCTAGTCCAGCTATCACAAAGATACATCCCAATGTAAATTCTTTCTTCACACAGACTCAAGAGAGTCAAAGTGTCAAGACTCTAGAAGATAAAGAAGAGATTAAGGAAATAACCACTCAAGTTAAGAGGTTAACCAAAGAGGTTACACAATTAAGAAATCAAAATATTTACTCTCAGAGTAACAATCAAAATTCTCAAGGTCTAACACACAATGGTCCCTGACCACCTAGACCTTGGAACACACGACCAAACAATGGAGGAGTTTCCACACATTTAGATAATGCTAACTCCTCTAAAGATAGGTCTACATCTAAGGTGAATTTAGTTGAACTTTCCATGAACAATTGGTGTAGATTTCATAATAAAAATGCTCATTTAGAAGTGGACTGTCCATAGTTTAATACTGTGTTCGATATTTTTGTAGCCACTACACACTATAATGATCAGTGTGAATCCCACCTACCCCAAGGGAATGAGTTAGTTCTAGTCAGATATGACTTTGTGTTAGTCTTAGGCAGTTACGTGTGTTTTGAGTCACCTTCCATTGTTAGGAGTCATACCTATGAGAAAGAGGATAGTTCAACCATGACTTTGGAAACTTACACATTTCCCTACTAAGACGAAAATGAACCTCAGGATGAAGCTGATGAAATTCATGCTTTTTAGCAATATCCAAAGGGACATAGCTATAATTTGAGGAGTAATACCAATGGTGGAAGTTGAAAAAAAAGGGCCTTTAACCATGTCAATTCTGCTTAATGACTTCAATACTCCACCTGATGACAAATCTAGTAACACTCTGGGGTTGTTGAAGGTGACCTCACAATACAATAACTCATGGAATATTTCTTGGATTGGAAAAGAAAAATTTTCTCATAAAAATAATTTGACTAGTTATTTGGCGAAAGAAATCAAAAAGGTAAAAATCAGCCTATCTTTATTAGAATTGTTTAAAATTCCTATAATCAAGAAAACTTTCTTGAATACATTAGAATAATTTCTCAAATAAATCATACTTAGTATAGATATGCAGGCGAAGGAAAAATATACTAAGGAAAAAGAAAAAAACATGGTTCCTATGGTAGATGCACAAGTGTCCTTTTATAAGGGAAAGATATAATCCCCAACATTTTTGTGAACACTAAGAATATTTGGTAAAAATCTTCATAATTTCCTAGTAGATTCAGGAGCATCTACCAATGTGATGCATTTGTCCATATGTAAGGCCTTAGGCTTAACCGCAGTAAATTCCCTAAAGAAAGTTACTCAATTTGATAAAACTGAGGTAAATGTAGTTGGAGAGTTAACAAACATCCATAAGCAGTTAGCCTCAAACCCTATGATTTAGTATTACATTGATATCCAAGTGGTCAAGATACTAGACACTTACAAGATGTTATTGGGCAGAGATTGGTCAAAGACTTTGGATGGATATATGGCCACTAACTTCTCTCATATGTGGTTACCCTACAAAGGAGTCCCTAATCATATTGGAATAGAGAGGGAACCATGCATGAAACACATGATCATAAATTACAACTAGAAAAATGAAGTTCTATACATAGATGTAGAACTTGGAGTATATGGAATCAAAAGTTTTGGAGTTAAGATAGAAGAAGTTTTCATTTGCAATGTAGAGAAGCATAATCAAATAACTCTCAAGATGAACATGTTAGTTGAATCTAACTATGATTCTTTTGAAGGACAATATGGTCATTTAGAAAAATTCTAGAAGAATATTGCTAAAGAAGCTCGAAAGAGTAAGAAAACTAAAGATTCACTAAAAGGTTTTCTGTTAGAAGGTTGGTGTAGGTTACACGACTCTACACATTTAGAGAACAGTTGCATGATGTGCTTAGAGATCGTTCATAGATTTGGAAATCAACACTATCAAGAAAATATAACTCTTAATAGGTCTAGACTTGGAACACTTGAAGGTAAAACATAAGCAATGTAGACTAAAAGTATTAATTTATCATTTCTTAAGAATGCTAAACTCAAAGCTATTGAGGATAAAATTTTGACCCTTAGGTTTGATAGGTAAAAATATAAACAAGGAATCAAAGTTGGGGTTGAGATCATTAGTCCCCAAGTTAAGTAATTTCTTGTTGCCTATAGATTACAATTTCAATGTTCTAACAATGTGGCAGAATATGAGGCCCTCATCCACGGTTTGATGCTCGCAATCAAGAAGAAAGTTAAAATTCTTAAGGTTTTTGATGACTCAAAACTAGTGGTCAAGCAAGTCAAGAAACAATATATTTGTTATTACAAATTCTTGTCCAGTTATCGGCACCGAGTGTGGGACCTGATAGAATATTTTGATGCTTTTAACATCACTCATATCCCATGAAGATTCAATCATAGAGAAGATGCTTTGGCTATTGCCACAGGCACTCTATAACCATTAGATGCTTCTGATTTGAGAAAGTTTACTATCGAGATCATATAGTTTCCCTTGATTCTAGATAATGTTAGTAATTTGTATGTGTTCGAAGATGAATGCCATATTTGGAGTTTATCACTAATACCAATATCTTTGAGGCATAGATAATTGAGGAAGTAGATTGCCCGAATGTGAAAATTCAAAATGATTATTTGATGTGGGTCAAATAATTTAGAAAAAAGACCTACCTAAAACTGATGGGGGAATAGTCTGAATTGTATGATTTGAATACTAAAGAGGACCCAAAGAATGTGTTTATAGGGAAGGTATGTACCAAGGAAGAATGAAGAAATATTTCTCAGGCACTCAGGATTACTAGAAAGTTATAGCATGGACATATGAAGATTTAAATACATATGAAACTATCATTATTACTCATACAATCCTGATAAATCCTTATGCAAAATATTTTCGATAGAAACAACGTCCTTTGAATGCACTTCTAGAACCTCTAATTCAAAAGAAATTATAGAAGCTCCTCTTAGCCCAGGTCATTTTTCCCATTAGACATTCTACTTGGGTGGCTAATTTAGTGCCTATTAGAAAGAAGAATGGATACATTCAGTTGTGCATGGACTTTTGAACTCTTAACAAGGCATATGAAAAGGACAAGTATCCCCTACCTTCATTGGATGAAGTACTAAAAATTGTTAATGGTTCACAGATGATGTCCTTGGATGGATTCTCTAGATTTAACCAGGTAATGGTTGCAAAGGAGGATAGGATGAAGATAGCATTCACCACAAAGTGGGAAAATTCACTTACAGAAGGATGCCATTTGGACTAATAAATGTTGGAGCCATGTTCTAGAGAGCTATGGATTATGCCTTTCAAGACTTGGTCGGGAAGTGCATTATTATATATATGGACAACCTCATGGTGTTTTCTAAGAATAGAGGTGATCATCTTCGTGATCTCAAAGTGATATTACAAAAGTATGAAACATATGGAGTTTCAATAAATCCTAAGAAATGCATTTTCAGGGTGACTGAAGGAAAATTGCTTGGACACATTATCTCTAAAAGAGGTATTTCAATAGACCTAGATCGAGTGAGCACCTTACTCAATCTATAGCCCTACGGAAATAAGAAAGAACTAATTTCATACTTTGGCAAGATCAATTTCATCCAAAAATTTATTATAGGATTTTCCAAGATATTGAAACCTCTCAACAATATGTTGAAAAAAGATGTAAATATCAAGCGGAAAAATGAGACCAAGCTCACCTTTGAGAACATGAAAGTTGCAATCACCAAAGTGTCAGTGCTGGTAAGTCCAGATTATGTTAAACAATTTTTTATTTACTCTTTTACTTTTAGTCACCCATCAACAGTTGCGCTGACACAAAGAGGTGAGAATAAAGAGGATAATCCAATTACTTTTATGAGTGCTCCATTTAAAGAGGTGGAGCTAAGATACATGGATATCAAGAAATGAGCTTTTTATTTGGTTAAGGCGATAAGAAAATTCTAACATTACATTCTCATAAGCATAGTTAAGGCAATTGTGCCTGATGCAACAGTGAAGATATTGTTGAGACAGATTGATCTTGAAGAAAAAAGAGCTAAATTGGTCATGATTTTGTAAGAGTTTGATTTAGAAATAATACACATGAAGCTAGTCCATGAGCAAGCCTTAGCTAAATCCATCATTGAGATTGATCCAAAAATTTCTAGCCAGTAATATACCCTAGATGTAGCAGACCAAGATGAGTGGTACTCATATATATAGTACTATCTGGTTAGTAACAATTTCCCAGACCATATGCAGAGGAATCAAAGAACAACACTGAAAATTAAAGCCCAAAGCTATATGATTAAAGGAGGGGTTATTTTCAAGAGAAATCATGAAGGGATTTATTTGAGATGTTTAAATAAGAGAGAAGTGAGTGAAGTGTTGTAGGAACTACATGATAGGTTTTTCACAGCTCATGGAGTGCCCTTGGCTAACACACCTCATTCTGAGAGTCAACTACTACTGGTTGACTATTTTCAAAGACACGTATAAGCACATAAAACACTATTATCATGCCAAACAACTGAAAATAAAGGAAGATTCAGTGCACAGTCATTGCAACCTATGATGGAGATGCATCCTTTTTCACAATGGGGGTTAGAATTCATTAGAAAAATTAACCCACCGTCATATGGAGGCCACAGGTATGTGATAACCGCTACTAATTATTGCACCAAGTGGACTAAAGTGTGCCATAGTAAGAAATGCACCATGGAAGTGGTAATTAAATTCTTGGAGGAAAGTGTTATTATGAGGTTTAGAGTACCATATGCCTTGGTATATGATAATGGCACCGCTTTTCCTCATTGATACTTTCCAATTGAGCATTTGAATACAGTATAACATTGAAATTTTCATCTAATTATTACCCACAAGGAAATGGATTAGCAAAATCATCAAACAAGAACCTATTGGATATAATTAGAAGGCTAATTGAAAAGAATCCTAGGGAATGGAATTCCCTATTGAAATTATCCCTTTAGGTAGACTGTACCAGGATGAAATCCGCATTGAGGAATTCCCCTTACCACTTAGTCTATGGGATAGATCCTTTATTGCCTATAAACTTGAAGTTCCCTACTTAGTAATTTTCTCAAAAGTATATTGGATTAGATTATCAGACATAAGCTCGGTTGTTACAATTGATGCATTTAGATGAAAAGCATAGTAGAGTAATAGATCATTTTTCCAGGCACTAGTCTGTGGTAAAACATTGGTTCAACAAAAGGCCTAGGTTCAAAAAATTTAGAATATCTAACTTAGTCCTATATTGGGACAAAGCCCATGAGAATAAGGGTGAACATGGTAAGTTTGACAAGTTATGGATTGGCCCTTACCAAGTATCTAAAATCTTAGGCGATAGCACTTACAAGCTTAAAACTCTAATTGGATAAGATGTTCCATTTCCCATCAATGGGCAATTCCTGAAACATTATTTTCAAGCCTAGTGTCAGTCATCGATCCTTCTTGTAAATATGTAAATAGTTTTTTTTGGGTTTTTGGAACTTTTTTTTGTTTTATTTTTTGGGTTTTGTGTTGTTGAGATATACAATATTTGTCAACCTTCGAAGGTAGTCAAAATAATATAATGTCAACTCTAGGAATGTGATTCATGCTTTGACCAAAAATAACTCTTCAATTATAGATGATTGGAGAATTGTTTGGATTCTTTCACTTTAGTTCACATGATTCATTTAGTTAATGTTGAGCTAAAAACACCTATACCTAAATCATTCTACTAAATTTGGGATCAAGCCAAGTTTTCCTTAGATTTAGGTTTCTTGGTGGAGTCTTTCAAGAAAGGTAGGTTCCTGCGGTACTCTATGATAATTTATCTATTTGTTGGTGTGTGTATAACATCCATGCCAACATTATTGTCAACCCTTAAGGTTGGATTTTCTTTGGGTATCTAACCCAAAAATTATGACTTACATATCAAGGCTCAAAGGATTTTTTTAACAAATTCTTTAAAAATGACACAATATCGAGTGTGCTCTCTTTCAATTTTATGTGTATTTCAATGTCAAGTTAAAAGAATACCACAATAACATTGAGTTATCTCTTAGCTTTCTAACCATGTATTTTTTCTATGTTTCAAATATGTTAAGGTTTTGATCTCTAATTTATTTTGTTATTGCCTCTATTTTTTGTCAAAAACCTATGTATGGTATTTTTGGTTTAAATTTTTTCCCGTTCAACAAATTTGAAAAAAATTACATATTTACAAACTAGACTCTATAAATTATTCACATTCAAAAGAATGATTTTCAACTAGTTTCCAAAAAAATAGGAGGTGCATGCTCAATTTTTTATTTTTTAGGATGTGTCCAATATGAAACTTAATAAAAAAGCATATATTCATTTAAAAATAGCAAAAAATTCAAATATAAACTAAATAGTGTTAGCAGGGGTGCGATCATACTAGTGGAAAACTCAATTTTGATGGCTTGGCCAAACCTAACCCAGGTCAAGCGGGTCAGGGTGGGGTCATCCATGACCACAAGGGGAAGTTAGTTCTAGCTTATGCAATCAACTTGGGTGTCCAATCTTCTAATTTTTCTGAGGTGGTGGCAGCCTTCCATGACATTCAAATTTCCATGCAAGTCGGGTTCTCTAATTTGGTTATTGAAGGGGACTCTAGGAACATGATTCTTGTGCTAACTAGGCAAGCCTCTCCCTGCTGGACTCTCTAGGACTGCATGGCCTAGGCTCACAATTTCATGATTTCCCTTGGGAATTGTAGTGTTAATCATGTGTATAGGAGCAACAATAAAGTTTTCGATGCCTTAGAAAATATTGGAGCTTTTGCTCCAAATTTAGTAAAATGGGATAATATCCTCCATATCCCAAGTCAAGTTCTCAAATTAAATCAACATGATGTAAATTACTGTCTAAATGAGATCAAACTAGATATTTTGTCAGATCATATTGATAGTTTCCATGCTCTCCAATTATGTCAACTTAAGCGCGCTAATCAATCTATGCATATTTATATTTATTTGTGGCTCTGGTTTTCGTATAGCCATTTCTACTACTGGTGTTTACTCACTTTTAAACTTGTGTGTTTAGAGATTGGAGGGGATTTGGTTGAGCATGAACCTATCAATCACAATGGTTAGAAGCAAGACAAGGAGGTTTGGGCTATTCTAGAATGAGGCAAGCTAGCTTCGTATGTGGAGGGGATGCAAGGGAATAACCCCAAGATTTATTTGGAGTTCAACAATTCTTGGGTTGATGAAACTATTATTTTTGGAGGGGTCTCCTTTATGGTGACTTCTGAGCTTATTGTGGAGGTCATGAGGCTATCCCTAGATGGGTTTTGCATTCCTTGTAAATCAAAAAGTCATTACCAAGAAGACATAAAATAGTTCCTCAAAGAGGGCAAGCAGGTGAATAGATTGCAGAATGGAATTAACCACATGGACCTTCTTGGTTTCTAGAGCACAATTATTGAAATTCTCATAGGGTATGTGACTCTCGAAGGGAATTTTTGTCACTTCCACACCCATATTTTCCCTATGCTCAATCATCTTAGGTATAATGTTAAGATGAATTTCCTCTTTTGGCTCATGTCTTTTCTTGAGGCTAAATGCAAGAAATTACTGATACATCAAGGCCTTATCTTTTGTTTATGCAAGTTTCATTTTTCATTGCTTCCCACCCCTACCTCTTTGCGCAAGAACACCTTTGATAGGCTATCGTTAGGTCCCATTACTTTAGAATATAATATTCAATTTTTTGACTGGGTAGTGTTCAAGGCAATCTGCAATAGAAGAGGTCTGGAGTATCTCCCTCAGGTTTCCTAACTTTTAAGAACAACTTAAGATTAATTCTATTCTTCAAACTATTTAACTATCAAATTGTAAAGTAATATATTCCTAAGAAAACAAAAAATGCTCGAACTGTAGGCATAAGTATACTAATTTAGAAAGAATAACAACTAAATTAAAAAGCATAGAAACAACTAAACTAAGAAGCTAAAAAATTGTAAGAGCAAAAAAGCTTATAGCAATCCATAAAAACAATTCTTAACAGTAAAAATTCTAATGGTGAATAACAGGAACTACGGCAGTGAAAAGATAACAAATATTTCAGAGATAAAATTTCATAACAGTAAATTTAAATGACTCTCTACAAAACAATAGTATAATAAAAGAGAACACTTATCTACTCCCATCGAGTGGCCAGCTCATGGGTCAACACATTCATTCTTAGCTCACATTCACAGCTATTTCAGAAACACTTCTATCAATCATAGTTATCATCCATAACTCATAACTCAAAATTTTAGATAACAATCTCTTTATCCATAAACCTTGGAAACATTCTGACTGTTTATCATTACTTTCACCGTATATCTTACTTCCAGAGACCGTATCTTTTTTATAGAGAAACTATAACTACATGCTATATTTTAGATGGTATGGATAACCATTGAAAATATCTAAACAAATCTACAAATAACTTGTATATCTTTAATCCCATTACATAGTATTTAAGAGGCTCAAGTCAAGCCATAAAGTCTTTAATTAAAAGGATAACATAAATAACAACTTTAAGAACAACTACATCTTTGGTCCATCACCCTAAAGCTTCGAAGCATATTTCTAGCATATATCTCTAATTGTTCTGGAGCACGTGCCAGTTGGATGCTTCAATCTGTAACTTTGATTGATCAGTTATTATCTACAAAACACTTAAAACAATCCATTAAATATGTATTGGAAAATTACTTTAAGAAATCAAAAGAAATAAAGTTTATACAAGTTCTCAAGTTAAAATTAAGCAATTATTTCTCCTAAATTTTAATTAATTGGTAGAGGATAGAGATTGGCATGTATGAACTAGGTATTTATGGTATTATCATGATGAGGTTATTTTTACCTCATCATTTCCTCCCCTTCTTAGTTCTTGGCAGGTCCTCCTGTCCCCTGATTATAATTTTTCCCTCTACTCCCTTCTTCCTATTTTGCACTGATATCATACAAATATTTTGTTGTGACATCAAAGTTTATCAGGGAATTGTGGAAACCTCCATGAAAAGCAACTCCCCATTTCCATTCATTGAAAATTCTATCATCTTGATCTATATTAATATGAAAATTTGTGGTTGGATATAGGAGTAAAGGAGGTTTGTACCTCATTCCTATCCATTTTGTTCTGAGATCTCCTAGAATTTTGGCCAAGGCATCTGCTCTTCTAAAGGACCATCTAAGACCAAGAGGAGAGATCAAAGTTTCTCTTTTCTTTAGATATGTAGGAAATGGAGTGTATCTCTCTTCACTTGCATGCCAATCCTTGCCAACCAATTTTTTCCCCTGTTCTATGAAATGATTATAGAAAACTCAAAGGCTATCATCATACCTTTCCTTCATTTTCTCATCCAGCAAAAGAGCTACAAATGTCTTTTTAAAAGTTGTTGGTCTACTATTTGGAGATCTCATTTGAAGTCCTATACTTTTTTCTGCTTGAATATATTCTTTATTACACTCTTGCTAATGGATTTGATTTTGCGTAGTAGACAATAGAGATATTAATTGCACTTCCCCCACAAAAAGATTAACAAAGAAATTAGTATGCTTCTCTAACAAAAGATCATGGGTAAAGAATTCACAAAGCATATCTTGCTCTTTAGGCTTTGAGTCTGCAATATTTTAACAAATTCTTTATCATTAGGTTCATAGGGTTGATCATTGTAAATTCTAAGAAATTTCCATCTAAAACATTATTCATTCAAAAACATGGAATACAATATGGATGGTCTTCTACAAGATAAAAGAAATTCAGCTATTTGACATGCATCTTGTTTCCCCTTATAAGCTTTGTGAAATGCTTCTCTTAATAACACCATTTCCATTTTTAGTCTGTTATTCTCACCCGAGAGACCCAGGTTTGTGTCCCTGACAACGATGCCAAAAAGTGATAGGTTTTCATTAGGTCCCATTACTTTAGAATATAATATTCAATTTGTTGACGGGGTAGTGTTCAAGGCAATTTGCACTAGAAGAGGTCCAAAGTATCTCCCTCAAGTTTAACTATCAAATTGTAAAGTAATCTATTCCCAAGAAAACAGAAAATGCTCGAACTATAGGCATAAGTATAGTAATTTAGAAAGAATAATAACTAAATTAAAAAGCATAGAAACAACTAAAATAAGAAGCTGAAAAATTATAAGAGCATAAAAGCTTATAACAATCCATAAAACATTTTCTTAATAGTAAAAATTCTAACAGTGAATAACAAGAACTACGGAAATGAAAAGATAACAAATACTTCAGAGCTAAAATTTCATAATAGTAAATTTAAATTACTCTCTACAGAACAACAGTTTAATAAAAGAGAACACTTATCTACTCCCGTCAAGTGGCCAACTCATGGGTCAACACATTCATTCTCAGCTCACATTCACAGCTATTTCAGAAACACTTATATCAATCATAGTTATCATCCATAACTCATAACTCAAAATTTTAGATAACAATCTCTTTATTCATAAACCTTGGAAACATTCTTACAGTATATCATTACTTTCATTGTATATCTTACTTCCAGAGACCGTATATTTTTATAGAGAAACTGTAACTACATGCTATATTTTAGATGGTATGGATAACCATTGAAAATATCTAAATAGATCTACGAATAACTCGTATATCTTTAATCCCATTACATAGTATCTAAGAGGCTCAAGTCGAGCCATATAGTCTTTAATTGAAAGGATAACAAAAATAACAACTTTAAGAAAACTCCATCTTTAGTCCATCACCCTGATGTTCCGAAGCATATTTCTAACATATATCTCTAACTGTTATGGGGCACATGCTAGCTGGATGCTTCAATCTGTAACTTTGATTGACTGATTATCATCTACAAAACACTTAAAACAACCCATTAAATCTGTATTGGCAAATTACTTTAAGTAATCAAAAGAAATAAAGTTTATACAAGTTCTCACTAAAATTAAGCAATTATTTCTCCTAAAATTTAATTAATTGGTAGAGGATAGAGATTTGCATGTATGAACTAGGTCTTTATGGTATTATAATGATGAGGTTATTTTTACCTCATCATCCTTGACTATTCATGACCCTACCAATCCCCTTGTGGAGCCCAACCCCTCTGTTACTATTGATGAAACCCCTCCTGTCATTCATCGTAGCACCCGATCTTGGGGTACAGCCCCTGTGAATGATAAAACCCCCTCTCATCCCCATCAAATATACCCCTCTATCAAATCCCACACCCATTTCTACTTCTAGGTTGGGGGATTCTGACAACTCAAATGATGATGAGTCATGGAATTTGACCCCAACCAACTCTCATGTGTACTCTTCAGCTCATGACCATATCTTAGATGTTCTTGACACCCCACCCATTTCTAGCCCTAACCCATAAATTTCTCCCAACCCATGCATCAATCTGGAGGAACTTGAAACTAAACCTAGGTCATTCCATACCCCTGCTGACCCCCTAGGGAAAAAAATCAATGAGACAATTAACATTTAGAAGGACACTACCCACAAAGAAACCGTGAAGAACACTACCCTCACTCTTCAGGCTTTTTAGGATGAGTTAAGGAAGTGCTAGGGGAAGCAGGTTGTGGATGGTGTGGAATATGGTCATATGCAGAAGAAGGTTACAAAGTGGACACCTTGGCTCATGATGTCACGATAGATGCTCAGGCCATTCAACAAGAGCCTTTGACTTTCGAAAAAGAAACTCCAAATCCTATCTCAAGAATGGAATGTGATAACTAGTCTCAAGTTGTTGGGAGACCTATAGGTGCCCTGTGGTTATATGTCGGTCCCAACTATGTGGGTTCTTTTGGTTATTTTATTATTGGTCAAACTATTTAAGCTTTAGTTTTTGTTTCTACTTTTTTTGATTTCTCATTGCTCATGAATTCCTCATATGCCTCTATGGCTATTTTATAATAGGTATTAACCCTTTTAGTTTAAATTTAATCAAAATTAAATAGTGTTAGCTAAATTTTCATTGAAATAATTTTTGAAATACTAAAAAAGGGTTAAAATTTGAAACATAGAAAATTAGGTTCACCAAAATGAAGCAAAATGATTCGCCTATTTATCCTAGTTTCATTCAATATTTATGCAATAATGTGTAATTAAGTATCAACAATTAAACCTAACTGATATACCTATTGGAACTGTAAAATTCTAAATTATTTCACAAGTTTTTCATCCCCCTAAGTTTCCAAAATAATCATCACCATATGCACAGGGCCTTCCATCATGACTTTTTGCTTGCATTTTTCCTATATTTATCCCATATGATCCATCGAGTCTACATTTTTCACATTGTGATCCATATTGGCATGAGTCTATTGGGGTCTCCCCAACCTGTAATGCATTTTTTGCTTATATGTATCTATTGTAGGTCTGTCGGCAAGACTTCTTTACCGTCACGGTGATCATAATTCATCTATTGTTTCATTCGATAGGACCTTCACATTGTTTCGATGACAGAAAGAATATGCATTTCGGCAGGAGTTTGGTCTTCAGTATATTGTTTCACCGAGTGCTTTATGTCTTGCCGACTGACATATATGGAGTTGCATCAGTGAGAGTTTTTCCTCCGATGAAACGTCTTGGTGAACTCACCTAGTCTTGCCGACCATCGATAGGAAAATACATATTGGGAGGATTTTAAGTTGTATCGACCAGACTAATCAATATCAGAGTAAGGTCTTGGCGAGTGACCTTCAGTCTCACCAACATTACACAAAAGGTTTCTATCGAATGGCTTTTGGTGAGAGGTTGGTTATGTCTTGGTGATCATGTGTGAATTTGAGGTGTTTTGGTATGACTCATGAGTTTCGGTGTTGGGTTTCAACGAACCTATCCTGTCTCGCCGATAAAGAAAAAGGACTCTATCGGTATAATAATTGAGTTGTCTCAATGAACAAGAATGATCATGTGGGCTTTTGGTAAGACATATTATGCTCTACGTGAGGTCTCCCCTATATCACAAAGTTACGGCGAAACATAGAGAACTAAGGGGTGATTAACAGTGATATAATTACCTTCGGCATGACTACGATATGTCTTGGCTACTGTTCCAGAGTTGATTAATAAAATTCAAATGTTGTTGGCTGACATGAAATGAGCCTAAATTCAGTGGTAGGCCAACATGGGATCTCAATGTGATATGTTTATCAGATGCTGGTGTATAAATATGCATTTTGTAATTGTAAAACAAAAATATCAACTATTAGTTATTCAATATACAGTAGGAAAATTAGATGGATACAGTATAATAGATTTATCAGATCAAAGACTATGATGCATGTTTTCAAAATGGAGGTATTTATGAAAGTCAATTGATGTTGCTGCACATTTCTGGTGTCAATTATCTGTTGAATTTAATGAAAATATTGCTAAGTTTTCTCCAAGATGGATTCTTTCTGATTGTTTAAATTGATATAACAAGTTTATATTCAATTCATCAGTGCACATTTGTTGTATCTGTGTGGTTAATCGATTGGTTCTTTCAAGCAAAGATTAAATCCTTTTAGTTGAACATAGTAATTAGAGAGATTCATTTGGATTGTTAAAGTAGAGCTTAGTAGTCACAATCTTGCATTTTTATACAAGTTGTAAACAAAATTTATGCCAAATAACTTGAGTTCTCCCCAGAGAAGTGTTGTTCATCTTGATTTCATTTGACTCTACATACCCAACAAGGCACTGGTCTCTGCAATTCATCATTTGGATTCATTCAGTCTCTTTACATCTTTTAATTAAATACTTTAGGATTTAGCTTTAAGTATTGCTATACATTTTGTACCAAGTTTGAATTCATTTGTTCACTTTCATCTATCATTGTGTACAAACCACTACAAGAAGGATAATTATAAGTCAATTCTGCTTCATTCAGATAGGTACACCTGCCTAGGTCCGATAGCACCTGAAGAGTAGAAGGTTTAATTCATTTGACCTTGTATGTTACCCTAAAACATGCCAAGAGATTGGCAGCCTCTTGACGCATTTCACCTGCATTTTTTAGAGCCAAAAAATGGGTGACTCTATTGGAGAATACTTTCAGAATCAAGGCCTTAATCATAGAGTCAAAAACCTTGAAAAGACTCCACTAGAAATAAGAAGTATCAAGCATTTTATCACTTTTAGGAAAGTGAGTGGCGGCTCTAAAAGAAAAAATGCATTTGTTCAAACCTGAATGGAAGAAGATCTCAATACAGGGGAGGTCATATTGGAGCTCCTGCTGACAATAGTAAGTTGATGCACAAAGATGAAAAATTCGATAAGGGAAAAAGGATAAGTGAGAAAATGTGCCTAACAGATAAAGACAAAGCATCAAGAGCACATTGTGAAACATATGATCGTTATGATACATGAAGAAACAATTCAAGTGCAGAGCCTTGTACTACAAAAGATCAAAGAAATCCTTTCTCGTTTCTCAATCCTCAGAAACAGGCTGAGTTTAAAGCTGCATTTGAGGCCGAGTGAATCAAATTTCACCATGAATATGATTAGAAAATGGAGGGTAACCAAAATGAGTTTATTGATCATGAGCTTCCTGAGGAAGTAAAAGCACGGTTGGAATTACAGGAGAAAAAGATAGAGGAACTAGAGACTAAATTGTAGAAATCCCAAGTCATTGATCAAATGGTTGGTTGCCCAAAATATGTACCTCCTCATAAGTAGAGTGATAATGGTGCAAGGCCCTCTAATCAATCAAATGCTCCTTACAATCAAATAGGGAATCAGTACAAATAGCCAAATCATCCGCCTCATGTTCCCACACAACATATGCAGCCACCTCATGGTAAACATTATATCCCACAGCATAATGCACAATACAACAACCCTATGTACCAATATCAGTATCCACCTAACCCTCCCCCTCACCAGTACACAATAATGATCGGACAATTTGATTTAGTAGGGTTTCAATTATATCCTTACCCTATGGATGGCAGCTAGAGAGGTCTAGTGCCTAAGTTTATAGGGAGTAATGCAATTACTACTGAAGAACATTTAAGGAGTTTCAATGTTTTCATCCAAGACATAGATGTGCCATATGAAGATTTACACATGAAGCTATTTATGATGTCACTTATTGAAGATGCTAGGGATTGGTTCAACAGCTTGTCTGCATTCTCAATTAATTCTCTACAAGGATTCCAAGACCGATTCCTAGAGCAATATGGGAATCTAAATGCACCAGATGTTGTTCTTCATGAATTGATGTGAATTTAGAAAAATTAGAATGACTCAATTTATTATTTCAATCAGAGATTCAATAAATTGCAAAATAAAGTACCTCCTGGATCAAAGTTGCTAGATTCTGTAGCATTGAGTGTCTATTTGTATGTGTTTGATCCTAAAATAGGGTATGAACTAAGAAATAGATTCCCAAGAGATCTGGCTGAAGCTCAGAAGATAGCACTGACAATTGAAAACAACAGGAAGGCTGTTGGTATAATCAGTAAAAGAGACAACCCTAGGACTCCTCAACAAAGTCATAATTTTTAGTACAGATAGGAGAATACATACAAAAATGAGTGGTCGAGGTTGCATGATATGCCTTATGATACAGAGTGGAAGGATTGAAAACCTATAACAGTTAGGCCTAGAAACAAAGAGACTCCTGATCCATTGAGCAAGAAGAACCTATATGGTAAGTAATAATTATTTCTATGAAGATTGTGATAAGCCACATTCCCCAAATTATTGTGTTGTGGACTAGAGAATGCAAGAAGAGGGAATGTTGATGGGAAATAGTGGAGATCACACAGTGTATTTGACTTCAAATACTTTTCACCATGTTGTAGAGAGGTATTCATCTTCAGAGGATGAAGGTTATGAGTATGATGTTTCAAATCAGAAATATAATGTCTATATGGCTGAACAGCAGGTCCTTTCTGATTCTGAAGAAGATTATACAGAACCACATTTTGTTGAGGTGCTTGCTCAATGCAGTATGAGGAGACTCACCAAAGATGAAATAGAGAGACTAACTGTTATTGTAGTTGAGGAAGCAAAGAGTAAGTACTGGTTGAGGGTATGTGTAAGATCATCATGGAAAAAACAAGCCCTTAAGTGGCAAAAAAATCAAAAAAATTAGAGTTAGGCAACTTGACATAAAAATTTGAATAAGTTATCTATATTATTTCAAAAATATATAAAAACAGAATCTATATCAAATTGAATGTAGTTTCTAAATTACTAGGTTTTTAAAAAATAAAAAGAAATCTATTTGGAAAAAATTGAAATCTCAATGCAATAGTACTTAAATTTCAGGGGAAAAATAAGAAGTAGGTGTCTATCTGACCACCCTAACCACAATAAAATAATAATATTTTTTTATAATATTTTAGATATAAGTAGAGGACTCATGTCCCAATGTGATGCATATTTTTTTGTAATTTTTTCCAAGTAAATAATTAATTATAATTTTTATTACAAATTTAAAAAATATAAAAAACTCGTGTGTTTGACCACCTTAACTTGGTCAAAACTTCATGAAATTCAATTTTTTTTTTTTTTTAATCCTATAGTATGTGAAGCATAGAATGTAACACATATTTTGGATTCAAAAAATATGATATTGTTTAAAAGCTATTTTTTTTTCAATCAGTGTATCAATCAGGACTTTAGTCATAATTTGGATAGAAAATGAATAATAATTACTTAGTAAATTCAAAGTAAAGAATAATTTATATTGGTGGAAAGCTGAGAATCTCCTTTAAAAACCCTTTTCATTTCATCAATTTTGGGTAAAAAAAATGTCGTCAGCCACATACCCATCATATTGCCACTTTTTGGCCCATCATGATCCTACACATACCCTTGAGAAAAATGAAAGTAAATGAGAAAGAAGGTGTCCCTAAAGGAATCTTTATGAAGGAACAAAAAGTGAGACAAGGAATTGTGAAGAAGCCAAAAAATAAATAGCATGATAAAAGTGAAGGCCTGTCCAAAAGGAGGAAGTGAAGGAATTACACAAAGAGATGCAAAAGCTTGACCCACCTAGGAAAAGAGAAAAGGAAGAAAATAAAGGAGAAATGTCAAAACAAAAGAAAATTGTTAAGGTGGACGGCTCTTCTTTTGACTTCATTCAGGCCTTATCTCAGGTAAAAATGTAAGTTCCACTACTTGAGATGATGAAAATTAAGGAATACAAAGATAGTGTTGTTCAATTGATAACAAATGAAAACAAAAAACATATGAATTTTGAAAATAGAGTAACTATTAAAGCATTCAACAAACAGGAGAAAGTAAATATCCCAGAGGTCTACTTGAGTGATGTGTTAGCAACTCCCCCACAAGTTGGTCTTTTTTTCACTACATTACTCATAAATAACAAACTGCTAAGGAATTGCATGATAGACTCTGGTGCTACTATAAATATCATGCCAGTAGGAGAGGAGTTATGAAGCAACTTGGCATGTGGGTTGATACATATGAAGGGAAGTGCTATGCAATGGATAACTAACCTGTTGCTGTGGTAGGCATTATGAGAGATGTTGAAGTCAAGCTGGCTACTTATCCACAGGTGGCTTATAATATAGATATAACAGTGATTGATACTCCTCCTTAGTTTGGGATGCTTCTATCAAGACAATGGACAGCAACAGTTGGAGAAAATGTTCAATTTGATCTATCTTATGCTACAATTTTAGTGAATGGTCAGGAAGTCAAATTGTATAGGGAGCCAAGAATGAACTAGCTGATTGATTATGTACCACAAGATCAGATCAATTTTTTTTGTGATGTTGATCTTGGAAATTTTAAGATAGAATCAGCCCAACCAGAATTAACCAATAGTGATCCAGTTGAAAAGCAAGTGGCACAAAGCTGCAATGAAGTGTGGAAGATGTACTTTGATGGAGCATGCAACCAAGAAGGTAATGGAGTTGGGATTGTGTTTGTTTAACCTGAAGATATTACATTTAAATATTCATTCTTGTTGGCATTTGAATGTACAAACAATGTGGTGGAATATGAAGCTTTATTGACAGGTTTGAACATAGCTATGAAACATAAGATCAAGTTGCTAGCTGTTCTTGGAAATTATGAGTTGGTTGTTTCACAAATTAAGTCAAAATATGCAGCAAAGCACAAAAGATTGAAACAATATAGGAATGTTGTATGGGACACAATTGAGTTGTTTGATGCCTTCTCAATTGAGTGGATTGATAGATCAAAGAACATAATGGCTGATTTTTTAGCAAATGTGGCACTGAAAAGAGATGATATCACATTGGCTAGGGTACAACAGATTGAGTTCAAGACAAGGCCTGTTGTTCCTGATAACATTTATAGTTGGCAGGTCTTCAATGATGATACTGACCTTTTGAAATTCCTTTATTGTATAGATCAATATGAAGCCCAGGAAATTGACTTTAATGCTTTTGTTGAAGAAGTGGATGGGAAGCAAATAGTGTTTGGAAAGGAGATCTTATAGCTCAAAAAAAAAAGCTTCCTAAGGTCTTAGTGGCATTAGAGAGAGTGTATGATGGAAATGATCGGTCCCTCATGAAGAAAACACTAGTCAAAAGAGAAGATGTTGAAGAGATTAACTTGGGGACTGAGATGGCACCAAGAAAGGTGTACATAGGAAAAAAGATAAGCCCTACAATTAGAATAATGTTGATAGAGCTGCTGAGAAAGTATAAACATGTGTTTGCTTGGTCTTATGAAGATCTAAAAGCATACATGGAAGATTTATTTCAGCATGAAATACCATTAAAACCAGATGCTAAGCCATTCAGACAAAAGCAAAGGCCTATAAATCCAACATTGGAGCCTAAGATGCAGGAGGAATTGGCAAAACTCATAGATGGAGGAATCATTAAACCAATCAGGCATTCAACTTGGGTCTCGAACTTGGTCCCTGTGAGAAAGAAGAATGGAGAGATTGGACTAAGTGTAGACTTCAGGAATTTGAATATGGCATCTCTCAAGGACAATTATCCTCTGCCCAATATGGAGGCCATATTGCATAAAGTGACAAGGTGCAAGTTGTTGTCTATGATGGATGGGTTTTCAGGGTATAACCAGGTTAAGGTCAAAGAATCTGAGGAATATAAAACAACATTTACAACTCCTTGGGGAATGTATGTATACATAAGAATGCCATTTGGTCTCACTAATGCAAGAGTGACTTTCCAAAGAGCTATGGAGGTGGCATTTGTAGATTTGATCAATGCTATCATGCTCGTGTACGAGGATGACTTGACTGCTTACTCGAAGAAGGCTGAAGATCATGTGCAACATCTAGAAAAGATTAATTTTGTTAGGATATTTGTTTCCAATTTTGTTGAGATCATTAAACCTATATCAAAAATGATGAAGAAAGGACAAAAAATGGAATGGACTACAGAGGCCTTGGAAGCTTTTATATCTATTAAAAGGGCCATCAAAGAGGCTCCTGTCCTTAAATCTCTAGATTTTGCAAAGCCTTTTCAAATATTTTCTTTTGCTTCAATGCACACAATTACTGCTATTATGCTACAAAAGAATGAGGATGGTCATGAATAGCCTGTGTCTTTCTTCAGTAAGTCATTACAAGGGTCTGAATTGAAGTATGATATAATGGAAAAACATGCATTTGCATTAGTGAAAGCTACTAAAGCATTCAGACCATATCTTGTTGGAGCAAAGGTGATTGCCTATGTCCCTCATGCAGTTGTCAAAGATATCCTGATACAATTTGAAGTAACAGGAAAAAGATGCAAATGGATTAACAAGATCCAAGAGTTTGACATGGAGATACAGATTACCAAACTTGTGAGAGGTCAAGGCTTGGCTAGGTTGATGGCAAAATCGAATATTGAGGCAAGTCAAATCTACAATGTTGAAGATGGAACTGCAATTGCAAGCATTGAGCACACTCCTTGGTATACTGATATCATGCATTACCTTAAGTACATGAAGTGTCTAGAGGAATTGAGTGATAGCCAAAAAAAACTTTGAAGTCGCAAGCATCTAAATATGTTTTCATGGATGGAGATCTATTTTGGAAGAATATGGATGGTATACTGTTGTTATGTCTTGATGAGTCTCAGGCCAAACATGTCCTAAGTGAAATGCATGAAGGAGTTTGTGGAGGACATTACTCAGCAAAGACAACTGCACACAAAATTCTCAGGGAAGGTTACTACTAGCCTAGGGTATTTAACGACTCTTTTACACATGTAAGAAAATGTGAGGCTTGCCAGAAGTTCTCTGGAAAATTAAAGTATCAGGGTACTTTGCCACTTCGACCCTTGCAGGCTGATGCCCCTTTTCATCAATGGGGAATTGATTTCATTGGAGAGATGCAGGAAAAATCAAGTGGAGGATGCAAGTGGGTACTGGTTGCCACTAATTATTTTACCAAATGGGTAGAAGCAATCCCAACTAAACAAGCTACAAGTAAAATGGTGACAAATTCTCTGATGGACAACATTGTCACCAGATTTGGTACACCACTGAGGTTAATCACAGACAATGAGATGTGTTTCAGGTTAAATAAATTCAAAAGCTTTTGTGACGCATATGGCATTACCATTTCTTATGTAGCTCCTTACCATCCACAAGCTAATGGTCAAGCAGAGTCCAACAATAAGATTCTTTTAAAGATTATAAGGAGGATGTTAGGACAGAACAAGAAGGCTTGGGATTCAAAATTAAAGCTAGCTGCATGGGCTGACAGGATTACTGTGAAAAAGGCAATTGTAAAATCCCCATTTGAACTGGTGTATGGAGTACAAGCCAGGATGCCTTTGCAAAATTTGTTACCAATCTACAAGTTCATCCTTTAGGAATATTTGGATATTCCTGAACCTATGGAGGGAAGACTGGAGCAACTAGCTAAACTTGATGAAATAAGGAGAGTTGCCCAAAACCAAAACAGGAAGTTATAGACACAGATGAAGTATCTATTTGACAAGAAGGCAAAGGATAGAAAATTTGTAGAGAATGACTTGGTGTTGATTGTTAGAGTAATAAGTTATTATGCTTAATTAATTACATCACATTGATTAATTAATTAAGTCACTTATTCCTCTTTATTACTTAAGCTAAACTTAAGCACATTAATAATTAATTATTAATTATTAAGTGTGCACACTAGGGTTTAATTTAGGTTTTCTTGATCTCCTTCATAAGGATTTATCACTTTGTAATAATTGATTCTCTTAATGCATTTTTACTAAGAGGTTTAGAGAGAGCATCTTTTTGGCTCTTCATATCTTTTGCATGTGACAGGTATCCATCTTGCATGCAGGTGATCTTGGATTCTAACATGGTATTAGAGCTCCAAACCTGCAGCTGCTTGTTCGTGATCTGAAGATATGGCCTCTTTGTGAGTTTCAGGTGCAAGGGTTTCCACAGGCATCTTTTCTGCAAGATCTGGGGGTAGCCTATTTTTTGGCTCACTTTGGGCTCAAACAGACACCGCCATTGCGTTCGTAGCGGCCAAAAACCTTAGAAACGCCTGTCGTTTCGTTGATTTTTGAGAAGTTGACTCGGGAGGCAAAAAAAATTTGTCTGGGGGGCCGTACGGCCTCCCCAGCACGCGTTACGAGGCACAAAAAACAAAAAAATAAAAAAACAAGTTTTTTGGCTTCTGTGTCGGTGCCTCCCATATAAATTTGATCCACCACCAGGCGGCCACCCGTCGGCCGCTCGGATGGGCGGCGCCACTTCCTCCGCCACCGGCCTACTCACAGCCCCCGCGGGCTCCTTTTCAGCTCCGCCCAGTCACATGGGGGACCGGGTGCTATGCGCCTAGCCCCCCGGCCACTCTCAGCCCCCTGCGCCTAGGCCCCAGCCACATGGAGAACTGGGAGCTCCACCCAAGGACAGCCCCCGCCGCACAGCCCCTGGTCGCCCACAGTACCAGGGGTCCAAAAAAAATTTTGCAGGGGGCCGATTTTTTGCGGCGACGGCCAGATGGCCGTCAAATTTAATCTCATGAACTGATGACGTCAGCATGATGTCAGCGTACAGCCGGCCCTCATATGCCCCCTCCTAACCCTAGTTTTCCCTAAAGAAGCAGTTTTTTTCTTTTGGCCATAACTTGGGCATACGGTATCAAAATCGGGCAAACGAGATATCGCCGGAAATCTGGTTCCGAGCACTTTCCAGTAGTGCTATTTATTTTTCAATATTTTATTGTTTTCCTACATTTATTGCTGTTTGAAGTCAGATGTACTTTTTATGCTTCCGAGCTCATAACTTTTTGCCACGATCTCCGTTTTTCGCCTCGTTTGAAGCATCGAAAAGGTATTGAGGAGCTCTAGGTTTCTGTCCATGCCATTTTTCTGTATCTATCCCAAGTTTATCAGTTAGTCCAGATTTGACCCGATGGGTTGTTTGCCGATTACTTGGATGTTTTGGCAGTTGGGAGAGTGCATCTTGCATCTTTGCACTTCATTTTCAGTAATACACCAGTCAATAATTGCTTGCTACTTCATAGATTCCAGAGTTGTTCCAGTTTAGAGTTTTCGAGTGTTCCGTGGCATCGGGTTTTCTGTTGCTTTAATCATGATTCCTTGAGTCAATCAATGACTCTCATCCAGTTTTAGTAGTATACAAAAGAATATTTCCTTGCTTGCCTATATCAAGTTCCAGTGTTACTCTACAAAGTTCTTCCAGTGCTTCTTTGCAGCATGTTATCTCATTGTAAGAGGGGGTTTTGTCCCACTGGGTTTTTCCTTCTCTTACTCTTTATTGCATTTGTAAATAGGTACCTGATCATGCCTTGTTGCCGGGACCCATCTTTGCTTTCATGCATCTTATTCTAGTGTTTTAGCTTCTTCCTAAGTTCATCTTAAGGGGGGGTGTTAGAGTAATAAGTTATTATGCTTAATTAATTACATCACATTGATTAATTAATTAAGTCACTTATTCCTCTTTATTACTTAAGCTAAACTTAGGCACATTAATAATTAATTATTAATTATTAAGTGTGCACACTAGGGTTTAATTTAGGGTTTCTTGATCTCCTTCATAAGGATTGATCACTTTGTAATAATTGATTCTCTTAATGCATTTTTACTGAGAGGTTTAGAGAGAGCATCTTTTTGGCTCTTCATATCTTTTTGCATGCAGGTGATCTTCAGGGTCTATGAAGTTGGCTTTCTCAACTTCTACATGGTATCAGAGCTCCAGACCTGCTACTTTCTGTTTGACTTCTGAAGAATTTGGAGTTACAAGGGTTGACAGAAGAAATTTGGGATTCTTCAGCTAATTTGAGAGGGTCTTGGTGCAGTTTTTAGATCTAGTTTCCTTGCCCAACAATTTTTTTTGTTTCTTTTCTAGTTTTCAGCTAATTTTTTTTAGCATTTTTTACAAGCACATGCATCAGATCTGGTATTTTTTTTAAGGATCTGGGTAACTCCATTTTTTGGGTGCATTTTGGGCCCAAACGGACCTCATGGTTGGATTCAGAGCGGCCAAAAACCCATATTTTCATATATGGAACCATCTATTTGGACATAGTTGATCTGGGAGGCAAAAATTTTTTGCTCAGAGGCCGTACGACCCCCAAGGCACAATTTTCGAGGTGTAAAAATCACGAAAATCAAAAAAAATTGTAAAAAATGGCATATTTTTTATTTTGAACGAGCGCTGCCAGTTTAGAAGGGGCTGCCACCCACCCGCCACCCGGCGGCCACCAGCCACCGGCGGGCCGCTGGTGGCAGCCACCACCACCGCCACTGCATCAGCTTTGGCCCCCGCGGGCTTTGAAGGGAAAGCCCTGGTCATATAAAGGACCGGGGACTACACTCTCCACCGACGGCCGCCCAAACCCCCACCCCTGGTCATATTGGAAACTAGGGGCTCCACCGACAGCCCAGCCCTTAGCCCCCTGGTCGCCCAGCAGACCAGGGGCCAGTTTTTTTTAGCCCCCAGGGCTTCTGAAGGACCTAATTGTGCATTTTTAGGAGACTTTTAGTAAATCGGGTATAAAATGGGCGTACGATCTCCATTTTTTTCAAACGAGATACCGTTGGAAAGCTGATTCCAGCGCTGATCTGATGGTGTAGGTCTAATTTTCAGTTTTTTCCGTTTTGATGCATTTTTTCTTAGTCAAAGTTAGAACAAACTTTTTTCACTCCCAGGGGCATATCTTTTGCATATGGACTCCGTTTTTCGCAAAAGAATAGGCGTTGGAAAGGATTTTTTGTGATATTTCCAGATATATCATTTATTTTTCTAGAATCTGCACTAGGTACATTTTATTCAGTATTTTGTATTTTCACACATTTGTCAATTACTTGGACGTTTCAGCACTTGGAAATGATTTTTTTGCGTGGGATGGCTTTATTTGATCTGGTTTATCAGTATTGAGGTCAGTTAGTCTCAGATATTTTAATTTGAAGAGTTATCATGGGTTTCTCTACTCACCCTTTAGTTGTATTTCTGGAACAGGGTAATTATGAGTCATGGGCAAAGGGTATACTTACACATTGTAGGTGGCTTAATATTTTGCCTTATTTGTATGATCTCATACCTGCACCAGCAACTTTAGAGGGAAAAATAGCTTGGGATATCATTAGAAATCACATAGTAGGAGTTATTTTGTCTAGTGTTGATTCTGACACTGTGTGGGCTATATCGGGCATTGATTATCCTCACTCACTTTGGACACGTCTTTGGGAGATCTATGGAGACCTCAGTCTTTCTCCATTCCCAGAGGATCCTGCTTCAGATTGTCTTGTACCCATTGGTTGGAGAGAGAACACACCCTTTAATCATGATACTTTAAAGGAGCTTCAGTATTTAGACACCCTTATATATTCTGATGAATTAGAGGATTGTCTCACAGTTCCAACTCTTCAGACTGAGATTATACTTGTATCAACATCTTCTCCTGTTGTTCTTGATTAGTTTGATATTGCCTCTTCTTTGGCTCCTATTGATTCAGCTAAGCAGGACATCATACATCTTTCAGACATGGCTACTTGGGATTCTTATCTTGCAGGCATTTCATCTTTGTTTGTAGAGTCCTATATTGCAGATCTAGAGGATTACTTTGAGGATTTTCAGCTCCTCTTTGTTGACAGCCATATTCTAGCTATTAGCCCACCATCATCTGTGCATTCAGAGGTTGCAGTTTTTGAGTCTTCAGTTTAGTTTGGATTTGACATCTTTTTTTCAGTTCAGACAGAGAGATTCTTCAGCATCCTATTATGGCACACATCTTGAGACAGATTGATTCTTCTCTCTTCACAGGGTTTCTTCATCTTTGTCCTTTGGATCCATTTCTTCCCAAGGGGAGGAATATTATATGCCGCTTCAGGATCTCTTTCTGGATTCTACCTCAGGCATCCATATGTGCGACAAGAGTTTCTTCATTGTGGGGGGGCCTTCTAGTCTCTTTCTTTTTCTCCTATGGAGACCATTGTACATGTACTTATATGATAGAAGTTGTCTATGGGGGGTCTTATGTTATCCACCTCCTATCCTTCTATTATTAGTGCATTTATTTCTTTCATCTCTTTTTGGAGTAGAGTTTTTCCCATGAGGTTTTCTCTATTTCTCCACTTTACAGAGATTTGGTTGTAATTGGGTACCTGATCAGGCCTTGTTGCCGGGACCCAAGTTTACTTTCTTACATTGTAGTTACCTTTGCTTTCTTGCACATGTTTGTAACTGCACTTTTGCTCATCTTAAAGGGGGGTGTTAGAGTAAAGGCTTTAATTTAATCATGTTGATTAAATTACCTTTATTCCTCTCTTAAGATTTCACTTTAGTTGCATTTTGTGACATTTAATAATTATATTAATTATTAAATGTCTACCTATTAGGGTTTCTTTTTAGGGTTGCACAATATCCTTTTATAAGGATTCATCATTGTAATTTCTCTCTCTCTCGGATGAATACATTTTTCACCTTTCAGAGCACCCTTGCTTGTTTGTCTCCATCTCTTCTTTCTGTGACAGGTTATTTGCATGCAGGTGATCTTCAGGGTCAGTGAAGTTGGCTTTCTCAACTTCTACATTGATGTGGAACACAAGGTGTCAGGAGAAGGGTAGGCATGGTAAATTTGAAGCTTTGTGGCTGGGACCTTTTGTTATTGTTGGGAAGAGAGGTGAAGATTCATATTATCTACAGAATATGGTTGGCGAAGATCAGGAGTTGCCTGCTCATGGGAAATTCCTGAAGTATTTTTTCTCTTGAGCAACATAGAGGATTAAGGGTTGCCAATGCATGGACAACTCTTGATGGTCCTCTTTAAAATTCTTTTCCATGCACAGTAGTTTAGGGTTTTGGTTCACCTCCATTTTGCATTCATTTTTCCATTCATCTCCATTTCCATTTTGTTCACTAGTTCATCATTTTGTGTCTGGTCTACTCACCCAAAGATTTGGATCCTTGCAATGATCTTACTATCATTCATCCCTAGACAGAGCCACTGTTGGAATTGTAAAATCCTGAATAATTTCACAAGTTTTTCATCCCCCTGAGTTTCCAGAATAATCATCACCATATGCACAGGGCCTTCCATCATGAGTTTTTGCTTGCATTTTGCCTATATTTATCCCATATGATCCATCAAGTCTGCATTTTTCACATTGTGATCCATATCGGCATGAGTCAATTGGGGTCTCCCTAACCTGTAATGCATTTTTTTCTTATATGTATCTACTGTAGGTCTTTCGGTAGGACTTCTTTACCATCACGACAATCAGAATTCATCTATTGTTCCGTTCAGCAGGACCTTCACATTGTTTCAACGATAGAAAGGATACACATTTTGGCAAGAGTTTGGTCTTTAGTATATTGTTTCATCGAGTGCTTTATGTCTCGTTGACCAGCATATATGGAGTTGCATCAGTGAGAGTTTTTCCTCCGATGAAAAGTCTTGGCGAACTCACCTAGTCTTGTCGACCGTCGATAGGCAAATACATATCAGGAGGAGTTTAAGTTGTATCGACCGGACTAAGCAATATTAGAGTAAAGTCTTGGTGAGTGACCTTCTTTCTCGTCGACATTACACAAAAGGTTTCTATCGAATTACTTTCAATGAGAAGTTGGTTATGTCTAAGCAATAGAGTGTGAATTCGGGTTTTTTTGGTATGACTCATGAGTTTCGATGTTGGGTTTCAATGAACCTGTCCTGTCTCACCTATAAAGCAAAAGGAGGACTCTATTCGTATAAGAATTGAGTTGTCTCAGAAAACAGGAATGATCATGTGGGCTTTCGGTAAGACATATTATGCTCTACGTGTGATCCGTAAAGCGGAAGGGATCTATGAAAAATGTTGCTTAAGTGATTATGAAGAAAGGTGTAAAGACATCAACAATGAAGTAGCAGGAACATTGAATAGAGAGAATTCAAAACATAGAAACAAGAGAGAGCTAAGAAGACACCAATTTGAATACGGAGTTCACCACAATGTGACTATGTCTCCGGGTCGAGCTCAATTGAGTGACCAATCTATTGAAATGTTCTGAAATGGTAGTACACTCTCCACTGGAGCCTTTTGCAAAACTGCTTCACAATATCTTGTAGCCTTTCCACAAAGTCATACAAAAAGTCTCTCACTCACACCCCTCTCAAAAGCTCTCAAGGCTAGGGATGACTAACAAAGAGGAAGAAAACTAACTTTGCCTAATAGGATCTACTACAAGACTTAGAACATCACAATACATCACTATAAATATTCTCCTAACTCCCACTGAAATTCTCTCTCACAAAAGGCTCTCATGACCGAGAGAATGGAAAACAAGAGGAGATTGAATAACTTGAGAAGTGATGATCAACTAATGGATGATGAAAAACACTCCAAGACTCCTCCCTTTTATACTTGAAGTTTACCCGATATGGTAGAAAACCATATGATTTACAAAATTTCCCCATATCTCCTAAAAACTACTCCATCTCCCAATAAAAGAAAAATAAAAACAAAATCCCCTTTCTAAATATTCTAAGCCCTTCATTCTTTATCATTTTTGGGGCTATTGAGGTTAGGGGTTTGTTTTTAATAACCAATAATTGGTTATTTAGGCATTCGGGCCTAACAACTCATTATATAAAACCCGTGCTACATATATATTAACCATTTTCAATGGCTTATGGGTGAGAAAATATTTTATAACCTGGCCGGTTCAGGGTTCAAAACCCCCGCCGGCCATTTTTAAAACAAAATCGGGAGTAGAACAATGACAAAACCAACCGACCTCTACTCACATACAAAGCATCCGATATGGTGCAACGGTCATCCGGAAATCTCGGCGACGAGTGGTGGGGAGTTCAAGTCTTTGCCAAGACAAAAAAAAATTTTGTTGAAACAAATCCGAAGGACCCGCGCAAAAAGAGGAGACCGGGGGAGCCACGTGGCGCATCCTGCTGTGCCACGTGGTAAGATTTGATTCACTTCCATTGTCCATGCAGTTGCCAACTCACTGCCACGTGTCAGTGAGATATTTACCGAAGAATCCCAGTCAGCATCCACATGTCTGCCACGTCACCCGATGACTAATCTACCACATCATCACCACGTCACCCGACGGCTCAGCTGCCACTGGATCCGGTGAACACGTGTCCACACCTGATTTGTCCATGTCATCCACCGTATTGCTGATGTCATCCATACAACCTACCATGTGTCAAGACCCCATTGGTCCATGTCAGCGTCCGTATGATGACCCGACTGCCAATTCAGCAGGATGATGTCATGCTGATGTCAGCAACTGTACCTCATGGTACCTTGGTCAACCAGATACTTTGACTGGTTGTAACTTACGCACACGACGTCCGATTTGCATGAAATGAACGTCGTTGGAATCATGACGATGAGCTCTTCGTGATGACACCAACTTCGACCAATTTGGTGATGATGAATTTTCCACCTTTTTCCTCATCCATGATAGCTGAGTTGACCAACCTTTGACTGGGCTTTGACCGGTGATATCTTGGTCATAAAAACTCAAAATTTGATGAAACGAACTTCATTGTGATCATGTCAACGAGCCCTCTGAACTAACACCACTTTCATCTGATTCTGAGTCCATCAACTTTTCACCTCCTGACGGCCTCCTGGTCCAAGGGTTGACCCAACTTTGACTGCGCGTAACTTGAGCAAACAGACTCCTTTTTCGCCCGTTCAAGTTACGCCAGATTCAAAATTTTGTGCTCTATGCGATGGCACTACTTCTGGGAGAAATTGGAACACTTCAATTTTTAGGTTCTAAAGATCCACCTGGATCAAACCTCCCCATTGAAGAACTTTTGGTCCTCCAAAAGTTTATAGATCCTTGAATAATCTCACATTCAGCATCCTACAACTCACCACGATCTGAATCACCAAAACACACTGCCACATCTTCCTGCTGGGGTCTTACACTTCGACAATGCAGGAATTCACAACTCCTCATGATGCAGTTCAAAAATGGAACATAAAATACCCAAAGCAAGAAGAGAAAACTGAGTATGATAAACTTGTCCCTCAGTGCTTCTCATAGGTAGTTCGCATTCTGCATCTCTCACCATCTTCGGGCATGCTTATGTTGCTCCTCCAATTACTCAAGCACGGATTTGTGCCTCAGCCTGACATATTCCTTCACCTTTGTACTTCAGAACAGCTGATTCAAGGCTCCACCATAGCTTGGGTCCAACAACAAGTTCATCGATAAATCCTTCAAGAACTCCATTTGAGTTCAGACTTATCCTCCAAATGACCATCATTGAGTCTTCAAGCTGAGAACATACAAGGTCACTGTTGACCATTCTCAACAACTCTATCTAAAAAGTGCTCTTCAACTAAAGCTTCGCACTAAAGAAACTACAAAAACTATCAGCAACAAATTGCTATCCTGCAGTAAGAAGTTATCAAGTATCTCTTTTCACTAATTACAAGACATGGCTTCCAAGAGCCTTACAAATTCTCAATCAGAAAGAAATACAACTTCATAAATAAACTGTTACAAACAATTTTAACAAGTTTGATTCTCACAAACCCACACTAGCTTATCAGCATATTTATTACACTACAAACACATAATAAACACACAAATTGATATACTAGTTTTATGAGCATTGTTCCCAACTCCTACGAAGCTGTTCAAAGGAACTCTCTTTCACATGTTGCTCAGGCTGTGGTTGAATTTCTCTCGGGACTGCCTCATAAGTGGTAGCTACTACTAGCTCTGCTTTCGTCTCAACTTTTTGGTGGTTGGGTCTCTCAGTAGACCTTGATTGACGATGAAGCTCTGGATGTAGCTTCCAACACTTTGCCTCCCAATGTCCACTGATGCCACAGTGGTTGCAAAAATTCTGAGCTCTAGAGGATTGTCCATCTCCTCCTCTAAATCCCAATCCTTGGTACTGTGGTCGCTTCTTCGCCTCGATCGGATTGGTGATGCCTTGCTCAGAAATACCAAAGCCTTTCCCTTTGAAGCCCATCTTCCCGAGTAGCTTCGATCCTATGCCTCTTGTGTGCTTCTCAAAGTGTGCAAAAGAGTCTTGCTCGTCCTCCATTGACTTCTTCTGTTTGATGGAAGAAGAGGCTTCAAGATAATTACTGTCACTATCAAGCAGATTTAGAGTCTGGAGGTACTCCATCTATCTACAGTAAGCACACTCTACTACACCAGGAGAGTTAGCCCAATCATGGCCACAAGTGAACTTGGCAACTGGCTTTGTCACTGAAGAAGCTCCCGTACTATTAGGCGGTGTAAGCAGGGAGTATGAGGATGATGTATCCTCAGAATGCGGACAAAAACCACATATGTGTGCACTTCCAGATACAAGAGGACTTCTCCTGTTCCACTCCTCTAAGATGTCCTGCAACAACATTTGCAGTCTTTCCTTCTCCATGTTGGATTCCTCCAACAACCGTTGAAGTTCTGCATTCTCGCTCTGCAGGCATTGATTGGCTTCTTCCAACTCTTGCATCCTATCAGCTTTCTCTCAATGGTCTCAATAGAGTTCTTCAACCATGCCTTTCATTGATATGAAATCATCCACCATGGATGGGGTCAATGTCAGCCTGGAAGATTCACCCTTTTCTGATGCCATTTCTGCTCCAAACTCCAAATGTCCACCAATAGCAAAATGACTCACAATCACTCCTGCAAACCAGCCAAACAAAGCTCTGATACCACTTGATCCGTAAAGCGGAAGGGATCTATGACAAACGTTGCTTAAGTGATTATGAAGAAAGGTGTAAAGACATCAACAATGAAGTAGCAGGAACATTGAATAGAGAGAATTCAAAACATAGAAACAAGAGAGAGATAAGAAGACACCAATTTGATTACGGAGTTCACCACAACATGACTACGTCTCTGGGTCGAGCTCAATCGAGTGACCAATCTATTGAAATGTTCTGAAATGGTAGTACAATCTCCACTGGAGCCTTTTGCAAAACTGCTTCACAATATCTTGTAGCCTTTCCACAAAGTCATACAAAAAGTCTCACTCACACCCCTCTCAAAAGCTCTTAAGGCTAGGGATGACTAACAAAGAGGAAGAAAACTAACTTTTCCTAATAGGATCTACTACAAGACTTAGAACATCACAATACATCACTATAAATATTCTCCTAACTCCCACTGAAATTCTCTCTCACAAAAGGCTCTCACGGCTGAGAGAATGGAAAACAAGAGGAGATTGAATAACTTGAGAAGTGATGATCCACTAATGGATGACGAAAAACACTCCAAGACTCCTCCCTTTTATACTTGAAGTTTACCCGATATGGTAGAAAACCATATGATTTACAAAATTTCCCCATATATCCTAAAAACTACTCCATCTCCTAATAAAAGCAAAATAAAAACAAAATCCCCTTTCTAAATATTCTAAGCCCTTCATTCTTTATCATTTTCGGGCTATTGAGGTTAGGGCTTTGTTTTTAATAACCAATAATTGGTTATTTAGGCATTTGGGGCTAACAACTCATTATATAAAACCCGTGCTACATATATATTAACCATTTTTGGTGGCTTATTGGTGAGCAAATATTTTATAACCCGGCTGGTTCAGGGTTCAAAACCCCCGCCGGCCATTTTTAAAACAAAATCGGGAGTAGAACAACGACAAAACCAACCGACCTCTACTCATATACAAAGCATCCGATATGGTGCAACGGTCATCCGGAAATCTCGGCGACGAGTGGTGGGGAGTTCAAGTCTTCGCCAAGACAAAAAAAAAATTGTTGAAAGAAACCCAAAGGACCCACGCAGGAAGAGAAGACTGAGGGAGCCATGTGGCGCATCCTGCTGTGCCACGTGGCAAGATTTGATTCGCTTCCATTGTCCATGCAGTTGCCAACTCACTGCCACGTGTCAGTGAGATATTCGTCGAAGAATCCCAGTTAGCATCCACATGTCCACCACGTCACCCGATGACTAATCTACCATGTCATCACCACGTCACCCGACGGCTCAGCTGCCACTGGATCCGGTGAACATGTGTCCACACCTGATTTGTCCACATCATCCACCATACTGCTGATGTCATCCGTACGGCCTGCCACGTTTCAAGACCCCATTGGTCCATGTCAGCATCCTTATGATGACCCGACTACCAATTCAGCAGGATGACGTCATGCTGATGTCAGCAACCATACCTCATGGTACCTTGGTCAACCAGATACTTTGACTAGCTGTAACTTACGCACACGACGTTCGATTTGCACAAAATGAACGCCATTGGAATCATGACGACGAGCTCTTCGTGATGATGCCAACTTTGACCAATTTGGTGACGATGAATTTTCCACCTTTTTCCTCATCCCTGATAGCTGAGTTGACCAACCTCTAACTAGGCTTTGACCGGCGATATCTTGGTCATACGGACTCAAAATTTAACGAAACGAACTTCATTGTGATCATGTCGACGAGCCCTCCGAACTGACACCACTTTCGGCCGATTCCAAGTCCATCAAATTTTCACCTCCTGACGGCCTCCTGGTCCAAGGGTTAACCCAACTTTGACTGCGCGTAACTTGAACAAACAGACTCCTTTTTCCCCCGTTCAAGTTGCGCCGGATTCAGAATTTTGTGCTCTATGCGATGGCACTGCTTCTGGGAGAAATTGGAACACTTCAATTTTCAGGTCCTGAAGATCCACCTGGATCAACGTGAGGTCTCCCTGATATCACAAAGTTACGGCGAAACATAGAGAACTAAGGGGCGACTGACAGTGATATAATTGCCTTTGGCATGACTATGATATGTCTCTGCGACTGTTCTAGTGTTGATTAATAAAATTCAAATGTTGTTGGCCAACAGGAAATGAGCTCGAATTCAGCAGTAGGCCAACATGGGATCTCAATGTGATATTTTTTTGGATGTTGATGTATAAATATGCATTTTGTAATTGTAAAACAAAAATATCAGCTATTAGTTATTTGATATATAGTAGGAAAATTAGATGGATACAATACAATAGATTTATCAAATCAAATACTATGATGCATGTTTTCAAAATGGAGGTATTTATGAAAGTCAATTGATGTTGCTGCACATTTCTAGTGTTAATTATCTGTTGAATTTAATGAAAGTATTGCTAAGTTGTCTCCAAGATGGATTCTTTCCAATTGTTTAAATTGATATAACAAGTTTATATTCAATTCATCAGTGCACATTTGTTGTATCTGTGTGGTTAATCGATTGGTTCTTTCAAGCAAAGATTAAATCCTTTTAGTTGATCACAATAATCAAAGAGATTCATTTGGATTGTTAAAGTAGAGCTTAGTAGTCACAGTCTTGCATGTTTATACAAGATGTAAATAGAATATATGTCAGATAACTTGAGTTCTCCCCATAAAAGTGTTGGTCATCTTGATTTCATTTGACTCCGCATATCCAACAAGGCACTGGTCTCTACACTACATCATTTGGATTCATTCAGTCTCTTTACATCTGTTAATTGAATACTTTGGGATTTAGCTTTAACTATTGCTATTCATTTTGTACCAAGTTTGAATTCATTTGTTCACTTTCATCTGCCATTGTGGACAAACCATGGCAAGAAGGATAATTATAAGTCAAGTCTGCTTCATTCAGATAGGTACACCCACCTAGGTCTGGCAACACCTGAAGAGTAGAAGGTTTAATTCATTTGACCTTGTCTGTTACCCTAAAACATGCCAAGAGATTGGCAGCCTCTTGAGGCATTCCGCCTACACTTTTGAGAGCTAACAATACCAATCAAAAGGAAGGTTTTAAGAGGGTTAAATGTTGTGTACCTATTGCAAAAAGAGTTTTTTCGGACCTCACTAAGGACACATTCCCCCTATGGTGAATGGGTCCTCGATAGGGTTCTGGAAAATCAATTTTTGGGTTCTATTCCTCTCAGTCTACACTCCTAGGTCCTAGTCGAGCACCTTCGAAAAGCCGAAAATAAATCCTGTAGCTCAATTTATGTGATTTGACAACTTTCTTAACTTTGACAACTTTCTTAGCAACTTTGACAACTTTGCAACTTTGCAACATTTTCTCTCCAAATGATCTTCAACCTAAAACTTGCAATCACACATCAAAGTAGAATAAAATTGTTGTTTTATTAAGGAATAGGTGTTTTCCTTGGTCAAACCTCATTTTGGTAATTAAACCTTGAAATGAAACAATGCATAAAGGAAAGATGAATAAACAATGTAATTTGACAACTCACCAATCTTCAATTGAACCTTAGCATGAAGTGGCCTTAATGGACATAGATCTTGATCTTGAACTTGATATGAAACAATTCTTGAATTGGATCTTGAATGCTACATCACAACAACATGCATGATGCATTATTCCTTTGACATGATGAAATGGATCTTTGATTGTTGTAATAAACTTCAATAATCTTCCCTTGAATGCCTTCTTCAATGCTCTAGTGAATTCTTGATCTCATAAACTTGCTATTAGGACTTGCTCATAAAATTTTTTAGATGCAACTATGTGAAATATCCTTGTATTTATACTTATCTTATTCTTAATTCCAGAAATTCAAATGGGTATCTGTGGGATCATCATGGAAAAAATAGACCCTTAAGTGGCAAAAAATTCAAAAAAATCAAAGTTAGGCAATGTCACGTAAAAGTTTGAATAAGTTATCTATATTATTTCAAAAATATGTAAGAATATAATCTGTAGAAAATTGAATGTAGTTTCTAAACTACTAGGTTTATTTTAAAATATATATATATATATATATATATCTATTTGGTGAAAATTTTAAATTTCAATGCAATAGTATTTAAATTTCAGGGAAAAAATAAGAAGTAGGTGTTTGTCTGAAAACCCTAACCACAATAAAATAATAATATTTTTTTATAATATTTGAGATATAAGTAGAGAACTCATGTCCCGATGTGATGCATATATTTTTGTAATTTTTCTCTAAGTAAATAATTAATAATGAATTTTTTATTACAACTTTTAAAAAATATAAAAACTCATATGTCTAACCACCTTAACTTGGTCAAAACTTCATGAAATTCAATTCTTTTTTTTAATCCTATAGTATGCAAAGCATAGAATGTGACAAATGTTTCATATTAAAAAAATGTGATATTGTTTGAAAGATATAGATGTTTTTAAATCAGCCTATCAATCAGGACTTTAGTCATAATTCAAATAGAAAATGAATAATAACTATTTATTAAATTCAAATTAAAGTATAGCTTATATTGGTGGAAAGCTAAGAATCTCCTTTAAAAACCCTTTTTGTTTCATCAATTTTGGGTAAAAAAAAAAGTCATCAACCACATACCCATCATATTGCCACTTTTTGGCCCATCATGATCCTGCACATACCCAAATAACACTAAGCTGACATTAGATCTAGGATTTTAAATCATTAAAGTATTGTCAAAAACATATCCCAAGGGGGGGTCCTAGGTCTAGGTGAGGACCCATTCACCAAGTCATGAATGGGTCGTAGGTCACTAACCTAGGACACACTTCAGGGATTGTGAAATGTTATGTGAAAATAGGGTCCTAGGACCTAGTGTGGACCCGTTCACTAGGTGGTGAATGGGTGCTAGGTCACTAACCTAGGACACACACCTTCAAAAAGTGTGTTGTGTAATATCATTTATGAATGTTGGTTTTTTTCCCTCAGAATCTATAATTAATTAGGCTTGGATTTGAATTAAAGGGTCCAATTAACATCAATTAATTAATAAATCCCTAGATTAGTGTGAAAGTGTAAAGGTACAATTTGCAACACCCTATAAGGCACCATTAAGTCTATTTTATTAAGAAGGGCCCTAAACTTAATGTGAATGTGTAAAACACATTACAACACTAAATCAAGGCATAATTAAGCTCATTTTAATTTTAATTATTCCCAAATTAAGTGTGAAAAAGAGATACTTTTTTCTACACTACATTTAGCCCCCACTTCAGTGAAAGGAGGAACTTGCTTCAAACTCATACTAAAGTAGACATTCAAGAGGGGTCCAAGTGTACCAATGTGGATGATATAGGATGATGAAGATCAAGGAGGTGGTCAAGCCCTCGGGATCTAAAATCCTACTTCAAACCAACATAAGCACAAAGGGACACACACAAGGTGTATGATATACAGTAGCAAGATAATATACAGAAACATGCAATGCAAATGAATAAGAGAAAGGATAAACAAAAATAAAAAAATAAAAAAATGGGGTGGATCAAGCCTCAACAATCGATCCAACTCAATGTGGGTCAGGTCTCAACTATTTTTCCAAAACGTGCGCTCACTAGATGAGGTAGTGGAACCTCAGGCTGTCCACTAGGTGAGTTTTCCCAATAGGTGGCTTAGTGAAAAAGTAATTCCTTTGTGTTGAATTCTCACTATACAATGAGAAATCCATGCCTATGTGTTGGCTCTCATCATAGTAACCATACAAAAGCTATCCCCTCTAATAACTTCAATAGGGTGCACAAAATGAAACTTTGATCTTATGAACACCATGCAAGTAAAGGTTTTTGTTCAAAGGGATCTTTCCTTAGTTCGTCTAAGGTCTCTTCTTAAGGAACATCATTCCTAATGTCTCCAAGAGAGGACAAGTCAAAGAAATATCACACTCTCAAGGAAATAAAACCCAATGACACCACCAAGAAAAGGATGCATCACAAGAATAAAGAAAATCACACAGTGAAACATGAGTGTTGATGTATGCCCCCACTTTAAAGCAATTGCTATGAACAATCTACTTTAAAGTAGAAGAAGACATGAGAGATTTTTTAGAAATCCCTAGATGCCAAGTCATATGTTCCCGAATGAAACTACATCATGAATAATGGGTTGCCCCCTTAATGCAATACTATTTAAATATAACTCAGTACGTCACATGCAAGCCAACTTAAGGCATGTCATCCACATCCCAAGCTCACTCTTATATATATATATATATGGAAGCTAGTTAACTAGCCAAAAAAGGCAATGACAAGTGCCATACGAGGACAAGGCTACCTAACCCCCTTGCCCCCATTGAGTGTGAGACAAGGATGAGCTGAGATGATTGACGAAAAAAATAAAAAAATGAAAATAAACATCAATTAGAGGAACTAGGTGTTCAACACATGGAAGAGCACCATAATCCTTAAGATGTTGAATTTTATCACTTAAAGCCTTACACTCATTAGTAGAATGACCATGAACTCTATGATATGCACAAATGAACTCTTGTAGTAAAATTTCTTTCATGTTCTTGGAGGGAGAGATATTAAACAATCTTGGAGGAGTCTCGACAAGATGCTCTCTTGATCAATAGTAGAAGATGTTCCTTTATTTTGCAACAAAGATATCTCTTTCTTAGTACAAGGTGTCATACTTACACAAGAATCTTCAAATTGTGAGATTTTATTGTCTCCTTGAAAGTAGGGTGTAAAATCTAATGAACTCCAATCATTACTAAGACATGTCCTAGGAGTGATTTGTGTGATGAAATTAATGTTAAGTGAAGACTTCTTTGTTTCAAAGGACAATAACCAAGACCAATAGTTTCTATCAATTCAAGATGCACTAATGTTAAAGTTTTCTTAGAAGAATCCTTTGTAAGAGTGTTGATATTCATTGAAGGTTTGTTTGGTGCTTTCGAGGGACAATAACCAAGACCATTAGTCATTTCTTGCATATTAGGCTCTATAGGGAAACAAATACCTTGTTCTCTAGCACCACATCCTTTTCCATCATACCCAAGTTGTTTCATAAGTTCATAACCTCTTCCATAAAGCTTTTTCATTTCTTTTGGATTTGGTGGTTGCTCATAATCAAAGTTTGTTATGTATGTTATTTTTTCTTCTAAAGTGGTTGAAGTGGATGCTTTCAAATTTTTTGTTGACATTACCACTTTTTCTTTTCCCTTTTCAATCTCCTTTTTTATGAGCTTGTATTCACCCATGAATGTTGGTGTGAAATCTAAGGAACCCCAATCATCTTCTAACAAATTAGTGACTTCATCAATGTTCTTATCGTGTTCTTCTTCCTTTGTGACTTCCACTTTTGTAGTTAATTTGAATACTTTCAAAGGATCTTGTCCTTCTTTCTCATCAATCAAACAACTTTCAGGTTCAGGATCGGCCTTGCTTGTGTAAACTTTGTTGTCATAGATGTACTTAATTTAATGATGAAGGGTAGAAGGCATCCCATTCATTGTATGAATCCATGGCCTTCTTAAGATAAGATTATAGGAAAGATCATGAGGAATAACATAAACTAGAGTTTGTAATAGCACCTTTCCAACTTTAATAGGTAATGTGGTGACTATAAGCAATCACTTTCCTACATTATCAAACCCACAAATAGATAATGAATTAGGGACAATGTCACTCTTATTCATATGAATCCTCTCCAACAGTCACACACTACACACATTAAGGGCTGAACCATTGTCAACAAGGGTTCTCTTTATCGCTACTCGATTAATGTAAGCTATTATCGTGAAAGCGTCATTTTTTTTCTCTTCTAACAAAGGTAATTCATCTTGATGGAAAGAAATGTCTAAGTTGACTTGAGTTACAACTTGAATTTGGGCTGCCACATCATTTGGTTGCACATTAGGAGGGGTAGGAACTTGCTATAAAGCACTTTGAAGCATGTTATGATAAATAGGTGAGGCTTGAATAAGGTCCCATAAGGATATCTTAGTAGGTACATTTTTTAGTTTTTCAACAATATCATACTCATTTCCACTATGTGAGGGGTAAGAGCAAGAAGATGAGTCCACAAAACGTGGAATTTTTTCCTTAGGCAAAAAAATGAAATCGGCTTGCAAAAAATGGGATCCTGCTTAAGTTCGGGATCCCAAGCCTAAAATCAAGAAACATGATCCCATATTTTTAAAAAACAAGATCTTGTTTTACAAAATGAGATCCCCTTTAAAAAAGGGATCCCGCTTTTCAAAAAATGAGATCCCATTTTGAAATCATTTTGAAAACTTTCCAAAAATGGAAACGGGATCTCATTTTGTAAAAGCATACAAATTTTTTTTTTTTTTAAATATGAATTTTTGGTCAGGTTTGTGCTTTGATTTTTGGTTCAGGAAAAGGTTTGGGGATCCGAACCTAGGCCGTGGACTTGGTTTGACCTGCAAGTTGAAGGTCCTAGCAATGTCACAAGAAAATAGCGACTTTGGGCATACGTCTAAAGGCATTTTTTGCAAAAAAAATTGACGAAATTAAAACCCATTATAGATGAGACAATATAAATTCCAAATATGTAATTTTTTTTACAATTGGATTATTTTTTTATTTATCATTTAATTTCTAATGAAACAGGTCCATAAACGTGAATTATCAAGGTTTTTTAGTATTTTAATAACTTTTTATTAACATAATTTTTTGATGAACGGATTGCATGAAAGTGAACTTTAAAAAATTATTTACAATTTCAAAATAAAATAAAATAAATGATAAGTTTAGGTCACCTTGTGCGTGACGTACACAACAATTTTTCAAAACACCAAATATGTCAAAATATAGATGACGTACACATGCATGGGTATGGTAAAAAAAATGACTTTTAAATAGTGGTTTTTAGAAACGCCTATTGGGTATTGAAATAAATTACATATTTGGAAACTAGACTTCGAGTACTACATTTTATGATTTGTGAATTTTTTCAAGATTCTATCTCTAAGTGCTTCAAATTTTAAGGTCAAGGGTGATCCCACAATAGTGGTTTACAATTTTTGGCTAAATTGGACACTGAAATATTTTTTTCTAACTAAATCTTCACTTTCAAGTACCTATAGCGGCTAAACCGTGAGGAATTTGAAGATGATACAAACTAGAGTTTCGTGAAACTTTGTCTGTAGATTCCAAATATATTTTTTTCAATTTTTTTGGAATCAAATTGCACTTCTTTTTCTATCTCCCTCAAAAACTAGTTTTTTTCAGAAAATAACATTTTAAAAAGTGACACTCATTGTATAACACATAACTTTTTTTCTACGAAGGATAAAATTCTAATTATTTTGAATTTAGATTTTTAACTCTGATATCTAGTGCTTCCACTTGGTTAGATAGTGTTTTATTGAATATTTTTTCCTTAATCAAGTTTCGAAGTTAAACTAATTACAATTCAAACATAGGCAAACCATATAACACATAATTTTTTTTGTATGTATCAAAATTCCAATTTTCTTTTTTTGTTGGATCAAGGACTTCAATATATAGTGCACTCATATTTTTAATTTTTTTTGATAATTTGATATTTTTCCACAGGTGCAGAACAAAGAGCTTGATTTTCGGTGAAAAACCTACATTCACAAGAAATAAAAAATAAATTTAATAATCAAATTTAATTTAATTAAAATTATACTTTTTTGAAATATTATAATAAGGACTACATACTTAAAAATATTTAAATAAATTTTAAATGAATTCATTTGATCCCCCAAAAGGTAAATCTAAAGTGCTTTTTTATCAGCATTTTGATAGGTGTAAAGGAGACTCCATTATAGGTATGGCTTGAAACTAGCAGGGTTCTATCCAAGGGGGTTTGGTCTAAGGTGATTTGATCAAACCCTCTTCAATTGGAATCCTTTAAATGAAACTTTTCAAGGCTTAAATCATTATATTTTCTAAAAATATGTGATTTTAGCAAAAATCAGGATCTCCCAAAAAGTGTAAACCACTATTGTGGTAGCACCTTCAAATGTGTCAAATTCTGAAAATCATGGAAAACACTTCCACTAAATGGCCAAAAAGTGGACTCAACTTCTTGCCAACACCCTGAGGGAAAACAAGGAGCACTAAGCAAGATAGGTTGAGGCAATGGGAGGGATGTTGGAGTTGTTTTTCTTCGTTGTGGATTATTCCTAATGTTATATGTATGATACACGGTATTGTAACTCGGTTATTGCAAAACATTATCATTATCAAGTTTCCTTTTAGGTGGTTCTAAGATAAGCATGAGTTTATTTTGAACTTGTGGTTGTTGTGAGGGTGGATAAATGATAAGTTGAGGATTAAGTGGTCCAATAATTAAAGGATTTGTAGGAGCTTTGAGAATTAGAGGACTCAAGGGAGTCCTGTTCATAACCGCAACACACTTATCCTTATTTTCATGATTTCTTAGTGAAGGGGAGTCTAATGTCACTTCATCATCTTCATCTATGGAAGCCACATCACTACTATTTGAAAGACATGTGTCAATTTTCTCATTTTCATCCACCATGATATCTTCCCTAGTAGGAGAGTTTTTAGGAGAGCTACAAACTAGATGTTCATGACATTCAATGGCTGGTTCCTCCAAAATAGCTTCATCATAAGTGAGCTATCAATGGTTTGATTTTCTTGTTTATCTTATATCACATCATTTTGAGAAATAAGAGTAGTATTAGGGGATGTGTCAATGGTCTCATCCATGTATCCAAAAATTTAATCCCTAGTAGAAGAGGTAGGGGAAGAGAGAAAAATAGGATTCTCATAACTCTCATTGATTTGATCTTCTAACACCAAAATATCTTCTTCACAACTAGGAGAGATATTAGTTGAAGGCCAAATTTTATTGTCATGATTATCCACTATTGTATTCTCTTTCATTAAAACATTCTCATAAGTAGGAGGGATGAACTTTTTCTTGGCATGCTTAGAAAGATACGATACTAACATTGTTTGACCAAAAATGAAAATACTTCTAACCATCTTAAGCCATGTTGCAAGAATGTAAACAGTGTATATCCAAAGATGAAAAGTACTTTTAACCAATTTATGCAAAGCTTCAAAAATACAAACAATGTGTATCAAAAAATGAAAAGCACTTTTATCAAAATTATGCAAAGCTTCATGAATGTAAACAATATGTATGCAAAATTGAAAATTACTTTTATCCATATTACATATACAAAGTTTTGGAAATGTAAACATTTTTAGATTTGATGATTTTTGCTATTGAAATGATTTTGGAATGATTCTAAAATGACTACATAAATGGATGATTTTGACCTAGATGCATAAAAGAGAAGTTCTTGAATCTTTCTAGACTGATACTATAAGTTACCAAGAAGCCTAAAAAATACATAATATCACCAGAAAGCTTAAAAAAGTTGGTTTTTGTAGGCCTCCTAGGACTCATTCACCCAATGGAAAATGGGTCCTATTATGCTTTTCTGGAAAACTCTGAATCTGATATTGAAGCTTAGGAACTATGAAAACTTGTTGTCTTTGTAACCCTAAGAGGGACTCATTCACTCTATGGTGAATGGGTCCTGGTATAGGGTTTTTTTAAATTGAAAAGTGAAATTTCTGAGTGATTAGATGTGTTCTTTGTTTTAGGTTTCAAAATGAAACTTAAATGTAGCCTAATTTTCCAGAATTTGATGTTAAAATACAATTACAATGAAGGAAAAAAGATGAACTATATGACACTTTTTGAAATATAATTTTGATGCAATTTTTGAATGTGAATGATGAAAAGTACACTAATATGCAAACACTATGCAAAATTAATGTAATATGCATGCGGATTTTTAAATTTTTTAGATTTAAACAATGCAAAAATGTAAATTTAAACCCTAAATGCAATCCAAACTAATGCAATTTTGACAAACCTAGATGAAATGCAAACTAATGCAAATCCTAGATCTAGGGTTTTAATGGACTCCAATTTTTAGAATTTTGATGTACAAGGTCAGGTTCACCATAATGAAACATAGAAAAATAGGTTAACCAAAATGAAGCAAAATGATTCACCTATTTCTCCTAGTTTCATTCAATATGTATGGAATAATCTGTAATGAAGTATCATAAAGTAAACCTAACTGATGTACCAATCAAAAGGCAGGTTTTAAGAGGGTTAAATGTTGTGTACCTGTAGCAAAAATTGATTTTTTGGACCTCACTGAGGAATTATTTTCCCTATGGTAAATGGGTCCTAGCTAGGGTTCTAGAAAATCAATTTTTGTGTTCTATTCCTCTTAGTCTACACTCCTAGAACCTAGTCAAGAACCTTTGGAAAGCTAAAAATTAATCTTGTAACTCAATTTTTGTGATTGACAACTTTCTTAGCAACTTTGACAACTTTACAACTTTTTCTCTCCAAATGATCTTCAACCTAAAACCTACATTCACATATCAAAGGAGAAGAAAAATGTTATTTTGTTAGGGAATAGGGGTTTTCCTTGGTCAAACCTTATTTTGGTAATTAAACCTTGAAATGAAACAATGCATAAAGGAAAGATGAATGAACATTGTCATGTCATAGCTCACCAATCCTCAATTGAACCTTAGCATGAAGTGGTCGTAATGGACATAGATCTTGATCTTGAACTTCAATAATCTACCCTTGAATGCCTTCATGAATGCTCTTGTGAAATCTTGATCTCATAAACTTGCTATTAGGACTTGTTCATAAAGTTTCTTAGATGAAACTAGGTGAAATAACCTTGTATTTATACTTGATATCTTATTCTTAATTCTCGAAATTCAAATAACACAAGCCGATATTAGATCTAGGATTTTAAATCATTAAAATACCATTAAAAACATATCTCAAGGAGGGCTCCTAGGTCTAAGTGAGGATACATTCGAATGGGTCCTGGGTCACTAACCTAGGACACACTTCAGGGATTGTGAAATGTTATGTGAAAATAGGGTCCTAGGACCTACTGAGAACCCATTCGCCAGGTGGAAAATAGGTCCTAGGTCACTAACCTAGGACACACACCTTCAAAAATTAAGTGTTGTGTATATCATTTATGAATGTTGGGTTTTATCCCTCATAATCAACAATTAATTAGGCTTGGATTCGAATTAAAGGGGTCAATTAACCTCAATTAATTAATAAAGCCCTAAATTAGTGTGAAAGTGTAAAGGTACACTTTACAACACCCTAAATAAGGCACCATTAAGTCCATTTTATTAAGAAGGTTTCTAAACTTAATGTGAATGTGTAAAACACATTACAACACTAAATCAATGCATAATTAAGCTCATTTTAATTTTAATTATTTTCAAATTAAGTGTGAAAAAGGGATACTTTTTCTACAGTACAAAATTTTAGAGGGCTCACATCAAATGCAATATTATGTTTTTTTGATAAAATAGGAGCACTTTGTGTGGCCCCCATTTGAACCCCTTAATATCAAACATTTTTTAAATAGTAGTTTAGAAAGTATATTTAGAGAACTACAATTATTTTTCTTCTTATATCTTTAGATTTTGAGCATAATTACCTTTAATTTCTCATCAAAGATTAGTTTTTCTTAATTTTGAAAAAAAAAAAAGTGGCCACTTAAGACCCCCTTTTGGTCCCAACATTTCCTTGCACTTACCCACTATCACTAAGAATAGTCATGGTTTATAGAAATATCCCCAATTGTAAATGATATGAAGAAAAATGTAGACAAAATGAGGTAACACATAACATATTACATAGAGTACAATATTAACTCTTATATTGTAGCCAAGCTATAGTTTAATGGTTGGAATCAAGCAACATATCTTTATATGCTTATAAAGATATGAACTTGCTTCTTACATTTATTTACACTCATTTTTTTAGCAAAATCAATCAGCTATTGCAAAATGTAAAAGAGTTACTTGCAACAAAGGGGGCTTAAAATAATCAAATAATTGTATGAGCACTTTTCAAACTAGATTATTTTCTCATATTGATCTTATGGCATTGTTTTGTGCTTAAGAACTCCTAAAATTGTTGATTTTCATGGCACTACATTGAATAATAGGATATCTTATTGTTGATAATTCTTTAGACATTATAAGAAATACAAATAGAAATTCAAAGAATGTATATTTTATTTTTTCTTAATAGAAGAACAAATAGAAGAAAGATACAATGATAAATATGCTCTTTATTTCTATTTTGACAAATAAAAGTGATTATGCATACAAAGACAACTAACATTCTATAAAATAATTATAAAAAGTAATTTTAATAACCATGAGTTGTCCAACATTTATCCTAACTACTTAATAAATTAAAATAAATAAATTATTTTTTATTATCTAAAAATTTGATTACCCCATTTTAAATTTCTAATTAACAAATAAAAATCAAATAAATTTATTATTAACCATTTTATTTAAAATAGAAAAGACCTTTAAAGAAAGGTCAAATTAAACTGAAAATAATGAAGACTAATAAATGAAAGACGGACAATTTCATGCCATTAAGAGCTTTTGAAAATTGAAAACAGCAACATACAAAATTCTTATGACATGATCTACAACCCAATAATGCTAATTATGTACCTTAAACACGAAAGATAAAACGATGCCATTTACCATTAATAACTAAAAACATCATTTATGGAAATTATTTAAAAAGACTTCCTCTAATTATCCTTTAAATTCATTTAATCTGAATCTTGTCAAAGTCAATTTAAAAGGATATTGTTAATAAAAAATCTCAGCTTAACTGTATTTAAATTTAATACAATCTATTAAAATATATATTAGTACTGAAAGAGCTTTTCTATATGTATGTTTAAAAACACCTACTTAAATAGATATGGTTGATGAAAGAAGTCCAGTAGTTTTTCCTACTCCGTGCTTAGATGCTCTGGCTTTGATCAATAAATGAAGTTGAGCTGCTACTTGGATGGTCTTCCCAATTGCCTGCACTCAAAAGATTATGGACAGATTTATGCTCTTTTAGATTGCCATATGCCCTGCCATGCACAATTTTTTCAAGCATATTGTTGGTCTATCCCCTGCATTTTGCCTCGTGCATTGCAGTCCTAATCCAATGAAACTAAGCAGGCAACTGCCATGTTCAGAGGATTCCAATTCTTCACCAGTGGTTTCAAGTGTAACCTTACTGGTGCCACCCACAGCTAACTTATCAACCATTAGCTCTCTGTCCACCACTCCCTCCACTCCGTCAGGGAATGCTCTTCTCACCCATCTGGGCAAAGTGTTATCTCCAGAAAAAATATCGTCAGTAGGTCTCTTTTTAGTCACCATTTCAAGGATGAGCATCCCGAAGCTGTAAACATCTCCCTTAGTATTCGCTTGTCCTCCCAATCCATATTCTTGCAGCAGTTTGAAATGATTTCAATGTTGAGACAATGAGAATAAAACTAATACATGGAAAAACAAAACATAAAAACCCCAAGACAAACACAGAAATTGGAAAGAAGGTTAGTCTTGGATTTTTACCTGGGGCAAGGTAGCCTACTGTTCCCTTCAGTCTGGAGGTGCTGCTACTTGCAGAAACAGGGGAAGTCAATAAACGGGAAAGCCCAAAATCAGCTACATGAGCTGTCATGGTTTCATCCATTAACACATTTGAGGGCTTCAAGTCGCAGTGAAGAACAGGGGGAGAACAATCATAGTGCAAATATGCCATCCCGTGTGCCACATCAAGTGCAATTTTCACTCTCATGTCCAAACTAAGGCTACAATGCGTTTCATTCCTGTGCACGAGTTGGTCTAGGCTCCCATTTGACATGAACTGCAGTACCAGAGCGCTGAAATCTTCAGTTGAGCAAGAGGACAAGATTTTGACAAGATTGCGGTGCCTGATTTCGCCTAGTATTCTACACTCCCTGACAAAATTCCTGTATGAATTTTGACGGTCCTGATTGAATAGCTTAACAGCGACCGATGTGTTGTCATCCAAGATTCCTTTATAAACTGACCCAAAGCTACCGTGGCCAAGAAAGTTAGCGGCACTAAATCCTCCGGTTGCTTTGTGAAGTTTCTGCCTAGAAATTTGCATGAAACCTGGTCCCAACAAACTATTTAGAATTGGTACTCTTTTAATTCCTCTGTAGAAAATGTAAAATGCCCCCAAAATGGAACACAATGAGAAGAATGTGCCAATTAAAACAACAAAGAGAACCTTCCTGTTGAACCAATTATGATTTTGGGCAGAGCTTGTGCAATTTGGTAAATTCAACCAGCCCGAGGCTGCACATAATCCTGGATTTCTCAAAAATGATGTTATGTTTAGATTTCTGAAAGCTCCTTGATTTGGGACTGATCCATTCAGGTTGTTGTAAGAGAAATTTAAAAGGTGGAGCATGGTGAGATTTGCAATAGACCGCGGTACTGGCCCAGACAACTCATTGAAAGACAAATCAATGCTTTCAAGGCTCTTAAGCTGCCCTATTGATGTTGGCACTATTCCCTCCAATTTGTTCTTGGCAAGGTTCAGGTATTGCAATTCCACGCAACTGCCAATATCGCCAGGGATTGGCCCTGAGAGTTTATTAGCAGAGACATCTATGGCTTGAATATGTTGCATTCCTCCCAGTGAGGGCAATCTTCCTGTTAATGAATTGTGTGAAAAATTCAGATAGAAGGTCAATGAATGAAGGCTCGAAATCTCCATGGGGATATTTCCAGTGAGGCTGTTGTATGAGAGGTCAATCCTCTCCAGGCGGAAACATTGCCCAATGGCATTCGGTATCCTTCCTGTGAGCTTGTTATGACTTAAGTCAAGTCCCCTCAGCTGTTGCAGAGTACCCAAGTGTGAAGGAACGTCTCCAGAGATATGATTTAGCTGAAGGTCTAAATATTCAAGGTTTACCAGCATTTTAAACTGTAATGGAATGTTGCCTTGCAATTTATTGGAGTTCAAGACCAAACCTTGCAGATTCTTCAGATTGCCTAATCCACTCGGAATTCTCCCAATAACACTGTTATTATAGAGAGAGATCCTGCTTAGTCCCGTAAGGTTGCCAATCCCTTCAGGTATATTACCAGTGATGTCGTTTCTACCCAAGTTCAGTATTGATAACCTGCGGGAGAGCTTTCCTATGCCCCTTGACAAAGTTCCACTGAAATGGTTCCATGATAGATCTAGCTCTTCGAGATTGGAGCAGTTGGAAAGTACATCTAATACACACACTGTAGCACAGTGTCCACTTGACAAGCTATTAGACGCAAGGTTCAGTACCTGCAGAGCACTTAGCATTCCTAATTCTTGAGGCACCTCACCACTTAGCAGATTACCTGCGAGATCAAGTATTGAGAGCTGAGAACAATTTCCCAGAGACTTTGGGATTTGCCCGCTGAATTGATTGTCTCCCACACCAAATTCTACTAAGTTGGTGAGCTTGAGGCCAATATCTGCGGGAATGAAGCCCACGAACCTGTTTTCTTCCAGTCCAAGCCGTTGCAATTCTGTACAGTTCAACAGAAAAGGAAAAACATTTCCCTTGAAGTGGTTATCACCAAGAAGAAGTTGTTGTAGACCAGTCAGCATCCCCAATTCTGGGGGTATTGCTCCACTCAAGTTGTTATATATTACTTGAAGACCATAGAGCGCAGAACAGTTTCCTAGAGATTTTGGGACGCTACCGATTAGCCGATTCTCTTTGAAATCCATGATTTGCAATTTGGGTAGCTTATAGCCTATAACCTCTGGAATTGCACCTTCAAACTTGTTATCCGGTACGATCAACATTTTCAATTCACTACAGTTCATGAGAGAAGAAATTGATCCACTAAGGCCGTTTTGACTGAGATATAGATACTGCAGTTGGGTAAGTGAACCAAATTGTGCTTGAATGGTGCCGTACAAGAAATTGTAAGACAAATCCAAGGACTCCAGAGACGAACAGTTCGCCAGGGCCATGGGAATGCTACCGGTAAGATTATTCGCATTCAAGTTAAGCTCCTTCAGTCTCCATAATTTGCCAATCTCTTTGGGGATGGTACCGGTGAATTTGTTGGACCCCAGAGCCAGGTATTCTAATCTGGTCAATCTTGTTAACATCTCAGATGGAATTGGTCCTTCAAGCGCATTCTTGTACAGCCACAAGAAACGCAATTTTGTGCAGTTACTCATGGACTTGGGTATAGTGCCACTTAAAAGATTATGCCCAAGATCTAAGGTTTTAAGCTCAGTGCAATTTGCCAACTCTTGAGGTATTATACCACTCAAATTATTGAAAGAGAGGTGGAGTTTTTGCAAATTGTGCATGAAACTCAGCTCCGGTGGAATGCTTCCGCTCAAGAAATTATAGTCTAACCGGAGTTCTAAGAGACTTGTGCATGCACTCAGAGTATCTGGAATTGAACCTTGCAAGCTGTTTTCGTACAACTTAATGTACTGCAGCCTCTCTAATTTACCAAACTCGTGGGGAATTTGGCCAAAGAAACGATTCTGAGACAAGTCGAGAATTGTAAGGAAGGACATATTGCCCATTTGACGTGGTATAGTACCAGCCAGACTCTTATTTTTGAGAACCACACTCACAACCCTTTGATTACGATCACAAGTTATTCCAGTCCAGTTGCAAACGTTATTTCCATTTGCCCAGTTGGACAAGGAAAGACTTGGATCCTTTTTCGCAGACATTTTTAATTCAAACAAAGCTTCTGCATCAATCTGCTTCTGGTATTGCAATTCATTGGAGGAGAATGTAACAAAGATAAAAGTAGTGAAAATGAGTAAAAGAATGAACTGACCTTTACGATTCATAGGCTTTTCCAAATTCATATCTGAAAGTGGAGTTAATGCGATTGATTACCCGTTCTTGCTGCTATGCAAAGTTTCTTGTGAGAACGAGTAAATGAAACAGGGGCTCAGGATTTTGTCGCGGTCATGGTGTTTCAAAATTAAGAGAAAAATATGCAAAACTATGTTGACTTCTGGTCTAAACCAAAGTGAGCTAACCTTTCCTCCGATTTTCCAAATACGAAAGTGCAGTGCAATTCGGCCGGGCTCAAAGAACAGCTTTGACCGCTTAGGTGGTGCATGTGCAGCCCTCTTAACATCCCGTTAACCGTTCTGTTTTCCGTTGCGCTCCTCTACTCTCCACGGTGACCGTCACTGCCACGGTTAAGTTTCATTTCAATTTTGCTGCACTCCCACCCACTCCATTAAAAAGCAGCAACGAAGGGCTAGTACTTCTGTCCGCGCATTTCCATTTCAATTGAAGTTTGAAAAAGTAGCAGTTCTGCAAGTGGATTTAGAGAACTACTTGCGTTGTCATGGGTGAGCAACGCCGTTTCTTTGCTCACCCATATAATCCAGCAATATCATCTTGACGGCATCAACATCGATTTGAGCATTTCGACTATTCCGATCCGAATACATTTGTTGCCTGTATTGGTCAGCTCATCACAGAACTAAAGCAGAACAATTTCATCTCCTTCGGCTCCATCGCTCCCTACGACGATGCTCCAGTGGAATCCCATTACAATGTCCTATGGAAAAACTATGGCTAATCGATCAACTGTGAATTTCCAATTCTATGCCTACGACTCGAGCAACACTGTCTCACAGTTCATATAATATTTCAATGCCCAGGAGTCCCGCTATAGCGGTGGAAAAGTGTTGGCTAGTTCCGTGATGGAGTGAAGAGGAGAGCTGTCCCCTGCCAATGTCTTCTTTGACGCCTGCAGAATGCTTAGAGGCTCTGGCTAGCTCCACGGCATCTTTGTGTGGTGTGCAGACAGCTCACAATCTGATGACTTCTAATATGAAAAGAAATCCCAGACTGTCCTCTTAGGCTCCTGATTAGCACCATAACATTTGATGATAATGATTGGCCATTATAGATTATAATGTTCTAGTCTTATGTACTTGTTTGCATATTTCCAATTTATTACCAATATTTCAAAGGATATCCCATTAAATATTTGGTTCTAGCTTAAGACCAGTAGAATTTTGAAGACAATGACTTACATTATTGTCCCGCTCTCTTTCTTTTTTCCTCTCTAAATCCTACAGCCACATTATTTCTTAAGACATTAACGATCTCCCTATCAAAGAAATACCTAGGGACTAGGTTGTTATAATTTATATTAAAAATATAGTTTTTTTTCTCCGTAAAGATTCTTTTAAAAAAATGTCCAATGAGCATTCAAGTTACGTATTAACAAATTATGGTCATCTTCATAATTTCATATTTTAGGTTTATTTATTTATTTATTTCAATTATTCATTTAGATGTTGCAGTTTTTTTGAGTTGGCACAAATCTAGCATCACCTCAAAAGATATGTGCTTGTAGTTTTCACATGTAAATTTAAATTATGTGTACCCCTATATTGTGAATGCTTATTTACATGTGAGCTTAACTTTATGTACCAAGATTTTTTGTTTGTTGGTAGCTATAGTGACTTATATACTATATGCTTCTTGAAATGGCTTCCTTCTTCTATGAACCTCCACTTGACTAAAACCTCATTACTTTTGGATGTCATGACATCCAACACATTTTTATTGCATATCCTAGAAATATCAATTGATGTCATATGTTAGAGAGTTGGTCATTTCATTATAACACTTATTTAAGATGAAAACAATTAGATTTATAACTATATTGTTAGTTCTTGAAGGTTAGGAGAATGTCAAGTTCTAAAATATTTTAAGAAGTATTCAATTGTTATATCTACCAAAAAAAACCATGTCGATAAAATTTCAGCCAAGTAACACATTTTAGATTTTGACATTGGTGATATATAAATTATGCAATATTTTTATCATTCAAGGGGTTGGATCCTAGGGTTGGAAAATTTTATTAGGTTATTGTAGGCATTTTAGGTTTTGGATACCAATTCCCTTGTTAGTGCATATACTATTTATGCATATTTTTCATGGGTTGAATAACATAGCATGGTCAAGTTTCACATATTGTTGTCCCATAATAATTCTTTTATGTTTTCTATAAAAAATATTAATTCTCTTATTTGAACTCTATTGTTTTTCCTTTTTTATCTTTCATTGTGTGCTTTGCACGTTTATTTGTAAATTGCTTCTATAATTCCCATGTTCTAGTTGATATCAAATCAAGTGTTATGAATCATAGAGGAAAACTCATTAATGTTTCATTAATCTAAGAATTTATGAAAAGTGTTTTTACATTAAAGGTAAATTAGATAAAATTGATTAGAGAAAGAAGAAGAGGCAGAAAGAATCCATTGAGTTGTTTGTCGCAAACAAGATGATAGATTAAGATATGTTAAGGCTTGGATTGAGGTCAAAAAATCACACAATGAAGAGTTCCAATGGTGATAGAACAAATTAGTGATGATGAATGATAGTTCCATAAAAGGAAGAAATAAGTTTTGTGTTTGTAGAAATTGAGAAGCCACAAAGAGTCAAAAAGTGTGCCACAATGTTGAATGGGAATGCTACCTTGTGGTGTGACTTGTTCTAGAAGAGTTATTCATAAAAGGAGAAGTATAAGATAACATGGTCCAATTAGATGCTAACTTAACTCAAGGGGAAAGTTTATGCTAACCAATTTTTTCTTAAATTATACAAGAAGCTCCAGAACATGTGCTAGATGAAGACATTCATGAGGGATAACATGAAAGAGTTCTCTGGACTATGAATCCATGCTAATCACATGGAAGAATACAATGATAAAATATTTAGGTATGTGAATATTTATTTTTATCTTAATCAATGATGAGATGTGATTGATCATGATTTATTTTGTTGACAATTCTTACTACCTATTTTTGAAGGTGTAGAAGTTATCTTAAAATAATAGAGTTCACTAAATATTGATATGGGAAAGAATGGGAATAGAAACCAAATAATATTTCTTGTTTTATTAGTGCTTGAGGATGAGTTATTGATGTAGGAGAATTTGGGTTCATGAGCAATCTCATGCCAACCAAAAATATTTCTTCTTTACATTTTTCAGTTTTCATTAATTTTGTTGTGCTGTTATAGTTTTGGTGAGTTATTGCAAGAGGAAAATTTCAAGTTGTATTTTTGGCTGTCAAGAATTCATCTCATAGAGGAGTCTAAAGGGTGGCCTCACATAAATTTTGGAGTAATTTGGATACACCATGGAAGAGTTATGGTTGATTAGAGGTTTTATCTCCGCTAGGAACCAAGGTGGATGGTTCTTAGTTCCTTGTTTTGCTCTAGTAGGTTTTGGGCCATGCTTAAAGCTCCAATAAGAAATAGGTTTAATTTTTTGGGAGTCACCTAGGAGATAGGAACCTCGATAAAGTACTTGGTACCTAGGTTCCCAATAGGATAGAACCTCCAACTAAGAACTTACCAAAGTGTGATGGTGTCGGTTCTCAATCAAGCCAAAAGCTTTGATAATGAAACTTTGAAGGGTGTTTCCAATGTTGATTCTTGATTAGGCCAGAGCCTTCAAATAGAACCAAAGAAAGCTAAAGGTGCTAGTCCTAATGGGGTCAAAACCCCCAATTAGAATTCCAAAAAGGAAAAGTGACAAAGGGAAGGTTCATAGGGAAGTAGGAACTACCAGTGGAAGGTGGCTAATTCTTGGTTCCCATTGGATTGAAAAGATCTGATGAAGACCAAAGGTGACCAAAAAAATAGAAAAAAGTGAAATGGTGGATTTTTAAATGATGATTGAACTATTTGAGAAAATGGTTGAACTACTTGGAGATCTAGAATATAAGGGGGAGACAAATAATAATTGAAATTTAATTATTTGGGGTGAAAGAAAGATCATATTAGAACAAAGAGTGATTGAAGAAGGTTGAAAGGTGTGGAATGTGTTTACGTAAATAAAGTCTTGTACCTAGTTAATTCATTACTAAGGGTCTTAGGGGACTTATTTACATGTTAAGTTTACTTAGGTCCTAGGAAGGAATATTTCTAGAAGGTGTTAGTTGTCATTAGATCATATCTTATCTTTTGACATATAACATTTGTGTCCTAGGTAGTTGCATGATAAGTTGTCACATGACATAGGATTAAGAGACTTGTCATAATCCTATTTAATCCAATGTATCACCTAGGTTGTATAACCAAGTGGCCTCATATGTAATTTTCATATATATTATATTCTTGGATAATCAATTCCATTGCAATCTTGAGCATTTCATATTTATCTCTCTTGTGCTTTCATGAAGTGCCTAAAGCTTGGGTGGCTATAATCTTCAGCCAAATCTTGCATGGTGTAGATTTATTCTATAACAACTCTTACATGGTATCAAAGCTTGTGGGATTGATTCTTATTGGTCTTTATTGAGAGATCTAGGTTGCAAATCTTGTTAGATTTTGAATTTTTGAGTATATGCTCTTCTCTTGCATTGAATGATGATCTAGAGAATAAGAAAAGCTTGAAAGAAATATCATATTTGGGGGTTTCCTCGTTATGGATTTGTATTGCAGATTTAAATCAGAGCTTGTTGGTGCAAATTTGAGCTCACCATTGAGATCAAAGGGTTTGAGAAAGTTAGTTGTACCTTTTGTTTCATCTAAATTGGACATAAAAGGCCATATCTATGAGGGTTTGAACCTAAAGTGGCTGCTAAATCTAGAAGGTAGTTGTAATTTTGGAGCACTTTGGGTAAAAAATGAACCTTCCATCACATCCAAGAGGACCAAAAACCCTAAGATCAACTGTCAAAACACCAAAATCGGACAACTTGCCTTGGGCTTGAAGAACAAAATCCCCCCCTTGGCATCATACAATCATCCATACAAATCATATGGTTGATGCAAAAAAAAAGACCAATATGTGGGAAAAAATACGTTTGTAGAAAATAAAGGTTTAAAAAAACTATTTTTCTATTAATTTTTCATATTTTAAATTTAAAAAATATGTTAGTATCAAGCAACACTAAGAGGGGGGGTGAACCAGTGTTGTGCAATTTTTAACTTTATTAATTTGATCTTCAAAGTACTTATAACATTCAACCAAAAGAAATATGCATGAACATAATGTAAGCAACCACAACACCATAACACAAGAATTTTTACATGGAAACCTTGTTAGGGGAAAAACCACATGGATGGCCAATCCACAATATAATCTAAGTATACTAAAAAGATGTTTACAAAATGGAATACTTCCAAAGATTCAACCGCAGAAAGATAACATCTACAAATTTCTGATTACAGATCAACAATCAAATTCCCACGCTTCCGTGATCGATTCACTTTCTACTTATTTTGCATCAACTCAAGCAACAAAGATCCTTAATTTGTAAGTGAAACCAGCTAATCACTTTCCGTGATCTTTCGATATTCGCGAACATACATCCACTCATACCTAAAACACATCAAAA
>VDFB02373365.1:102290708-102330639 GCA_007258455.2 Sequoia sempervirens | reverse complement strand
AAATATTATACATAATAATATAATATATTATATATTAAATTATAAACTATATTGTATATTCTAAACTAGATATATTAAAATAAACTATAAAATATTTATTGCATTTTATAAATCATATATTATAAAGTGTATAACATTTTTTAAAATCATATATAAACCAAATCGGATATCCGATTCAAAACAGATATCCAATTTGAAATAGATATCTGATATTTCTGACACATAATTTATTTCCTAGGGATTAGACTCGGGCTTGCTTTGGTATTTGTCTTGGACATGCCAGTCCTAAGAAGTCAACGCAAAAAATGTGTTTTACAACTTACCTTGTTTTTCTAGATTTCGTCCATGTGGTTGACGACTTTATTTTTAGCCAAAATTGATTAAACGAAAAGGGTTTGTAGAGGAGACTATCAACTTTCCACCAATATAAATTATTCTTTACTTTTAATTTAATAAATAATTATTATTCAATTTCTATTAGAATTACAACTAAAGTCCTGATTGATAGGCTGATTGAAAAACATCTATAACTTTCAAACAATATCATATTTTTTGAATCCAAAAAATGTGTCACATTCTATGCTTCGTATACTATAGGATTAAAAAAAAATTGAATTTCATGAAGTTTTGACCAAGTTAAGGTGGTCATACATATGAGTTTTTATATTTTTTAAAAGTTGTAATAAAAAAATCATAATTAATTATTTACTTGGAAAAAAATTATAAAAAAATATGCGTCACATCCGGACATGAGTCCTCTACTTATATCTAAAATCGTATAAAAAAATATTATCATTTTATTGTGGTTAGGGTGGTCAGACAGACAATTACTTCTTATTTTTCCACTGAAATTTAAGTACTACTGCATTGAAATTTCAATTTTTCACCAAATAGACTTCTAAAAAAATAAAATAAACTTAGTAGTTTAGAAACTAAATTCAATTTGCCACAAATTCTATTCTTACATATTTTTGAAATAATATAGATAACTTATTCAAATTTTTATTTCAAGTTGCATAACTCTGATTTTTCTGAATTTTCATTGCCACTTAAGGGCCTATTTTTTCCATGATAATATTGCACATACCCTAATTGATCATTTATATATATCGGCTACAAGGTATTTGGTCGCTCCATGTTGGATTCAACAAGATAAGCAAATATTCACAAAATATCAGCTTCAAATCATTCATAATATTCAATGTGAATCCACAAGAGTCAGCCACAACATAGTGGGGACCCAAAACTAAATGCTCGAACACAAAAACACTTAAACAATAACTCCTCAAATATCTGTGACACATGATCGCCTTCATATACTGATGAACAGAGAATTAGACAACCAAGTTACCTCTTAACTTACATCCAAATCGACATGAGGCACCAATATTTGTAGATAACATAAATTATGCATCGAATAATACTCCCTGAGATCCAAAAAATAATAATAGAAAGTTTGTGTATGAATCGAAGAACATAGATTTACTATATGCTATGTTCAAGCTTAACAAATAAAAATTGATCTTCAATCTATATGCCGGTATGAACAAAAAAAAATGCGTGGATTGAATAGTTGACAAGGGTTGCCATCAATGACAACACCATAAAGTGTGTGCAGTGTCTTTTTCCAACAAAATATACATTTCTGCAAAAAATATTTTCTCTCAATCTCTCCACCTTCTTCCCTCTCTACTTCTCTCTATTTCTAGAGAGACAAAGGAGGATAGATAGAGAGAAGTAGAGAGGGAGATAGAGGGGTGCATGTGTGTGTGTGTGTGTGAGAGAGAGAGAGAGAGATTGGTTAGATAGAGAGGAAAGAGTGAGAGTGAGGGAGAGAAGGAATTGTGAGATAGAGAGGAAAGAGTGAGAGATAAAGAGGGGGAAGCAAAGGAGGTGGGGGAGGGTGGGTGGGGGAGGGCCGGGGAGGATAGAGTGGGGGAATAAAATGGGGAGGGAGGTCAGGTGGGATACAAAGGTGATGGGAAGGAGGTGGGTAAAAGAGGGGGAAGAGGCATGAGATGAGATCTAGAAATGGAAGCGAGAAGTGGGGGAGAGGGGGAGGGAGGGATAAGAGGAGGATGGACCGAGGGGAGGATGGGGGTGAGTGTGTGTGAGGGGAGAAAGGGGAAGAGGGAAGGGAGGGTGGGGTGGTGGGGGTGGAGGGAGGGTGGGTGGGGAGGGGGAGGAGGTGGGGAGGAGAGAGGGAGGGAGAGGTGGGGGGAGGAGGTGGGGGATAGAGAGAAGTAGAGAGGTAAGGAGAGAATGAGAAAGAGAGAGAGAGAGGTATAAAGTGGTAGGTGAGATAGAGAGAGGGAAGGAGGGAAAGTGGGAGAGAGAGAATGGTGAAATAGAGAGGAGAGAGTGAGAGGGAGAGAGAGAGAGAATGGTAAGTTAGAGAGAAGGAGAAAGTAAGAGAGAAAGAGGGGGGAGACAAAGAGAGAGAGGTAGGTAGAGGGAGGAAGAGGATAGATAGAGAGTATAGAGGGAAAGAGGTAGGGGGAAGACATAGGTGAGATAGAGAGGGATGGAGAGAGAGTGGTGGAGGGAGAGGTAGGTATAGAGAGCTCAAGATGGAAGATAAAGATAAGTAGAGAGAGAGAATAGGAGAGATAGAGAGGGGAGGGAGGGAGAGAGATAGAGGTGTGTGTGTGTGAGAGACACACAGAGAGAGAATGGTGGAATAGAGAAAAGGAGAAATTGAGAGAGAGAGGTGGGAGGGAGGGAAGGACAAAAGGGATAGATATTCAGAGGAGAGACAAAAATAAGGGGAGGTAGGGTGAGGTAGAGAGAGGGAGGGAGAGGAGAGATAGCTCCTAGAGAAGTTGAGAGGGAAGGATGGAGGGAGGTATAGTTAGGGAGGTAGATAGAGGTGTGTGTGCGTGTGTGTGTGTGTGTGTGCGTGTGTGTGTGAGAGAGAAAGAATTGTGAGATAGAGAGGAGAGAGAGTGAAAGATGGGGAAGAGAGGGAGAGAGAGTGAGAAATAGAGAGGTAGATAGAGGGAGGGAGAGGAGAGATAGAGAGTATAGATGGAAAGAGGTAAGGAGGGATACATAGGTGAGATATAGAGTGATGGAGGGAGAGGTAGGTAAAGAGAGAAGAAGAGAGGGAGAGGGGAGATAAATATAAGTAGAGATGGAAGGAGATGTAGAGAGAGAGGAGATATAGAGCTCGTAGAGAGGGGAGAGAGGGAGAGAGGGAGAGGTAGGTAGGAGATAGAGGGGTGGGTATGTGCAGGATCATCATGGAAAAAATAGGCCCTTAAGTGGCAAAAAAATTTAGAAAAATCAAAGTTAGGCAGCTTGTCATAAAAATTTGAATAAGTTATCTATATTATTTCAAAAATATGTAAGAATAGAATCTGTAGCAAATTGAACATAGTTTCTAAACTACTAAGTTTATTTAAAAAAAAAAACCATTTGGAGAAAATTTGAAATTTCAATGCAGTAGTAATTAAATTTCAGGGGAAAATAAGTAGGTATTTGTTTGACCACCCTAACCACAAAAAATTGATAATATTTTTTTTATAATATTTTAGATATAAGTAGAGGACTCATGTCCCAATGTGATGCATATTTTTTTGTAGTTTTTTTCCAAGTAAATAATTAATTTTTTTTTATTACAACTTTTAAAAAATATAAAAATTTGTATGTCTGCCCAACTTAACTTGGTCAAAACTTCATGAATTTTTTTTTTAATCCTATAGTATACAGACCATAGAATTGGACACATGTTTTGGATTCAAAAAATGTGATACTGTTTGAAAGCTATAGATGTTTTTCAATTAACCTATCAATTAGGATTTTAGTTGTAATTCAAATAGAAAATGAGTAATAATTATTTATTAAATTCAAATTAAATCATAATTTATATTGGTGGAAAGCTGAGAATATCCTTTAAAAACCCTTTTCATTTAATCAATTTTGGGTAAAAAAAGTCATCAGCCACATACCCTATACATACCCATCATATCACCACTTTTTGGCCCATCATGATCCTGCACATATCCGAGTGTGTGTGTGAGAGAGATAGAGAGGGGAGAGAGGGAGGAAGGAGAGAGAGAGAGAGTAGAGAGGGAAGGAGAGAGTTAGAGAGAAAGATGGTACAACTTGTTGACTATTGAAATTTGAGCTCCTGATTACTGAAATTTGACTGTCGAAAAAAAATATAAGATCTTCCAAATACTAGAATTTGCATTATAACTCTAAGAGATTTGAAACCACTCTCAAACATCATAAAACTATATATATGGAATATAACTTAAAGTATAATATGTAAATATCAACTTATACTTAAATTTTTATTTAATGTATATAGTTTCCTTGAAAAAGAAAGAGAAAAAAAGAGCTCACAAAAATGGATTACAAAAAGTCATGCTTCACATTTGGCGATAGCCAAATGGAGCACCAAATTTGGCACTCGCCAAATGATGAACTTAATTTGGCTAGTGCCAAATTTGAATTTTGAAATACTGAGCCTTAGGCTCGGTCATCCAAGCCATTTGGTGCTCGAAAAATGGTCATTTAGATAAAGAAAAAAATTAGTGACACCTTTTTTGTGTCATATCTTGGTGCACTTACTCTTAAGACACTTGTCATAATCCTTTTTAATCCTATGTCTCACCTTGGCTATAAAGCCAAGTGGTCTCATATGTAATTTTCATATTATTATACTCTTGGATAATCAATTCCATTGCAATCTTGAGAATTGCATATAGATCTCTCTTGTGCTTTCATGAAGTGACTAGATCTTGGGTGGCTATAATCTTTAGCCAAATCTTGCATGGTGTAGAGTTATTCTATACCAATTCTTACAAACGAAGAATTGTATTTTATTGTACTCTTGTTGCTACAAATAATCAAATCATTTAAATTAGTATACATGTTTGAGAATTTGTTGTAATCATGATATATTGAAGTTGTGTGGTTGGGTTGCTTGGAAAGGTTCCCTATCCATGATTGCATTGTTGTATTAGAGTAGCTATCTGTGAAATTATGGACCTATTAAGAAGGGGGTTCTATATATTTGTTATGGGTGAGAGAAGAAAGAGTGTAGACTCGCAATTGTAGAGAAATTTAAGAGGAAATAGTATAGAGAGGATGTAGTTGCAAAGGAGAAGCACCATGAGTTGGTGATGTAATAATTGCTAAAATGCTAACAAGGATAATATCAAAACTAGATGCAATAGAAGCAACATAGAGAAGAGGTGTACATTTTGATGATGTCAATGAAGATGAATAAGTGGTAGAGGGGGAAGATGGAGCTATAGATCAATAAGTTTTTATAGAGCTATAGAATAACAACAAATAAATGATAAAGAAAGGTAGAAAGGAGTACACCCTAAATCGAATGAAATATATGGAGGAGAAGGTAAACAAGAGTCCTAAAGTTTGTTTGGTGACTAGGAAACAATTATTGAAAGACTTGAAGAAGAAGAAAGAGTGTTATAACTTTGTTCCCAATCTTACAGAGGTTAGGATAGCAAGAAGGAAAGTAGAAATTCCAATGGAGGTACATGAGATTCTAGAACAATTTTTAATATTTCGATGAAAGAGTTTCCAAATGAATTGTTACCAGTGCAAGGCATTAATAATTGTATGGATTTGATACTAGGGGATAGGTTTCCAAACAAGGAATGTGAAGATAAATAGATGAGTGTATGAGCTATTAAATAAATGTTTAATCAAATAAAGTTTGAGTCCATGCATCATACCAACAATACTCACACCAAAGACGGATGGAAAATGATGGATCTTTTAATCCTTTAATGCCCAAGCCAATGCCATATATTGTAGTGTCAAAAAATGTATCCCTTTACATTTTCACACTTGTTTGGGCCCTCCTTGCTAAAATTTGGCTTCTTTATGCCTAAATTGGTCCTATTTTGCATCCACAAGCCTAATTAAATGCATTTTCCTAAGGATAATCCTAACATATAATAAAGGAAAAATCATAATTCAATGTTTTTGGTTATGTGCTCCATATCTAGGGATCTGGGATTCATATGCCCCTTTGGGTGTATGGGTCCCACCTAGGTCTCAAAACCTGATTTCAAATGTTACATTAAACTTAACACTTCTTGAGATCTTTGTCCTAAGTTTAAGCCACTCAGACTCATATTCCCAACCTAGCGTATGAGTCATGCTTTAACCTAGACCTATTTTAATTCAAATTCTTGGTGTGATTTTATTATCCTAGATTTTATGTTGGCTTGTAGTGTTGTAATTTTTGGAAATTTGGCATAAAAGTATAAATAGTAGGTTATTTCACATAATTTCTCCTAACAATTATGAGTTCAAGCATTGTAGAAAATTTAAGTGATCTTATGAGGATTCAAGTGAGCATTTTACAAGAGCATTCAAGAGTAATTCAACAATTTGGAGGTACATTCAATATTCAAGCATCATGTCAAAGTATTCATGTATCATGTGTGTTTGTGAGCTAACATTTGTGATATGGGTTTCATGATTCAAGCAAGCATTCAAGCATTCAAATCAAGAGATCAAGATCCACATCCATTGAAGCCATTTCAAACAAGTTGTGTCATAAAAAAAAGTACCCTTTGCTTGACATGGGATTAATTCATGATAAAATGGACTTAATGAGGTCTTAATCTAGTGTTGTGAGGCATTTTATGAATCTAGACTAGGTCTTGGACCCTTGAAAATTGAATACAATGATTTTAATGATGTCTTGTAAAGGTGTTGTAAAGAGTTGTAAGATGCTTTCACGCTTTTTTAGACTTAATAAACCCATTTCTTCCTAATTCAACATTATAAAATTTGTTTAAAACCATCATCACATCAATCTAGAAGGTTTTTGAATTAAACTTAATGGTAAACTAGTGTTGTAATGTGTTTCACACATTCACATTGGTTCTTGTGCCTTCATAGGCTATGTGGACCTCATTTTAGTGTTGTAAAGTGTATTTAATCACACTTTCACATTGATTTATGTGTCCCAAGCCCTATTTTACATTCACATCATCACTAATAGTAACATATTAATCCATATTGTGCATATTAAGACCTAAATTGATCAAATACCCAGCAAGGTTGCATTTTAGACCTTATTTCTTCATTTCTTGGCATCTAAGCTGTCAAATTGGCCCTTGTAGGACCCATTCTCCATCTATGGTGAATCAATGCGATCTAGGTGGGATCCATTCACCATGTGTGGAAAACAAGTCCCATTTGGTTCAATTTTGACCTTTGAGCAGGAAAAAAAGTGAGATTTGAGTTTAATTTTGCTTCATGTTGGCCTGTGATGAGATATTAATGGGTAAAATAGGTGAATTTCCTATCAAATCACCTCTCTACACTCATTTCTACATCCATTCATCCATTAACTCAATTCACATCCATTCTTCATTATTCATCCACCAATCTTTCAAGCAACTTAGGGTTTTATCATTGCAAGATACCAAGAGAGCTTCTAAAGACATTCAAGGGTTGAATCTTCCTCCACTGCTATAGAAATCCAAGATCAAAGTCATGGAAAGGTAATCTATTCTGTTATTGCATGTCTCATTAGTTTCTTTCATCATTTTGGTTTAATTACCTAAACGGGGTTTGACCAAGGCAAACCCCCATGCCCTAACATTCAACATTTATCTCTCTTGTCTTATGTGTTTGTATATTTAGGACTCTTGGAAGCTTGGAAATCATTGAAGATCAAGTTTCAAGGTTTCCCAAGTCTTCTTCTCATTCAACAAGTCAAAGTATCAACAAAAATTCATTTTCAGGCCTGTAAATCAAAGTTTCGGAAGAGGACCCCTGTAGGGCATTAAAGAGAAAATCAGAAGCTTTGGAATCCACCTTTGAAAATAAATAAATTCAAAAGTGGTCTCATTCGCCATGGGTGGTGAATGAGTCCCACCCCTTTGTCAAAAATGGGTTCCGGTACAGTTTGGGAAAACTAGGACTGATTCACCCAGGATGGTGAATGAGTCCTTCTAGGCCCAAAAAACAACATTAGCATCATTTCAAATGTAATTTCTAGTCTTCATCAAAGTTCCAAGTGCACACTTTCAATTTGATTCATTTTTGTTGCACTTTTCCATTTGTTTTTAGGTGATTTTGTATTACACAATGTCTTTTCCAACATAGCATAATTCTTAGATTTTGCATTCATAATCAATCAATTAGTTCATATAACTTCATTTAGATCATCTCATTTAGCTCATATAACATCATACATAACATAATTTGAATGAACCCTTAGCATTTTTGGGCCCTATCTTTCTCCTTTTAGGTGAAAAACCCTAGAAGAGTTAGAGAAGTCCATAGGAACCAAAAATCTACAGTTCATTTCAGTGAACTTACTTTTCAAACACTTTATTGATTGATTTGGAGTCCTTTCATCATCATAGATCTACCTTGCATTAGATTTTTCATGATTCATTTGCAGGCTAGGTATTAAATTTTGCATTCACAAAAAGTGCATTTAGGTTGCATTATTGGCATCTAAATTCATTTCCACTCTTTAAATTTTTGCATTTTTACTTTAGGTCTGCATCATCACACTCTGACAACATTAAAATCAGTAAAAAAAATTTGAAAATTCTAAAAAAAGTGCATACTGGGACTCATTCGCCACACTAGGCGAATCAGTCCCTTTTGACCCCTGAAACAACATTTTATAGAACTCAAAAATCTATTTTCTAGCTTCTTTTTGGTACCTTAACCTACTTATATTGGTTAGTTGCATTTCTATAGCATGCATTTCATAAAATCTAGCCTTAATTATCTCATTTCATGCATTGTTTCACTTTCAAGTTTGCATTCTCACCTTGTTACATCTCATAATCAGTCAACAGTCACCTTTGAAATCTAAAACATTATTCTTCATTTGCATCTTTTCTTTTTCATTGTTACATTTCAAGATTGCAAATTAATCCTTCCATCATGTTTTCATTACAAAATTCTATAGTTCTCATCTTGCATGTTCTCTTTTTAGATATTATTGCATGTTGTAAGCAACTTTTTTTAAAAGCATATGAATATGAGGTCCTTTCCCCTCTCTTTTTGTTCATCATAGATCCATCTCCTAGTCCCCCTTTTGTGGATGAGGTTGGTTTAGTGAATGAAACCTTGGGTATTCATAACACTTACATTTGTTCTTCTCCTATTATCTCTCACACTTGTGAAGAAGATATTTTAGTGCTAGAAGAATCAATTGATGAGAGTTGTGACAATTTGAGTTTTTTCTCTCCTCTTACCTCTCCTATTAGACATAGCATTACTATAGAAGAGGACATCACACTAAGTAATCACGATGATCACACAACACAAAATAATGAGGAGACCATAGATTCATCTCCCCACTCCTCCCCTATTTGTAAGAGTTTCTTTGTGAGTAATCATGGCAATCACCTTATTTGTGAGGAGGATATGTTGGCACTAGATGATAAAAGCGAATACGAGTGAATAGGGTTTAAGAGAAATCTTATAGATACTCATTTTTCTCTTAACATATGTGGAGTAACCCTTCTCAATATATTTGGTATTGATAGATTAAACATCCAACCCAATTCTTTATCCATAAGGGGATTCGACAATGTAAGCAAACAACTGCTTGGTGTGATCACTTTACCCCTTACAATTGGAGTGGCCACATTAGATACACCAATCCATGTCATGCCTATGATCTTTCATATAATCTCCTTCTAGGAAGGTCGTGGATTCATACAATGAATGGTGTGCCTTCCACTCTTCATTGTAAAATGAAATATATCTACAACAACAAAGTGTACACACTCGATGCTGATGATGAACCTTATAGTGTCTTACAACTTGAGCAAACCAATGAGAACCCCTTGAACACATTAACACCAACCACACAAGTAGAACCCGCACAACAAAATGGTGAAAAACAACATAGTAAACAAGCCACAAAGCTATTAGACGATGATCGAAGTTCCTTGGATTTTACACCTGACATCATGGGTGAGTATAAGATCATACACAAAGATTCACATAGGGAAAACAAAAACACAAAAACCCCTTCCAAAGCATCTTCCTCAACCACTTTAGAAAACAAAGCAAACTACACAACAACCTTTGAAAAACACAATAACAAACAACCACTTGATTCCAAAGCAATGTAAATGCTTTATGGGAAAAGTTATGAACTCATGAAACAACAGGGATATAGTGGAAAAGGATGTGGTGCTCAAGAACAAGGTATCCACAACTCTATAGAACCTAACACACAATAGACAACCCATGGTCTTGGTTATTGTCCTTTGTTCACACCTTCACTCAACATCAAAAATCTCACAAAACAAATTCCTATTTATCATCCTTAACAACTAGTCGTATTGAACATCATCCTTTAACTACACTTTTGCTTAATGTCAATGTCATCTTGCAAAATGATCATGATTTGAAATCATTAGATTTTATACCTTCCTATAATCGAAAGAATAAAATCTGACAATCTAGAGACACTTGTGAAAGTGTGGCATATACTACTAAGCAAGATGTTTCTTTGGAAAAAACCACAAAATCACCTTCTACCATTAATCAAGAGGGTATCTTGTCTCGAGACTCCTCCAAGATCACTTGATCACCCTCCATCCTAGAAGTCAAAAGAAATTCTATTCCAAGACTTTAGTTTGTGCCTATCATAGAGTTCACGATCACTCCACTAATGAATGTAATGATTAGAGTCATAAAATCCAACATTTTTAGGAGTTTGGTATGCTTCCCTCTGTGGGGGAATCTAATTCCTCTAATTGATCTTGATTTTCACTCTAGTATGCATTTTATAAATCATTTTGGCTCACCTTTTCCCTGCACTAATTGGGGGCAAGGGGTTATGTAGCCTTATCCTCATATGTCACTTGTGGTTGCCTCCTTTGGCTAGTTGTTAACCTTTCATGAAAACATAAGAGCAAACTTGGGATGTGGACGACATGCCTTAAGTTGGATTGCATATGACATACTACCCTTTATTCATGATGTAGCTTCTTGAAAACATGTGACTTGGCATAGGGCTTTCTGAGTAAGCTCTCATGTCCTCTTCTTCTACTTTAAAGAAAATTCTCATAGTACGGGTGCTTGCAATTGCTTTAAAGTGGGGGAATACATCACCACTTACATTTAATTATGTGATTCCTTTCTTCTTGTGATGGATTATTTTGTTGGTGGAGTTAGTGGGCTTGATTCCCTCCAAGAGTGTGATACTTCTTTTGACACATACTCTTGTGGAGACATTAAGCACAATGTCCCCTACGATGAGACCTTGCACGAACAAAGCAAAATATCTTTAAACAATTCTTACACTATTTTCCATTAACAATTTCTATGAGTGTCAAGCATACGAAGTTTTTCTTACCTCATAGAGCTCGAAAACCATTTTCCTTTGTGACACCTTTTTAAAGTTATCAGTAGGTATAACTTTGATATAGTTGAGCGGGAAGCCCACCTAGCGGCATGAATTTTCCCCATAGCCACCTTTGTTTTTGTGAGTACATACCTACTAGCGTATGTTCCTCACCATTTTTGATTTCTCACCCCACGGATGATCAAAATTTTCATGGCCCTAGAGTGAGTATGTTGTGGAATTCTCACCCTATAGACGACCTGAAGTTCTGCGGCCCTAGAGTGAGTACATATTTTTCACCCTGTCTTTCTTTCATTTAGCTCTTTCCATTGCATGATTTTGTATCTTAATGGTTTGAATTAATACCTTAGATCCTAGGAACTTGTACAACCTCCTTTGATCTTTTTCATTCTTTTTCATCTGCATCTGTACATGAGGATCTCTCTTGAATGTCTACTTTAGTGTGAGTTTGAAGCAAGTTCATCCTCTCACTCAAGTGGGGGCTAAATGTGTCATAGAAAAAAGTACCCTTTGCTTAACATGGGATTAATTTGTGATAAAATGGACTTAATTAGGTCTTAATCTAGTGTTTTGATGCATTTTATGCCTCTGTACTAGGTCTTGGACCCTTGCAAATCGAATAACATACTTTTAATGATGTCTTGTAAAGGTGTTGTAAAGTGTTGTAAGATGCTTTCACACTTTTCTAGACTTAATAAACCCATTTCTTCCTAATTAAACACTATAAAATGTGTTTAATAACATCATCACATCAATCTAGAAGGTTTTTGAATTAAACTTAATGATAAACTAGTGTTGTAATGTGTTTCACACATTCACATTGGTTCTTGTGCCTTCCTAGGCTATGCGGACCTAATTTTAGTGTTGTAAAGTGTATTTAATCACACTTTCACATTGATTTCTATGTCTCAATCCCTATTTTACATTCACATCATCACTAATAGTTCCATATTAATCCATATTGTGCATCCTGAGGACTTAATTGATCAAATACCCGACAAGGTTGCATTTTAGACCTTATTTCTTTATTTCTTGGCATCTGAGCCATCAAATTGGCCCCTGTAGGACCCATTCACCATGCATGGTGAATCAGTCCCATCCATGTGTGGCGAATGAGTCCCATTTGGCTCAATTTTGACCTTTGAGTAGGAAAAAAAGTGAGATTTGAGTTTTTTGCTTCATGTCAACATGTGATGAGGTACAGTAATGGGTAAAATATGTGAATTTCCTATAAAATAACCTCTCTAAACTCATTTTTACATCCATTCATCCATTAACTCAATTCACATCCATTCTTCATTATTCATCCACCAATCTTTCAATCAACTTAGGGATTTATCATTGAAAGATAGTAAGAGAGCTTCTAAAGACATTAAAGGGTTGAATCTTCCTCAATTGCTATAGAAATCCAAGATCAACATCATAGAAAGGTAATCTATTCCATTATTTCATGTCTCATTAGTTTCTTTCATCATTTTGGTTTAATTACCTAAACGGGGTTTGACCAAGGCAAACCCCCATGCCCTAACATTCAACATTTCTCTCTCTTGTCTTGTGTGTTTGCAGATTTAGGACTCTTGGAAGCTTGGAAATCATTGAAGATAAAGTTTTAATTTTAATCAAGTCTTCTTCTCATTCAACAATTCAAAGTATCAACAAAAAATCATTTTTAGGCCCGTAAATTAGAGTTTTAGAAGAGGACCCCTGTAGGGCATTAAAGTGCAGATCAAAAGCTTCAGAATCCACCTTTGAAAATAAAAGAATTCAAAAGTGGACTCATTCACCATGGGTGGTGAGTGAGTCCCACCCTAAGGTCATTTTTTGGATTTTTTACATTTTTAGATACCCCTTTGTCAAAAACAGGTTCCGGTATAGTTTGGCAAAACTGGGACTGATTCACCCAGGATGGTGAATGAGTCCCTCCAGGCCTAAAAAACAACATCAACATCATTTAAAATTTAATTTACAATCTTCATCAAAGTTCCAAGTGCACACTTTCAATCTGATTCATTTTTGTTGCACTTTTCCATTTGTTTTTAGATGATTTTGTATTACACAATGTGTTTTCCAACATAGCATAATTCTTAGATTTAGCATTCATAATCAATCAATTAGTTCATATAAATTCATTTAAATCACCTTATTTAGCTCATATAACATTATGCATAACATAATTTGAATGAACCCTTAGCATTTTTGAGCCCTATCTCTCTCCTTTTAAGTGAGAAACCCTAGAAGAGTTAGAGAAGTCCATAGGAACCAAAAATCTATGGTTCACAAGTTTTTAGCCTTCATTTCAAGGTTTAATTACCAAAATTTGGTTTGACCAAGGAAAACCTCCATTCCTTAACAAAATAACATTTTTTTCCCTTGATGTGTGTTTACAAATCTAGGTGAATTGGAGCTTGAAGATCCTTTGAGGAAAAAGTTGCAAAAGTTTCCAAAGTTGTCATCTTCATGAAAATTCACCTACAGACTAGAATTTATACTTTCAGACTTGAAGATCATACAAGATGGAAGCTACAAAAGATCACTAAAGGCTACAAAAATATCACTCAAACCCTAGTAATGGGACTAAATTTCCCTACTGGGTGTATGAGTCCCAGTATAGCTCCTTTTTGGCATTTTCCTGTAGATCCTAATCAGTCACCAGAAGATTCTAGATTCTATGTAGATTCCTATAGTAGGACTAAATTGCCCTACCTAGCATATTTGTCCCAGTAGGCTTCAAAAAGAAAAATTTCAAAGTTGCAAACCTTGCTTCGACTCCATCATTCTTCTAGGTACCTTTCTGTTTTATTTGAGTTTCTTAATATGATTTCATGGTCTCAAGTTTCTAGGGTTTTATGTATAAGTGTTTGCATTTCTCTTTTGAAGCTTTATTCAATGGTGAACCCTATCTAATCATACAAGGAAACTCCTATTCCATCCCTCAATTGAGTCACTTGGTTGAGGGATCTTGGTTTCCTAATAAACTAAAGCATGAAATAGGTCCTAAGTTCCATCTCTTAAAATGTGGACACCTATTTCCCTTGTATGTTCATTTTGGTGAATCGGACCTTTGGAACCTTGAATTTTTTATTTGAAGAACATTGTAGTCCTAGATCTAGATTATATTAACTTTGCATTAGATTTACATTAGTTTAATTGCATTTAGGGCTTCTAAACATTGCATTAATGAAAAGTGCATATAGGTTGCATTTTTTCATCTTACATCATTAAATTTCATTGGAAACTTCTAATTGAAAATAGTAAATTGAGAACATAACCTAGACACCTTACAATCAACTTATAATTTGACAAATTTGGTTTTAAAACCCTAATCTAGGACTCATTTGACCACCTAAGCAATTTAGTCCCTATACAAGTATTTTTTCTAGATTTTAGGGTATTTTGTGTTGTCTATTTTTCACTATCTAAACTTGTCAAAACCTTAAGTGGGACCCATACACCCAACTAGGTGTATTAGTCCCTGATTAGGTTTGATTCTGCATTTTATAGCATTAAAATCTCATCATCTATGCTTTTGGTTGTTGTCTTTAGATTACTATTTCGATTTACATAATTACTATCATTGGTAATCTTTTCAAAATTTGTTTCATAAGAATTAGAATTAAAGCATATCATTTATCTTGTGTTCATTACATTTATCTTGCATTCATTGATTGTCCTTTGCATAAGCTTTACAACTTGGTGTCCTATTGCTAATACTATAGTGAGACGTAGTTATAGACTCATGTCATCCCATGATAACACACTCATTGTGAATCTTGGGTTATCTAACTCTTTCACTCATAGTGGTGACACTAATACACTAGGTATGGATCATAATGTTGACAACTCCTTACCTTTAAGTAGCATGAAAAGTCTTGAAACAATGGTTACTAGTGTCCCTCAAGAAAGACTAATCCAAATCCATGAAGAATTGGAAAACCTACAACACCTAATGAGTACTAACAACATTTCCAACATCGCTATTCCTACCATAGATAACATACATTGAATGATTGAAAGTGAAAAAGGAATAGAGATTGCACGTAGCTTAGCTCAGATTTTTGGCAAACATTTTACCTCAATGACTAGTTTTTCTCTGAAAGCTTTGAACAATTCTCAAAGCCAAGGAGGAACCCAAATTCCTCCTACAACCATTGCCTCTATTCCTACCTACACTAACCCTCAAGTTACCACAACAATGCAACCTACTAGTAATTTCATTCCTACCTTGGGTATTTCCACTAGAAATCCTTGTACCTTTGTGGCATCTCACTTCATATATCCTACCACTTTACCTCCCATAAGTGTTCCATTCACTTTCCCCTCAAACACATATACGCCTCCACCATATTCACCTCCATCCCAAAAAGCAACCAATGATGCCATCCTTAACCAACTCTTACAAAATGTTTAATCCCTTCAATGAAAAATTTTCACCATAAACCAAAATGAAAATGGCCAACCTTCATACTATTTCATAAGCAATCTCTTATCCTTGGAGATATTAAGAACACTGATACCACAAGGATATGAAGGGAAAGGAGGTCCTTCTAACCATGTTTCCGCTTACACTTCCTTATGCAATGATTTCATCTTTGAAGATAAGCTCTTGGCTAATCTTTTCCCTAGGTCCTTGAAAATACCACCTTAGAATGGTTTTCCTCATTACCAAACAACTCAATTCATTCATTCAATGAACTTGTTGAGGCCTTTACCAACCATTTCCAAGTGCACATGGCCCCTAAGATGGCCTTAGCTGATTTGATGAGATGTAAGAAAAAGGATGATGAAAAGGTTACCAACTTCATTTCATGCTACCAATTTCTTTATTCCCAAATTGACATAAAGATTCCCAATCCTCTCCTTCAATGAATGTTCATTGATAATTTACAAACTAAGATGCAAGATAAGCTTGACATTATGAAATTTCATTCCTTCATGCACTTGTGTACCTCCCTTCATGATTATCAAAAGTCGGTTAGTAGTCGTGAAACAAAACCCACCTCTGGCCATCCTGAAAAGTCTGAATCTACAATCCAAAACAATTACCAACCTTTTAAAAAATAAAATAAAGGCTTTCTTCAATTCAAGTCCCCTCAACAAACCCAACATGTTGATACTCAAGTAGCTGCTATAAAGAAGACAAATCCTTTTACATTTGGCAATTTGACTATATAATTTACTCCCTTATCCAATACCCTCCATAACACCATGTTACAACTTCTAGAAAAGAAATTGATTTCAACACCTCTCGTTAAAACCCTTGATCCTACTAGGCCATTACCTCCAAACTTTAGATCAAATTCCTATTGTCATTTTTATAGTCAAAATGGACATGATACAAGACATTGTAATTGTCTTAAACATATTGTGCAAGACCTCATTGATTCCAATAATATTCAAATTGATGGTGTCAATGATTGAGGTAATAAGTTTTTTGCCCCTCGCAACTAAAACTTGCAAATATTTATCAACCCCATGCCAAATCATAATATTTCATTTGTAAAAGCTAGTGAAACTAAGAATGATGTGATGAATGTTGACATAGATGATGACAAAATGGATACTATAAGCACCTAATCTGCAACATAACTTCAAACTCAACACATATTGTTATGGGTTAGTTTAAAAACAAGCAGACTAAATACTCCTATGAAATATTGAACCATGCTAAACAATGCCAACAAAATAATGATATATCAAAGACATTAATTGAAAGTAAATGGAGCATACTCAAACATATTCCATAGTGGATTGGTGCCACTTTGATATGAAAAGTGGCCCTTTCCCAACCCTTTGAAAAGCCAAATGATGAAGATGCTATGAACTCAAGTGAAAATAATGGACTTATGCATAAGAGTGTGGATTCAAACTGCATAACTTGTGGATCCAAAATGAGAAGAAAAGCCTCTCATTTATAGATGAGATTGAGAGAAGGAGAGTTAAAATGGATGAATGTGGGACTAATCTTGAGCCAATGACAAGATGCCACTTGTCAAGATGTGAGAGGATTAAGGTTGAGCACATTTAGGTCATTGTGCATGGTAAATGCTATTAGGTGGAAATTCAAATTTGAAAGTTGGCTTGTTCGAGGGAGAAAAGAATGACTTAAATGCCACTTGGCTCAATGCACAAGGACATGTAAAAGGAGTTAAATGATTTGTTGGAAGGAAAAATACCATTTGGAGTGATTTTCAAATTTGGAAGAATATTCTCCTTTTATGCCATGTTGAGAGAAAATAGGGATTTAATAAATCAATTAAATGTATTTTCATGTGCAAGTGGCAAAATCTAGAGGATTGGAGTGATTACGATTTGGATTAATCATGGTTTGATTAATTTAAATGAAGATTAGGTGATTTTGACTTTTGAAATAGATTTTAGGATTAAAATAAATCAAAATGAGAAGAAAATTATTTTAGATTTAATTAAATAAAGATTTGATTTATTTAATCAAAGAGGATGATGTTGGTGTTAAATCAAATAAAGATGAATTTATTTAATTTAAATGGATGAATTTAGAGATTAATTAAATAAATTTAATTATTTAATTAAAAGGACACTAGGATTTGATTAAATAAATTTGATTTATTTAATCAAAGAGGTATGTGAGGATCAAATTAAATAAAGCTGATTTGTTTAATTAAAGGAGGAATTTAATTGAATAAATTGCTTTATTTGATTAACAAAAGAATTTGATGTTAATTAGTTAGATTTAGATACATGATGTTGATTTTTCATGCCTACATTTTTCACCTCTTTGAAGCAACATACTTGTTGTGTTGGTTCAAAGAATAAAATTGCTGAGATCAAAATTCAAAAAAATTATGATTTTTCGGATGCCCCAACGAAAGGAAGTATATTGGTACATTGCCCCCTCGAGAGATCGAGCGAAAAAAAAATGATTTGAGGGTCAAGATGGACACATGGATGGTTATGATAATGATACAAATGAGATAGTTTTAAGATGCTTAGAATAAATAATCTATATTATCCTAAACAACTTAAATGATAATGCAATGCATGTGAGATGGATGATGCCTATATGGTTATGCAATGGATGTTTTATGTAAATGTATGGTTTATGAGATGCTTAGACTAATAGATCTATATTATGCAATGATGAAAATGCAATGCATGTGAATGATATGCAGCATGCTAATGGTTTTTGGATGTAGGATGGAGGCACTAGCGATGATGATTAATTGACATGGCATGATGTTAGCACAGAAAAGAAGAAATGAGATGATGACAAGAGGATTCAACAAGCCAACTTTATTAGAGATGATGATGAGAGATGGATGATTTGCTTGTTAGGAATTGGTATTTTAAAAGGGCTACTTACCTTATGTTTGATAACACACATAGGCAAGATGCATCAAGGTATAAAGAATCAAAATGGTGTTGTACTTAGTGTGATGGACTTTGACTCGACAATTAGATAGGAGTATCCCTATTCACACCTGACATACGCAACCTTATTCAGAATGTAGTTCAGATATTTCAAATATCTTGGATCAAAACATAGAAAATAAAGCCTTCCTACGTGGTCAACAAGACACCTAAAGCACCCTCCCTACACCCAAACAAAGCATGCATGACCGAGGTTATATGACAAGAACATCCAACAAGTGCAACAGATAAAAAGATAATGATCATTTCCCCATTCCTATCTCTCTAAATCCTTTTTTTTGGACATCATTGAGAGGTCATGGAATGAGCGCAATAAGATAATCCAAAAGACTAACACAAAGTAGACAAACAATCTAATATTCTTCCATACCACTAGTCAAGACTAAATTATGATGATGTCTAATGTTGATGTCCATTGTAGGAAGGATGCATCATAGGACATGATGTTATCAGATGATTTTGGGATTGGTTGGATGATAGGCTATTGACATAAAGAGTTGACTAACTTGTTCACATACTGACCTAGACCTTAGACTTTGACGTTTTGAGTTTTCACTTTTAATCTACTAGACTTGTTTCTGATTGTCTTACCAAAGGTTGAGGGTGACGATTGTTTATTATGAGTGACATTTATTGTGGGTGAAAGCAAGATGAGACAGATGGATTTTTCAAATATTTAGATGTTTTTGATGTTTTTGAAATGTTTTGAGGCTATTTTTTGGTATTTTCAAGATTTTACAAATGTTTTGATTTTTAAATTTTCAAATGTTTTGGGGATTTCTGAGATTTTACAAATGTTCTGATTTTTGAATTTTCCAATGTTTTGGGGTTTTTCGAGATTTTACAAATGTTTTGATTTTTGAATTTTCCAATGTTTTGGGGTTTTCTAATATTTTGACCAAGAGGCTAACCTAAAGACCTATCCTAGGGGCCTCGGGGGTTGATCAATAGATTAGCCTTTCCTACATTATACATGCAGAGACCATGTAGTTCGACTAACACATACTCGATTATTGTGAGATATGAATAGATGAACTACTAGTTTATTGTGACGGACTCCTGAAGGACTAACCTAAGTGTCTCAAGGGAAGATCAAAGATCAACCTTGCCTATGTTCAAAGCTCAGAGACAACATAGTTCAAAAAGATGGCTCTATTTTTTGTCTTTTTTGATTGAATTTTGACCTATTTTTGGATTTTGAATGTTTTGGGATTTTTTGATATTCTGGTGTTTTTGGATTTTATGATTTTGGGGACTTCAAGAACATACATGAATCTGATCCAACAAGGACATGCCCCTAGCATGATGCAATAGACTACTCCGATAAAGGCAGGACAAACTGACCTTGAGAATGCACCAAGTAGTACAAGGAGGGATCATGATACGAACACAGGACCAAGCTATGATGCAGATGTCGAATGGATGATGAATGGGGATATGGAATGTGATGGATGATGGAAGCGTGAAGAATAAGTTATGAAGATCCTAGTGGATGGAAAGTGCTTATTTACACAAGGTGATAGTTGTCTAGGTTTTTACCAAAGTACTTGCCCAAAGTGCCACTGAAGTGGTTTTCACTAGAGGACAATTTTTTTTCTCTTTATTGTTTTTAATCTTTTTTATGATTTTTTTTCTATTTTTTATGTTTTCTAATTTTTTTGTTGTCACCTAGATGCCTATTTTCTAGGTTTTCATCAAGGTGACCATTTTTTTAGGACATTTTTTAATTTTTTCTTTTCTTTTTTGTTTTATACCTTGAAAGATTTAGGCATAAAATTTTTGAGATGGGAGTTGTTCATGGGCTCCTAAAAAGGTTCCCTTTCGGATGTTGACAACCAATATTCCCCTAATTTGTAGCTTCTTGTGATGAAAAATGGTCCCAACCAATTGGGTTCAAATTTTCCTTTTCTGTTTGGATTTGGGACGTTCTTCTGATTCTCCTTTAGCACAAGTTCTCCAACCTAGAAGGTCCTGCTCCTGATTTTGCTTGTTATAGTTCTGCTTGAGTCAGTTTTGATATAACTGTAGATGGTTCAAGGCCTCCATTCACCATTCATCTAGCAGTTATAGCTCGTTCAGTCTTGACACCTGATATTCCTCATCTGTGATGAGATTCTGTAGTGATATTCTTAGTGACGAGAGCTTGATCTCGATAGGGAGTATGGCTTCTGATTCGTAGACCAGGGAGAAGGGGGTGGCACTGGTTGGTGAGTGGATGTTGGTTTGATAGGCCCAAAGGGTGGGATTCAGTTGGAGATGCCAATCATGGCCAGCTTCATTAACCATTTTCTTGAGGATTTTCATAATGGTCTTATTTCTAGCCTCAACTTGGTCATTCCCTTGGCGATAATACGAGGTGGAAAAGCGATGTTGGATTTTGAATTTATCGTATAAGTCACAAACATCCTAGTTTTTGAATGGTGTCCCATTATTTGAGATAATGACTTGTGGGAAACCATAGCAACATATTAAATAGTTCAGGATGAACTTTGATATCTACTTTCCAGTAATGTAGGTCATTGGTATAGCTTCCACCCACTTTGTAAAGTATTCAGTGGTAGTAATAATAAACTTGTGGCCACTAGATGAGGTGGGGGTGATTTTTCCAATGAGATCAAGCCCCCACTATGAAAAGGACCAAGGTGTGACAATAGGATGAAGCTCTTGAGCTAGTGCATGGATGAGGTCCCCATGCTGCTGACATTGTAGACACCTTCTAACGTAGTCATGTGCTTCTCTTTCCATAGTGGGCCAATATTACACCATCCTTAGCAATTTCTTGGCCAAGGTCATACTGCTTGAGTGTGATAAACATATGTCGCTATGTACCTCAGTTAAGGCATTCAATGCATCCTCAGTGTTCAGACATCGTAACAGGGTTCCTTCTATGCTCCTACGGTAAAGGGTATCTCCTAGGATGACAAAATGAGATTCTTTCTTGACAAAGGTTTTCTTAAGGTTCGAGGTTAAGTCAGCTAGGAGGACTTCTATTCTCATATAAGTGTATATGACATGGTACCAGGGATCATCGAGACCAATGGTTTCACACACAAATTATGACTCTGGTACCTCGAATGTAGGCACAAGAAGCTTCTCTACTAGGAATTTATGCTTTGGGACATTGTGAGGGATATCTAATAGGGATCCAATTGTTGCCATGGCATCTGCTACTCTATTGTTTTCTCTAGGTATTTGCTCAAATGTGATCTCGATGAAGGATTCCTTAAGCCTTTACACTAATTTATTGTATGGAGTTAGTTTGTCATCCTTATTTTAATACTCATCATTCACTTGATTGATTATTAGTTGCGAATCCCCATAAACCTTGAAAGCCATGATATGCCACTACACTACTATTCTGAGTAATATGGTTAGAGCCTCATATTCTATGATATTGTTTGTGTAGGGAAATGTCAACTTGTAGGATCTTGGTATGTAGTCTCCCTATGGAGTGATGAAAAATACCCCATCTCTTGATCCATGTTGTGTGTAGGAACTGTCAAAGTACAACTTCTAGTGGTCTGCTATTTTCAACTTGAAGATGGATTCATCAGGGAACTCTAAAATTAGTGGATTCTCTGAATACATTGGTGCTTCTACCAATTGATCTAAAATAGCTTGTCCTCTAATGGCCTAATGTTCCATGTACTCAATGTCATATTCTGATAGGATCAATACCCACTTGGCCATCCTTCCTATGAGCATCACTTTGGAAAGCAAGTATTTGAGTGGGTCGATCTTGGAAATGAGTTTGATTTTATGTGCTAACATGTAGTGTCTGAATTTATGTGAGGAAAACACCATTGCTAGACAAGCTTTTTCAATGAAGGAATAATTTAACTCATGCCCTACCATGGTTCGGTTGATGTAGTAGATGACCCTCTCTATACCATTTTCATCATGTTGACCTAGGAGAGCACCAAGAGATGTTTTTGCTGATATGTAGAGGATTAGGGGCTTTCTTAGGATTGGTGGCATAAGCACTGGAGATGTGAGAAAATACTCTTTGATCTTATTAAAGGCTTGATTGCACTTTTCATCCCATTTGTACGCTACCCCCTTCTAGAGTAGGTGAGAATACGGGATTGACTTGTCTGCTAGCTGACCTATGAACCGGCAGATGGACTGGAGCCTGCCTTGTAAGCCTCTTAATTATCTCAATGTCTTAGGTGCATCCATCTAGAGGATTTCCTTTACCTTAATAGGATGTATTTCAATTCCTCTCATAGACAAAATGTATACCAATAGCTTCCTGATTGTACACCAAAGACACACTTCTTTGTATTAAGGCAGACTTTGTATTCCTCCATTTTTTTGAAGATGGCACTCAATGCTACTATGTGGTCCCTTCTTTTTCTAGATTTTTCCAATATGTTGTCGACATAATCTTCCATAGTCTTATGGATCATGTCATGAAAGATTAAGGTCATGGACCTTTGATATGTTTCTCCAATGTTCTTTAGGCCAAACGACATCATGTTCCAACAATATTTCCCCCATGGACAAGTAAAAGTTGTTTTGTGTTGATCTTCTTTAGCTATCATGATTTGGTTATACCTGGAGAATCCATCCATCAATGAAAGCATCTCATGTCCTGCGGTCATATCTACAATCATATCAATGTTGGAAAGTGGGAAGTTATCTTTGGGACATGCCTTGTTTAGGTCTCTAAAGTCTGTGCATATATGGATGTCCCCATCAGGCTTTGAAATAGGAACTAGATTTGATACACTGTAGATAGTCAATTGGTCATATGAAGCCTGCATCAAGTATCTTCTTCAATTCCATTTTAACCAACAAGGCTATCTAGGGATGCATTTTCCTAAGCTTTATTCTAACGGGATTTGCCTCAGGATAAACTGCTAGATGGTGGACCAAAATCTTCAGATCAAGTCTTGGCATGTTGGCATAGCTCCATGCAAAGTTGACCTTTCTCTCCCTTAAGAAAGTAGCTAGAAGATCTTTTTTTTTTATGTCAATGATTCAACATAAAATGTGATATGCAAAGTTTCCTCTATTCCCAAGTTGACTGGGTTACACTTCTCGGCTAGAACCGCTGACCTTTCCTGATGTAGGGCACTAAGAGAAAGATTGAATCCTTCATCCTCAAGTGCCTCAGAGAGGTTTTCACCATTGGATATGTCCTTTATTTTTACTATTTTTGGTTCTGAGAGTGCCACGGTGTGGTTTTCACTCAAAGACCTTGACATTATTCTCAAATTTTTTCTTTTGCAACTAAAGGATTCAATAATCTCCTTGTAGTAAGCTTGTGTGTCGAGAATAATATCAAACCCATCCTTGTGATCTCCATATGGTACTGTGTTCCATAGTCCCATGAATTTTGAGAGCACCTCATTATTTTTGGAAGTGTCTAGAACTGGCGGTCCTCGTTGGTTGTAATCAATGAGCTGAGGTTAGACTAGGTTGATTTCATGGGCTTGATTGGTTGACTAAAATGACATGGTACTAATCATGAGGAGAGAGGAATTATCAAAAAGCATAGGTAAGTCAGTTATGGCATCTTCCTCATCATCACTATTACTACAGACATTGGTTATGTCAAAGGTGAAGTTGTCTAAAGGTAGACCAGTGGATACGGGTAATTGAAGAGCAGCTACAGATTGTTGAGGAGTTTTGACCTTCTTAACCAGGGGATTTCGACCACGTATGGTTATACTCAAAGGGGTACATCTGAGGCCAATATTCCTCATTCATTTCTCAGGAATGACAGGTACTAGAAGTCCATTGTCATTTTTTCCAAGCCTCTAGTTTTTGTAATAGCCCATGGCAAGCATCATTTGTAGGCCTTTACTGCTATCATCCATAGGTAGATCAGCTTCTGGTCTATTGTCGTGGTACAAGAGATGGGATGGGTCCTTTTCTATTACTTCCTAGCCGAGATCTCCCTAACTTATGAAGCTAGACAAGCCTATTGTGAAGATTTGGGATGGGGAAGCATCATTTGATTGTGGTTGTCCTCATGACCTAGGAGATTGCGATAACTCCCCTACCACAAAAGAATTTTTTGTAATTTTATAGTGTCCACACCCATTTTCCTAGATAATGACCTTGATATTAGAGATGGCAGGTGTCTTCGTCACAAAAGTGGAGGCGAGAGTAGTTGGATCAATGTATGGAGTTGAGGGGCCCTCATCATTCTTAGGCACTTGGGGGATTTTGTAATATTTTGCTTCTAGGATCTTGCCGTAAGAAAAGGGTTCAGGATCCCCACAGATAGTGACCTCTTGGCCTTGGTATGTGAACTTGACACATTGGCGGCATGTTGATGCCACTGCTTGCATCCCATGGATCCATAGACACCCCAAGAGAATGTTGTAAGGCAAATTGAGGTTGAGGACCTGACAGGTGGTTTCCATAATTGTTGGCCCTACTTGAATAGGGAGTTGGATGGTTCCCTGAGACACTCTTTCTTGATCATTGTAAGCACTGATTGTGATTCCTTTTCCTTTTTTCAATGGAATCCTATGAGATTCCCAGGTTCTTTATGAGCTTGAGGGAATAGATGTTTAAACCTACACCTCCATCTTATGCACTAGGAACCTCAGCTGGAGTGCGCGATTGTGAGTTGGTTGGGTGGGAAAGTCTTGATTAGAGAATGTAAGAAGATTTGGGGTAATGATGTTTCCAACCATAGCTTGGAATTGTTCAACATCAAGATACACAAAGATGGTGGATGAAGCCAATGCTTCCTCAAGGGTCTTTCTCTGGGCTGATGAAATCTTCAGCAACTCCATGCTGGAGATCTGAGTTGGGGTTCTTTTCAACTAGTCAAGGACATTATAGCCACTAGGAATGGATCCCGAGTTGGAAGTGGGTGCCCTAGGAGGCTAAGATGACCCTACAATGGTGATTTCTCCATCTCTTGTGGTGACTCCATAATCAGCTTGGGCTCCTTTGATGGTGAAAATAGTGCAATGCTCATCTATGGATGTGACGACATGCTCATATACATGATTCAAACTTTTGAAGGTACCCTTTCCTTTATCATTGTTATTGTTCCCTTTGTTGTTATGACTGGGAATTGAATTTGTGTAGATCTTGATATTTTGATTTCCCGCTAGTTGTTCCACATTTATGATTTTATTTTCAATGAGGTCTTGGATCAATTTTTTCAACTTCATGCAACTAGCAGTCGTGTATCCCTTGTTTTTGTGGAAATCACAAAGGTGATTTTCATTGTACCACAGTTATTTTACCAAGGGTTCTTGATAGTTGTCATAGGTGGGGATTGTGATGATATTTTCCTCCATCAGTCTCTTCATGATGGATTCAGATGATTCCCTAAGGGTTATGTACTTCCACTTGGGGGAGTTTTTTTTTTGCTGGGGTGCCCCCCTTTGATCATTCACATTGTTGACTATTTGATGGCTCGGCTGCTAAGTCATAGTGTTAGCTTGATGATTGTTCTGATTATTTTTTTAGGGTTGTTATTGGGGTGCTGGTGTGTTTTTTTAGGAGCATTGATGACAACTTTGGCATCGACAACACCATCGTTGGTAATGTTTTTGGTTTTCACCCATGTGTGAGGTTTGTCGTTATAGTTGGTGGATGGGTGATTGTTTTATTGTTTAGGATATGTGGGTGTCCCTCTTTGTGCAATAAGGGCTCATTCAACGTTAAGTGCCTTGGAGATCAATTGGTCGTATGTGGTGATACCTTGCACCTTGAGATGGAATGCCAAGGTTCCCTCCAAATTGGAGATGATGGTGCAAACTTGTTATTTTGGCATGACCCATTTGCTCCTATTGGCCTTGGATCACCATTGTTGTAGGAAAGAAGAAAATGATTCATTTTTACCTTGTTTAAGAGCTAATAGTTCATCTAGACTGACATCCATACCGATATTGAATGCATAATTTTTTATGAATGCATCTACTATCTCTTGAAAAATTTTGATGCCAAGAGGAAGGAAAGAGAACCACTCCATGGTGTGGCTAGCCAAACTTCTAGGAAATAGCTACATCAAATATGTATCGTCATATGTGACTTCCATGCAATGTACTTGGAATTCCCTGATGTGATCTTCAGGGTTTCCCATCCCATGGTATTTATCAAATTTGGGGATCTCAAATCCCTTTGGGAATGGTTTCATTTCAAGAATTCTATCAAACAGATAGGCACACAAGCTGTTGGGTGTCTTTGTGGTTTTACTTGACTAAAGATCAAGCACTTGTTGTGAGAGAAACTTAATCTATGTTGTTATGTCATCTTGTGGATCAGGGGGTGGAATGAAGGTGTTCTGTGGTGGTTCAATTGTTGGAGCGATGGATAGACTGATTGGTGTGTTGGTGGATGGTGTTTGCATGTTTTACTACACCAAGTATGCTTGTAATTTTTTTTGTACAAACAATCCTTGTTGTTTGTCTTGTTGTCATTGCACTAATAATGCTTATTGTTGAGCTTGTTGTCACTGTTGTGCTAATAATTCCTGTTGTTGAGCTTGTTGTTGAGGTTGTTGTTGTTCTTGTGCAAACAACACTTGTTGTTGGGCTACTAGTTGGGTTGCTTCTTACTGTGCTTGATACTATTGTAAGCCTTGTTGATATGCTTGCTGTCGGGCTTCTTGTAGTTGTGCTTGGTATTGAGCTTGTGCTTTCACTTGCTAAGCTTGGTATTGGGCTTGAGCTTGCACTTGTGCTTTTGTTTGGGCTTGAGCCTATTGGGCTTGTTGCACTTTTTACGTGGCTTGAGCAGCTTGAGTGGCTTGAGCTTCTTGTGCAACTTGAGCTATTTGTGTAGCTTGGGTGGATTGTTGTTGTTGTAATAGGGCTTGAGCTTGAGCAGCCTGTTGTTCTTGTTGCACTTGTTGCGTGGCTTAAGTGGCTTGAGTGGCTTGAGTGGCTTGAGCTTGATGAGCATCTTGTAGTACAACTTGCGATTTTTGTGTTTGTTGCACTTGGAATTATTGAAGTGCCTTTTGATATGCCTGTTGCATTGCTTGCAATGTGATGCTATATTGATTGGTGATGTTTGTTCTTGGTGGCAGTGGTGGAGGCGGATTTACAATGGTGTTCATTGTTGTGATGAGAGGCGTCATTGTATTGATGGTGGGGATTTGTGTGGTGGATAGGGCAATCAATGTCTTTGGTCAAATTGATATGCTTGGTGCAATTGATGTGTTCAATCCTTGAGAGACTACCATTGTAGATATTTGGGGTGGGGTTGATGGGGTGATGATTGTTTGGGTTTTTCTAATGGTTTCCATCTATGGTTGTGACATCGATGGCCTATTCAAAGGGTTTGATTTGATGACTTTATTCATGATTGGGGGGTTGTTTTGATTTTGATTGAGCAGTGGTAAGGGAGGTAACTAGAAATTGAGGGGTGATGCAGATGTTAATGGTAAAGGTGGAAGTTGTGGGAAGATAGGTGGTGTGTTTCCTTGATCAAATGATGATAATGAAGAGGGATCAAAGATGCCCCCTGATCCAAATAGCCCACCCCCTCCTTGCAAAGTCATAGGGAGAGAGGTTTGCATATTTAACAAGTATGTCGGTGTTGTGTGAAAAGATGATAATGGGTCATTGGGATCCTAGAAGGTGAGCGAAACGTATGGGTGTAATAGATTTTGGGGGATGGATTGACCCAATATGGTGTTTGCATCCAAATCTTGATTGTTCACAAGGGGGTGTGTTTGTAGTGCATTAAGAAATGAGCTCCCCTTGCTCACAATAGGTTGAGTTGGAGCAATGGATGTTTTGATTTGGGGTATGCTTTGGGGGATGTTTTGGAATGGAGGTGTGGATGAAATTGGGGGCATGGCCCCAAGAGGTTGTTCCACTATAGAGCTCACACCAAAATTAGAATGGATTTTAGCCCCTTGTTTTGCTAATTCAAGCATGTATTGTGAGGGATTGATTTTCATCATGATGTCAATGATTTTGTGTATTTTGGGATTTTGAACCATTTCAATGATCTCATCTTGTGTCATCCCTATCACGTTGTTGGTGATGTCCTCCACTTAGACACCTTTCTCTTGATGGAGGTGTGAAAATGGAGGAAGATTGATCGTGAGATTGCTAGACCCAATGGGATTTACTTTAGCGGTGGTTTGACTCAAATCACTTGAAGTTGATGTTTCTTTATCAGTTTCCATGCTCTTCTTGAGTTGCAATCTAGTTTGCACCATAAAATAGGGATCAATTTTCAAGAATGTGTGAGATGAACCTCTAATTCTCTAGATTGATCTAACTTTAGGCACACAAGAGAAGATCTCTAGGATGATTAAGGATCAAAGTGTGATGATGAGATGAAAGATGGATGATATGAATGATTGAAATCTTAGAAGATCTTGAGGGGGATGCTAGACTTTTGGGACTTTTTTTTATTCTTGGATTCTTGGATTTGTTTTGATCTTGATTTTGGATTCTTGAATTCTTGGATTTTGACCTTGAATTGGTTTTGGATTTTTTTGATTTTGGATAATGAATAAATAGATCCCAAGATGTTGGATGTTATCTATGGGATAGACTTGCTCACAAGATGATAATTTGACTAAGTGTAGGGAGAAGGATGCATCAACCCACACTTAACCAAACAAAATGATTTGATGATAATTTAACTAAGAATATGTAGAAGGATACATCTTCATATACTTAGCCAAATAAATTTTTTTGATGTTTTGATTCAAGGATTTTGGTTGATGGATTTTCCAAAAAAAGTCTAGCATAAAGGATGGTTTCAAGATTTTCAATAGTTGTTGATGAGATGATTTTGATTGATGTTTGAAAGATGGATGAAGGTTGACTTTGATCCTATGTGTACCTAAAATGATTCTTGTTTACAAGATCTTAGTTTTGAAGAACATACTTTACTCTAAACAAGATGCTCAAATTGTTGAAAAAAGTCTCAGATTCTGAAAATAATAAAATGAGTACAAATTGGGATTGTTTCTTGAAGATCTTCTATTAAAGTTGAAAATAAATCTTTGTCTAAATTCATAGAGTGTTGAGAGGCGCTTTTACCACATGTTGAGAGGTGATTTTAATGAGCTTTTGGACTAAGATATTTTGACTTTGGTTTCTGGATTTTAATTTTGCATGAAATCATTTGAGACACATGTGTGGGGTTCAATTGTTCTTAGCTTTGCTTAATGACTTCCTTTTACCACAAACAATTATTGATTATGTTTTCAAACTAAATTTCCAATGTCTTAAATTCTTATCATCCCACAAAGTGTATTGTGTAGAAATTAAGGAAATCAAGGCAAAGGTTTCCTATTGTTGACTTTAGCAAGAAAATTGAGATATAAATTCAAATGCTTAGAAACTTCTAAGGATAGAATCCCTAGGGCAAGCAATAGCGATTAAATTTTGTCAAAGATATTTTCTTCCTAAAGGGTTTGAAATTTGATGATAATGTTGAACATTTGTTTTCCCGATGTTTATGATCAAGCAAAGTGTTTTGTTTCCAAGAACATGCACAACCCTATGGATATTTGAGACAATATTTGTTGAGTCCCCACTTGGACAAGTCCATCTATGGCTACTTTTAGCGAATGGTTAGATGCTTGACCAAAAAAGATCCCCCTTACAATGTACTCACTTCTTGGGTTAGTCAAGCATCAGTACCCATGAATCTCCCATGGCATACTTTTCATTTCTACTAAAAGCTATAAAATTGTGGGGCAGCTTTAGAATGACCATTCTTGCACCAACAAATAGATATGGATTTTGGCCTTTTTAAACAATGGGTTTTAATGTGGGAATTCAATTTGTGGGGGACCATCCATGTGGCAATAGACCATTTCTACCCTTCTCATTGGAATAATCCTCATGATACTTTCCTTTCGTCAAGTACCCACACTTATATACCGGTTGGAAGTCGCTTCGCTTTAGCATGTTCCTAGTTGGGTCATTCCCTTGGGTGATTACTTTTTCCCACAAGGAAAGACCTCTAAGATAACACAAAAGCAAGAAAACACATCTGTAGTTTGATCGATCTTTGTTGAGAAAAAAAGAGAGAACACACACGATATGTTCCACTCACACTGGCAAGATTTGTTGAATTTTAGGATCCAAATTGAAGTGTTTGGGTAATCACTTACACAAATTAATGTCACCAAAAATCCTTTTGATTCTCAAGATCAATTTTCTAACTCTAATTTGCTTGTTCTTGCTCAATTCCAGTGCTCAATTCCAATGTCAACCTATAATCAACACAAAGCTATCAAAGATAAGATAACCCACAGAATCTTTTACACATCAATGTGTTTAAACATAAGTTGAAAATTAACAGTAAAAACAATTATACTGAAAATTAAAAAAGAGAAAAAAACAACCCACAACTTCAGCCCTTTAAATTCCATACTACCAATGGCTTGTACATATAGCTAAAAGATATTAAAATATCAAAATCTAGGTTTTGACTCCAAACTAAAAAATTGATAATCAATAACAATGATTCCAAATTTTTGACACAAATTCCAAATCTCTGCTTAATAGCATTCAATAACCATGACTCCAAATCTATCGAAATTCATAATATAAGCCTACACCAAGAAACAAGAAGCTCTCGAGATTAGTGTTTCAAATTTCCATTCTTTTAATGGTAACTCTATGTGGTAGTTGAGCACATCTAACAATGGTAGTTCTCCAATAAACTATAAAATTAAATGAGAAGCAAGACTACATAACTAATCAAGACTAGAGCATTAGAATTGGAGCATTGAAATGATTTGTAGATTTTGATACTAAGCTAAACACATCACTTCCTATTTAATGAAGCAGTTCATATTAAATTGAAACAAAGATAAGTTCTGGTTCTGAGGTTTGTGAAATCTTGATATCAAACTTGTCAACAGATTTGGACACTAAATGCTTTTGTCAAAAATATTTTCTTGAAACTTCATAGGTGGAAATAACAGTAGGAAATTGTGAATAACAAATACAAGTGATCAATTCATTTTAATGGTGCAACAAGACTTCAAACTCAACGTATTATTTCCCATCATTTCACTATACCTACTTTTGTTGTTTTTTTTTTTGTCAGGTTGATGCATGGATTGCTAGACCATTCATGCGGTCCATATCAATGAAACATTAATAGGTGTATGGGAAACAAGGGAGAAGGTATTAAATGCACACATGTCCCCCAAATCTATGTGTTAGGAGTTTTTTTGGGTGTTTTTCCAAATAGAAAATTAGAAGAAAAATTAAAAGTGTTGTGGATGATAGCTAGAAAACCAGCCAATCAATGTGCTCCTCACCCTACCAAACATGCGCTCATAGATAATGGTCCCTACCCAATACACTTGCAAATGTCACATGCTTTAAATTTTTTGTCACAGAGAAATAGAAGCATCGTAAAGAATGTTTGATTTCTGCAGATGGATAGAAAAGGTGCATGAACTTCCTGACAATGTGTATACAAGGTGTATGAACTAACTGACAAAGGAAAAGAAAAGGTGCATGAACTTATTGGCAGTGAGGCATAGATCACAAGGTGTATGAACTAATTGACAGAATCACTCGAAGAGATGTGAAAACTCATGTGCTACCCTTGATTACATACAATCAATGCTTTATGCTCACAATATCTATGCACTATGTTTGAATATATTGCGCTACCCAACTCTTATTAATATAAGTGATTAATTTCATAGCATGTTTAAATGCATTGAGACCCTGATATATATGTATGCATAATGGGTAAGCATAGAGAAGGCATGTGAATTGTTGGACAAAATTCCTCTCAGAAAATATTAGAATGTCGTTGTTACAAGATATGCACCAAATGGATTTGTTGAAAGGCTTTAGAAATGTTCCAACAAATCCATATACCTAGTGTGTAAAAAAAATAAAAAATATCAAGCTAATGAAATCAAAATCATAAACAGGGCACGTTAGTTCTTTTGAAATTTTCTAGCAAATGAAATCGAGTGCTAAGGAATTCAATCTGAATCAGAATGCTAAAATTGAAATCTAATGAATTGAAGTCTAATACTTAAACTATCATAGGTTCTTTCCCTCCTTCTAGCTCCAGATGTAAGCACCTAATCTACAACATAGCTTCAAAATCAACACATATTATTATGGGTTAGTTTAAAAACAAGCAAACTAAATACTCATATGAAATTTTGAACCATTCTAAACATTGCCAACAAAATAATGATATATCAAAGAGATTAATTGAAAGTGAATGGAGCATACTCAAACCTATTCCATAGTGGATTGGTGCCACTTTGATATGAAAAGTGTCCCTTCCCCAACCCTTTGACAAGCCAAATGATGAAGATGCTATGAACTCAAGTGAAAATAATGGACTTATGCATAAGAGTGTGGATTCAAAATGCATAACTTGTGGATCCAAAATGAGAAGAAAAGCCTCTTATTTATAGATGAGATTGAGAGAAGGAGAGGTAAAATGGATGAATGTGGGACTAATCTTGAGCCAATGACAAGATGTGAGAGGATGAAGGTTGAGCACATTTAGGTCATTGTGCATGATAAATGCTATTAGGTGGAAATTCAAATTTGAAAGTTGGCTTGTTCGAGGGAGAAAAGAATGAGTTAAATGCCACTTGGTTCAATGCACAATGACATGGAAGATGAGTTAATTTATGCTTTGTTGGAAGGACAAATCCCATTTGGAGGGATTTTAAAATTTGGAAGAATAGTCTCCTTTTATGCCATGTTAAGAGAAAATAGAGATTTAATAAATCAATTAAATGTATTTTCATGTGCAAGTGGCAAAATTTAAAGGATTGGAGTGACTAGGATTAGGATTAGGATTAATCATGGTTTGATTAATTTAAGTGAATATTAGGTGATTTTTACTTTTGACTTAGATTTTAGGATTAAAATAAATCAAAATGAGAAGAAAATGATTTTAGATTTAATTAAATAAAGATTTGATTTATTTAATCAAAGAGGATGATGTTAGTGTTAAATCAAATAAAGATGAATTTATTTAATTTAAATAGATGAATTTAGAGATAATTAAATAAAATGAATTATTTAATTAAAAGAGGGATGTTAGGATTTGATTAAATAAAATTGATTTATTTAATCAAAGAAGTATGTGAGGATCAAATTAAATAAAGTTGATTTATTTAATTAAAGGAGGAATTTAATCAAATAAATTGCTTTATTTGATTAACAAAATAATTTGATGTTAATTAGTTAGATTTAGATGCATGATGTTGATTTTACATGTCTACATATACTGATGAACAAATTCCTATGGATAATATGGTTGGATTGATCTAAATTCAATCTCATAATAGCCAAACTAAAATACTTCTTGACATTGTTTTCTCATCAAAAGATATAATCAAAAAGGCACCTAATGGTCCTCTTTACATAGCTAGTTGAATCAACGTCAAGCCCATTAATGGGATATTAATTAATCTCATATGTGGAGAGAATGTTATCATTGAATAATTATTTCTTGTGCATGAACTCTATCAAGATATATATGAAGAACCAAAAGCATGGATAAAAATGCATAATAGTTTTACTTGCTCTATGAGAGGTTCAATTATCCTTCCTTTAAAAGTTGGAATGAAATAATTAGATTTCCCATTCTCCATCATTCTGTTGTCGGATCAATTCCATGTGAAGCTTGGTTATCCATGGCTATACTCCATGTAATTCGTCTCGTCGGTTGTGCATAAATTTTTAAGGTTTCCCTTTGGAAATGATATCTTTATTGTACACCATAGTGGCTTTAATCTAGTTTCTTCCCATGGGAATTTTTCATTGGATTTCTTTTGCACTGAGCCCATTGAACCTATTAAACCTCATGAATATTTATTTTTCAAATCCTATCAAAAGTTTAAGGAAAAATACATAGAAAAATTATCCCTTTGAAACATGCCTCAACCCATGATTGAGCCTCCTATCCTTGAAAAAACCATGATTGAACCAAAAACTATTCCAAGTAACCAAGACCAACAAAGATAAATCCTTTTCCTATATCCTATAAATTACCAAGAGACAACCAAAAAAATCCCATCGTGCCTCCTAAGATAAAACAAGTTTACAAAGCTAAAGAGAAAGTGGTTGAACAACCTCCCATGGTTCCTTTATTTCCTCCTCTAAGGGAAGAAAAGAAACTTATGGTTGATAAAATAACTCCTACACAAACACAACTTCAAAATCATATCAAAATAAATATAAATGCTAGAGAGTGTAGGCATAGACTTCGTGCTATTTCTCAAAGGATAAACAAAGAGAACAATAAACAAAATCAATATCTAAACTCTAGTGTAGCGATACATGAGTCTCCCTCTTCGCCACAACAAAAATATCCTATATCACAACCACAATAGAGACTAGAAACTTCTTTAGACATTATCATTCGACCTCCCATTGTGATTAACTTGGACGATGAACATGAGATTGCTAAAATTGATGAAGAAGTGCATAATGAATTGAATTTATTATTTTCTTCTTCCATGAGCTTAGGCAATAACAACTGTGATGATCCTCTTAAAAAGAGGGACTCACCACATGTTGAACTTGGTGATTCTCCTAGTACAACACTTTTTGTTGTCCCTTTGGCTAGTTTTCTTCCTTCCCCATACGATGAACATGATTGTGATGTGGATGACCTGTTATAGGTTGACTCGCATTTTCCTTACTAGTCTTGTCTTTGTTTTCTTTTTCATGTTATGTGTGTGATTGTATGTGCATAATATGATCTCCCGTACTATTTTATTTGATGTACCTCTCTATTTGTCATATTCCTCTATTTGTATTTACATTCTTCTATATGTCATAAATCTTTATCTTTTCTTTGTCTTCTATAATTTTCCTTTTAGGGATGATGCAAGGCATCGAGAAATTTAAGTCTCTTCCATGTTGACCCAAAATATTATTCTTTATCTTTTCTTTGTCTTGTGTTTTCCTTTTGGTGATGGTGTAAGGCATCGTGACATTTAGGTCTCTTCCATGTTGACCCAAAACCTTTTTTTTTCATTCTCTTTCTATCATTCTTCCCGTTCCATGAGTATTTGGAGAATGATGATGTTTCTGAGATCTCTAAAAGCATTGCAGCAAAGACATACTAACCCCAAATCAGTGGATCCCTTATGTGTTATGTTGGGACTTCATTGTGGGGGAAACCCATTTTTCATGGTGTAGCTTTATTTGGAATCATATGACTTGCCATAGGGCTTTCCAAATAATTTCTCATGTCCTCTTTATTTTTAGCATTTATCATTCTCACAGCATGGTTTTTAGCAATTTCTTTAAAGTGGGGGCATACATTGGCATTATTCTTTTGCATCTTACAACTTATGTTTCATTGTGTGGTCCTCTTACTTGTTGCAATACATCTTTCTCTTGGTGATGAAATTCGGCATGATATCCTTCAAGAGTGTGATCTCTCTTAGCTTATTATATTCCTCTTAGTGGAAATTCCAAGTGATGTGCATTCCCTAAGTTGTGAATCTTCTATTCTCCAATTGGTCCTCTCTTGGAGACATTAGGCATGATGTTCTCGAGGTTGAGACCTTACATGAACTAAGGAAAACCCCTTTAAACATACCTTACACTATTTCACATTTATAATAACAGTTGTATGGCCATATTGCATAACACACTTTGCTTGCCTATGGAGCCATCCTGTTGGTTCATAGACCTATTAGCATACAATTTTTTTCTTTCCTTATGGATCTTGTTGTTCATGGTGTGTGGCGCCTTATCAAATTTATCAAGAGATATAGCTTCGGTATAGTTAGTACATATGGGAGTTGACCATAGGCATGAATTTCCCATAGCCACTTGCTTGTTTGTGTGGACACATATCGACCGTGTGTGTATGTGTCTCACTAGGGGCTCACCTAGTGGATAATGGATTCCACTAGCCCATCTGGGCATTTTTTTTTTTCATAGTAGACATCGTGTTCCACTTGTAAACATTTTTTTTGACAAATAGCATAGACTTGGTCCACATTGTGTTGGAAAGACTCTCAAGGCTTGATCCACCCTTTGTTTTTCTTTTTCTTTATTCTTTATGTCTTTGACAGTGTATGCTTGTACCTTGTTGTTGCTTCATACATCATTCACATGCATTTTATTTTGTGCCTATGTTGGTCTGCCATAGGATCTCGATCTTAGGGGCTTGATCATCCTTCTTGATCATTGTCATCCTAACTCACTAGCATCGGTACACTTGGACCCCTCTTGATGTGAATTTGTTTACTTTAGTGTGAGTTTGATGCAAGGTCATCCTCTCACTAAAGTGGGGTTTAAATGTGGTGTCAAAAAATGTATCCCTTTACATTTTCACACTTTTTTGGGCCCTCCCTACTAAAATTTGGCTTCTTTATGTCTAAATCAGTCCTATTTTGCATCCACAAACCTAATTAAATGCATTTTCATAAGGATAATCTTGAAAACTAATAAAGGAAAAATCACAATTCAATGTTTTTGGTTGTGTTCTAGATCTAGGGATTTGGGACTCATACACCCCTTTGGGAATATGGGTCCCAACTAGGTCTTGGAACCTGATTTCAAATGTTACATTGAACTTAACACTTCTTAAGATCTATGTCCCAAGTTTAATCCATTGGGACTCATATGCCCAACTTGGTGTATGAGTCACACTTTAACCTGGACCTATTTTAATTCAAATTCTTGGTGGTATTTTATTATCCTAGATCTGATGTCATCTTGTAGTGTTGTAATCTCAAGAAATTTGACATAAACAAGTATAATTACAAGGTTATTTCACACAATTTCTCCTAGCAATTTTGAGTTCAAGCATCCTAGAAAATTCAAATGATCTTATGAGCATTCAAGTGAGAATTTTCCAAGAGCATTCAAGAGAAATTCAACAAGAATTTGGAGCTACATTCAATATTCAAGCATCATGTCAAATTCTTCATGCATCATGTGTGTTTGTGAGCTAACATTTGTGATACAATAGGTTTCATGATTCAAGAAAGCATTCAAGTCAAGCATTCAAGCATTCAAATTAAGAGATCAAGATCCACATCCATTGAAGTCATTTCACACAAGTTTGTAGCCTTCATTTCAAGGGTTTTGTGAGTTACAACATAGTGTTTGTTCATTCATAATTCCTTCATGTTATTTCATTTCATTTCAAGGTTTAATTACCAAATAATGGGGTTTGACCGCGGTAAACCCCCATTCCTTAACAAAACAACATTTTTGTCCCTTGATGTGTGTTTGTAGATCTAGGTGAATTGGAGCTTGAAGATCCTTTGAGGACAAATTTGCAAAAAATTTCAAAGTTTTCAAGTTGTCATCTTCGCAGAAACTCACCTATAGACCAAAATTCAAACTTTTGGACTTGAAGATAAGATAAGAAGGAAGCTACAAAAGATCACTAGAGGCTACAAAAATATCAATCAAACCCTAGTAACAAGACTAAATCACCCTACTAGGCGTATTAGTCCCATTATAGCCCTTTTTGGCATTTTTCTGTAGATCCTGCTTAGTCACCAAAAGATTCTAGATTCTACCTAGATTCCTATAATAGGACTAAATCGCCCTACCTAGTGTATCAGTCCTAGGAGGCTTCAAAAAGAAAAATTTCAGAGTTACAAATGCTACTTTGACTCCATCATTCTTCCAGGTACCTTTTGTTTGATTCGAATTTGTTAATCTGATTTCATGCTCTCAAGTTTCTAGGGTTTTGTGCATAAGTGTTTGCATTTCTCCTTTGAAGCTTCATTTAATGGTGAACCCTTGTCTAATCACATAAGGAAACCCATATTCCATCCCTCAATTGAGTCACTCGGTTGATGGATCTTGTTTTCCTAATGAACTAAAGTGTGAAATAGGTCCAAGTTCCATCTCACAAGAGGTGGATGCCTATTTCCCTTATGTTTAGATACTAATAGTGATATTCTCTTACATGTCACCTAGTCACTTTCTTGGATCAGTCACAACATGAAATTTTTCTTACATGCACATTACCACCCAAAGCAAGTGGGAAAGTGCATTTTGATGTGATTAAATTTAAAAACCTCCCCATCCAATAGATTTTTTCCCTTTGATGCACTTCATATAATCAAAAGAGTGACCAATCAAAAGGTCTCCATATCCAAGCAACCTTAATATTACACCCTATCTCTTAGTTACCATGTTACTTTTACCTTGTAAGTAAATATGATGATAAATATTTATTATAACTTTAATATGTTCAATAGGAGAATGAAATATTGAATATGCATTAAAGATGTTATTACTTTTGAAAGTATTATTACGTTCTATACTTATAGGAAATACGATGAGTAAATATGTATTGCAAATGATTTCTTTAATGATTTGATGATACAAATGATTTATGATGCAAAAATATTTCATGTGAGTGGATAACTACCTTTATGATGCACTGAGTTGTATGAAAGAAGGGTTCAAGTCCTTAGGCACGAGAGGGGTAGTATCTCTTAGGAGAAGAGATTGGTCTAGTAACCCTTAATGAGCCTAACTGAGCATTCACACACTCACACCCTAGAGTTGGTCTAGTCGAGTTAGTTCCTGAAATCAGGTAGGTAACCTTTGATTATGGTTTAGGGATGATTTATTGTGGTATGTGGTTTTAGTCTTTGAATGTTCCTATTTGGAGTTATGAGATTGAGTATTTATATTGAGTGAAATTTCTTCTTTCAATGTTCATATTTGTATATAATCAACGAGGCATACACATTGAATGTATATATGTATATATACATGCATATATAACTCATACATGTGAGTATATGTTTGCATGAATGTATGTAGGTATGTATGTACCTATGCATGCTCATGAATGCATAACCCATATGCATGGGAGTATTGTTTGGAAAAATGTGACATGTATATATCTATATATACACATTTAATGTATACATATGTCAATTGATGAGTACGTAAATGTATGTGTTGAATAATTATTATCAAAATAATGATGTATATATGATATATGCATATATACACATTAATGTAAATGTATATAATTGTGTTAAAGGAAACATGTATGCATATACTATAGTGAAAAAAATTGTATTCTCTTAGAAATGGAGCAATTCCTCACATAATTTGGGAATAATTAATGGTAAAATAAGCCTAATTTTTCCTTTAATCTAGTATTGTAATGTGTTGTACACATTCATATTGGATTCAGGGCCTTTTTAAGCTAAATAAACCTAACTTTTTCTTAATTTAGTGCTATAAATTGTATTTATTTTCACCTTCACAT
>VDFB02373365.1:102135357-102290608 GCA_007258455.2 Sequoia sempervirens | reverse complement strand
CAAAACTTCATGATTTTTTTTTTTTAATCCTATAGTATATAGACCATAGAATTGGACACATGTTTTGGATTCAAAAAATGTGATACTGTTTGAAAGCTATAAATGTTTTTCAATCCACCTATCAATTAGGACTTTAGTTGTAATTCAAATAGAAAATGAGTAATAATTATTTATTAAATTCAAATTAAAGCATAATTTATATTGGTGGAAAGCTGAGAATATCCTTTAAAAACCCTTTTCATTTAATCAATTTTGGGTAAAAAAAGTCATCAACCACATACCCTACACATACCCATCATATCACTGCTTTTTGGCCCATCATGATCCTGCACATATCCGGGTGTGTGTGTGAGAGAGATAGAGAGGGGAGAGAGGGAGGAAGGGAGAGAGAGAGGGAGGGAGATGAGAGATAGAGATTAGAGAGGGAAGGAGAGAGTTAGAGAGAAAGATGGTACAACTTGTTGACTATTGAAATTTGAGCTCCTGATTACTGAAATTTGACATGTTGATTACTGAAATTTGACTGTCGAAAAAATTATAAGATCTTCCAAATACTAGAATTTGCAACCACTCTCAAACATCCTGAAACTATATACATGGAATATAACTTAAAGTATAATATGTAAATATCAACTTATACTTAAATTTTTATTTCATGTATATAGTTTCCCTGAAAAAGAAAGAGAAAAAAAGAGCTCACAAAAATGGATTACAAAAAGTCATGCTTCACATTTGGCGATAGCCAAATGGAGCACCAAATTTGGCACTCACCAAATGATGAACTTAATTTGGCTAGTGCCAAATTTGAATTTTGAAATACTGAGCCTTAGGCTCGGTCATCCAAGCCATTTGGTGCTCGGAAAATGGTCATTTAGATAAAGAAAAAATTTAGTGACACCTTTTTTGTGTCATATCTTGGTGCACTTACTCTTAAGACACTTGTCATAATCCTTTTTAATCCTATGTCTCACCTTGGCTATAAAGCCAAGTGCTCTCATATGTAATTTTCATATTATTATACTCTTGGATAATCAATTCCATTGCAATCTTGAGCATTGCATATAGATCTCTCTTGTGCTTTCATGAAGTGACTAGATCTTGGGTGGCTATAATCTTTAGCCAAATCTTGCATGGTGTAGAGTTATTCTATACCAATTCTTACAAATGAAGAATTGCATTTTATTGTACTCTTGTTGCTACAAATAATAAAATCATTTAAATTAGTATACATGTTTGAGAATTTGTTGTAATCATGATATATTGAAGTTGTGTGGTTGGGTTGCTTCGAAAGGTTCCCTATCCATGATTGCATTGTTGTATTAGAGTAGGTATCTGTGAAATTATGGACCTATTAAGAAAGGGGTTCTATATATTTGTTGTGGGTGAGAGAAGAAAGATTGTAGACTCGCAATTGTAGAGAAATTTAAGAGGAAATAGTATAGAGAGGATGTAGTTGCAAAGGAGAAGCACCATGAGTTGGTGATGTAATAATTGTTAAAATGCTAACAGGGATAATATCAAAACTAGATGCAATAGAAGCAACATAGAGAAGAGGTGTACATTTTGATGATGTCAATGAAGATGAATAAGTGGTAGAGGGGGAAGATGGAGCTAATGAAGGAACAATAGATCAAGAAGTTTTTATAGAGCTCTAGAATAAACAACAAATAAATGATAAAGAAAGGTAGAAAGGAGTACACCCTAAATCGAATGAAATATATGGAGGAGAAGGTAAACAAGAGTCCTAAAGTTTGTTTGGTGACTAGGAAACAATTATTGAAAGACTTGAAGAAGAAGAAAGAGTGTTATAATTTTGTTGCCAATCTTACAGAGGTTAGGATAGCAAAAAGGAAAGTAGAAATTCCAATGGAGGTGCATGAGATTCTAGAACAATTTTTAATATTTTGATGAAAGAGTTTCCAAATGAATTGTCACCAGTGCAAGGCATTAATAATTGTATGGATTTGATACTAGGGGATAGGTTTCCAAACAAGGAATGTGAAGATAAATAGACAAGTGTATGAGCTATTAAATAAATGTCTAATCAGATAAAGTTTGAGTCCATGTGTCATACCAACAATACTCACACCAAAGAAGGATGGAAAATGATGGATCTTTTAATCCTTTAATGCCCAAGCCAATGCCATTTATTGTAGTGTCAAAAAATGTATCCCTTTACATTTTCACACTTGTTTGGGCCCTCCTTGCTAAAATTTGGCTTCTTTATGCCTAGATTGGTCCTATTTTGCATCCACAAGCCTAATTTAATGCATTTTCCTAAGGATAATCCCGACATATAATAAAGGAAAAATCATAATTCAATATTTTTGGTTATGTGCTCTAGATCTAGGGATCTGGGATTCATATGCCCCTTTGGGTGTATGGGTCCCACCTAGGTCTCAAAACCTGATTTCAAATGTTACATTAAACTTAACACTTCTTGAGATCTTTGTCCTAAGTTTAAGCCACTCAAACTCATATGCCCAACCTAGCGTATGAGTCATGCTTTAACCTAGACCTATTTTAATTCAAATTCTTGGTGGGATTTTATTATCCTAGATTTTATGTTGGCTTGTAGTGTTGTAATTTTTGGAAATTTGGCATAAAAGTATAAATAGTAGGTTATTTCACATAATTTCTCCTAGCAATTATGAGTTCAAGCATTGTAGAAAATTCAAGTGATCTTATGAGCATTCAAGTGAGCATTTTACAAGAGCATTCAAGAGTAATTCAACAATTTGGAGGTACATTCAATATTCAAGCATCATGTCAAAGTATTCATGTATCATGTGTGTTTGTGAGCTAATATTTGTGATATGGGTTTCATGATTCAAGCAAGCATTCAAGTCAAGCATTCAAGCATTCAAGCATTCAAATCAAGAGATCAAGATCCACATCCATTGAAGCCATTTCAAACAAGTTGTGTCATAGAAAAAAGTACCCTTTGCTTAACATGGGATTAATTCGTGATAAAATGGACTTAATGAGGTCTTAATCTAGTGTTGTGAGGCAATTTATGCATCTAGACTAGGTCTTCGACCCTTGCAAATTGAATACAATGATTTTAATGATGTCTTGTAAAGGTGTTGTAAAGAGTTGTAAGATGATTTCACGCTTTTCTAGACTTAATAAACCCATTTCTTCCTAATTCAACATTATAAAATGTGTTTAAAAACATCATCACATCAATCTAGAAGGTTTTTGAATTAAAATTAATCGTAAACTAGTGTTGTAATGTGTTTCACACATTCACATTAGTTCTTGTGCCTTCCTAGGCTATGTGGACCTCATTTTAGTGTTGAAAAGTGTATTTAATCACACTTTCACATTGATTTATGTGTCCCAAGCCCTATTTTACATTCACATCATCACTAATAGTCACATATTAATCCATATTGTGCATATTAAGACCTAAATTGATCAAATACCCAGCAAGGTTGCATTTTAGACCTTATTTCTTCATTTCTTGGCATCTAAGCTGTCAAATTGGCCCTTGTAGGACCCATTCTCCATCCATGGTGATTCAATCCGATCTCGGTGGGACCCATTCACCATGTGTGGAAAATGAGTCCCATTTGGTTCAATTTTGACCTTTGAGTGGGAAAAAAAGTGAGATTTGAGTTTAATTTTGCTTCATGTTGGCCTATGATGAGGTATTAACAGGTAAAATAGGTGAATTTACTATAAAATCACCTCTCTACACTCATTTCTACATCCATTCATCCATTAACACAATTCACATCCATTCTTCATTATTCATCCACCAATCTTTCAAGCAACTTAGGGTTTTATCATTGCAAGATACCAAGAGAGCTTCTAAAGACATTCGAGGGTTGAATCTTCCTCCATTGCTACAGAAATCCAAGATCAAAATCATGGAAAGGTAATCTATTCCGTTATTGCATGTCTCATTAGTTTCTTTCATCATTTTGGTTTAATTACCTAAACAGGGTTTGACCAAGGAAAACCCCCATGCCCTAACATTCAACATTTATCTCTCTTATATTATGTGTTTGTATATTTAGGACTCCTGGAAGCTTGGAAATCATTGAAGATCAAGTTTCAAGGTTTCTCAAGTCTTCTTCTCATTCAACAAGTTAAAGTATCAACAAAAATTCATTTTCAGGCCCGTAAATCAGAGTTTCAGAAGAGGACCCCTGTAGGGCATTAAAGAGAAAATCAGAAGCTTTGGAATCCACCTTTGAAAATAAATAAATTCAAAAGTGGTCTCATTCACCATGGGTGGTGAATGAGTCCCACCCCTTTGTCAAAAATGGGTTCCAATACAGTTTGGGAGAACTGGGACTGATTCGCCCAGGATGGTGAATGAGTCCCTCTAGGCCTGAAAAACAACATCAACATCATTTCAAATGTAATTTCTAGTCTTCATCAAAGTTCCAAGTGCACACTTTCAATCTGATTCATTTTTGTTGCACTTTTCCATTTGTTTTTAGGTGATTTTGTATTACACAATGTGTTTTCCAGCATAGCATAATTCTTAGATTTTGCATTCATAATCAATCAATTAGTTCATATAACTTCATTTAGATCATCTCATTTAGCTCATATAACATCATACATAACATAATTTGAATGAACCCTTAGCATTTTTGGGCCCTATCTTTCTCCTTTTAGGTGAAAAACCCTAGAAGAGTTAGAGAAGTCCATAGGAACCAAAAATCTACAGTTCATTTCAGTGAACTTACTTTTCAAATGATTTATTGACTGATTTGGAGTCCTTTCATCATCATAGATCTACCTTGTACTAGATTTTTCATGATTCATTTGCATGCTAGGTATTAAATTTTGCATTCACAAAAAGTGCATTTAGGTTGCATTATTGGCATCTAAATTCATTTCCACTCTCTAAATTTTTTCATTTTTACTTTAGGTCTGCATCATCACACTCTGACAACATTAAAATCAGTCAAAAAATTTTGAAAATTCTAAAAAAAAGTGCATACTGGGACTCATTCGCCACACTAGGCGAATCAGTCCCTTCTGACCCTTGAAACAACATTTTATAGAACTCAAAAATCTATTTTCCCGCTTCTTTTTGGTACCTTAACCTACTTATATTAGTTAGTTGCATTTTTGTAGCATGCATTTCATAAAATCTAGCCTTAATTATCTCATTTCATGCATTGTTTCACTTTCAAGTTTGCATTCTCACCTTGTTACATCTCATAATCAGTCAACAGTCACCTTTGAAATCTAAAACATTATTCTTCATTTGCATCTTTTCTTTTTCATTGTTACATTTCAAGATTGCAGATTAATCCTTCCATCATGTTTTCATTACAAAATTCTATAGTTCTCATCTTGCATGTTCTCTTTTTAGATATTATTGCATGTTGTAAGCAACTTTTTTAAAAGCATATGAATATGAGGTCCTTTCCCCTCTCTTTTTGTTCATCATAGATCCCTCTCCTAGTTCCCCTTTTGTGGATGAGGTTGGTTTAGTGAATGAAACCTTGGATATTCATAACACTTACATTTTTTCTTCTCCTATTATCTCTCACACTTGTGAAGAAGATATTTTAGTGCTAGAAGAATCAATTGATGAGAGTTGTGACAATCTGAGTATTTTCTCTCCTCTTACCTCTCCTATTAGACATAGCATTACTACAGAAGAGGACATCACACTAAGTAATCATGATTATCACACAACACAAAATAATGAGGAGACCATAGATTCATCTCCCCACTCCTCCCCTATTTGTAAGAGTGTCTTTGTGAGTAATCATGGCAATCACCTTATTTGTGAGGATGATATGTTGGCATTAGATGATAAAATCTTTAAGACCTGTGATAATCCTCTTTATTTTTCTTCCTCTATTTTGGAAGACATTATTGGACAAAGGGAGGTGATCAAAGATCATCATGAGAATCTTCTTGCCCCCTTTCCTAATGTTTCCCCCATCCAAGAATGCATACCTCATCAAAAGGATCCAATCATTGAAAAACAAGAATGTGAAGCTTTTTCTTCTCTTGATGCCTCTCCCACTTGTGATGAAGCTAATTTGCACATTTCAACCTTAGATGAACATATTACAAGCTCTCCTAGTAGGGTAGATAATATGGAACAAGAGAATGAGACATTACCAACACTGGATGATCTTGCATAAAGTCTTCTCCCAATCTCCCCATTATAAATAATCAAACACATTCAACCATTAATAACTCCCTTGGTTTTGATGAAGTTATTTTGGATGAACCAAACCTTAATTTTCATGAACATGTGGTTTGTTGTTCTCCTAAAATCTCTCCTTCTAGGGATAATATCATGGTGCTAGAAAATGACAACAATCATATGGTATCTTCCTTCCATAAACATGCAGTACTTGATTGCCCCTCCTTAGAGCTCCATCAAACCAAGACTACTGAGGTTATGAATTCACAAGTGTCTATTAGATCCCCCTCAACCAATACATACCCTATGGGACATCCTAACAACCCTCTAATTCTTTATCCACCTTCACACAAACAACAAACTCAACATAAACCTAAACTTATTCTTTACCCACCTTCACATAAACTTCACCCCTCTAACCAACCCCAATACACCCTCTACCCCCCTAAAACCAATGTATCACAATAATATAGTAATTATATTGTTACTCATACATATAACACTCGAAAAAACCCACAACCACCACCACCACCCCCAATCTCTTTGACTTTACCTAATCTTCCTAGTGCCCCTCGCTTCATCCCACACATCAAGGAGTATGATCTTGTTGAACTAAAGAATGATCCTACTAAAATCTCATTATGGGACCTTATTCAAGCCTCCCCTCACTATCACAACATGATCCAATATTCCTTGCAACAAGTTCTTGTCCCTTCTAATGCGTAACAAACTAACATCACAGCCATAATCCAAGGAATAAACCTAACATTGTTTTCTGCCAAAGTGAGCTTCCTCCTTTGGAAGTGCAAAAAAAAAAAGAATCTTTTATGATTATTTCTCAATACGATCGAATAGGGTTTAAGAGAAATATTATAGATACTCATTTTCTCTTAACATATGTGGAGTAACCCTTCTCAATATATTTGGTATTGATAGATTAAACATCCAACCCGATTCTTTATCCATTAGGGGATTCGACAATGTAAGCAAACAACTGCTTGGTGTGATCACTTTACCCCTTACAATTGGAGTGGCCACATTAGATACACCAATCCATGCCATGCCTAATGATCTTTAATATAATCTCCTTCTAGGAAGGTCATGGATTCATGCAATGAATGGTGTGCCTTCCACTCTTCATCGTAAAATGAAATATATCCACAACAACAAAGTGTACACACTCGATGCTGATGATGAACCTTATAGTGTCTTACAACTTGAGCAAACCAATGAGAACCCCTTGAACACATTAACACCAACCACACAAGTAGAACCCGCACAACAAAATGGTGAACAACAACATAGTAAACAAGCCACAAAGCTATTAGACGATGATCGAAGTTCCTTGGATTTTACACCTGACTTCATGGGCGAGTATAAGATCATACACAGATTCACATAGGGAAAACAAAAACACAAAAAACCCTTCCAAAGCATCTGCCTCAACCACTTTAGAAAACAAAGCAAACTACACAACAATCTTTGACAAACACAATAACAAACAACCACTTGATTCCAAAGCAATGTAAATGCTTTATGGAAAAGGTTATGAACTCATGAAACAACAGGGATATAGTGGAAAAGGATGTGGTGCTCAAGAACAAGGTATCCACAACTCTATAGAACCTAACACACAATAGACAACCCATGGTCTTGGTTATTGTCCTTTGTTCACACCTTCACTCAACATCAACAATCTCACAAAACAAATTCCTATTTATCATCCTTAACAACTAGTGGTATTGAACATCATCCTTTAACTACACTTTTGCTTAATGTCAATGTCATCTTGCAAAATGCTCATGATTTGAATTCATTAGATTTTATACCTTCCTATAATCAAAAGAATAAAATCTGACAATCTAGAGACACTTGTGAAAGTGTGGCATATACTACTAAGCAAGATGTTTCTTTGGAAAAAACCACAAAATCACCTTCTACCATTAATCAAGAGGGTATCTTGTCTCGAGACTCCTCCAAGATCACTTGATCACCCTCCATCCCAGAAGTTGAAAGAAATTCTATTCCAAGACTTTAGTTTGTGCCTATCATAGAGTTCACGATCACTCCACTAATGAATGTAATGATTAGAGTCATAAAATCCAACATTTTCAGGAGTTTGGTATGCTTCCCTCTGTGGGGGCATCTAATTCCTCTAATTGATCTTGATTTTCACTCTATTATGCATTTTATAAATCATTTTGGCTCACCTTTTCCCTGCACTAATTGGGGGCAAGGGGTTATGTAGCCTTATCCTCATATGTCACTTGTGGTTGCCTCCTTTGGCTAGTTGTTAACCTTTCATGAAAACATAAGAGAAAACTTGGGATGTGGATGACATGCCTTAAGTTGGATTGCATATGACATACTACCCTTTATTCATGATGTAGCTTCTTGAAAACATGTGACTTGGAATAGGGCTTTCTGAGTAAGCTCTCATGTCCTCTTCTTCTACTTTAAAGAAAATTCTCATAGTACGAGTGCTTGCAATTGCTTTAAAGTGGGGGCATACATCACCACTTACATTTCATTATGTGATTCCTTTCTTCTTGCAATGCATTATTTTGTTGGTGGAGTTAGTGGGCTTGATTCCCTCCAAGAGTGTGATACTTCTTTTGACACATCCTCTCGTGGAGACATTAAGCACAATGTCCCCTAAGATGAGACCTTGCACGAACAAAGCAAAATATATTTGAACAATTCTTACACTATTTTCCATTAACAATTTCTATGAGTGTCAAGCATACGAAGTTTTTCTTACCTCATAGAGCTCGAAAACCATTTTCCTTTGTGACACCTTTTTAAAGTTATCAGTAGGTATAACTTTGATATAGTTGAGCAGGAAGCCCACCTAGCGGCATGAATTTTCCCCATAGCCACCTTTGTGTTTGTGAGTACATACCAACTAGTGTATGTTCCTCTCCTTTTTAGATTTATCACCCCACGGATGATCAAAATTTTCATGGCCCCAGTGTGAGTATGTTGTGGAATTCTCACCCTATAGACGACCTGAAGTTCTACGGCCCTAGAGTGAGTACATCTTTTTCACCCCGTCTTTCTTTCGTTTAGCTCTTTCCATTGCATGATTTTGTATATTAATGGTTTGAATTAGGACCTTAGATCCTAGGAACTTGCACAACCTCCTTTGATCTTTGTCATTCTTTTTCATCTGCATTTGTACATGAGGATCTCTCTTGAATGTCTACTTTAGTGTGAGTTTGAAGCAAGTTCATCCTCTCACTAAAGTGGGGGCTAAATGTGTTATAGAAAAAAGTACCCTTAGCTTAGCATGGGATTAATTTGTGATAAAATGGATTTAATTAGGTCTTAATCTAGTGTTTTGATGCATTTTATGCCTCTGTACTAGGTCTTGGACCCTTGCAAATCGAATAACATGCTTTTAATGATGTCTTGTAAAGGTGTTGTAAAGTGTTGTAAGATGCTTTCACACTTTTCTAGACTTAATAAACCCATTTCTTCCTAATTAAACACTATAAAATGTGTTTAATAACATCATCACATCAATCTAGAAGGTTTTCGAATTAAACTTAATGATAAACTAGTGTTGTAATGTGTTTCACACATTCACATTGGTTCTTGTGCCTTCCTAGGCTATGTGGACCTCATTTTAGTGTTGTAAAGTGTATTTAATCACACTTTCACATTGATTTCTATGTCTCAAGCCCTATTTTACATTCACATCATCACTAATAGTTCCATATTAATCCATATTGTGCATCCTGAGGACTTAATTGATCAAATACCTGACAAGGTTGCATTTTAGACCTTATTTCTTTATTTCTTGGCATCTGAGCCATCAAATTGGCCCCTGTAGGACCCATTCGCCATGCATGGTGAATCAGTCCCATCCATGTGGTACCCATTCACCATGTGTGGCGAATGAGTCCCATTTGGCTCAATTTTGACCTTTGAGCAAGAAAAAAAGTGAGATTTGAGTTTTTTGCTTCATGTCGGCATGTGATGAGGTATAGTAATGGGTAAAATATGTGAATTTCCTATAAAAGAACCTCTCTAAACTCATTTTTACATCCATTCATCCATTAACTCAATTCACATCCATTCTTCATTATTCATCCACCAATCTTTCAATCAACTTAGGGTTTTATCATTGCAAGATACTAAGAGAGCTTCTAAAGACATTAAAGGGTTGAATCTTCCTCAATTGCTATATAAATCCAAGATCAACATCATAGAAAGGTAATCTATTCCATTATTTCATGTCTCATTAGTTTCTTTCATCATTTTGGTTTAATTACCTAAACAGGGTTTGACCAAGGAAAACCCCCATGCCCTAACATTCAACATTTCTCTCTCTTGTCTTGTGTGTTTGCAGATTTAGGACTCTTGGAAGCTTGGAAATCATTGAAGATAAAGTTTCAATTTTTATCAAGTCTTCTTCTCATTCAACAAGTCAAAGTATCAACAAAAAATCATTTTCAGGCCTATAAATCAGAGTTTTGTAAGAGGACCCTTGTAGGGCATTAAAGTGCAGATCAGAAGCTTCAGAATCCACCTTCGAAAATAAAAAAATTCAAAAGTGGACTCATTCACCATGGGTGGTGAATGAGTCCCACACCCCTTTGTCAAAAACGGGTTCCGATATAGTTTGGCAAAACTAGGACTGATTCACCCAGGATGGTGAATGAGTCCCTCTAGGCCTGAAAAACAACATCAACATCATTTCAAATGTAATTTCCAGTCTTCATCAAAGTTCCAAGTGCACACTTTCAATCTGATTCATTTTTGTTGCACTTTTCCATTTGTTTTTAGATGATTTTGTATTACACAATGTGTTTTCCAACATAGCATAATTCTTAGATTTTGCATTCATAATCAATCAATTAGTTCATATAAATTCATTTAGATCATCTCATTTAGCTCATATAACATCATACATAACATAATTTGAATGAACCCTTAGCATTTTTGAGCCCTATCTCTCTCCTTTTAGGTGAGAAACCCTAGAAGAGTTAGAGAAGTCCATAGGAACCAAAAATCTATGGTTCACAAGTTTGTAGCCTTCATTTCAAGGCTTTGGTGAGTTGTAACATATAATTTTTTCATTCATCATTCCTTCATGTTATTTCATTTCATTTCAAGGTTTAATTACCAAAATGGGGTTTGACCAAGGCAAACCTCCATTCCTTAACAAAATAACATTTTTTCCCTTGATGTGTGTTTACAAATCTAGGTGAATTGGAGCTTTAAGATCCTTTGAGGAAAAAGTTGCAAAAGTTTCCAAAGTTGTCAAGAAGTTGTCATCTTCATGAAAATTCACCTACAGACTAGAATCTAGACTTTCAGACTTGAAGATCATACAAGAAGGAAGCTACAAAAGATCACTAGAGGCTACAAAAATATCACTCAAACCCTAGTAATGGGAGTAAATTTCCCTACTGGGTGTATGAGTCCTAGTATATCTCCTTTTTGGCATTTTTCTGTAGATCCTAATCAGTCACCAGAAGATTCTAGATTCTACTTAGATTCCTATAGCAGGACTAAATTTCCCTACCTAGTATATTAGTCCCATTAGGCTTCAAAAAGAAAATTTTCAAAGTTGCAAACCTTGCTTCAACTCCATCATTCTTCTAGGTATCTTTCTGTTTTATTTGAGTTTCTTAATATGATTTCATGGTCTCAAGTTTCTAGGGTTTTATGTATAAGTGTTTGCATTTCTCTTTTGAAGCTTCATTCAATGGTGAACCCTATCTAATCATACAAGGAAACTCCTATTCCATCCCTCAATTGAGTCACTTGGTTGAGGGATCTTGGTTTCCTAATAAACTAAAGCATGAAATAGGTCCTAAGTTCCATCTCTTAAAATGTGGACACCTATTTCCCTTGTATGTTCATTTTGGTGAATCGGACCTTTGGAACCTTGAATTTTTTATTTGAAGAACATTGTAGTCCTAGATCTAGATTATATTAACTTTGCATTAGATTTACTTTAGTTTAATTATATTTAGGGCTTCTAAACATTGCATTAATGAAAAGTGCATATAGGTTGCATTTTTGCATCTTACATCATTAAAATTCATTGGAAACTTCTAATTGAAAATAGTCAATTGAGAACATAACCTAGACACCTTACAATCAACTTATAATTTGACAAATTTGGTTTTAAAACCCTAATCTAGGACTCATTTGACCACCTAAGCGATTTAGTCCCTATACAAGTCTTTTTTCTAGATTTTAGGGTATTTTGTGTTGTCTATTTTTCACTATCTAAACTTTTCAAAACCTTAAGTGGGACCCATACACCTAGCTAGGTGTATTAGTCCCTGATTAGGTTTGATTCTGCATTTTATAGCATTAAAATCTCATCATTTGTGCTTCTGGTTATTGTCTTTAGATTACTATTTCAATTTACAGAATTACTGTCATTGGTAATCTTTTCAAAAATTGTTTCATAAGAATTAGAATTAAAGCATATCATTTATCTTGTGTTCATTGCATTTATCTTGCATTCATTGATTGTCCTTTGCATAAGCTTTACAACTTGGTGTCCTATTGCTAATACTATAGGGTATGTGGAGGATCATCATGGAAAAAATAGGCCCTTAAGTGGCAAAAAATTCAAAAAAATCAGAGTTAGGAAACTTGACGTAAAAATTTGAATAAGTTATCTATATTATTTCAAAAATATGTAACAATAGAATCTGTAGAAAGTTGAATGTAGTTTCTAAACTACTAGGTTTGTTTTAAAAATAAAAATCTATTTGGTGAAAATTTGAAATTTCAATGCAATGGTACTTAAATTTGGGAAAAATAAGAAGGGTGTGACCACCCTAACCACAATAAAATGATAATATTTTTTATAATATTTTAGATATAAGTAGAGGACTCATGCCCGATGTGATGCATTTTTTTGTAATTTTTTTCCAAGTAAATAATTAATTATGAATTTTTTATTACAAATTTTTAAAAAATATAAAAACTCGTATGTCTGACCACCTTAACTTGGTCAAAACTTTATGAAATTCAATTTTTCTTTTTTAATCCTATAGTATGCAAATCATAGAATGTGACACATGTTTTGGATTCAAAATATGTGATACCGTTTGAAAGCTATAGATGTTTTTCAATCAGCTTATCAATTAGGACTTTATTCATAATTTGAATAGAAAATGAATAATAATTACTTATTAAATTCAAAGTAAAGAATAATTTATATCGGTGGAAAGCTAAGAATCTCCTTTAAAAACCCTTTTCGTCTCATCAAATTTGGGTAAAAAAATAGTCGTCAGCCACATACCCATTATATTGCCACTTTTTGGCCCATCATGATCCTGCACATACCCTATAGTGAGACGTAGTTATAGACTCATGTCATCCCATGATAACACACTCATTGTGAATCTTGGGCTATCTAACTCTTTCACTCATAGTGGTGACACTAATACACTAGGTATGGATCATAATGTTGACAACTCTTTACCTTCAAGTAGCATGAAAAGTGTTGAAACAATGGTTACTAGTGTCCCTCAAGAAAAACTAATCCAAATCCATGAAGAATTGGAAAACCTACAACACCTAATGAGTACTAACAACATTTCCAACATTGATATTCCTACCATAGATAACATACATTGAATGATTGAAAGTGAAAAAGGAATAGAGATTGCACGTAGCTTAGCTCAGATTTTTGGCAAACATCTTACCTCAATGACTAGTATTGCTCAAGCTTTGAACAATTCTCAAAGCCAAGGAGGAACCCAAATTCCTCCTACAACCATTGCCTCTATTCCTACCTACACTAACCCTCAAGTTACCACAACAATGCAACCTACTAGTAATTTCATTCCTACCTTGGGTATTTCCACTAGAAATCCTTGTACCTTTGTGGCATCTCACTTCATATATCCTACCACTTTACCTCCCATAAGTGTTCCATTAACTTTCCCCCCAAACACATATACACCTCCACCATATTCACCTCCATCCCAAAAAACAACCAATGATGCCATCCTTAACCAACTCTTACAAAATGTTTCATCCCTTCAATGAAAAATTTCCACCATAAACCAAAATGAAAATGGCCAACCTTCATACTATTTCATAAGCAATCTCTTATCCTTGGAGATATTAAGAACACCGATACCACAAGGATATGAAGGGAAAGGAGGTCCTTCTAACCATGTTTCCACTTACACTTCCTTATGCAATGATTTCATCTTTGAAGATAAGCTCTTGGCTAATATTTTCCCTAGGTCCTTGAAAATACCACCTTAGAATGGTTTTCCTCATTACCAAACAACTCAATTCATTCATTCAATGAACTTTTTGAGGCCTTTACCAACCATTTCCAAGTGCACATGGCCCCTAAGATGGCCTTAGCTGATTTGATGAGATGTAAGCAAAAGGATGATGAAAAGGTTACCAACTTCATTTCATGCTACCAATTGCTTTATTCCCAAATTGACATAAAGATTCCCAATCCTCTCCTTCAATGAATCTTCATTGATAATTTACAAACTAAGATGCAAAATAAGCTTTGCATTATGAAATTTCATTCCTTCATGCACTTGTGTACGTCCCTTCCTGATTATCAAAAGTCAGTTAGTAGTCGTGAAACAAAACCCACCTCTAGCCATCCTGAAAAGTCTACATCTACAATCCAAAACAATTACCAACCTTTTAAAAAATAAAATAAAGGCTTTCTTCAATTAAATCCCCCTCAACAAACCCAACATGTTGATACTCAAGTAGCTGCTATAAAGAAGACAAATCCTTTTACATTTGGCGATTTGACTAGATAATTTACTCCCTTATCCAATACCCTCCATAACACCATGTTACAACTTCTAGAAAAGAAATTGATTTCAACACCTCTCATTAAAACTCCTGATCCTACTAGGCCATTACCTCCAAACTTTAGATCAAATTCCTATTGTCATTTTTATAGTCAAAATGGACATGATACAAGACATTGTAAGTGTCTTAAACATATTGTGCAAGACCTCATTAATTCCAATAATATTCAAATTGATGGTGTCAATGATTGAGGTAATAAGTTTTTTGCTCCTCGCAACTAAAACTTGCAAATATTTACCAACCCCATGCCAAATCATAATATTTCATTTGTAAAAGCTAGTGAAACTAAGAATGATGTGATGAATGTTGACATAGATGATGACAAAATGGATACTATAAGCACCTAATCTGCAACATAGCTTCAAACTCAACACATATTGTTATGGGTTAGTTTAAAAACAAGCAGACTAAATACTCCTATGAAATATTGAACCATGCTAAACAATGCCAACAAAATAATGATATATCAAAGACATTAATTGAAAGTAAATGGAGCATACTCAAACATATTCCATAGTGGATTGGTGCCACTTTGATATGAAAAGTGGCCCATTCCCAACCCTTTGAAAAGCCAAATGATGAAGATGCTACGAACTCAAGTGAAAATAATGGACTTATGCATAAGAGTGTGGATTCAAACTGCATAACTTGTGGATCCAAAATGAGAAGAAAAGCCTCTCATTTATAGATGAGATTGAGAGAAGGAGAGTTAAAATGGATGAATGTGGGACTAATCTTGAGTCAATGACAAGATGCCACTTGTCAAGATGTGAGAGGATTAAGGTTGAGCACATTTAGGTCATTGTGCATGATAAATGCTATTAGGTGGAAATTCAAATTTGAAAGTTGGCTTGTTGGAGGGAGAAAAGAATGACTTAAATTCCACTTGGCTCAATGCACAAGGACATGTAAAAGGAGTTAAATGATTTGTTAGAAGGAAAAATACCATTTGGAGGGATTTTCAAATTTGGAAGAATATTCTCCTTTTATGCCATGTTGAGAGAAAATAGGGATTTAATAAATCAATTAAATGTATTTTCATGTGCAAGTGGCAAAATCTAGAGGATTGGAGTGATTACGATTAGGATTAATCATGGTTTGATTAATTTAAATGAAGATTAGGTGATTTTGACTTTTGAAATAGATTTTAGGATTAAAATAAATCAAAATGAGAAGAAAATGATTTTAGATTTAATTAAATAAAGATTTGATTTATTTAATCAAAGAGGATGATGTTGGTGTTAAATCAAATAAAGATGAATTTATTTAATTTAAATGGATGAATTTAGAGATTAATTAAATAAATTTAATTATTTAATTAAAAGGACACTAGGATTTGATTAAATAAAATTGATTTATTTACTCAAAGAGGTATGTGAGGATCAAATTAAATAAAGTTGATTTGTTTAATTAAAGCAGGAATTTAATTGAATAAATTGCTTTATTTGATTAACAGAAGAATTTGATGTTAATTAGTTAGATTTAGATACATGATGTTGATTTTGCATGCCTACATTTTTCACCTCTTTGAAGCAACATACTTGTTGTGTTGGTTCAAAGAATAAAATTGCCGAGATCAAAATTCAAAAAAAATCTAATTTTTCAGATGCCCCAATGAAAGGAAGTATATTGGTACATTGCCCCCTCGAGAGATCGAGCGAAAAAAAAATGATTTGAGGGTCAAGACAGACACATGGATCACGGTTATGATAATGATGCAAATGAGATGGTTTTAAGATGCTTAGAATAAATAATCTATATTATCCTAAACAACTTAAATGATAATGCAATGCATGTGAGATGGATGATGCCTATATGGTTATGCAATTGATGTTTTATGTAAATGTATGGTTTATGAGATGCTTAGACTAACAGATCTATATTATGCAATGATGAAAATGCAATGCATGATATGCAACATGCTAATGGTTTTTGGATGCAGGATGGAGGCACTAGAGATGATGATTAACTGACATGGCATGATGTTAGCGCAGAAAAGAAGAAATGAGATGATGACAAGAGGATTCAACAAGCCAACTTTATTAGAGATGATGATGAGAGATGGATGATTTGCTTGTTAGGAATTGGTATTTTAAAAGGGCTACTTACCTTATGTTTGATAACACACATAGGTAGGATGCATCAAGGTATAAAGAACCAAAATGGTGTTGCACCTAGTGTGATGGACTTTGACTCGAAAATTAGATAGGAGTATCCCTGTTCACACCTGACATACGAAACCTTATTCAGAATGTAGTTCAAATATTTCAAATATCTTGGATCAAAACATAGAAAATAAAGCCTTCCTATGTGGTCAACAAGACACCTAAAGCACCCTCCCTACACCCAAACAAAGCACGCATGAGCGAGGTTATATGACAAGAACATCCAACAAGCGCAACAGATAAAAAGATAATGATCATTTCCCCATTCCTATCTCTCTAAATCCTTTTGTTTGGACATCATTGAGAGGTCATGGAATGAGCGCAATAAGATAATCCAAAAGACTAAGACAAAGTAGACAAACAATCTAATATTCTTCCATACCGCTAGTCAAGACTAAATTATGATGATGTCTAATGTTGATGTCCATTGTAGGAAGGATGCATCATAGGACATGATGTTATCAGATGATTTTTGGATTGGTTAGATGATAGGCTATTGACATAAAGAGTTGACTAACTTGTTCACGTACTGACCTAGACCTTAGACTTTGATGTTTTGAGTTTTCACTTTTGATCTACTAGACTTGTTTCTGATTGTCTTACCAAAGGTTGAGGGTGACGATTGTTTATTATGAGTGACGTTTATTGTGGGTGAAAGCAAGATGAGACGGATGGATTTTTCAAATATTTAGATGTTTTTGATGTTTTTGAAATTTTTTGAGGCTATTTTTTGGTATTTTCAAGATTTTACAAATGTTTTGATTTTTAAATATTCAAATGTTTTGGGGATTTCCGAGATTTTACAAATGTTCTGATTTTTGAATTTTCCAATGTTTTGGGGTTTTTCGAGATTTTACAAATGTTTTGATTTTTGAATTTTCCAATGTTTTGGGTTTTCTAATATTTTGACCAAGAGACTAACCTAAAGACCTATCCTAGGGGCCTCAGGGGTTGATCAATAGATTAGCCTTTCCTACATTATACATGTAGAGACCATGTAGTTCGACTAACACAGACTCGATTATTGATGAGATATGAATAGATGAACTACCAGTTTATTGTGACGGACTCCTGAAGGACTGACCTAAGTGTCTTAGGGGAAGATCAAAGATCAACCTTGCCTATGTTCAAAGCTCAGAGATGACATAGTTCAAAAAGATGGCTCTATTTTTTGTCTTTTTTGATTGAATTTTGACCTATTTTTGGATTTTGAATGTTTTGAATGTTTTGGGATTTTTTGATTTTCTGGTGTTTTTGGATTTTATGATTTTGGGGACTTCAAGAACATACACGAATCTGAACCAACAAGGACATGCCCCTAGCATGATGCAATAGACTACTCTGATAAAGGTAGGACAAACTGACCTTGAGAATGGACCAAGTAGTACAAGGAGGGATCATGATACGAACACAGGACCAAGCTATGATGCAGATGTTGAATGGATGATGGATGGGGATATGGAATGTGATGGATGATGGAAGCGTGCAGAATAAGTTATGAAGATCCTAGTGTATGGAAAGTGCTTATTTACACAAGGCGATAGTTTTCTAGGTTTTACCAAAGTACTTGCCCAAAGTGCCATTGAAGTGGTTTTCACTAGAGGATGATTTTTTTTCTCTTTATTGTTTTTAATCTTTTTTATGATTTTTTTTTTTTTTTTATGTTTTCTAATTTTTTGTTGTCACCTAGATGCCTGTTTGCCAGGTTTTCATCAGGGTGACCATTTTTTTAGGACATTTTTTAATTTTTTTTGTATTTTTTGTTTTATACCTTGAAAGATTTAGGCATAAAATTTTTGAGATGGGAGCTGTTCATGGGCTCCTAAAAAGGTTCCCTTTCGGATGTTGATAGCCAATATTCCCCTAACTTGTAGCTTCTTATGATGAAAAATGGTCCCAACCAAATGGGTTCAAATTTTCCTTTTCTGTTTGGATTTGGGACGTTCTTCTGATTCTCCTTTAGCACAATTTCTCCAACCCGGAAGGTCCTGCTCCTGATTTTGCTTGTTATAGTTCTACTTGAGTCAGTTTTGATATACCCGTAGATGGTTCAAGGCCTCTATTCACCATTCATCTAGCAGTTCTAGCTCGTTCAATCTTGACACCTGATATTCCTCATCTGTGATGAGATTCTAAAGTGATATTCTTAGTGACGAGAGCTTGATCTCGATAGGGAGTATGGCTTCTGATTCGTAGACCAGGGAGAAGGGGGTGGCACCGATTGGTGTGTGGATGTTGGTTCGATAAGCCTAGAGGGTGGGATTCAGTTAGAGATGCCAATCATGGCCAACTTCATTAACCATTTTCTTAAGGATTTTCATAATGGTCTTGTTTGTAGCATCAGCTTGGTCATTCCCTTGGTGATAATACGAGGTGGAAAAGCGATGTTGGATTTTGAATTTGTCGTATAAGTCACAAACATCCCAGTTTTTGAATGGTGTCCCATTATTTGAGATAATGGCTTGTGGGACACCATAGCGGCATATTAAATAGTTCAAGATGAACTTTGATATCTACTTTCCAGTAATGTAGGTCATTGGTATAGCTTCCACCCACTTTGTAAAGTATTAAGTGGTAGTAATATTAAACTTGTGGCCACTAGATGAGGTGGAGGTGATTTTTCCAATGAGATCGAGCCCCCACTACGAAAAGGACCAAGGTTTGACAATAGGATGAAGCTCTTGAGCTAGTGCATGGATAAGGTCCCCATGCTGCTGACATTGTAGACACCTTCTAACATAGTCATGTGCTTCTCTTTCCATAGTGGGCCACTATTACACCGTCCTTAGCAATTTCTTGGCCAAGGTCATACTGCTTGAGTGTGAACCACATATGTCGCTATGTACCTTAGTTAAGGCATTCAATGCATCCTTAGTGTTCAAACATCGTAATAGGGTTCCTTCTATGCTCCTACGGTAAAGGGTATCTCCTAGGATGACAAAATGAGATTCTTTCTTGACAAAGGTTTTCTTAAGGTTCGAGGTTAAGTCAGCTAGGAGGACTTCTATTCTCATATAAGTGTATATGTCATGGTACCAGGGATCACCGAGACCAATGGTTTCACACACAAATTATGACTCTGGTACCTCGAATGTAGGCACGAGAAGCTTCTCTACTAGGAATTTATGCTTTGGGACATTGTGAGGGATATCTAATAGGGATCCAATTGTCGCCATGGCGTTTGCTACTCTATTGTTTTCTCTAGGTATCTGCTCGAATGTGATCTCGATGAAGGATTCCTTAATCCTTTACACCAATTTATTGTATGGAGTTAGTTTGTCATCCTTAGTTTAATACTCATCATTCACTTGATTGATTATTAGTTGCGAGTCCCCATAAACCTTGAGAGCCATGATATGCCACTGCACTACTATTCTGAGTCCTATGGTTAGAGCCTCATATTCTATGATATTGTTTGTGCAAGGAAATGTCAACTTGTAGGATCTTGGTATGCAGTCTCCCTGTGGAGTGATGAAAAAGACCCCAGCTCTTGATCCATGTTGTGTGTAGGAACCGTCAAAGTACAACTTCTAGTGGTCTATTATTTTCAACTTGAAGATGGATTCATCAGGGAACTCTAAAATTAGTGGATTCTCTGAATACATTGGTGCTTCTACCAGTTGATCTGTAATAGCTTGTCCTCTAATGGCCTAATGTTCCATGTACTCAATGTCATATTCTGATAGGATCAATACCCACTTGGCCATCCTTCCTGTGAGCATCACTTTGGAAAGCAAGTATTTGAGTGGGTCGATCTTGGAAATGAGTTTGATTTTATGTGCTAACATGTAGTGTCTGAATTTATGTGAGGAAAACACCATTGCTAGACAAGATTTTTCAATGAAGGAATAATTTAACTCATGCCCTACCATGGTTCGGTTGATGTAGTAGATGACCCTCTCTATACCATTTTCATCATGCTGAGCTAGGAGAGCACCAAGAGATGTTTTTGCTGATATGTAGAGGATTAGGGGATTTCTTAGGATTGGTGGCATAAGCACTGGAGGTGTGAGAAAATACTCTTTGATCTTATTAAAGGCTTGATTTCACTTTTCATCCCATTTGTACGCTACCCCCTTCTAGAGTAGGTGAGAATATGGGATTGACTTGTCTGCTAGCTGACCTATGAACCGGCAGATGGACTGGAGCCTGCCTTGTAAGCCTCTTAATTATTTCAATGTCTTAGGTGCCTCCATCTAGAGGATTTCCTTTACCTTAACAGGGTGTATTTCAATTCCTCTCATAGACAAAATGTATCCCAATAGCTTCCTGATTGTACGCCGAAGACACACTTCTTTGTATTAAGGCAGACTTTGTATTCCTCCATTTTGTTGAAGATGGCACTCAATGCTACTATGTGGTCCCTTCTTTTTCTAGATTTTTCCAATATGTTGTCGACATAATCTTCCATAGTCTTATGGATCATGTAATGAAAGATTAAGGTCATGGACCTTTGATATGTTTCTCCAATGTTCTTTAGGCCAAACGACATCATGTTCCAACAATATGTCCCCCATGGACAAGTAAAAGTTGTTTTGTGTTGATCTTCTTTAGCTATCATGATTTGGTTATGCCTGGAGAATCCATCCATCAATGAAAGCATCTCATGTCCTGCGGTCATATCTACAATCATATCAATGTTGGAAAGTGGGAAGTTATCTTTGGGACATGCCTTGTTCAGGTCTCTAAAGTCTGTGCATATATGGATGTCCCCATCGGGCTTTGAAATAAGAACCAGATTTGATACACTCTAGATAGTCAATTGGTCATATGAAGCCTGCATCAAGTAGCTTCTTCAATTCCATTTTAACCAACAAGGCTATCGAGGGATGCATTTTCCTAAGCTTTATTCTAACAGGATTTGCCTCAGGATAAACTGCTAGATGGTGGACCAAAATATTCAGATCAAGTCTTGGCATGTTGGCATAGCTCCATGCAAAGTTGACCTTTCTCTCCCTTAAGAAAGTAGCTAGAAGATCTTGTTTTTTTGATGTCAATGATTCAACATAAAATGTGATATGCAAAGTTTCCTCTATTCCCAAGTTGACTGGGTTACACTTCTCGGGTAGAATCGCTGACCTTTCCTGATGTAGGGCACTAAGAGAAAGATTGAATCCTTCATCCTCAAGTGCCTCAGAGAGGTTTTCACCATTGGATATATCCTTTATTTTTACTATTTTTGGTTCAGAGAGTGCCACGGTGTGGTTTTCACTCAAAGACCTTGACATTATTCTCAAATTTTTGCTTTTGCGACTAAAGGATTCAATAATCTCCTTGTAGTAAGCTTGTGTGTTGAGAATAATATCAAACCTAGCCTTGTGATCTCCATATGGTACTGTGTTCCATAGTCCCATGAATTTTGAGAGCACCTCATTATTTTTGGAAGTGTCTAGAATTGGTGGTCCTCGTTGGTTGTAATCAATGAGCTGAGGTTCGACTAGGTTGATTTCATGGGCTTGATTGGTTGAATAAAATGACATGGTACTAATCATCAGGAGAGAGGAATTATCGAAAAGCATAGGTAAGTCAGTTATGGCACCTTCCTCATCATCACTATTACTACAGACATTGGTTATGTCAAAGGTGAAGTTGTCTAAAGGTAGACCAGTGGATACAGGTAATTGAAGAGTAGCTACAGATTGTTGAGGAGTTTTGACCTTCTTAACTAGGGGATTTCAGCCATGTATGGTTATACTCAAAGGGTTACATCTGAGGCCAAGATTCCTCATTCGTGTCTCAGGAATGACGGGTACTAGAAGTCCATTGTCATTTTTTCCAAGCCTCTAGTTTTTGTAATAGCCCATGGCAAGGATCATTTGTAGGCCTTTATTGCTATCATCCATAGGTAGATCGGCTTCCGATCTATTGTCTTGGTACAAGAGATGGGATGGGTCCTCTTCTATTACTTCCCAGCCGAGATCTCCCTAACTTCTAAAGCTGGACAAGCTTGTTCTGAAGGTTTGGGATGAGGAAGCATCATTTAATTGTGGTCGTCCTCATGACCTAGGAGATTGCGGTAACTCCCCTACCACAAAAGAATTTTTTGTAATTTTATAGTGTCCACACCCATTTTCCTAGATAATGACCTTGATATCAGAGATGTCAGGTGTCTTTGTCACAAAAGTGGAGGCGAGAGTAGTTGGATCAATGTATGGAGTTGAGGGGCCCTCATCATTCTTAGGCACTTGGGGGATTTTGTAATATTTTGCTTCTAGGCTCTTGCAGTAAGAAAAGGGTTCAGGATCCCCATGGATAGTGACCTCTTGGCCTTGGTATGTGAACTTGACACATTGGTGGCATGTTGATGCCACTACTTGCATCCCATGGATCCATAGACACCCCAAGAGAATGTTGTAAGAAAAATTGAGGTTGAGGACCTGACAGGTGGTTTCCATAATTGTTGGCCCTACTTGAATAGGGAGTTGGATGGTTCCCTGAGACACTCTTTCTTGATCATTGTAAGCACTGATTGTGATTCCTTTTCCTTTTTTCAATGGAATCCTCTAAGATTCCTAGGTTCTTTATGAGCTTGAGGGAATAGATGTTTAAACCTGCACCTACATCCACCAAGACTCTCTTAACTTTGTTCTTATGCACTAGGACCCTCAGATGGAGTGTGCGATTGTGAGATGGTTGGGTGGGAAAGTCTTGATCAGAGAATGTAAGAATATTTGGGGTAATGATGTTTCCAACCATAGCTTGGAATTGTTCAACATCAAGATACACAAAGATGGTGGATGAAGCCAATGCTTCCTCAAGGGTCTTTCTCTGGGCTAATGAAATCTTCAGCAACTCCATGATGGAGATCTGAGTTGGGGTTCTTTTCAACTAGTCAAGGACATTATAGCCACTAGGAATGGATTCCGGGTTGGAAGTGGGTGCCCTAGGAGGCTAAGATGACCCTACAATGGTGATTTCTCCATCTCTTGTGGTGACTCCATAATCAGCTTGGGCTCCTTTGATGGTGAAAATAGCGCAATACTCATCTATGGATGTGACGACATGCTCGTATACATGATTCAAAATTTTGAAGATACCCTTTCCTTTATCATTGTTATTGTTCCCTTTGTTGTTATGATTGGGAATTGAATTTGTGTAGATCTTGAGATTTTGATTTCCCGCTAGTTGTTCCACATTTATGATTTTATTTTCAATGAGGTCTTGGATCAATTTTTTTAACCTCATGCAACTAGCAGTCGCATATCCCTTGTTTTTGTGGAAATCACAAAGGTGATTTTCATTGTACCATAGTTATTTACCCAAGGGTTCTTGATAGTTATCATAGGTGGGGATTGTGATGATATTTTCCTCCATCAGTCTCTTCATGATGGATTTAGATGATTCCCTAAGGGTTATGTACTTCCACTTGGGGGAGTTTTTTTTCACTGGGGTGCCCCCCTTTGATCATTCACATTGTTGACTATTTGATGGCTCGGCTGCTAAGTCATAGTGTTAGCTTGACGATTGTTCTGATTGTTTTTTTAGGGTTGTTACTGGCGTGTTGGTGTGTTTTTTTTAGGAGCATTGATGACAACTTTGGCATCGACAACACCATCATTGGTAATGTTTTTGGTTTTCACCCATGTGTGAGGTTTTTCGTTATAGTTGGTGGATGGGTGATTGTTTTGTTTTTTAGGATACATGGGTGTCCCTCTTTGTGCAATAAGGGCTTATTCAATGTTAAGTGCCTTGGAGATCAATTGGTCGTATGTGGTGATACCTTGCACCTTGAGATGGAATGCCAAGGTTCCCTCCAAATTGGAGATGATGGTGCAAACTTGTTATTTTGGCATGACCCATTTGCTCCTATTGGCCTTGGATCACCATTGTTGTAGGAAAGAAGCAAATGATTCATTTTTACCTTGCTTAGGAGCTAATAGTTCATCTAGACTGACATCCATACTGATATTGAATGCATAATTTTTTATGAATGCATCTACTATCTCTTGGAAATTTTTGATGCCAGGAGGAAGGAAAGAGAACCACTCCATGGTGTGGCCCGCCAAACTTCTAGGAAATAGCTACATCAAATATGTATCGTCATATGTGACTTCCATGCAATGTACTTGGAATTCCCTGATGTGATCTTCAGGGTTTCCCATCCCATGGTATTTATCAAATTTGGGGATCTCAAATCCCTTTGGGAATGGTTTCATTTCAAGAATTATATCAAACGGATAGGCACAAAAGTTGTTGGGTGTCTTTGTGGTTTTACCTAACTAAAGATCAAGCACTTGTTGTGAGAGAAACTTAATCTGCATTGTTATGTCATCTTGTGGATCAGGGGGTGGAATGAAGGTGTTCTGTGGTGGTTCAATTGTTGGAGGGATGGGTGGACTGATTGGTGTGTTGGTGGATGGTGTTTGCATGTTTTACTACAACAAGTATGCTTGTAACTGTTGTTGTACCAACAACGCTTGTTGTTGGTCCTGTTGTCATTGCACTAATAATGCTTGTTGTTGAGCTTGTTGTCACTATTGTGCTAATAATTCCTGTTGTTGAGCTTGTTGTTGTTGTTGCACTAATAATTCTTGTTGTTGTTCTTGTGCAAACAACACTTGTTGTTGGGCTACTATTTGGGTTGCTTCTTACTACGCTTGATACTACTATAAGCCTTGTTGATATGCTTGTTGTCAGGCTTCTTGTAGTTGTGCTTGGTATTGAGCTTGTGCTTTCACTTGTTGAGCTTGGTATTGGGCTTGAGCTTGCACTTGTGCTTGTGCTTGGGCTTGAGCCTATTGGGCTTGTTGCACTTTTTACGTGGCTTGAGTAGCTTGAGTGCCTTGAGCTTCTTGTGCAACTTGAGCTATTTGTGTAGCTTGGATAGATTGTTGTTGTTGTAATAGGGCTTGAGCTTGAGCAGCCTGTTGTTCTTGTTGTGCTTGTTGCATGGCTTAAGTGGCTTGAGTGGCTTGAGTGGCTTGAGCTTGCTGAGCATCTTGTAGTACAACTTGTGATTTTTGTGTTTGTTGCACTTGGAATTGTTGAAGTGCCTTTTGATATGCCTATTGCATTGCTTTCAATGTGATGCTATATTGATTGGCGGTGGTGGAGGCAAATTTACAATGGTGTTCGTTGTTGTGATGAGAGGCATCATTGTATTGATGGCGAGGATTTGTGTGGTGGATAGGGAAATCGATGTCTTTGGTGAAATTGATATGCTTGGTGCAATTGATGTGTTGAGTCCTTGAGAGACTACCATTGTAGATATTTGGGGTGGGGTTGATGGGGTGATGATTGTTTGGGTTTTTTTAATGGTTTCCATCTATGGTTGTGACATCGATGGCCTATTCAAAGAGTTTGATTTGATGACTTTATTCATGATTGGGGGGTTGTTTTGATTTTGATTGAGCGGTGGTAAGGGAGGTAACTAGAAATTGAGGGGTGATGCAGATGTTAATGGTAAAGGTGGAAGTGGTGGGAAGATAGGTGGTGTGTTGCCTTGATCAAATGATGATAATGAAGAGGGATCAAAGATGCCCCCTGATCCAAATATCCCACCCCCTCCTTGCAAAGTCATAGGGAGAGAGGTTTGCATATTTAACAGGTATGTCGGTGTTGCGTGAAAAGATGATAATGGGTCATTGGGATCCTAGAATGTGAGCGAAATGTATGGGTGTAATAGATTTTGGGGGATGGATTGACCCAATATGGTGTTTGCATCCAAATCTTGATTGTTCACAAGGGGGTGTGTTTTTAGTGCATTAAGAAATGAGCTCCCCTTGTTCACAACAGGTTGAGTTGGAGCAATGGATGTTTTGATTTGGGGTATGCTTTGGGGGATGTTTTGGAATGGAGGTGTGGATGAGATTGGGAGTGTGGATGAAATTGGGGGCATGGCCCCAAGAGGTTGTTCCACTATAGAGCTCACATCAAAATCAGAAGGGAGTTTAGCCCCTTGTTTTGCTAATTCAAGCATGTATTGTGAGGGATTGATTTTCATCATGACGTCAACGATTTTGTGTATTTTGGGATTTTGAACCATTTCAATGATCTCATCTTGTGTCATCCCTATCACGTTGTTGGTGATGTCCTCCACTTAGACACCTTTCTCTTGATGGAGGTGTGAAAATGGAGGAAGATTGATTGTGAGATTGCTAGACCCAATGGGATTTACTTTAGTGGTGGTTTGACTCAAATCACTTGAAGTTGATGTTTCTTTATCAATTTCCATGCTCTTCTTGAGTTGCAATCTAGTTTGCACCATAAAATAGGGATCAATTTTCAAGAATGTGTGAGATGAACCTCTAATTCTCTAGATTGATCTAACTTTAGGAACACAAGAGAAGATCTCTAGGATGATTAAGGATCAAAGTGTGATGATGAGATGAAAGATGGATGATATGAATGATTGAAATCTTAGAAGATCTTGAGGGGGATGCTAGACTTTTGGGACTTTTTTTTAATTCTTGGATTCTTGGATTTGTTTTGATCTTGATTTTGGATTCTTGGATTCTTGGATTTTGACCTTGAATTGGTTTTGGATTTTTTTTATTTTGGATAATGAACAAATAGATCCCAAGATGTTGGATGTTATCTATGGGATAGACTTGCTCACAAGATGATAATTTGACTAAGTGTAGGGAGAAGGATGCATCAACCCACACCTAACCAAACAAAATGATTTGATGATAATTTAACTAAGAATATGGAGAAGGATACATCTTCATATACTTAGCCAAATAAAATGTTTTGATGTTTTGATTCAAGGATTTTGATTGATGGATTTTCCAAAAAAAGTCTAGCATAAAGGATGGTTTCAAGATTTTCAATAGTTGTTGATCAGATGATTTTGATTGATGTTTGAAAGATGGATGAAGGTTGACTTTGATCCTATGTGTACCTAAAATTATTCTTGTTTACAAGTTCTCAGTTTTGAAGAACATACTTTACTCTAAACAAGATGCTCAAATTGTTGACAAAAGTCTCAGATTCTAAAAATAATAAAATGAGTACAAATTGGGATTGTTTCTTGAAGATCTTCTATTAAAGTTGAAAAGAAATATTTGTCTAAATTCGTAGAGTGTTGAGAGGCGCTTTTAATGAGCTTTTGGACTAAGATATTTTGACTTTGGTTTCTCGATTTTAATTTTGCTTGAAATCATTTGAGACACATGTGTGGGGTTCAATTGTTCTTAGCTTTGCTTAATGACTTCCTTTTACCACAAACAATTCTTGATTATGTTTTCAAACTAAATTTCCAATGTCTTAAATTCTTATCATCCCACAAAGTGTATTATGTGGAAATTAAGGAAATCAAGGCAAAGGTTTCCTATTGTTGACTTTAGCAAGAAAATTGAGATATAAATTCAAATGCTTAGAAACTTCTAAGGATAGAATCCCTAGGACAAGCAATAGCGATTAAATTTTGTCAAAGATATTTTCTTCCTAAAGGGTTTGAAATTTGATGATAATGTTGAACATTTGTTTTCCCAATGTTTATGATCAAGCAAAGTGTTTTGTTTCCAAGAACATGCACAACCCTATGGATATTTGAGACAATATTTGTTGAGTCCCCACTTGGACAAGTCCATCTATGGATACTTTTAACGAATGGTTAGATGCTTGACCAAAAAAGATCCCCCTTACAATGTACTCACTTCTTGGGTTAGTCAAGCATCAGTACCCATAAATCTCCCATGGCATACTTTTCATTTCTACTAAAAGCTATAAAATTGTGGAGCGGCTTTAGAATGACCATTCTTGCACCAACAAATAGATATGGATTTTGGCCTTTTTAAAGAAGGGGTTTTAATGTGGGAATTCAGTTCATGGGGGACCATCCATGCAACAATAGACCATTGCTACCCTTCTCATTGGAATAATCCTCATGATACTTTCCTTTCGTCAAGTACCCACACTTATATACTGGTTGGAAGTCACTTCGCTTTAGCGTGTTCCTGGTTGGGTCATTCCCTTGGGTGATTACTTTTTCCCACAAGGAAAGACCTCTAAGATAACACAAAAGCAAGCAAACACATCTGTAGTTTGATCGATCTTTGTTGAGAAAAAAAGAGAGAACACACGCAATATGTTCCACTCACATTGGCAAGATTTGTTCAATTTTAGGATCCAAATTGAAGTGTTCGGGTAATCACTTACACAAATTAATGTCACCAAAAACCCTTTTGATTCTCAAGATCGTCATGAGGTGCGAGAGAAGCGCATACGTCTTTTTTATGGTATTATTTTGGGTAAGTGATTACAAAAAAAAGATGCACATGTTCATTTTAAATCCTCAAAGCAATGATTTGATTCTTTTAAAAGCACCAAAACGAAAGATGAAAGTTGCTTTGTTCAATTGTTAACTTTAAACAAAATCTAATAAGTTTTCCTAAAGTTCATTTTAAGCCCTTTGTAACAAAGATGAAAGCTTTTGTAGTGTTCTTTTTAGAGCCCAAAAATGAGTGAGTATGTGTAAAATAGAAAATGATAGCAAAAAATGGAAGCTCTAAGCATTTAAAAATGCTTTGTCAATTTCAAGTTCAATGATCAATTTTCTAACTCTAATTTTCTTGTTCTTGCTCAATTCCAGTGCTCAATTCCAATGTCAACCTATAATCAACACAAAGCTATCAGAGATAAGATAACCCACAAAATCTTTTACACATCAATGTGTTTAAACATAAGTTGAAAATTAACAGTAAAAACAATTATACTGAAAATTAAAAAAGAGAAAAAAACAACCCACAACTTCTACCCTTTAAATGCCATACTACCAATGGCTTGTACATATAGCTAAAAGATATTAAAATATAAAAATCTAGGTTTTGACTCCAAACTAAAAAAATGATAATCAATAACAATGATTCCAAATTTTTGACACCAATTCCAAATCTCTGCTTAATAGCATTCAATAACCATGACTCCAAATCTGTTGAAATTCATAATATAAGCCTGCACCAAGAAACAAGAAGCTCTTGAGATTAGTGTTTCAAATTTCCATTCTTTTAATGGTAACTCTATGTGGTAGCTGAGCACATCTAACAATGGTAGTTCTCCAATAAACTATAAAATTAAATGAGAAGCAAGACTACATAACTAATCAAGACTAGAGCATTAGAATTGGAGCATTGAAATGATTTGTATATTTTTATACTAAGCTAAACACATCGCTTCCTATTTAATGAAGCAGTTGATATTAAATAGAAACAAAGAAAAGTTCTGATTCTGAGGTTTGTGAAATCTTGATATCAAACTTGTCAACAGATTTGGACACTAAATGCTTTTTTTTTAAATATTTTCTTGAAACTTGATAGGTGGAAATAACAGTAGGAAATTGTGAAGAACAAATACAAGTGATCAATTCATTTTAATGGTGCAACAAGACTTCAAACTCAACGTATTAATTCCCATCATTTCACTATACCTACTTTTTTTTTTTTTTTTGTCAGGTTGATGCATGGATTTCTAGACCATTCATGCGGTCCATATCAATGAAACATTAATACGTGTATGGGAAACAAGGGAGAAGGTATTAAATGCACACATGTCCCCCAAATCTATGTGTTAGGAGTTTTTTTTGGTGTTTTTCCAAACAAAAAATTAGAAGAAAACTTAAAAGTGTTGTGGATGACAGCTAGAAAACCAGCCAATCAATGTGCTCCTCACCCTACCAAACATGCGCTCATAGATAATGGTCCCTACCCAATACACTTGCAAATGTCACATGCTTTAAATTTTTTGTCACAAAGAAATAGAAGCATCGTAAAGAATGTTTGATTTCTACAGATGGATAGAAAAGGTGCATGAACTTCCTGACAATGTGTATACAAGGCATATGAACTAACCGACAAAGGAAAAGAAAAGGTGTGTGAAATTATTGGCAGTGAGGCATAGATCACAAGGTGTATGAACTAACTGACAGAATCACTCGAAGAGATGTGAAAACTCATGTGCTACCCTTGATTACATACAATCAATGCTTTATGCTCACAATATCTATGCACTATGTTTGAATATAATGTGCTACCCAACTCTTATTAATATAAGTGATTAATTTCATAGCATGTTTAAATGCATTGAGACCCTGATATATATGTATGCATAATGGGTAAGCATAGAGAAGGCATGTGAATTGTTGGACAAAATTCCTCTCAGAAAATATTAGAATGCAGTTGTTACAGGATATGCACCAAATGGATTTGTTGAAAGGCTTTAGAAATGTTCCAACAAATGCATATACCTAGTGTGTAAAAAAAATAAAAATCTCAAGCTAATGAAATCAAAATCATAAACAGGGCACGTTAGTTCTTTTGAAATTTTCTAGCAAATGAAATCGAGTGCTAAGGAATTCAATCTGAATCAAAATGCTAAAATTGAAATCTAATGAATTGAAGTCTAATACTTAAACTATCGTAGGTTCTTGCCCTCCTTCTAGCTCCAGATGTAAGCACCTAATCTAAAACAAAGCTTCAAAATCAACACATATTATTATGGGTTGGTTTAAAAAAAAGCAAACTAAATACTCATATGAAATTTTAAACCATGCTAAACATTGCCAACAAAATAATGATATATCAAAGAGATTAATCGAAAGTGAATGGAGCATACTCAAACCTATTCCATAGTGGATTGGTGTCACTTTGATATGAAAAGTGTGCCTTTCCCAACCCTTTGACAAGCCAAATGATGAAGATGCTATGAACTCAAGTGAAAATAATGGACTTATGCATAAGAGTGTGGATTCAAAATGCATAACTTGTGGATCCAAAATGAGAAGAAAAGCCTCTTATTTATAGATGAGATTGAGAGAAGGAGAGGTAAAATGGATGAATGTGGGACTAATCTTGAGCCAATGACAAGATGTGAGAGGATGAAGGTTGAGCAAATTTAGGTCATTGTGCATGATAAATGCTATTAGGTGGAAATTCAAATTTGAAAGTTGGCTTGTTGGAGGGAGAAAAGAATGACTTAAATGCCACTTGGTTCAATGCACAACAACATGGAAGATGAGTTAATTTATGCTTTGCTGGAAGGACAAATCCCATTTGGAGGGATTTTAAAATTTGGAAGAATAGTCTCCTTTTTATGCCATGTTAAGAGAAAATAGAGATTTAATAAATCAATTAAATTTATTTTCATGTGCAAGTGGCAAAATTTAAGGGATTGGAGTGATTAGGATTAGGATTAGGATTAATCATGGTTTGATTAATTTAAGTGAATATTAGGTGATTTTTACTTTTGACTTAGATTTTAGGATTAAAATAAATCAAAATGAGAAGAAAATGATTTTAGATTTAATTAAATAAAGATTTGATTTATTTAATCAAAGAGGATGATGTTAGTGTTAAATCAAATAAAGATGAATTTATTTAATTTAAATAGATGAATTTAGAGATAATTAAATAAAATGAATTATTTAATTAAAAGAGGGATGTTAGGATTTGATTAAATAAAATTGATTTATTTAATCAAAGAAGTATGTGAGGATCAAATTAAATAAAGTTGATTTATTTAATTAAAGGAGGAATTTAATCAAATAAATTGCTTTATTTGATTAACAAAATAATTTGATGTTAATTAGTTAGATTTAGATGCATGATGTTGATTTTACATGTCTACATATACTGATGAACAAATTCCTATGGATAATATGGTTGGATTGATCTAAATTCAATCTCATAATAGCCAAACTAAAATACTTCTTGACATTGTTTTCTCATCAAAAGATATAATCAAAAAGGCACCTAATGGTCCTCTTTACATAGCTAGTTGAATCAACGTCAAGCCCATTAATGGGATATTAATTAATCTCATATGTGGAGAGAATGTTATCATTGAATAATTATTTCTTGTGCATGAACTCTATCAAGATATATATGAAGAACCAAAAGCATGGATAAAAATGCATAATAGTTTTACTTGCTCTATGAGAGGTTCAATTATCCTTCCTTTAAAAGTTGGAATGAAATAATTAGATTTCCCATTCTCCATCATTCTGTTGTCGGATCAATTCCATGTGAAGCTTGGTTATCCATGGCTATACTCCATGTAATTCGTCTCGTCGGTTGTGCATAAATTTTTAAGGTTTCCCTTTGGAAATGATATCTTTATTGTACACCATAGTGGCTTTAATCTAGTTTCTTCCCATGGGAATTTTTCATTGGATTTCTTTTGCACTGAGCCCATTGAACCTATTAAACCTCATGAATATTTATTTTTCAAATCCTATCAAAAGTTTAAGGAAAAATACATAGAAAAATTATCCCTTTGAAACATGCCTCAACCCATGATTGAGCCTCCTATCCTTGAAAAAACCATGATTGAACCAAAAACTATTCCAAGTAACCAAGACCAACAAAGATAAATCCTTTTCCTATATCCTATAAATTACCAAGAGACAACCAAAAAAATCCCATCGTGCCTCCTAAGATAAAACAAGTTTACAAAGCTAAAGAGAAAGTGGTTGAACAACCTCCCATGGTTCCTTTATTTCCTCCTCTAAGGGAAGAAAAGAAACTTATGGTTGATAAAATAACTCCTACACAAACACAACTTCAAAATCATATCAAAATAAATATAAATGCTAGAGAGTGTAGGCATAGACTTCGTGCTATTTCTCAAAGGATAAACAAAGAGAACAATAAACAAAATCAATATCTAAACTCTAGTGTAGCGATACATGAGTCTCCCTCTTCGCCACAACAAAAATATCCTATATCACAACCACAATAGAGACTAGAAACTTCTTTAGACATTATCATTCGACCTCCCATTGTGATTAACTTGGACGATGAACATGAGATTGCTAAAATTGATGAAGAAGTGCATAATGAATTGAATTTATTATTTTCTTCTTCCATGAGCTTAGGCAATAACAACTGTGATGATCCTCTTAAAAAGAGGGACTCACCACATGTTGAACTTGGTGATTCTCCTAGTACAACACTTTTTGTTGTCCCTTTGGCTAGTTTTCTTCCTTCCCCATACGATGAACATGATTGTGATGTGGATGACCTGTTATAGGTTGACTCGCATTTTCCTTACTAGTCTTGTCTTTGTTTTCTTTTTCATGTTATGTGTGTGATTGTATGTGCATAATATGATCTCCCGTACTATTTTATTTGATGTACCTCTCTATTTGTCATATTCCTCTATTTGTATTTACATTCTTCTATATGTCATAAATCTTTATCTTTTCTTTGTCTTCTATAATTTTCCTTTTAGGGATGATGCAAGGCATCGAGAAATTTAAGTCTCTTCCATGTTGACCCAAAATATTATTCTTTATCTTTTCTTTGTCTTGTGTTTTCCTTTTGGTGATGGTGTAAGGCATCGTGACATTTAGGTCTCTTCCATGTTGACCCAAAACCTTTTTTTTTCATTCTCTTTCTATCATTCTTCCCGTTCCATGAGTATTTGGAGAATGATGATGTTTCTGAGATCTCTAAAAGCATTGCAGCAAAGACATACTAACCCCAAATCAGTGGATCCCTTATGTGTTATGTTGGGACTTCATTGTGGGGGAAACCCATTTTTCATGGTGTAGCTTTATTTGGAATCATATGACTTGCCATAGGGCTTTCCAAATAATTTCTCATGTCCTCTTTATTTTTAGCATTTATCATTCTCACAGCATGGTTTTTAGCAATTTCTTTAAAGTGGGGGCATACATTGGCATTATTCTTTTGCATCTTACAACTTATGTTTCATTGTGTGGTCCTCTTACTTGTTGCAATACATCTTTCTCTTGGTGATGAAATTCGGCATGATATCCTTCAAGAGTGTGATCTCTCTTAGCTTATTATATTCCTCTTAGTGGAAATTCCAAGTGATGTGCATTCCCTAAGTTGTGAATCTTCTATTCTCCAATTGGTCCTCTCTTGGAGACATTAGGCATGATGTTCTCGAGGTTGAGACCTTACATGAACTAAGGAAAACCCCTTTAAACATACCTTACACTATTTCACATTTATAATAACAGTTGTATGGCCATATTGCATAACACACTTTGCTTGCCTATGGAGCCATCCTGTTGGTTCATAGACCTATTAGCATACAATTTTTTTCTTTCCTTATGGATCTTGTTGTTCATGGTGTGTGGCGCCTTATCAAATTTATCAAGAGATATAGCTTCGGTATAGTTAGTACATATGGGAGTTGACCATAGGCATGAATTTCCCATAGCCACTTGCTTGTTTGTGTGGACACATATCGACCGTGTGTGTATGTGTCTCACTAGGGGCTCACCTAGTGGATAATGGATTCCACTAGCCCATCTGGGCATTTTTTTTTTTCATAGTAGACATCGTGTTCCACTTGTAAACATTTTTTTTGACAAATAGCATAGACTTGGTCCACATTGTGTTGGAAAGACTCTCAAGGCTTGATCCACCCTTTGTTTTTCTTTTTCTTTATTCTTTATGTCTTTGACAGTGTATGCTTGTACCTTGTTGTTGCTTCATACATCATTCACATGCATTTTATTTTGTGCCTATGTTGGTCTGCCATAGGATCTCGATCTTAGGGGCTTGATCATCCTTCTTGATCATTGTCATCCTAACTCACTAGCATCGGTACACTTGGACCCCTCTTGATGTGAATTTGTTTACTTTAGTGTGAGTTTGATGCAAGGTCATCCTCTCACTAAAGTGGGGTTTAAATGTGGTGTCAAAAAATATATCCCTTTACATTTTCATGCTTTTTTGGGCCCTCCCTACTAAAATTTGGCTTTTTATGTCTAAATCAGTCCTATTTTGCATCCACAAACCTAATTAAATGCATTTTCATAAGGATAATCTTGAAAACTAATAAAGGAAAAATCACAATTCAATGTTTTTGGTTGTGTTCTAGATCTAGGGATTTGGGACTCATACACCCCTTTGGGAATATGGGTCCCAACTAGGTCTTGGAACCTGATTTCAAATGTTACATTGAACTTAACACTTCTTAAGATCTATGTCCCAAGTTTAATCCATTGGGACTCATATGCCCAACTTGGTGTATGAGTCACACTTTAACCTGGACCTATTTTAATTCAAATTCTTGGTGGTATTTTATTATCCTAGATCTGATGTCATCTTGTAGTGTTGTAATCTCAAGAAATTTGACATAAACAAGTATAATTACAAGGTTATTTCACACAATTTCTCCTAGCAATTTTGAGTTCAAGCATCCTAGAAAATTCAAATGATCTTATGAGCATTCAAGTGAGAATTTTCCAAGAGCATTCAAGAGAAATTCAACAAGAATTTGGAGCTACATTCAATATTCAAGCATCATGTCAAATTCTTCATGCATCATGTGTGTTTGTGAGCTAACATTTGTGATACAATAGGTTTCATGATTCAAGAAAGCATTCAAGTCAAGCATTCAAGCATTCAAATTAAGAGATCAAGATCCACATCCATTGAAGTCATTTCACACAAGTTTGTAGCCTTCATTTCAAGGGTTTTGTGAGTTACAACATAGTGTTTGTTCATTCATAATTCCTTCATGTTATTTCATTTCATTTCAAGGTTTAATTACCAAATAATGGGGTTTGACCGCGGTAAACCCCCATTCCTTAACAAAACAACATTTTTGTCCCTTGATGTGTGTTTGTAGATCTAGGTGAATTGGAGCTTGAAGATCCTTTGAGGACAAATTTGCAAAAAATTTCAAAGTTTTCAAGTTGTCATCTTCGCAGAAACTCACCTATAGACCAAAATTCAAACTTTTGGACTTGAAGATAAGATAAGAAGGAAGCTACAAAAGATCACTAGAGGCTACAAAAATATCAATCAAACCCTAGTAACAAGACTAAATCACCCTACTAGGCGTATTAGTCCCATTATAGCCCTTTTTGGCATTTTTCTGTAGATCCTGCTTAGTCACCAAAAGATTCTAGATTCTACCTAGATTCCTATAATAGGACTAAATCGCCCTACCTAGTGTATCAGTCCTAGGAGGCTTCAAAAAGAAAAATTTCAGAGTTACAAATGCTACTTTGACTCCATCATTCTTCCAGGTACCTTTTGTTTGATTCGAATTTGTTAATCTGATTTCATGCTCTCAAGTTTCTAGGGTTTTGTGCATAAGTGTTTGCATTTCTCCTTTGAAGCTTCATTTAATGGTGAACCCTTGTCTAATCACATAAGGAAACCCATATTCCATCCCTCAATTGAGTCACTCGGTTGATGGATCTTGTTTTCCTAATGAACTAAAGTGTGAAATAGGTCCAAGTTCCATCTCACAAGAGGTGGATGCCTATTTCCCTTATGTTTAGATACTAATAGTGATATTCTCTTACATGTCACCTAGTCACTTTCTTGGATCAGTCACAACATGAAATTTTTCTTACATGCACATTACCACCCAAAGCAAGTGGGAAAGTGCATTTTGATGTGATTAAATTTAAAAACCTCCCCATCCAATAGATTTTTTCCCTTTGATGCACTTCATATAATCAAAAGAGTGACCAATCAAAAGGTCTCCATATCCAAGCAACCTTAATATTACACCCTATCTCTTAGTTACCATGTTACTTTTACCTTGTAAGTAAATATGATGATAAATATTTATTATAACTTTAATATGTTCAATAGGAGAATGAAATATTGAATATGCATTAAAGATGTTATTACTTTTGAAAGTATTATTACGTTCTATACTTATAGGAAATACGATGAGTAAATATGTATTGCAAATGATTTCTTTAATGATTTGATGATACAAATGATTTATGATGCAAAAATATTTCATGTGAGTGGATAACTACCTTTATGATGCACTGAGTTGTATGAAAGAAGGGTTCAAGTCCTTAGGCACGAGAGGGGTAGTATCTCTTAGGAGAAGAGATTGGTCTAGTAACCCTTAATGAGCCTAACTGAGCATTCACACACTCACACCCTAGAGTTGGTCTAGTCGAGTTAGTTCCTGAAATCAGGTAGGTAACCTTTGATTATGGTTTAGGGATGATTTATTGTGGTATGTGGTTTTAGTCTTTGAATGTTCCTATTTGGAGTTATGAGATTGAGTATTTATATTGAGTGAAATTTCTTCTTTCAATGTTCATATTTGTATATAATCAACGAGGCATACACATTGAATGTATATATGTATATATACATGCATATATAACTCATACATGTGAGTATATGTGTGCATGAATGTATGTAGGTATGTATGTACCTACACATGCTCATGAATGCATAACCCATATGCATGGGAGTATTGTTTGGAAAAATGCGACATGTATATATCTATATATACACATTTAATGTATACATATGTCAATTGATGAGTACGTAAATGTATGTGTTGAATAATTATTATCAAAATAATGATGTATATATGATATATGCATATATACACATTAATGTAAATGTATATAATTGTGTTAAAGGAAACATGTATGCATATACTATAGTGAAAAAAATTGTATGCTCTTGGAAATGGAGCAATTCCTCACATAATTTGGGAATAATTAATGGTAAAATAAGCCTAATGTTTCCTTTAATCTAGTATTGTAATGTGTTGTACACATTCACATTGGATTCAGGGCCTTTTTAAGCTAAATAAACCTAACTTTTTCTTAATTTAGTGTTGTAAAGTGTATTTATTTTCACCTTCACATTAAATTTAGGAGACTTGTAAACTAAATGGACCCAATCTAGTGTTGTAATGTGTTGTACACATTCACATGGGATTTAGGCCCCTTTTGAGCTAAATAGACCCAATTTTGCCTTAATTTAATGTTGTAAAGTATATTCATTTACACTTTCACATTGAATTTTCGGCCCTCTTGCATTTATGACCTTTATATCATCATTAATAGGCCCCTAAGACCTTGATTATGCATCCTAAGGAATATTTTAACCAAAATCCCGACATAGACCTCATATAAACTTAATTTCTTGACTCCTTGAGATTCTCTCTCTTCAAAAAGTCCTTGTGAGATCCATACACCACCTTGGGTATACGAGTCCCATCCAAGTGGGACCCATACACTACAAGTGGTGTATGAGTCCCGTTTGACCTATTTCTAAGGTTTTGAGGAGGAAAAACTAGGTTTTAAGTTCAAATTTCATGTATGTCTACCTCTAGGATCTAGTACATGGAATATTAAATGGATTTCCTATATAAATTATCTTTCAAACCATTATTTCATAGGGCCTACATGTTATCAATTCAAGCATTCAAGAGTTAAGAATTCCAAGGCTTTACAAGATCATCTGGAGAGCATTCAAGATCATTTTTAAGCCATTCAAGGGTAGAATTCTTCATCAATTGTTGCAGAAATTGAAGATTCATCTTCATGTCATGGATATCAAGCATCAAGAATGTTATTGAGCTAGTGTTGTGATGTAGCATTGAAGATCCAAGATCAAGCATTGTTCTACACCTATTGTCAAGATCAAGATCTACATCCTTCATGGCCATTACATGTTGAGTTGCAGATTTACAAGACGTCATTTACAAGGAATCATTCAAGGTATCATTGTCCATGATTTATGTTCTTTGTTTCATGTTCCATGCCTCCATTTCATTATCTCATTATTTGGTTTAATTACCTACAAGGAGTTTGACCAAGGCAAAACCCTATTCCCTAACAATCAACATTGTTTCTCTCTCTCTCTCTCTTTGTGTGATTATAGATCTAGGTGCTTTGATGACTTGAATTTCCTTTGAAGATTAGGTTGCAATGTTGAAATAAGTTGTCAAGTTATCACAAGGTTTTCATCTTCACAAAAAAGTCACCTATAACTCTAAAATCTGGGTTTCAGATCTAGAAATCAACTGGGAAGGACAAAGTAAACATTGAAAACTAGATCCATAATTTGAAGTTCCAGAAAACCTTAACTGGACTCATACACCAATCTTGGTGTATGAGTCTTAGTTTAGGTAATTTTGTAAATTTTGGCAGTTTTAGATACCCTTTTTCCAAAAAATTAGTTCCTGCATAGAAACCCAAATCTAGGAATGATACGCCTAGACTATCATATGAGTCTTAGTAGGCCTAAATTTTAGGTTATTTAGCATTTTAGGCCTCCATTCAAGTTCTCTTAGGTTTCCAAGTGCTCCTTTGTACTTTTCCAACTTGCTACTATGACTTATTTGCATTTATAGTTCATTTAGTGAGTGTTTATGCATCATTGAATTCAATCATTAGATCTTAAATTTCATACATTTTCCAAGCCCTAGCTTGGTGGTGAATCCTCTTGTAATATTAAATCATACCCTAGGACACCCTATTGTAAGATCTCTTTCCCCTACTTCATCCTTGGATTGAGATCTCTAGGGTTTCCTTGAATGTGGAACATAGAAAGTTTGTTTCCCTAGGTCATAAACCCTAGCGATGACAATTTTCTATCTCACATATACATTAATGTATATATATGTCTGATCATTTCATTATATGTTTATGTATATATATCAATTTTCAAATAATAAAAATAATAATCATGTGAATATATATCAATATATATAAATATATGTATATGTATGTATTGAGGACATAATATATATATATGTATATACATATATATATATATATATGATTTCATATATTAATAATATATACATAATATATGGTATGTATTTAAAATAGTTTAAGAAGGGCGCATATATATAGCAGTTGATTGGCATATTAAAATGCTATGAAATAGGACAAAGTGCAATAATATAGCACTAAAATATGTTAATACCTTGGAAAAGTTTATAACCAATGGGAGCAAGAGAATCTGTAATCACTAACAATAGATAAAATATTCCAAGTTAGCCATTGTTAGAACTCAAATAAACCACTCCCTATAAAATTCATTTGAACAAAAGAATAATGGAAACAAAGCAACAAGCAAGCAAAACACAATGAAACATTATTCTAATGATCAAACCAACACTTTATAGGGAGACTGGTGCTTCTTTGATGTGGAAAGAAGCCTTTTCCCAATCCCTTGTTAAGCTCTTGATGATGGAGATGTGTGATTCTTGACTATAATGAAATTGCTATGGATTGTGGATCAAATGCCTAAGATTGGTGGACAAGATTGTGAAGGATTAATACAATAGAGGAGGCCTCTATTTATAAGAAAGTATGATGGAGGATTGAAGAATATGGAGGATGTGGGACAAAACATGAGCCAATGACAAGATTCCACTTGTCAAGTTGTGAGAGGACCAAGGTTGTGCACATTTTGATCAATGTTCCAAAGAGGGGGAGATTTGAAATTCAAAAGATGGCTTGTTGGAGGGAGAAGAAAGAGTCTTAAATGCCAAGTGGGAGACATGTAAGAGACAATGTAAGAGGAGTTAATGCTATGTTGGAGGAAAAAAAATTTGGGAGGTAGATTTGAAATGGAGGAATATTCCACTTGAGATTCCTTTTTTGAATGAAAAAGAGGAATTAATAAATCAATTAAATTGATTTATGTGCACAAGTTGCAAAAGCTAGAGAAAAGAGGATTAGTGTTAGAAGTTAATTAGGATTTAATTAACTTTAGATAGAGATTAGTTGACATGACATTTGATTTAGATTTTTGGATTTATTTAAATCAAACGGGAGGAAATAATGGACATTAGTAATTTAATTAAATACATTTGATTTAATTAAATGAAGAAACTTTAGGAGATAAATTAAATAAAAATTGGTTTGTTTAATTTAAGAATGGTGACTTAGGATTTACTTAAACAAAAGATGATTTATTTAATTAAAGAGGGAAAATGATGATAAAGGGATGATTAAGGACGACATGGAATTAGTGAATCTGGATTAGATGCATGATGTCAATTTTGCATGTCTACATTTTTCCCCTCTTTGAAGCAATGTACCTACTGCGTTGGTTCAAAGAATAAACTTGCCGAGATCAAAATTAAAAAAAATATGATTTTTTTGGATGCCCTAGCAAAAATAATTATACCGGTACATTGCCCCCTCGAGAGATCGAGCGAAAAAGTTTTATTTGAAGGTCGATCTTGCGAGAAAGAGGCTCAAGATGGACATATGGATGGTTATGATGATGATACAAATGAGATGGTTTTAAGATGCTTAGAATAACCAATCTATATTACCCTAAACAACTTAAAATGATGATGCAATGCATGTGAGATGGATGAGATGAATGATGCCTATATGGTTATGCAATGGATGTTTTATGCAAATGTATGGTTTATGAGATGCTTAGACTAACAAATCTATATTATGTGATGATGAAAATGCATGTGAATGATATGCAACATGTTGAGGGTTTGTGGATGCAGGATGGATGCACTGGCGATGATGATTAACTATCCTAGTATGATGTTAGCGCAAAAAAGAAGAAATGAGATGATGACAAGTGGATTCAACAAGCCAACTTTATTAGAGATGATGATGAGAGATGGATGATTTTCTTATCAAGAATTGGGTCTTTAAAAGGGCTACTTACCTTATGTTTGATAACACACATAGGCATGATGCATCAAGGTATAAAGAAATAGGATGGCGTTGCACCTAGTGTGATGGAATTTGACTTGAAAATAAGATAGAAGTGCTCCTATTCACACCTGACATACAAAACCTTATTGAAAATATAGTTCAAATATGTCAAATATCTCAGACCAAAACATAGAAAAGTAAGCCTTCCTATGTGGTCAACAAGAAACTTAAAACACCCTCCCTACAAACCAAACAAAGTACGCATGACCAAGGTTATATTACAAGAATATCCAACAAGCACAATAGATAAAAGATAATGATCATTTCCCCATTCCTTTCTCTCTAAATCCTTTCATTTGGGACATCATCAAGAGGTCATCAAAATGAGCGCAATAAGATAAGTCAAAAGACAAAGATAAAGTAAATAAACAAGCTAATGTTCTTCATACCGCTAGCCAAGACTAAACTACGGTGATGCCTGATGTTGATGTCCATTGTAGGAAGGATGCATCCTACGACGTGATGATATTAGATGATTGATTTGGGACTGATTGGATGATAGGATATTGACACAAAGAGTTGACCAACTTGTTTACGTATTGACCTAGACTCGAGACCTTGACGTTTGAGTTTTGAATTTTAACCTGCTAGACTTGTTTCCAACTATTTCACCAAAGGTTGAAGATGGCGATTGATTTATTATGAGTGATGCTTATTGCAGGTGAAAGCGAGATGAGACCGATGGATTTTTTTAAATATTTGGATGTTTTTGATGTTTTCTGAACTATTTTGAGGTTGTTTTTTTGGTATTTTCAAGATTTTACAAATGTTTTGATCTTTCAAATTTTCAAGTGTTTTGGGGTTTTCTGAGATTTTATGAATGTTTTTGGATTTTGTGTCTTGGGGGATGATCAAATATTAGTCTTACCTATGTTTAAGCTCAGAGATGACGTAGTTTAGATAACATGTTTTTCATTTTTTTTGACTTTTTTTCCTATTTTTGGATTTTCACATGATTTTGACGATTTGGATATGGATATGTGTGATGATATCAGTGCTCTGTTTGGCATTTTGTTGAAAATGAAGCTAAGGTTGATTGATCAGATCAATGGATTGATAATGATAACATTGTTGAGGATACACAACAATGCAAGGATAGTGTTAAGCAACACGAGAATTAGTATGGATAACCCAAGATGATGAGGGATTGATGATGATAACATTGTCGAGGATACACAACAATGCAAGGATAGTGTTAAGCAACAAAAGGATTGGGAAGGATATCCCAAGACGATGGATTGATTGGATTTGATTGATCAGGATTGATGAAGGTTGGTTTGGAACAAAAGTTGGTTTTGGATTATTTGATGTGATGTTGAAGCACACATTAGATGCAACTGATATTGATTGTTTGGATTGATGTTCGATGAAAGATAAAGCTTGATAGGGAACATATTTTTGTCAAAATATTCCATGGACTAGTGATTTGGATTCTTACTCACAAGTGCTTTGAGCAATTTGATTTCATTTTTTCCAATATTTAGATCACCACATAAGTTGGAGGATATAGATCAAGATTTATTCCTGAAGCAAGATGTAAATATTTTCCCCCAGTGTCTAGCAATGTATGGAATGCCACAAATGGATACCTTGATAGGTGTGTGGATAGATGGATATGGTAAGCATGCAGAAGATGCCAAGGATTATTTTGTGATAATATAAGGTGTTTGAATGGAGGAATGCTCATTTGGATAGTGCTTCATGGCTCATATAATGCTAGGTAGGATAGGATCAGTGAAACTGACCCATGTTAAGATGTTTACCATAAGTAGGTGTAAAGTATGCACCAAAGTTCATCAAGATCAAGATAATATGGAAGATGTATGGCAATGGGTTGGATAAATGGTTCATGGATGAATGGATTTATTATGGATGGGATGAGATACTTTCACTTGAACTGGTGTGCATAGATGCTCGATTCTAAACATGATGCCTGCTTGTCAGGTTTTCATCATGGTACCTGCCAAAGCGCCACCGTAGTGGTTTTCACTAGAGGATGATTTTTTTCTTTACTATTTTTCAATCCTTTTTCTAATTTTTTTGGATTTTCATATTTTTTTATTTTTTTATTTTTCTAAAAGATTTTAAGCTCATGCTAAATCACCTTGTGGTGTTGATGCAGATGCCCCTGTTACAATGTGCCATCGATATCCTACTTGAAGAAGCTACTTTTCCAAGATACGTGCACTTGAATACAACTTTTGGGATTCCTGATCTGCTTTGTTGATACTGGAGTTAACTTTTTCTTTGTATGCACATCACAATAGAGTACATTTTGAATCCTTATGATGAAGGGTGTCTGCCAATACATGGTAAATGTGAGAATTGGATATCATGCGTGGAAGCGTGGATGGAGTGTGTTTAGGAATAAAAGATGGATTGTTTGATAGTTTGGAACCTTTGACTCTCCAAACTTGGGAAGATGAGCAATGATGGATGGATATGGAAGTGTGTATGGAATTAGGACCGACTACTGGATATACCCTGTACATTGCTTGAGAAGCCTTATTTTGCTTTTGTGGACATCTTTGATGGATACATTTCCCTTTTTGATTTTTTCCCATAGTTTCTTTGACTAATGGAGTTTGATAAGGATCATCTTTCTTTATATTCTTTGGTATCCATGTGTATTTGATTTGTCCATTATGCTTCTCAACTTCTTTTGCTTTGATGATGTTCTTCTTGCCTTGATTCACATATTTCTTTTGATATTGGTCCCAATTTGTGGATGGGGTGATGGGTGGATGAAGATTCATGATGTGGTTGGTTGTAGTATTGGCATCGGTTTCATCATAAGGATTCTTCATGCTCCCTATGTTGACATTTTCTTGAGACATAGTTGCCCCTAGTATGGTGATAGTAGCACCTTTGTTCCTTGATTCTACTTGTTTTGAGTTGTCTTGTTCATTAAGCATTCTATGATAAATGACCATTGTAGATGACGTTATTTCAATTTTCTGCTCTGTTGACTCTGTAATATCCTATTATGTCTGACCTATTTTCTTGAGTGGATAATGCATGATGTCCTCAGTCTGAATTTGGGATATATCTGATCCTGATGTAAACAAATCAGTTTGACTATAGGAATCAATAACCTACTATTTTTGTGTAATAATGTTAGGAGTAAAGGAATCCTATTCTGAATGAAGATCATCTCCACATCCATCCAAAGAAGCATCTCATGGGTAGATGGAGGAGTATGTGGTATGTGGATATGATCATCATTTGTGACATCTTGTATAGATAGGAGAATGTCCATTAGATCATTTTAGTATCTTGGAGATACGAATTCTTGATCTTGAATGATTTCATAATTGCTTTCAACATGCTTTGGATCAAGTTCTTACATGGGTCAGTTTCAAAGGATGGATTGCTTACAAAGGGTTCTTGGATATCTTCATTAGGCATGGGAAGTGGCTCAATATACTCTTGATCTTTGAGTGAACTTGGATCAAATTTTGAGTTGAAGATTCATTCAATTTCTACAACCATGAGGTCGAAGGATGTCAATATGTCTTGGAAAGGACCATTGCTAGACTTTGGTGAAAGATCTTGATCATGCTTTGGGATAAATTCTTGAGATATGTCCTCTAACTCATTAGGTGATGTAGAGACATTTTCAACATGATTAATGGTAGATGGATCAAGAAGTGGATTTTTAAGTATGTTGAGTTGATCATTGGATTAGGTGGAAATATCTTCAAGGTGCTCATTGATGGATAGATCTTGATCATTATTTTCAACAATTGTGGTGGAGAGATTGTCACTGCTATCACTAGTGGTTGAATCCTAATCATTTTCCCCAATAGTTATTATTTTTTGATCAATAAGGTCTTGGATGATATTTTTGAGTTGAATACAACTTGATGTTGCATGTTCCTTTACTTTGTGAAAATCACAAAGGTGCTTCTTGTTATACCCTAGTGGTTTAACTAGGGGTTCTTGATAGTTCCTATAGATGGGGATTTTGATGTGATTTTCTTGTACCAATTATTGCATGACTGATTGGATTGGTCTCCCAAGTGGTGTATATTTTCATTTGTTACCTTGTGAGGTTTTCACTTTAAATTTCCCTTGTGATGATTGATTTTGGAGATGTGGTGATTGAACTTGGTGCAATGAAGCAATTTGATCTAGAAAAATTTGATCTTGATTTTGATCTTGACACCCTTGATATAGTTGATTTGGCTTTTGTTCAAACAGATTTGGAATGTACACTTGTGTTTTTTGTAAGGGATCATGGACAAATTGATTTTGGACAATGTCCTGATTTGGGATGATGTTCAAATTTGTCATTATAGGTTGAAATTGAACATTGTTGTGGTTGGAAATCACATTGCCTTGATTTAGGTAACTTTGATTTTTCATGGTGTTACCTTGACTTGGATCAATACATGGAGTCATTAACATATTGTTAGGACTTTGAAAAAAAATTACGATTCACAAACATATCTATCCCAAAGTTTACCAAGTGTGGATTTGAAATGTTCATGCTAGGTAAACTTGTACTTGGTATATTCACATTTTGCATGTATGGATTTGGTGGGATGATGTTGTTTTGTTGAAGACTCATGCATTAAGTGTTTGGTTGATAGATTTATAGGTTTGGAATTTTATTTAAATCTTCCATAGGGAAAGGTGTTCCAAGATTTGGATTGGGCATACTCACATTTGTTGTACCATTGAGGTTCGTAGGAGATAATGATCCCATGTATAGATTGTATAAATATGAGTTTTGATAATCAATTGGTTTTGTAAGGCTTTGATAGTTTGGTTGATTTGGATTGCTCATGATGTATGAATCAAGTTTATATTCCATGTTATTCTTGTGTTTTGACCTTGTTGATCTCTAAGGAATTTAGGACCAATGATGAGATGAAGGATGAAAAGGGTGAATGATATAGGTGTTGAATTTTTTGGAACTTTGGATCAATGCTAGACTTTAGGATTTGATTTTGATTGGCTTGATTGGATAATGAACTTTGTGAATCCCAAGATGTTAGATGTTATCTTAGGATGAACTCATTCAAAAGGGTGATAATTTAACTATGTGAGGAAGGATTCATCCACACACACCTAACTAAAAAAATGATTTTGATTTGGTTTAAGGATTTTCCCAAGTCTATATAATGATGTTCCCAAAGCTCTAAATTTGTTTGTGAGATGGAGATGATAAATGTTTGGATGAATGAAGTGTTTGAATTGATCCTAAATTAACCTAACAAAAACCTTGTTTACAAGACCAAGATATTGAAGAACATGCTTTTCCCTAAGAATAGTTCAAACCAAAAGACCAATGTTTTGCTTGGAAGACCATAAGACAAAAGATAAAAAGCACATGTGTGGGGTCCAATTGATTTTTATCTTTTCTTAGTGAATTATTTTTACCACAAACAATTCTTGATTAGGTTTTCAAACTAGATGTCCAATGTCCCAACTTCTTCTCACCCAACAAAGTCCATTATGTGGAAATCAAGGAAATTAAGGCAAAGGTTCCCTATTGTTGATTTTAGTGAGAAAATTGAGATGTAAATTCAAATGGCTAGAAGCCTCTAAGGATAGAATCCCTAAGACAAGCAATAACACTTGAATTTTGTCAAAGGTATTTGCTTCCTAAAGGGTTTGAAATTTGATGGTCATGTTTGAATGTTTGTTTTCCAATGTTTAAGATCAATCAAAGTGTTTTGATTCTAAGAACATGCACAACCCTATGGATATTTGAGACAATATTTGTTGAGTCCCCACCTGGATAAGTCTAGCTATGCCTACTTTCAGTGGATGGTTAGATGCTTGACCACATAGGCTCCCCCTTACAATGAACTGGCTTCTTGGGTCAACCAAGCATCAGTACCCATAAATCTCCCATGGAATACTTTCCATCTCTACTAAAAGCCATTAAAGTGTGGGGCGGCTTGAAAATGACCATTCTTGCACCAACAAATAGATAAGGATTTTGGCCTTTTAAAACAAGGGGTTTTAATGCTGGCATTTTGTTCATGGGGGATCATCCATATGACAAGAGACCATTGTTTCCCTTCTCGTCAGAACAATCCTTGTGATACTTTCCTTATCTCAAGTACCCATAGTTATATACTGGTTGGAAGTTGCTTGGCTTTAGCCTGTTCCTGGTTGGGTCATTCCCTTGGCTAATTACGTTTTCCCACAAGGAAGGCCCTCTAAGATAAACAAAAGTGAGCAAACATATTTGTAGTTCAATTGATCTTTGTTGAGAAACAAAGAGAGAACACATGCAATATGTTTCACTCACACTCACAAGATTTGTTCAATTTTAGGATCCAAATTGAAGTGTGTAGGAAATCACTTACATAGATCAATATCACCAAAATCCTTTTGATTCTCAAGATCGTCATGAGGCGCGAGAGAAGTGCATACATCTTTTTGATGATATTATTTTGGGTAAGTGAATACAAAAACAAAGATGCACATGTTCATTTTAAATCCTCAAAGAAATGATTTGATTCTTTTTAAAGCACCAAAACAAAAGATGAAAGTTGTTTGTTCAATTGTTAACCTTAAAAAAAATCTAGTAAGTTTTCCTAAAGTTCTTTTTAACCCCTTGTAGAAAAAATGAAAACTTTTGTAGTGTTCTTTTTAGAATCCAAAAAGATGAGAGTTGGTCTAAAACAGAAAATTAAAGCATAGAATGGAAGCTCTAAGAATTTAAAAATTCTTGGTCAATCTCAAGTTTAATGTCCAATTCTCTTTAACTCTAAGATTCTTCAAAGATTGCTTCTTGCAAGTTCCTTGTGCAAACAAAATCACTACAAGATAAAAAAGATAAAAAATGTGAAGATCAAGTTATTAATTAAACTCATCTTAAGCATTAACTTAAAATAATAGAACAATTTTAAATGAAAAGACTAACGATTTTTGAACTAAAAAAAAAGTATTAATAAGAATCCTGCTTTCCTTAGACTTTAAAGCAAATACTAGTCAGAACTAGACAGTTTTCTAACAAAGATGAAATCCTCTCTTGCTGATAATTTAATCCCAACAAAGTAAGATTCTGCATGAAAAGTTTCTGTAAAGATATAAATCATCAAAAAATTTAGAACCCCTCCAAACTAGGAATAAAAAAAACAATCTTCAACAGTAGCAAGATCTTGATATAAACACGTCCCCATCTCTAATCACATTCAAACCTAATTCATGAACATTCACATCATGGGGAATTATTTCAATCCTTCTTCTATTACAAACAATTTACCTTCAATAATGCTTTTCATGAACAATTTAATTCTAAATAATGCACATTCACATCATGAGGAATTCTTTCAATCCTGCTTCCCTTACAAACATTTTTTTGTCAACATTGTTTATATGATCCAATTGATGATTGGGGTATCTATCTCCAAGAATGCCCACTGATTAGAAAGCTTTTTTATTGATCCAAAAATTAGTAGATTTGCTAGAGCACGAGATTCTTTTGTACTTTATAATATTGTCAAATAACTTGTGATTCACTGCAAGAAAGTTTAGATATTTTGGCCCTTGTTTTGGCATAAATTGCATTGATTAGACAGTGATTGCCCATCAATAATACCATTGCTAAAAGACAACACAAGTGACTGAAACTGGGATTCTCTACTTGGAGAATGCTACAAATAATGGATCTATCAAATTTTGAAAAAGCATCCAACGCAATGTATTCAAGAACAAGAGTCTTGATGGAGAGTATTCACAACTCTATATTAGAAAAGGAAAGAGAAAAGATACTTTCTAATAAAATTTAATTAGCAGGTGTAAAACCAAATTCTTCAATGATTGCAGGACTATGCAAAGATTTGTTAAAAAGGTGCTAAGAAAGTTTCTAGCAAATTCTATTAGCAAGTTGTACAAAGAAGACAAAGAATAAATGCTTTTAAAAACTTTCAATCAAATGCATTTGGCAGGTACAAAGTTGTGCAGTAATGGTATTTGGAGAGATTTCCACGTAAATGTGAATGGCAGGTGTAAAGTCGAATTCTCAACCTTATAGTTGCTTATATGTGCTTGTTAAACTAACCAAAGTTTACAAATTTTCTACCCAGTCAAAAGTTCAGACAAAACAAACCATACGCATTAGCCTTGTTCAAAAGCAGACCAAATTACTCACATTTGTGACAACGTGCCAAAAAAAACACCTATTATAATGGTTCTTTCTTTTTGTTGATGGTGTCTTATCACAAGGTGAACTAAATGCACTCTGAGGGGAGGATTTTGAAGTTGACACGTAAATTTTTTAATTCCCTCTTGAAGGGATGTGATGGTAGGGGGTTTGAGAACATGCCAAGCCCTTTAGGAAGGCGTTAGCTCTTTTCTTACCAGCCATTGCACTAACAGATGGCTTCTGATGGTGATAGGTCAGTGACCACAGATCAATGCCTTTATGATGTTGTCACCATCTATCTTGACAAAGAGGGTTTGGACTCTTCCACTTCAACTGGCTATAGTGAATGACATATCACTTTTTTGCTCGCATTCATGAATTTTAAACCAAATAAATTTTCATTTGAATCAAGCTCATTATGAATACGTGGATGGGTAAAAAAAAATGTGGCAGAATTAAAAGTGATTGACTGTTTTAAGAAAGCTAGCGAATAATGCAAAATTACACAGGGTCAGCAACTTCAGCATCAAATGATGTAAACACAAGAATATGCACAAATTCCAATAGTATACAATGTAAACACAAGAATCTATTGTGAAAGATAGAATAGATTTGGGTCAATTTTTGTCTACAATGGGATCGAATTTTATACTACCATGGCTGCAAGAGTGCTCCCATCAGCCCTACAGACTATTAAGTTTGCACCCTTTATCTAGTTTGAAAGATAGATAAATTGCAAAAGCATATAGATTGCCAGGCCTTTCAAACACAACTTCAATGCTTGCACAAAAGCATTAATGAGAGTAAATGAAAGAATCCCTACTCACCAATGATATTGTGCCTACATAATTGCACGTCTATTTACCTTTCACTTCTCCCATTTTGGGAAGCAACAATCTTAAATGATAAGACTATTTAAGAAAATCATGCTGACACCTTCTCCTATAGTGTCAAGATCATACTAAATGCACCAAATAGATTAAAAATATATATTTAAAAACATCAAGCAAAGGATTTATAGCATGTAAAATCTACAGTATCTGCAAGAAGTAACGCTTGATACTGACAATGTTAAAAGCTTTGAATACCTTCCAGTGTTTGTTAGATTGTTAGGCATATATGCAAAATGTGGAAGCATTGACTAGACACCTTGGTTGACATGCATCTGAAATATGGAGACAAAGATGAGGTAGTGGGTTGTTTTCTTGGTGAAATGCATAACAGAGGATCTCAAAGAGTTATGGTCTCATTGAATGCCATGATTACTGGATATGCACCAACAACGATTTTTAAAAAAAGAATGATTGAAATTTTTTTTTAACCAAATGCATTTGGTGAGTTTAAAGCCAATATTGGCTAGCGACCTCACAGTGTTAACTTAATAGTTTACATGGTTGATAGAGTTTACAAATAGATAAATCTACATTCTTCAAACTGCATACTTGAGATTGGTAATGGGATTAGTTTAAAGATAGAGTATGCAGATTTAAAGATAAATTTATGTATTAGATCCCTATCACAAGGACTATGAGATATTTAAATAGGAGCATAAACAAAACCAAATATACATGCGTACAAAATCTATAAATATTAGAAGGCATTTAATCAAGTTTGAAATCCTTCCAATGCCGAAAAGTCATAATACAATTATTACAAGTATGAAATTAAAGCAAATCCTTAAGTTTGAAATCGGCCCCACGGTGGGTGCCAAAATGTGATCAAGAGAGTCTGTAGTCACTAACAATAGATAAAATATTCCAAGTTAGCCATTGTTAGAACTCAAATAAACCACTCCCTATAGAATTCATTTGAACAAAAGAATAATGGAAACAAAGCAACAAGCAAGTAAAATACAATGAAACATTATTCTAATGATCAAACCAACACTTTATATGGGGATTAGTGCTTCTTTGATGTGGAAAGAATCCCTTTCCCAATCCCTTGATAAGCTCTTGATGATGGAGATGTGTGATTATTGACTATAATGAAATTGTTATGGATTATGGATCAAACTCCTAAGATTGGTAGAGAAGATTGTGGAGGATTAATACAATAGAGGAGGCCTCTATTTATAAGAAAGTATGATGGAGGATTGAATAACATGGAGGATGTGGGACAAAACATGAACCAATGACAAGATGCCACTTGTCAAGATGTGAGAGGATGAAGGTTGTGCACATTTTAATCAATGTACCAAAGAGGGGGAGATTTGAAATTCAAAATATGGCTTGTTGGAGGGAGAAGAAAGAGTCTTAAATGCCAAGTGGGAGACATGTAAGAGACAATGTAAGAGGAGTTAATGCTATGTTGGAGGACAAGACATTTGGGAGGGAGATTTGAGATGGAGGAATATTCCACTTGAGATGCCTTTTTTTGAATGAAAATGAGGAATTCATAAATTAATTAAATTGATTTATGTGCACAAGTTGCAAAAGCTAGAGAAAAGAGGATTAGTGTTAGAAGTTAATCAGGATTTAATTAACTTTAGATGGAGATTAGTTAACATGACATTTGATTTAGAATTTTGGATTTATTTAAATCAAATGGGAGGAAATAATGGACATTAGTAATTTAATTAAATACATTTGATTTAATTAAATGAAGAAACTTTAGGAGATAAATTAAATAAAAATTGGTTTGTTTAATTTAAGAATGATGACTTAGGATTTAATTAAACAAAAGATGATTTATTTAATTAAAGAGGGAAAATGATGATAAAGGAATGATTAAGGACGACATGGAATTAGTGAATCTGGATTAGATGCATGATGTGAATTTTGCATGTCTACAACCAACACAAGAATAAGTCAAAAGACTTAGCGCAAGGAAGCAAGAATAAGGTTTATGCATTGTAAGAGAATAAATACATATTTTAAGCAAGTGGAAATAGTCTTATATGTTTTGTTATATTGCAAGATGAGGAATAAGTCAATGAATTTAGAACATCGTATAGAGAGGGTGAGTTTTAATGAATATACCAGTGCATAAGTTATCCTTTATTGAGTGCAATTTGAAGTTTAGGTGCATATAACACTACCATATGAGATAAATAGTCAAAGATTTATGTGTTGCACCATAATGTGTTGTAAAAAAGGATTCAATGCATTTCTAACCTTATAACCTATGCATAAAGAAAATGTAAGACCAAGTCAAAAAAAAGAACAAAGGATTGAAGAGTTTGGATGTTGTGTAGATGTTTTAGAAGGAATTAAATGTTGTTTGGAAACCTTTGGAATATCTCAAATCCTATGCTAAGTTTGTGGAACCAAACATAAGGGGTGGTGCCATATTTACTAGTGTTTGGAATGTAAAAGAAGTCTTTGAAATGCAAATAAGCCTAAAAATAGTATTTCAACTTAGTGAAGTGCAAACTTGGGAGAATTTTGTAAAGGAATCTAAGTTAGGAAACTTGTTTTAAGCTTGATGTCCCATATATCAAGTCGACTCAGCCATATAAATGGTGAGGACTGTGATGTGTTGCAAACTTGTGTGTTATACTAACGAGTCATTGCATGAGGTTAGAAAGGGGGTAGAAATACTAACTTATTTGTAGCCTTTGGTTGCTCACAAATTAGTATGAATATAGATTCTCATTCTACCAATTTCTACAATTATCATTCTAATTATCTTGATATTATTTTGTTGTGATTTCTGAGTAAGTGAGTTGAGAGATTGTGAGTTGAGAGTTTTTTCTGTGTCATATTTGTGATTATTTGTGAGAGTTAGTGAGAAGTTAAAAGAGGGAAATCAAGTTGACCTTGGAGGAAGTATCAAGCAAGCTTGAAGAATAGACCAAGGAAAGGAGTTAAATCGATTGGAGCATTATACATGCATGCTAGTTTCTATACCATTGTCATTTATGTTGGAAAGGTTAATTAGTTTTGTTCTATGTTGGAAAAGATTACTTTTGAATATGGTGTGATGTTTGTATATGATTGCATGTTCTTGGTTGTGCATTATGTTGTAGAACCTATCTTATTAGTTATCTTTGTATGTACCATATATAAGGGAATTTCTATGAATGTGAAGTATTGATACTATATGTAATCATCAACACTACAAGCAGTTTGTCTATGCTAGACATATTGTCATCGATAGGAAATGAATTCATGCAATCCATATTGATAATTTATACTTAATTGATAACTTGATCATTAAATTACTCTGATTTAAACTCTAAGTTGAGAAAAATCTACTTGGTTGGGATGTTTACTTGATTATTGATTAAAGCACTAGGTTGGGATTAACCTATATAATCAGATTGATCACTTGATTGTTGATTTTATCTTTGGTTGAAGACCTTTATTCTTGAAGATTATACCTTTGATTAAGGTCATTTATTGATGAGGTTATACTTTTGATAGAATTCATTTCTTTTTTAAATTGATTGAAGTCATTTATTGAAGAAATTATACTTTTGATGAGATTCATTATTGTTGTGATATACTCTTGATTAGAGACATTTATTGTTGACATTGTACTTTTTGAAATATAGTCATTTGATTTTGTGAGATTATGATTATCATATGGTTGAATAGGTTATTCCAAGGGTTGTGATAATCAATGGGAAAGGGGATAACCTATGTATTTTAAGATACTTGGTAGTAAAGTAATTTTTGTTTATAAGATGTTAAGTGGGTTATTCATGGGATTTGTTTGATCCATGGGAAAGGGGGTAACCTAGGTATAGAGTATGAATGGTCATTAAAACCAAAATCAAGCTAGGAAGGTGGGTGAACATGTGACGTCCATTCTAAGTTCAAGGTGATGGAAACTTTGGCCAAAGTAGTGTAAGTAGCCACTATTTACACTGTCGGTTTCACTATGATTCATGCTTACATACTAGGCTAGGATGTATATACCTGTAGGGTCTTAGCCACTGTATGTCAGTTCTAGAAACATATGGGACACAATACCAAGCTTAGAAAAGTCTATTATTATGAGGTTACCAAGCCAATCTCTCTGTTGAAAGGTAAGGCCATCTTACTAGTTAGGTAGATGTGCGGGGTGCCGCAGTAAGTCTGTTGTTGACAGAAAAGTGCTTGAGTGATGCTTCTCCTCATCAGTTGGCAGCCAATATTTGAGGGGGACTTCCTAAACTATTTGAACTTGTTACTCATAAACATGACCATCCCTTTTTAAAAAATACATATATATTACCTTTTTTCCTTAGCCATTTTAATTAAATTCGCGTTCGGGTGGTGTTTTGTTGTGTTTCTCGAACTCGGGCGAGGTTTTTGTCTGTTCATCAAACCTCTCATTTTGCTGCTTGTTCTATTGCATCTTTGGTTGAGCAGCAATTTTTTGGCTTTATTCAAACTTACCTTTCCTTTGAAAGTGGGTATGTGTGTGCAAATAACCCGTGTAAGAAATTGTTTTGTGCCAGGAGTTACCTGATAGCTTTCCCCACAAGATATGTCTATGAGCGATATTCTTTAAGCTATTTGGAACCTAAGCAATGTTTTGGTAAGTTATACGAACTACCCGTCTCACCGCCCAAAATATTTTCAATGATTGACGAAGTAGCAATGGGTTTAATTCACATAACCAGTGCATTGTACAAAAAAACAAACTAACATTTTCATATACAATATTCATGAACAAAAAAAAATGAAGCCATCCATACAAGAACACAAAGATACCAAAATGATATTTTATTTATGTATAAGTACATGTGTACATGGCATTGGCACTTCAAAATTGTTTGATTTGACTACAAAAAGTTCATATCGAGGAAAATGACAAAAAGAGACACTTTCATTCAAGCACACAGGGAAAACATTAGGACTCGAATGCCCTCAATCACAGTCTAGAGGTGTTCAACTTGGACAGGTGACAACAGGTTTGCATGCGAGTACAAGAACTACGTGAAGAGCCCCATATCATTTCTTACGATTCCTACACGAAGAAGAGTGATAGCTTCCTCTAGTGTCTCATCCTGAATAGCCGATGTTATACAAATGGTGTCTACTATCAGTCCATTTTGAGGATTGTTACTGAGCCCAGTGAAAGCCACATTGATGTGATGATGGAATCTAGGCTTTACTAGGCATTCCAATGCTCTTACACCACAGTCGTGGTGGCCAGAAGTCCTGATGACTATGTATATGAAATGCTCCAGCATGGTGGTGTTATGTATGTGTGCTCAAATCAAGAATGCTTCACCCAAAATGTTGCAAAGCACCTCTTTCGCCACCTCTCTTTGTATCGTGAAGACCTCCTTCAACTGATCTGATAAATGCCTGAACAGTGGACTACATTCGATCTCTTCCAAGACATGAAGTCATTTGAAGAATTGTTGTCACTCTAAGAGATCGCCATGTTAGATGCTACTGAATGATGAAGAAAGGTGACACTAACTGAATTTATAGAAGTTTGATTAGAAATTGGTGCTTTCTCCTAAGTTTGATGAGATGGCAACTCGGTCCCAATTTATGACTGATTTAAGCTAGTTTAAATTACATTTTCCCATCAAATAACATACATGTGCTATTGCTTGATATTCCCTTGATGTTGCATTAATTATTTGATTGTGTGAAAGGTCATTTGGTGATTGTTGAGATCAAGATCAATTTTTCTTGCCCAACGTCCATTCATTTTCCAGATTAATTATTCCAACTAATTTTAGTAGTTTTCAAGAAACAGTGGAGAAACAAGAAGACCACTAATTTAGTAATGGCTTTGGTGACTGTTTAGTGGGGTTGGTTTCACTATAAATTTGAAAGTGGAGAGAAAGATGGGATTCTTTGAATATACACCTGGTGGTGTTATCGAGAGGGATCTAGGCATTTATTTCAAACTATAATAGTTCATGATCTTTGTGTTATGAATTTAATGATATTCTTTGAATGTTGATCATTGTATTACGTGTGTGATATAGTTATGTCTTCTTTGTGAGATAATCTATAAGGTGTTCATTTATTAGAGTTTGATCTTATTTCTCTTGATTGGATGGTCATAGGCTTTTCAATCTTTGTGTTGATTGTTTATGGCTATGATTTATGCTTTCATGTTAGTTTCATATTTATAAACTAGCATTAGTTTCCTTTCCTGCTGATGCAGGCGCATCCAGTGGTGTAAGGGCAATCTTTTATCACCCAAAAATAATTAAATTTCAAGTTTCTCAGTTTTTAGATTTTTTAAATTTTTTGGATACCCTTTTCGTCATAATGAAATTCCCAATTTATGGTTTTATTTTCTATTCACGGGTTGAAAGATATTGCAGTTTTAGTTTCCCGATTTGCACCTAAAAATCTTCTGAGTTAGATTTGAGGCACTTAGAGCTCCCGGATCAGCCCCAAACTTGCCAAATTGGCGAGAAATTTTGAGCACGTTTTGACTTTGAGACCTTTCCAACGGGTTCAAACGGTTTGCAAATTGGAGTCCCGGATCAAAAGTTATGGCCCTGCGGTTGGCGACTTTCTAGAAGAATACAGTTGCAAATGCTCTTTTGAAATTTGAACTTCATGTTGTAAATTTTCGCACCAAACCGCCTAAACTCAAATTGAATGTTGTTTTGGCTCCAAACTAATGAGGAGCTTCTATTTATGGGTGGGTTTTCTAATTTTAGTAACTTCTTTAGACAAGTCGTATATTATAAAGGGTTATACCGTAGCTATCTCAGAATTTGCATGTGTTGTAGAACTTGGGATTTGAGATCCTCTGCATGTAAGAAGTTCCATTTTCTGAATAATAAAATTATTCTCTTGTTTGTGGGTTATTTTCTGTGTCTTGGGTTGTGCCCTCATCAAGTGGTATCAAAGCAGGTTTTCTTGAGCGTGTGGACAGATCGCTGATCGTGAGACAGTTCGCACTAGGACCATGGTTGTGGGTCAAGGTCAAGAAAAATGCCTCCAAGAGTGGTGCCTGGTAGGCGTGGTGGTGCCAAAGGTGGTCGAGGCAGAGATGCTCGGGTGGAAGAGATGCACCTGGGCAGCCTCCGTAGACAAGCTGGATGCGCAAGAGCACGCTGAGAAGAGGTTAAACTTAAGGAGAAAGGAGATGAAGGAGAGGAAGAAGAAGGTTCGATGGTGAAGAGGAAGAAGAAGGACCATCAAGACCAATGTGGCTAATAAGGTCCATTTCAAGATTGGGAAAAGACCCGCAGTAGAAGTCCCTGCCGCTCGCTGGAAGTCCGAATCCTAAGAGCTGATCGACTAGATCAACGAGCTAGAAGAATATTTTGAGTATGAGAAACAGAGGACCCAGATCGGGTTAAGTTTGCAAAAATGAAGCTGAAGGACCATGCCAGTATTTGGTGGAAAGAGGTCTAGTTGGAAAGAAATCTAAGAGGAAAAGGAAATATCACCAGATGGGATCGCATGGTAGAGAAACTGAAGAAGCAGTTCATACCAGTGGACTACGAGTTAGATCTGTTGAAGAAATTGCAAGGGTTGAAGCAAGGAAGTAGATCTATGAAAGAATATACTAAATATTTTCATAAGATAATTATCAAAACAGGTCACACAGAGGCCAATAAGGAGAAGGTAGCCCGATATCTTAATGGGTTATGACCAAGCATTCAGGAGGAGTTAAGCCTAGTCAGAATGACCACCATTGAGGATGTGTATCAATTTGCTCTGAAGGTGAAAGAGAAGATGAACAAAAGATTTGATGGCAAGCAAAAAGGATGAGGAGGTCAAAGCGGAAGGGGCAATGGAAGACCTTCAAGAAGCCAAAATGATGATGGAAAGAAAAGTAAAGATGTGGGTACCAGCCGAAGCCAAAGGAATGACAACTTCTACCGCCCTCATGATCAAAACAGTGGTGATCAAAGAGGTAGAGGATGAGGGAGATATGGACAAGGATATGGAAGAGGTGGTTTCAGAGGAATGTGTTTCCAGTGTGGTGAAGAAGGGCATCGAGCCTATGAATGTGCACAACACCAAGGAAGGGCAGACAAAAGGCTAGAAGGTCATGGAAGGGTTGCGCATGTAGATGAGGAGGCCCAATCTGAACATTCAGATGATGCTGAAAGGGGAGAAACCCTAGTGATTAGGAGAGCCCTAGTGGATCGAGGAAAAGGAACCAATAAAGGAAGAATCTATTTTGCACAAGGCAAGTGTGAAGGGAAAATGTTGTGATGTCATTATTGACGGTGGGAGCAATCATAACTGGGTGTCGAGGAGATAGTCACAGTTGAAGCTGGGTGGAGAGGCACCATCAAGATCGGATTGCCCTGGGCGTAAAAAAAAGACCGCCAAAGTTTTGGTCAATGAGCAAAGGCCTAGTAAAGTTCAAGATCGGGAGCTACCATGATGAGGTACTCTGTGATATCATCCCCATGGATGCATGTCACATGTTGTTGGGGAGGCCATGGCAGTTCGATAGGCAAGCTATACATGATGGCCATGCAAACATTTATTCCTTGACAAAGGATGGGGTTCGTCATAAATTGAAACCCCTGAAGGAGACCGAAGAAAAGGTATGCAATAGTGCTAGAATTTGTTATGTAGATGGAAGAAAAAATTTAGAAGGTATGAAGCATGAGCGTGTGTGTTATGCATTGATTCCTAGAGTGAGTAAGGAGGATAGTGAGAAGGTTCCAGAAGAAGTTCCTGGGATGTTGGATGAGTTTCAGGATATTGTTTTTGATAATGTACTTGAGGGTTTACCACCAATAAGGAATATCAGTCATCAGATTGACTTGATTCCTGGAGCTAGTTTGCCAAATAAGGCAGCTCATAGAATGACTCTAGCAGAAAATGAGGAGTTGAACAAACAAGTTCAAGAGTTGTTGAGAAAGGGTTTGATACGGGAGAGTTTGAGTCCATGTGCAATACCTGCAGTACTAGCACCAAAGAAGGATGGGGAGTGGAGGATGTGTACAAATTCTTGAGCCATAAACAAGATAACAATCAAGTACAATTTCCCTACCAAGGATGGATGACCTGATGGACTGCTTTGAGTGGAGTCAAGATTGCCAAAGATCGATCTCAAGAGTGGATATCACGATCCGATTTGAGAGGGAGATGAATGGAAGATCACTCTTTCAAGACCAAAGAGGCCTGTATAAGTGGTTAGTCATGCTCACAATGCACCGAGCACATCTATGCGGCTCATGAACAAGGTACTAAAAGAATTTCGAAGTTTTGTTATTGTGTATTTAGATGATATTTGATTTTCAAGAAGACGTTGGATGAGCAAATCGATGCATATTCGCAGAGCTTTGAGAAGTTGAAGAGAAGAGAGAAACTATTGATTAATTTGAAGAAGTGCAATTTTGTGAAGAGGGAGTTAGTGTACTTGGGGTTTTTTGTCTCAGCAAAAGGTCTCAAGATGGACCCAGAGAAGGTGAAGGCTATTCTGAAATGGCCTACCCCAAGAACTACTGAGGTGAGATCTTTCCATGGCTTGGCTATTCTTTATATAAGTTGATTAGAAACCCCAAAGTAAGATTTGTAACTCCGATCAAAACAATGAGAGGAGAAAGAATCTTAAGTGGAGCCTGACAGCAAAATTTGAACTGCTAGCTAGTATAGACAGCAACTCGCTCTAGCCTCCCAGATTTCAACAAGGTTTAGGTGGATTGTGATGCTAGTGGTTGTGCCGTATTGGAGTAGTGTTGGAGTTAAGAAGGTGTTTTCCATTTCCTATTTCTTGAAAGTTAAATATTTTTCAAGAGAAAGTATTCATATGATCAAGAATTTTATGCGATAGTTCAAGCATTAAAGAAATGAAGACATTATTTGTTGCCAAAGGAATTTGTTCTATATACTGATCATCAGGCCTTGCAGTACATAAATAGTTAGGAAAAATTAAATCAGAGGCATATGAAATGGCAGAGTTTTTGGCAAGAGTTATACCTTTGTTTTGAACATAGGAGTAAAGTCAAATAGGGTTGTTGATGCTTTAAGCAGAGGCATATTGATGACAAAGATGGTGATTGAAGTGGTTGCTCCAAGAACTCAAGACAATCGTATGCGTAAGATCCTGATTTTGTAGAGGCTTGGAAAGCTTGCAAGGAACCTATTATGTTGACAGATAAGGTACGGATTTCATAATCCGTAATGGCATGTTATTTAAGGGAAGTCATGTACTCCGAGGAGTTCCATGAGGGAGAACTCGACAAAGGAGAAGCATAGTGGAGGAATGCGTGACATTTTGTTCGATAAGACCATTGCCATTATCAAGTGAGCATTATTATAGGCCCTATTTGTCGCTGTGATGGAAGAAGTCAAAGTTGCGGCATGCCGATGGCTAAAGGAGGAGCCAAAATATGTTTATATCAGCCCTTACTTGTACTGTAGAGGCCATGGAGACATAAGTATGGACTTTGTTCTTAGTTTTCCAAGGACACAATGAGGGAATAATTCAGTCTTTGTGGTGGTTGATAGGTTTTTGAAGATGGCACATTTCATTCCATGTCAGAAGACCCATGTTGTAGTCCACATTTCTAACTTGTTCTTAGAGGTGGTGAGGCTACATGGTCCGCCAAAGAGTATTGTTTGTGATCATGACACCAAATCAGGGTACTTGGAGGACTCAGAAGAAGTTTGAGGACAAATTGAAGTTCGCCTACACACCATCCACAAATAGATGGGCAGATAGGCTACATCAGGAGTCCGGTAACTCATCGAGATGTTTGGTGAGATAAACCCAAGGATGGACTTGATCTTACCCTGTGCGTAGTTTTCTTACACACTCACACAATGTAAGCACCGGGTAGATCACTGCCCAGATTGTGTATGGAGGTAGCCCCGCAATGTAACCTTAATTGAGAAAGATGGACCAAAGAGAAGCAGCCTGCGCGTAGCCGTGACTTGCGTAATACGTCAAGGATATACATGAGAAGTTGGTAAGAGAACATATTAACAAGATGAATATGCGGTATAAGGCTAAGGCAGATCAGAAGAGGAGGTATAAGGAGTTTCAGATTGGTGATCAAGTGATGGTCCACTTGAGGAAAGAAAGGTTTCTAGTGGGAACATATAATAAATTGAAGATGAAGAAGTTCGGTCCCTATAAAATTTTGAAGAGGCATGATTCAGGGAATGCATATGAGGTAGAGTTGTTGGATGGATTCAACATTTCCCCTGTGTTCAACATTTCAGATTTGACAGAGTATCATGAAGGTGGCACAGAGGAAGTACCAATGATGGAATAGTGTGGGATTCCATCACCTACTTCAGAAAAAGAGGAGATTAAAGAAATCCTGGATAGTCATGTGAAGTTGAGCACTGTGAATAGGCAATATGAAGAATATTTGGTGAAATGGAAAGGAAGGCCTCGCTAAAGATTCATCTCAAGGTTTGAAGGCAGAAGGACCGCTTGGGATTTCTCCACCATCCGAGACGTGATGGGGTCACTTCTCAAATTACCCTGGTGTCCGGCGGAGCATCCAGTGGTGTAAGCAATCTTGCATCACCCAAAAATAGTTAAATTTCAAGTTTCTCAGTTTTTATATGTTTTTACATTTTTTGGATACCCTTTTCGTCATAATGAAATTCTCAATTTACGGTTTTTATTTTCGGTTCCTGGGTTGAAAGATATTGCAGTTTTAGTTTCCCAGATTTACACCTGAAAATCTTCCGAGTTAGATTTGAGGCACTTAGAGCTCCCGGATCGGCCCCGAAACTTGTCAAAATCTGCATAGTAGATTTTGAACGCGTTCTTGACTTTGAGACCTTTCCAACGGTTCAAACGGTTCACGAATCGAAGTCCCAGATCAAAAGTTATGGCCCCGCAAAGTTGGTGCACTTTCTAGAAGATACAGTTGCAAATGCTCTTTTGAAATTTGAACTTCATGTTGTAAATTTTCGGCGCCAAACCGCTTAAACTCAAATTGAATGTTGTTTTGGCTCCAAACTAATGAGGAGCTCTATTTATGGGTGGGTTTTCTAATTTTTGGGTAACTTTTTGGGGACAAGCTCGCATATTGAAAAAGGGTTATACTGTAGCTGTCTATAACTTGCATGTGTTGTAGAACTTGGGGATTTGAGATCCTCTGCATGTAAGAAGCTCCATTTTCTGAATAATAAAATTATTCTCTTGTTTGTGGGTTATTTTCTGTGTCTCGGGTTGTGCCCTCATCACCTGCTTTCTGGTTAAAAGCACATCCATGTTCATTAGCTTGAACAAATTCATTGAAAATCTAGTGAGGGAGTTGTACCTTGACAAAATTTAGAGAAAAGCCACAAATACAATTGTGGTCTTTTTAAAGCTGTTAGCATATCTATGCCGGTGCTATTTAAATTTAGGTCAATAGTCATTTATTTTGAGTATATTTTTTTTAAGCAATTTCATTCACTAACAAATTTCTGGCAACTCCACTAGGGAGACAAATCAAATTTATTGAAAAGTCTGACAATCCTTGTCGTGTCATGTGGCAAGATGGTACTTCCTCATAATAATGTATTTCCTATTTTGTAGCAAGATTTAGATTGGGTTGGAGCAGAACAAGAAGACATCATTTCAAAATTAAATACGCTCGCCTGGAGATATAGGAAAAATGCAGCAGATTATATGCAAGTGAATTTTTCCTTGGAAGAAGAGGAAGAGTTGGCCCAGTGCCCACCTACACTTGTGGTTGAATGCCCTCCAAGGTTGATATTTATGTACTACAAAAACCCACCTCATCATCTTGATCATCAGGTCAATCAACCATTTCATCATCCAAGGGACCCACCCATACCTCAACTTCAGAATCCACTATCCAGAAATTAACCCAATAATTCTCTTTCCCACTCTTTACTCCTGTGTGAGTTGGTGACTTTGATCATCTATGGCCTTGAATCTTTGGTGTAATCAAGTTGGCCCTCTTGTCCTATCACAATATCATGATTTACCTCATAGATCTCAAAAACGGTTCCCTCAATTTTTTGGTCAAAATGAACAAGACCCTAAGGAACACATCCTGGCTATGACTACAGTAAGTGAAATTTTAGGAATTCAAGAAGAGGATGTTTTTGTAAGAATTTTCATTGACAGTTTGATTAAGAAAGTGACAGAATGGTACAAGGGACTTGAAAATGGAAGCATTACTAGATGGAATGTTCTCGCAACAAAATTTCTCCAATGATATAAAACCTCGTTCAACATCGCGATCACCCTTCAACTTTTCTTTTAGATCATGAAGAACAAAACTAAAATAATGAGGGATTTTGTTTACCGCTTCAATCAGTATCTTCAATGAATTCCTATTCTAGAAAGACCTAGTGAAGAGATCTAGTTCCACGTATTTATTTCTACTCTAGAACCTGGCATTCAATTAATCCTCAAAAGAGATAAAGTTCAAGGGATTGAGAGAGCTCAAATAGAAATAGTAAATGTTGAGGATGATTTTATAGCCGTGGGAAAATGGAAACCATGTGCAACTGTGAAGCTTGAAACTAGTTGTATGTTGTCCTCTAAATTCCAAATTAAAAGTCATGAAGAAGTAGAATTACCTTGCTTGACTACTAAAAACATTAATCTAACAATTTTTGATGGTATCAAGACATAATAACCCAACCAAAATAACCTTGGACAGAATAACCCGACCAAAATAACCCAAGGACGAAATAACCTAGGGTTATAATAACCCATGGACCGAATAACCCGTGGTCAAAATAACCCATGGACAGAATAACCCATGGTCATTTTAGATCAAGCTAGTAAACTAGAAATGAGATAAAATAAATTATAAATATGACTGTGAGGCACCATAGAGGCTATTTAGGTCATTTTTAGACCATATATCCATTATATACCCCTAAAATAACCTTAAAACACCTTTAATATGCTTAAATAACCTATAAAATGGTAAATAATTATTAGACAAACACATTACAGTGTCAATGAAGTATTTGCATATGAGATCAAGAAACTTGTTGCATTAGCTTTTGTGCCTCAGATAGATGTAATTGATGCATTTGAAACTCTTCAAAAATCTCCTTATTAAACAGAACATGAGGAGACCCTGTAACCCATAATTGATTATTTTGAAGACACATGGATTGGCAGACTAACTAGAAGAGGCAATAGACAATCACCCAAGTTTCCAATCACAATGTGGAATTGTTATTTAGATGTACTCAAGATGATCTTCCCATAACCAATAACACTATTGAGGGATGGAATAGAGGATTTAGTGAATTACTTCAAGCATTGCACAACTCAGTCCAGAAATTCATCAAAGCAATGAAAAAAGAGCAGAGTCTCTAAATACAATAGAATAGAGAAATATATGGTTGGATACACTAGGCAACCAAGTAGGTAAAAATACCGTGAACTCAAAGAAAGAATAAAAAGATTGGTTGATGGTTATTACAACCATAAAATTTTAGATTATATAAGAGGCATTGCTCATAATTTGACACTTTAATTGAAAATTTGAATAATAAAGTTTTTTTTAGCAACATACATGTAATTTATAAATTTTGTTTTCCTTTCTCTACATTCTTATGGGGATATTTTTTCCATGGGTTATTCTGACCATGGGTTATTTTGGCTTGGGTTATTATGACCCTAGGTTATTTTTTCCCTGGGTTATAGTGACTGGGTTATTCTGTCCAGGGTTAATTTGGTCAGGTTATTATGTCCTGTAACCATTTTTGATAGCATGCAACAGCCTATTGAGGAATGAGATCAACATTGCAATGATCAGGCCTTCAGTTTATATACCTCATTTGAGGTTGAAAGTGATCTCATCTCATCTAGTGATGATGAAGATGATGAGTCGTAGAAGAAGAAATTTATTTCCTCTCCTTATCCTTTTGCAGATAATTCCTTCCTTTTTGAAGTTGATTCAAAGGACCTAGTGTCAAATTCCCTTCCTATTCCTGAATACAAAGTTTTCTCCTTCGAAGAAACGATAGATGAGAATACATTTTTTCATCTAGAAGAAAATGGAGATCTCACATATGGTACCTCTCAAGAGGAAGAGAAATGGTGAATTCATCCTAACCCTCTTTTCAATTTTGATGAATTCAAAGTATATGGCAATCCTCTCTTTGCAGATTTAGTCGATGGTCAATTTATGTATGAGGTTGAATTGTGTGTATCAATAGTCAAAAATGGCCATGATCAAGGAGATGTTGGAGAAACTACTAATCTTGCATTAGTTGAAGGTGGATTTTTCTAGCTTGGTGAGCAGTTAGACGTTATAAGTGAATCGGTTCCTGCTTTGTATCAGTCTACAAAGGTGATTATCTCCCATGAAAATAATTTGACCAAGGAAAAGTGTAATGAAGTTAAGGATAATATTGTTTCCTATGGTGATTCTTCAAAAAATGGGGGGGTTCCTGAGAGATGTAATGCCAGAGGGGAATTTAGAACTCATAATTTTGTGTCTGAATTAGATATACCTGGATTGATAAACCTCAACTATGGAAATTGGCTAACAAAGGATGGTCTATTGCTGAAAGGATGGCAACATGATGAAATCTTTTATGACGAATGGCTTTTTGGGAAATCATTTGACTATGGTTACATTTTTATTTGTATCAATGTTGGGATGTCAATATTTCTAGATTTGCTTTAAATAGAGACTGTACATGAAGGTTGGCCTTTTCAGGAAGGGGTTGTTCTTCTCCCAACTAGTGAATGGGTTTGTATGATTGTTTACCTTTCCTTTTCTTTTTCTGGTAGGTTGTTCTTGCCTTGTACTTGTAGTTACAATTTTGGTATGTTCATTTTCAGTTTTTTGTTTGGTTTGGTATCCTTCTCATTTGACTCTGTACCCAATAGAAAGGACTAGTATTGCATGCTAGGTTCTTCATGTCCTTTGCAGTCCTTGTCCACAATCAGAGCCAGTGTTACTCATAAACATAACCATCCCTTTTTTTTTAAATAATATTTTACCTTGGCCTTAGTCATTTTACTTAAATTCATGTTCAGGCAACATTTTTTTGTGTTTCTCGAACTCAAGCAAGGTTTTCGTCTATTCGAACCTCTCATTTTACCACCTATTTTGTTGCATCTTTGGTTGAGCGGCATTTTGTGGATTTAGTCAAACTTACCATTCCTTTGAAATTGGTTATGTGTGCGCAAAAAACCCTTGTAAGAAGTTGTTATGTGCTAGGAGTTACCCGATAGCTTTCCCTATAAGTTATGTTTGTGACTTGCATTCTTTAAGCTATTTGGACCCTAAGTAGTGTTTCGCTAAGTTATACAAACTACCTGTTTCACTGCCCAAAAGCTTTTCAGTGATTGAAAGAGTAATAGTGGGTTTAATTCACATAACCAGTACATCATACAAAAAAAAGAAACTAACATTTCAATATGAACAAAAATAAATGAAGCCATGCATACAAGAACATACAGATAGCAAAATTATATTTTATTTATATATAAGTACATGTGTACATGGCATTGACACTACAAAATTGTTTGATTCGACTACAAAAAGTTCATATTGAGGGAAAAGACAAAAAGAGATACTTTCATTCAAGCACACAAGGCAAACATCAGGACTCGAACGCCCTTAATCACAGTCTGGAGGCATTCAACTTGGGCAGGTGACAATAGGTTCTCATGCGACTATAGGAATTACGTGAAGAGCTCCATATCATTTCTTACAATTCCTACGTGAAGAAGAGTGACAACTTCCTCCAGTGTCTCATCCTAAAGACTCGACGCCATACAAATGGAATTTTCTATCAGTCCATTTCGAGGATAGTGATTGAGCCTAGTGATAGCCACATTGATACAATGATGGAATTTAGGCTTTACTAGGTGTTCCAATGCTCTTACACCCCAGTCGCAGCAACTAGAAGTCCTAATGACTGTGTATTTGAAACACTCTAGCATGGTGGTGTTATGTATGTGTGCTTGACTCAGGAATGTTTCACCCAGAATACTTCGAAGCACCTCTTCCTCCACCTTGCTTTGTATCATTAAGACCTCCTTTAGTTGATCTAATAAATGTCTGAACGGTGGACCGCATTCAATCTCTTCCAATACAATGAAGTCATTTGCAAAAAATTTGTCACTCTAAGAACTCACCATTTTAGATGCTACTGAATGATGAAGAAAGATAACACTGGCTGAATTTATAGAAGTTTAATTAGAAATTGGTGCTTTCTTCTAAGTTTGATGAGATGGCAACTTGTTCCCAATTTATGATTGATTTAAGCTGGTTTAAATTGCATTTTCCCATCAAACAACATACATGTGCTATTGCCTGATATTCCCTTGATGTTGCATTAATTATTTGATTGTGTGAAAGGTCATTCAGTGACTGTTGGTAAGATCAAGATTAGTTTTTCTTGCCCAACATCCATTCATTTTCCAAATTAATTATTCCAACTGATTTTAGTAGTTTTCAAGAAACAGTGGAGAAACAAGAAAACCACTAATTTAGTAATGGCTTTGGAAACTGTTTAGTGGGGTTGGTTTCACTATAAATTTGAAGTGGAGAGAAAGATGGGGTTCTTTGGATATACACCTCATGGTGTTATCGAGAGGGATCTAGGCATTTATTTCAAACTATAATAGTTCATGGTCTTTGTGTTATGAATTTAATGATATGCTTTGTACACTGATATTTGTATTACATATGCCATGTAGTTATGTCTTCTTTGTGAGATAAGTTGTATGGTGTTCATTTATTACAATTTGATCTTATTTATTTTGATTGGATGGTCATAGGCTTTTCAATCTTTGTGTTGATTATTTATGGTTGTGATTTATGCTTTCGCATTAGTTTCATATTTATGAACTAGTGTTAGTTGCCTTTCCTTCTTTCTAGTTAAAAGCACACCCATGTTCATTAGCTTGGACAAATCCATTGAAAGTATGGTGAGGGAGTTGTACCTTGACAAAATTCAGAGAAAAGCAACAAATGCAATTGTGGTCTTTTCAGAGCTATTAGTGGATTTATGTTGGTGCTAAATTTGGGTCGAGAGTCATTTATTTTTAGTATATTTGTTCTGAGACATTTCATTTGTTAACAATACTTTATATATTTTGTAAGCTTGTTAAAACTATGTATGTAACTTGTATGCATTTCAATGGGAATTGTAAATATGAAATGTCATATCAAAATTATGTATCATTGATATTTGAATTAATGAAAGGAATTCTTTTGTATGCAATGGGAAAGTTTGAAATATGTTTCAAATGTGTATTAGGACACTTGTTGGATATGAAAATATTTGATTAGATATTGAGATGTAAAATTGTGGCTATAATGAGTACTAATAATTATTTATTTTTAAAAAATTTAAAATAGTAAATGTTAATCTTACTAATAAGAAATATTATATTCTAGTTATACTAGAAAATAATAAAAATATTTTATATATAGGGAAAGACTTTACATAGGAGCAAGAAACAAATGTTTATAGAGGAAGAATTAAGGAGGAAAAATACGTGGACGAAATAAAATTTCAAGTGGGTAAATAAATGGAACATTAATATGCAAAGATTTCTAAACACCAGTAAGAAAATTAAAAAAATGTGTAACTTAAACATTCGAGTCTACCATGTCAACAAAGAAAATTGGTCAAATGAAATTATATTCTATTAAAATGTTCAACCTCATATGGGACAATTGGGAAAAAACTTATATAGGAGCAAGAATTCATTGAAAAGAAAAAAATTAATGACCTAGTTAAGAACTAGCTCCCATCATCTTAGATGTGAAACAAATAGGTGAACACTGATGAAGGAGAAAAGAAAAATACAAACTTTTATATTTTGTAATAGTGGGGTGGTGGAGACCAAATTGCATTACATCATGGAGTACATAACTTATAGTGACATTTGTATCAACTAGAAAGGTAGAATGAGGGTGGACAATCAGCATACCTTGTATAATGAGGTAAGGCTAGACAAAATAACATGTTTTTTTATTAAGATTCATAATAGAAGATATAACATTAAAAAAATCTAAACAATGCTTAAGGCTTTCATGGCCCTGTTGTTTAACCAATTTGAGTTCGGGTGTTGTTTCTTGGTTGTTGCTCCTTGTCCTCGTTCAATCAAATTAACCACAAAGATGTGGTTAATTTGATTGATATGCCTTATGTAAAATTAGATGGTGGAATTCATTGTAATGTATATCTTCAAAGTTTTTTGATTGTGTACTTTTGAATTATATATTAATATAGACTGGTGCTCTTTTTAATGGTGGAGATTTTTCTTGAAAGGTTTTCTCCATCTATAATTGATATTATGTGTTATATTATTACAATTTATTGAATTGATATGCTTTTGCAACTCCATTGTGTTAGCTAATACATGAACATATTAAAATTTACTCACTTAATTTCATGTTGTTGCAAAAATCCATTTTTATTTCAACATAGAATATATTATTATTATTATGTAACTATACAAAATATTTAACTATAAATATCAAACTCAAAGAAGAATTGTCTAAACAAGCTCAAATTTCTTGCCATCCTCTTTGATACAAAATAATATACACGCACTCCAAATTGTTTAGAATCCATTTGAAAATCCTTAAATGATGTATATGTACTCCAAATTCATTCCAAAATCCTTAGAATAAATATGCACCTTACACGGAAAAAATGAGCAAGTGGTTGTGGCATCATTGACAATTTCCATCTTTAACGTGTAGAAGAAGTTACATTGAATCTCGAATCTAGGTACACTAAGGATCCCTCTGGGCCCTTACATTTAAAAGCCTCGCCATTTTCAATTTGTAGTTTTTGTCATGCTTCAATTGACTGGAAGGCACGTAGAAAGGGCTATATATTTATCACTGTTATCGTGTTCAATAGATTTCGTACATGACTCGCAGAATGGTTGATACTCTGCATTGAAGAACTGATTTCTACAAATTGAGGGTGACCTCCACATGCAATACAGGTTGTCACTGAAGTTTTCTACAGTAATTGATCAAGATTTCTTCTTTTCAATATGAACGTTAGGTATTCGAACTTCTAATTCTTTTCTTTTACGCCATGGAAACTCAATCCACGATGGCAAAAGTCGACCAAAAAAAATGTTACTTTCACCTCAGCGTTCCGTCTCAAACACACAATTTTTAAGACCCTTGTGAAAGACGCCATATTCACATATTTTTATAGAATTCAATTGACCTGAATGCGCTTACAAATGGCTATCGATTCACCATTCTGACATTTTTCTATTTGAAACTGACCAAGAAGGAAAGTGGTTATGAGCTGATTTTTACAATTGAAGGGACCTGCACCTTCAAAGGAAGTTGCTACTGAAGTTTTTTGTAGTTATTTATCAATCTCTTTTCTTATTTTTTACAATTGATGGGACCTGCACTTCCGATTGAAGTTGCTACTGAAGTTTCTCATAGTGATTTATCAATTTTTTTCTTATATAATTTTTTTTTATGTAAAAGTATATTAGCAAAAGAAAGTTTACTATATCAAAAAGTTCAATTTCATGTGAAATCATTAAAAAGAAATTTATATATTTAATCTTTGTCATTTTTAAGTTATTTGAGACTAACCAATTGGTATCATGACAACCAAAGTGGATACTCTTGATGTGATTCAATATGTGTAAGTGGGCTGAGTTTTAGAATTGATGAGACCTTGCACCTGCAATAGAAGTTGCCACTGAAGTTTTCTATAATTATTTATCAATCTTTGTTCTTATATAATTTTTTTCTCATGTAAATAAAGTAAATTGATCAAAAGAAATTTTACTATATCAAAGATTTCAACTCCATCTGACATCATTAGAAAAAAATTATATAAGAGCAAGAATTAAGTGAATATCTATTAGACCTTTACCACTTTTTAATATTTGAGACTAAACAATTAGTATCATGACAATTAGAGTGTTTACTCTTGATGCGATTTGTTGCAAGTGGGCTTATTTTTTTAGTTGATGGGAACCTCCACCTACAATAAAAGTTGTCACTCAAGTTTTATACAATTATTTATCAATATTTCTTCTTACATAAGCTTTTTCCATTTGAATAAAAAAATTTGATGAGAACATTGACTATATCAAAGAGTTCAAGCCCATGTGAGACCATTGAAAAAACATACATAAGAGAAATAATTAAGTGAATACCAAAAGTGTTGACTGTTTAGTAAAAAACTAGCTCCCATCATTTTAGACATGAAGCTAGTAAGTGATTAATAACTAAGGAGGAATGAGAAATAAAGAATTACCTATTTTTTAAGGAGGGGGTGGTGGAGATGGAATAGAACTACATTATGGAATGTTCAACTTATAATGATGTTTGCATACAAAGATTGTTTAAGGGTGGAAAATATAAATGCCTTGATTGATAAGGTAACACTAGGCAAAATTGTAATCTTTATAACTAAGATCCATAGTAGAAGATCTAACGTGAAAAAGGGTCTAAAAATTGTTGAAGGCTTTCATGCAATCCTTGTTTTCTATGTTGAGTTTTGGTTTAATTATTTGTTATTTCTCTTGATCCCTTAAATTGTTTGGTCTCGTGGGTGTCACTAAAATCCTTGGTTCATTCATTCAAAAAAGTAATTTATGAATTATAGCTTTCAATGTTGAAGTGATGAATATGTAATGGAAGGAAGAGAAATAAGATGGTTTATTATCAAAATTGTTGAACTTGATATTCATATTTATCTTTGCAATAAATAAAAAAAGCATTATATTGGGGTAATACCTTTTATGGCTCTAGTATAGAAGAATACTTTTTTACACATAGAATTTTTTAAATTTCATTCTAATTATAATTAAAAAAATATTTGAAAAGATTGAATATAAAAGAATATGCATTAATTAAATACATATTTTGAAACAAACCATATAAATTATTTATAACATTAATTATATTAATTTTATTATTAATAATATTCTTAAAATATATAATTATCATGTTGAAACGTATTTTGAGAGTGTAATTGTAATAAATAAAAAAATAAATTATGATATTTAGTGATTATCTATAAATCAATATAATAATTAATAATTAAATATTGGATATAATATGAATAATACATTAGTTTTGATGAAAAAACTAGAACACAATTGAATCCAAACTAATTTCATATAGATTGTGGAAATCTAATTGCATTGATGTATAATGCATCCTATTGAAAAGGTAAAATTATGTGATTAGAAATTATGATAGCTATAAAATTATGTTATTAGACATCAAGAAATAATCCACTCTATAAATAGTATGAATAATTATTTGTTTCCAAAAATACATCTTACCATATTATTGGCCTTAAGGATTTGATGACAAATAAATTCAATTATTATAGTAGAAAAACTCAATTAGAATAAAATATGAATTTTAATCATAATTATAGATTAAGATTTATTTTAAAGTATAATTTTCAAAAACAAAGTTCCCATTAATTTATTTTGCTAGTATTTAAAAAAATAAAAATATATATTTATATCTTTTTAAAACATCTTTAAATTAGAAAAATTATAAAAATATTTCTCAGTTTCAAAAATATAATAATTATTATATATAGTAATTACTATTAGCAAATGGATTGGCCTCTTAGAAATATATTTTGAATTATTAACTCTATAACCCATAGTGCACTAGTGCGAAGCCGCTAACAGCTCTCGAAATGTCATAATTGAATTTGTGACTTTCCTCTGAATTGTAGAGGTATAGCTCCCTCATATAATTTGATTAATAATCAATGTGCTTTTAACTGGAAAGAAATAAAGGTAACTAACATTATCCCATAAGAATAAAACCAATGCGAAATAAACTTGGAGAAAATCATTAATCTACTAGCACAAAGACTAGGATGACAAATGAACGACGTAATGAAAATCCGAAAGCTTCATAATTGTAATAAATGAGTTGAATGCAACAGAGAGAATTTATCACAAAAAATATACTCTAATTATGCATATGGTACACAGACTAGTACAACAACATTACATTCAAGACTCACAACTTAGAGATTGTGAGTTATTGCAATATGAAATATACTCAAAATAAATTATTCCTCCCTTGGTTAAAACACAGTGTACTCTCAAGAATTTGGACCCTTACTGAATTGTCCTCAACCCAAATATAGGGGTCTCCCTCCTTTCTTTGATGGTTACAAAATGGTTGCTAAACATAGCAATTCCTTCTTGTTGCTTAACTGTCCATCCGAGAAAATTGATGGACAAGAATAATTAATGGTTGGAAAGATTACATTGCCAATTATATGACTTTAGGTGATAACTAAACATTTCTTGCCTTAATTTTTTTTGTGTGGCTGTCAATTCTTGTGCAGATTGCATGCTTCACAAACCTTATATTAAATATCCATCTCAAAGTAGAAATGGAGATGCACGTGCAAGTTGTCTATCCAAAAGATTAGTTGGGAATATTAATTAAACCTTGGTCATATCAACAGTTAATTCCAATCGCATTGCCATCCCATCATTCAGTTGATCTTAAAGAAAACCAGCTCAGATTTCTCGCCAACCTTCTATAAATTCATCAGGCACCACCACACTTCACCATCCTAAAGTATCCAACATGGCGAGTGCTCAGAGTGATAGAGTTTTCATGAATGAATTCATTATCATTGTGGAGATCAAGTGCAGTCCTCTCTTTAGGCAACTATCCAACCAACTGAGAGAGATCTTCATTATCCAGACTGAGGTAGAAGAAGAGGTATTGCACAACATACTCAGGGAAATTTTCTTGAATCAAGTGCATGTACACAACGCTACACTCCTAGAGTGTTTTGTGTATACTGTCATTCATACCTCTAGACATCAAGATTGGGGGATGAGGGCGATAGAGCACCTAGTTAGGTCTAAGTTTCTCCATAGAGTTAAAGCAGGCATCATTAGGCTTAGAAAATACCCACGAAATAGATTGGTTAGTAATGCTATATGCATCATGACTGCCACTCAAAATGAAGCCACTGAAGAATCTATGACCCTTCTCCATGCAGGGCTGGTGAGAAATGACATGGGGTTGTTTTCCCAATTCCTGCAATGTCACAAAAATCTATTATCACCAGCCCAAATAGAGCGTCTCCAGGTGGTGGTCAAAGTAATTCATGTGCTCATATCTTTTCCTGTGTGCCTAAAGAAAATACCATCTTGATGTCCCCAATTTTGTAATCGAATAGCAAATTTTAGAATGCCATCAATATACATAATAAAATTATAGTGTTTTTTAACTTTGGTGTGGCCATTCTTTTCTAAGAAATTTCATCTTTTATTTTGATTTCATTTGTTGTATCTTTAATGGCATCCATTTGTATTAATTTCTAAATCAATGGGTTTTTCATTTTAAAACTAGAATGCACCTTAACAAAACAAACTGCACTATTATTTCCTTAATTTCTTCTAAAAAATGCTCTTGAGTGGTAAAATGAGAAGTTCATGGAACTAAGAAAAACATCATTGATAGTTTAAGAAACCACTTAAACTCCCACTCGAACTTGAAAAACTTCAGAACTTGTCATTAGCAATCTTTTCAATTAGTTCACGAAACTTGAGTTTAGCTCAACCTCCAAATCAAGGATGTAGAGTGCATGGGAAGTTACACTAGCCTCGCAATATACCACTCAGCTTAAGACAACCAAAATTTGAATGGGAATGTTAATTTTGGAAGCAATGACAAAATTTAAGGTAACAGTGGCTCTGACTGGGGACAAGGACTGAAAAGGATGTAGCAAAGAACCCAAAAGTATTATGATCAATCATATATTCATTGGGCACATAGTCAAGCAAAGAGAAGGAACAAAAACCAAAAACCCAAAACCCAAGCAAGCACAACAAAAATGACACTCCAAAAAGAAACTTTGTACAGGGTAGAATAAAACCTACCAAGGAGAGAGAAGGATAGAAACCACTCACACAAAAACATTGACATGCTAGAAGAAGAATGATCCAAACCTAAAAAGGCTTGTCATTACATATAGCTTTTGAAGTAAGGAAGAGGCTAGGATTACCCAAACATGGGTGCTATAGTAGAAGAGTCTGTCAATTTTAGTGTCCCCAAACAACCATCTTTCATCATAGGCCTCCTCTTGGTGCAAAAATTCTCATATCATTTGAAACATCTAGAAATAATTGGATCTTTCCTGATATTTAATCATCTAGATACTCTATTTCTCTTATAACAAGTTTAAATATCTCACCCACTCTACAATATCATAACTTTCTAATTTACAAGTTGTTACCTCACCATCACAACTAGCTTGTGATTCTATAGTGTTTTTATCCTTAATTACAACATTTTTCCCTTCACTATCGGCCGAAAAGTAAATAACCTCTTTTGTTGGAAAATCTTGCAAATAGGGGTATGAATCCTCGAACAAAAGACTATCATAAATTTCATAGGACTCATCAAAAAATGAAAAGAGGATTGGAATTGACCAACCATTTCATCTCACCTTTTGTAATCTTTCCTGAAGGATCTTCATTATCATCCTCAATTGCACATGCAGTTTCAAAAAAATTCAGAGTTGAAAACTTCATACTCTAGAATGAAAAGAGAGTCTGACACTTGACCTTCTTTGCAAAAGGTACAAGGAAATGAAACATCCTCAGGGGAGGGAGGAGAAGAAAATTGAGATCGAGAGTATATGACTTTCTTGTGGAGATGAGTCCTCATCATCACTAGATGAGTTGAGGTCATCTAAACCACTTCAGTTGAAGTATCTAAACTGTAAGCTTGAGCACACCAAAACTGATCCTCCTTTTTATCCCCTCTTTCCCCTTATAGAGGGTGTATACCATCCAATATTGTCAAGTTCATAGTTTCAGCAGTAGGACAAGGTCGATTTGTAAAAGTTAGGAATCTAGAGAAAATGCAGACTAATGGTGAGTGATTAATAACAAGTTTGCTAGAATCATTGAGCTTTCATTTTCCCACCATAATTAAGTCATTTTCAATGTTTACTGCATCAAGCTGAGCCTATTCAATCCCAAGGATTTTATCTCTTTTTGAAATAAGTCAAACATTAGGATCAAGTGTGGAGGTAAATACATGAAATTTAATTATCCTACTTGATTGCTCTAGTCTAGGAATCTATCAAATAGATTGATTGAAACAATAAACAAAATCTCTCATAGGCTCTTTTCTTTCTTTCACAATCTAAAACAATTGTTGAAGTAAAGAAGAAGCATTAATAGGACCTTTGAAGTGTTGTAGAAAAAATTTATGAAGGATATTCTGACATGTTATGCAACCCTTTTCCAATCCTCTAAACCTTTCAGTTGCTTTCTCAACTATAACTATCCACAACAAGCCTTATGAAGACGTCTTCTTCTTGAACTCCCAGAATTCCACTTACTACAATCATGGCTAGGACATGTTCCTCTAGATGTTTTGTGTCTCTACCAAAGAATTCAAGGGGAATATTTTTCTAGAGCCACATGGTAGGTCATTGCATTGTGATAGGGCGAAAGTTCCAATAAAGTTACCTCAAGGAATTGAAGCCATAGGTACATAAGGTCTCTAACTCCTAATGGAGTAAAGAGGGGGGGAAACCCCTAGGTCAATTCCTAGGTGGCGGTTGAGTTGGGAGAGGATTTTGTGAATGGTTAGGATGTTGATTCAAATGATGATTAGAACGATGATTTAGGCATTGGTTGGGATAGTGGGGTGGGTCATCGTAATATTCAAAAACCAACCTTGGAGGACATTCAATCATAGGTCTAGGTGGATGTCAGGCCTGCTCATCTTCTTCTTCCAATACAAAATTGGCTCGCATGTAATTCGCTACACTCCTTCTATACCTCCAAGAAAGAATATTTAATTGTTATATAATATCCTCCTTCTCTTCCTGCATCCAATCTAAGTTAGATTGAAGTATAGGAAATACATTATTATGGGGAAGTACCATCTTGCTGCATGACACAATGGTGACTTATCAAAGATTACAATCCATTTGATCCCCAACAGAGTCACCAGAAAATTGTTAGTGAATGGATTGGCCACTTAGAAATATATCTTGAATCAGTAACTCTATAACCCATAGTGCATTGGTGCCAAGCCACTAAAATGTCTAGAAATGTCACAATTGCATTTATGACTTTCCTCTAAATTTTAGAAGTATAGCTCCCTCATATAATTTAATTAATAATCAATGTGCTTTTAACCAAAAATAAATAAATAGAGCTGACATTATCCCATAAGAATGAAACTAATGCGAAATAAACTTGGAGAAAATCATTAATCTACTAGCACACAGACTGGGATGACCAATTAACAATGTAATAAAAATTAAAAAGCTTCATAATTGCAATAAATGAACTAAATGCAGCAAAGAGAATTTTTCACAAAAGATATACTCTAATTATGCATATGCATAGACCAATACGACAACATTACATTCAAGACTCACAACTCATAGATTGTGAGCTATTGAAATATGAATAAAATAAAAATAAATTGTTCCTCCCTTGGTTGCAACATATGGTACTCTCAAGAATTCAGACCCTCACTGAATTGTCCTCTACCCAAATATAGGGGTCTCCTTCCTTTCTTTGACAGTTACAAATCAATTTTCAAACATAGCAATGCCTTCTTTCCACTTAACTGTCTATCTAGCTAAATTGATGGACAGGAATAATTAATGACCGGAATGATTACATCACCAATGATATAAATTTAGGTGATAACCAAACATTTCTTGGCTTAATTTATACCTCATGGTCATCAATTCTTGTGCAGTTTGCATGCTTGACAAACCTTATATTAAATAGCCATCTCATAGGAGAAATGGAGATGCATGTGCAAGCTATCTAGCCAAAAGATCAATTAGGAATATAATTAATTAAACCAAGTTGGTAATATCAACAGTTAATTTCAACTGCATTTCCATCCTATCATCCAATCAATCCGAAAGAAAACCAGCTCAAATGTCTCACCAACCTTCTATAAATTCAACAAGCACCACAACACTTCACCATCCTAAAGTATTTGACATGGCTAGCACTTAGAGTGATAGAGTTTCCATGAATGACTTCATTGTCATTGAGGAGATCGAGTGAATTCATCTCTGTAGACAACTGTCCAACCAACTAAGAGAGATCTTCATTATCTAGAGTGATGTAGAAGAAGAGGTGATGCATCTAGCATACTAGGGGAAAATTTTCTGAATGAAGTGCATGTACACAACGCTACACTCCTAGAGTTTTTTTTGTATACCATCATCCATACCTATGGACATCAAGACTAGGGGATGAGAGGAGTGGAGTGCCTAGTTACGCCTAAGTTTCTACATAGAGTTATTGTAGTCATCGTCAGGCTCAACAACTACCCATGGAATAGACTAGTTGGTGACACTATCTTCATCACGACAACCACTCAAAATGAAGCCACCGAATAATTTTTGACCCTTCTCTATGCAGGGTTGGTGAGAAATGACATGGGGTTGTTTTCCCAATTCCTACAATCTCATGAAAATCTACTATCACCAGCCTAGATAGAGCGTCTCTAGGTGGTGGTCGAAGAAATCCGTGTGCTCATTTTTTTCCTGTGTTCCTAAAGAAAATACCATCTTAATGTCCCCAATTTTGTAATCAAATAGAAAATTTTGTAATGTCATTAATATATATATGATAAAATTACAACAATTTTTTAAGTCTAGTGTGGGCATTATTTTTTAAGCAATTTCATCTTTATTTTGATTTCATTTGTTGTATCTTTAATGGCATCCAATTGTATTCATTTATGCATCAATGGGTTTGTCATTTTAAAAGTAGAATGCACCTTAACAAAAAAAACTCAAAAGCATTAGAATCCCGCCAAAATTAAATTCAAAAAGAGGGCTCCTAAGTGAGGAGGACCCATTCACCATTAAAGGCGAATGGGCCCTAGCACAAGTTTCTAGGGCCTTGCCTCAAGGAGTGAGAAGAACATCAAAAACCCATTTCAAAATTGCTAAGAAAGGGGGGCCCTATATGGAGAGGACCCATTCGCCACTAAAGGAAAATGGGTCCTAACACCATTTTCTAGAACCTTGATTTTTCCAAATTAATGTTATGCCATATCATTATTGGGTGTCGGGATGGATCCTTCATAAGGTGTCATTAAGAAGGCTTAAATTTGAATTAAAGGGGCTAATTAAGCACAATTAACCACAATTAATTAATGAAACCCTAGATAAGTGTGAAAGTGTATTACAACACTTTAGAACACCATAAATAAGATACAATTTAAGTAAATTTTGTTAAAAAGGGGCCCTAGATTAATGTGAATGTGTACAATATGTTGATGCCAAAAATTGGCAAGGTAACAGCCTTTATGGGAAACTAAGTTAATGGGGGACCAATTGAGCTATACTGAGTGACCTTCGAGTTTTTAAAGAACTCAACTTCTTATGTAATTGGGGTTTTGAGATGGGAAAAGGAAGAAGATATAAAAAATAAAGATCTAACTAAGGCGATGCGGCAAGATTTAGATATAAGGCACATAAAATCTATCTTTTCAATACAATTTAAGGGCCCATTCAACAATCTGTTATGTCCTAGAATAACATAATTTATAAATAAAAACCTAAAAAATTCATTCAATGACATAAAACAATCCTCATACACATTCACTAAAATGAGGAGTCAAAGACATGATCTAAACCAACAAACTTGTATTAAAATCATAGAAGTTCTACAAATGAACAATTCAAGACAATAATGGCACAGTCTAATAGTCTCATACAATAATCTCAAAGCAATAAAGAGGCTTGGTGTCTTTCCCTAATTTTTATGTATCTTCCCCCACTCTTTTTAGAAGTAAGAAGCAATATATATAGCTAAAAATCCCACCGCTTGGAGGGCTAGTAACAAAAAATATCTCGTATCTCAAAGCAATGATGCCTGCAACAATTATTTCCATTGGTCATTGCAACGGAAAAGATTTAGGACATAGAACATGGTCGTTATCTAGCCAGATTCATCCCCTACGAATGATGGCAGTGGTCCCAGAAAAACCCCGTGTAGACAAGTGTCACTTCCCAGTGGAGGCAGTTAGAACACATGGTAGCATGTCATAGCTTGTTACTCACTCCATCCTTCCCTATGGTAGAACTCTCGCTGAAGAGACGCATGGTGGTAGGTCGCAACCAGTGGTTCATTTATCCCTTTCTACAATGAAATATTGCACTGGGAAGACACATGGCAGCATTCTTTACTATTGGCACCGACTATGGGGTCCACCAAAAAGTGCATGCGGATGAAAGCTACATGGAATGTAGACAGGGCCCGACTTAAAAGCGAAGGGAAGCATCCTTGAAGTGGTTGTGGTGACAACACGTGGAAGCATGAAAGGAGATAGTAGAAGAGTGAAGGAAACAATCACTATGAAGAGCACTTGGCAGATATGTGGTGGTAGCCGGTAGAGTTTATCAAAAAGAGGCCCGATTGAGAAGTGACGGGTAGCACTTTGAACATATGAGGCATGAGTTGGTATTTAGTAAAAATAAAATCACCCGAAGGGAGCTCGAGGAATTTTATATTCATAGCTTTTGGCGACTACCAAGGGCATTTCACCTATGAAAGGAGGAACCCAAAATTTTTGTATCAATTTTATATTCATAGCTTTTGGGAAATCATTTAACTATAGTTACATTTTTTTTTGTATCAATGTTGGGATGTCAATATTTCTAGATTTTCTTTAAATAGAGATTGTACATGAAGGTTGGCCTTTTCAGGAAGGGGTTGTTCTTCTCCCAACTAGTGAATGGGTTTGTATGATTGTTTACCTTTCCTTTTCTTTTTCTAGTAGGTTGTTCTTGCCTTGTACTTGTAGTTACAATTTTGGTATGTTCATTTTTAGTTTTTTGTTTGGTTTGGTATCCTTCTCATTTGACTCTCTACCCAATAGAAAGGACTAGTATTGCATGCTCGGTTCTTCGTGTCCTTTGCAGTCCTTGTCCCCAATCAGAACCACTGTTACTCATAAACATAACCATCCCTTTTTTTTTTAAATAATATTTTACCTTGTCCTTAGTCATTTTACTTAAATTCATGTTCAGGAAACATTTTTTTGTGTTTCTCGAACTCAAGCAAGGTTTTTGTCTATTACTCGAACCTCTCATTTTACCACCTATTTTGTTGCATCTTTGGTTGAGCGGCATTTTGTGGATTTATTCAAACTTACCATTCCTTTGAAATTGGTTATGTGTGCGCAAATAACCCATGTAAGAAGTTGTTATGTGTTAGGAGTTACCCGATAGCTTTCCCTATAAGTTATGTTTGTGACTTGCATTCTTTAAGCTATTTGGAACCTAAGCAGTGTTTCGCTAAGTTATACAAACTACCTATTTCACTACCCAGAAGCTTTTCAGTGATTGACAGAGTAGCATTGGGTTTAATTCACATAACCAGTACATCATACAGAAAAAAGAAACTAACATTTCAATATGAACAAAAACAAATGAAGCCATGCATACAAGAACATAGAGATAGAAAAATTATATTTTATTTATATATAAGTACATGTGTACATGGCATTGGCACTACAAAATTGTTTGATTCGACTACAAAAGGTTCATATCGAGGGAAAAGACAAAAAGAAATACTTTCATTCAAGCACACAAGGCAAACATCAGGACTCAAACACCCTCAATCACAGTCTGGAGGCGTTCAACTTGGGCAGGTGACAATAGGTTCTCATGCGACTATAGGAATTACATGAAGAGCTCCATATCATTTCTTACAATTCCTACGTGAAGAAGAGCGACAACTTCCTCCAGTGTCTCATCCTAAAGACTCGACACCATACAAATGGAATTTTCTATCAGTCCATTTTGAGGATAATGATTGAGCCTAGTGATAGCCACATTGATACAATGATGGAATTTAGGCTTTACTAGGTGTTCCAATGCTCTTACACCCCAGTCGTAGCAGCTAGAAGTCCTAATGACTGTGTATTTGAAACACTCTAGCATGGTGGTGTTATGTATGTGTGCTTGACTCAGGAATGCTTCACCCAGAATACTTCGAAGCACCTCCTCCTCCACCTTGCTTTGTATCATTAAGACCTCCTTTAGTTGATCTGATAAATGTCTGAACGGTGGACCGCATTCAATCTCTTCCAATACAATGAAGTCATTTGCAGAATTTTTGTCACTCTAAGAACTCACCATTTTAGATGCTACCGAATGATGAAGAAAGGTGACACTGGCTGAATTTATAGAAGTTTGATTAGAAATTGGTGCTTTCTCCTAAGTTTGATGAGATGGCAACTCATTCCCAATTTATGACTGATTTAAGTTGGTTTAAATTGCATTTTCCCATCAAACAACATACATGTGCTATTGCTTGATATTCCCTTGATGTTGCATTAATTATTTGATTGTGTGAAAGGTCATTCAGTGACTGTTGGTAAGATCAAGATTAGTTTTTCTTGCCCAACATCCATTCATTTTCCAAATTAATTATTCCAACTGATTTTAGTAGTTTTCAAGAAACAGTGGAGAAACAAGAAGACCACTAATTTAGTAATGGCTTTGGCAACTGTTTAGTGGGGTTGGTTTCGCTATAAATTTGAAAGTGGAGAGAAAGATGGGGTTCTTTGGATATACACCTCATGGTGTTATCGAGAGGGATCTAGGCATTTATTTCAGACTATAATAGTTCATGATCTTTGTGTTATGAATTTAATGATATGCTTTGTACACTGATGTTTGTATTACGTATGCGATGTATTTATGTCTTCCTTGTGAGATAAGTTGTATGGTGTTCATTTATTACAGTTTGATCTTATTTCTTTTGATTGGATGGTCATAGGCTTTTCAATCTTTGTGTTGATTATTTATGGTTGTGATTTATGCTTTCGCGTTAGTTTCATATTTATGAACTAGTGTTAGTTGCCTTTCCTGCTTTCTAGTTAAAAGCACACCCATGTTCATTAGCTTGGACAAATCCATTGAAAGTATGGTGAGGGAGTTGTACCTTGACAAAATTCAGAGAAAAGCAACAAATGCAATTGTGGTCTTTTAAGAGTTGTTAGTGGATTTATGCTAGTGCTAAATTTGGGTCGAGAGTCATTTATTTTTAGTATATTTGTTCTGAGACATTTCATTTGTTAACAATACTTTATATATTTTGTAAGCTTGTTAAAACTATTTATGTAACTTGTATGCATTTCAATGGGAATTGTAAATATGAAATGTCATATCAAAATTATGTATCATTGATATTTGAATTAATGAAAGGAATTCTTTTGTATGCAATGGGAAAGTTTGAAATATGTTTCAAATGTGTATTAGGACACTTGTTGGATATGAAAATATTTGATTAGATATTGAGATGTACAATTGTGGCTATAATGAGCACTAATAATTATTTATTTTTAAAAAAATTAAAATAGTAAATGTTAATCTTACTAATAAGAAATATTATATTCTAGTTATACTAGAAAATAATAAAAATATTTTATATATAGGGAAAGACTTTACATAGGAGCAAGAAACAAATGTTTATAGAGGAAGAATTAAGGAGGAAAAATACATGGACGAAATAAAATTTCAAGTGGGTAAATAAATGGAACATTAATATGCAAAGATTTCTAAACACCAGTAAGAAAATTAAAAAAATATGTAACTTAAACATTCAAGTCTACAATGTCAACAAAGAAAGTTGGTCAAATGAAATTATATTCTATTAAAATGTTCTACCTCATATGGGACAATTGGGAAAAAACTTATATAGGAGGAAGAATTCATTGAAAAGAAAAAAATTAACGACCTAGTTAAGAACTAGCTCCCATCATCTTAGATGTGAAACAAATAGGTGAACACTGATGAAGGAGAAAAGAAAAATACAAACTTTTATATTTTGTAATAGTGGGGTGGTGGAGACCAAATTGCATTATATCATGGAGTACATAGCTTATAGTGACATTTGTATCAACTAGAAAGGTAGAATGAGGGTGGACAATCAGCATACCTTGTATAATGAGGTAAGGCTAGACAAAATAACATGTTTTTTATTAAGATTCATAATAGAAGATATAACATCAAAAAAATCTAAACAATGCTTAAGGCTTTCATGGGCCTGTTGTTTAACCAATTTGAGTTCGGGTGTTGTTTCTTGGTTGTTGCTCCTCGTCCTCGTTCAATCAAATTAACCACAAAGATGTGGTTAATTTGATTGATATGCCTTATGTAAAATTAGATGGTGGAATTCATTGTAATGTATATCTTCAAAGTTTTTTGATTGTGTACTTTTGAATTATATATTAATATAGACTGGTGCTCTTTTTAATGGTGGAGATTTTTCTTGAAAGGGTTTCTCCATCTATAATTGATATTATGTGTTATATTATTACAATTTATTGAATTGATATGCTTTTGCAACTCCATTGTGTTAGCTAATACATGAACATATTAAAATTTATTCACTTAATTTCATGTTGTTGCAAAAATCCATTTTTATTTCAACATAGAATATATTATTATTATTATGTAACTATACAAAATATTTAACTATAAATATCAAACTCAAAGAAGAATTGTCTAAACAAGCTCAAATTTCTTGCCATCCTCTTTGATACAAAATAATATACACGCACTCCAAATTGTTTAGAATCCATTTGAAAATCCTTAAATGATGTATATGTACTCCAAATTCATTCCAAAATCCTTAGAATAAATATGCACCTTACACGGAAAAAATGAGCAAGTGGTTGTGGCATCATTGACAATTTCCATCTTTAACGTGTAGAAGAAGTTACATTGAATCTCGAATCTAGGTACACTAAGGATCCCTCTGGGCCCTTCCATTTAAAAGCCTCGCCATTTTGAATTTGTAGTTTTTGTCATGCTTCAATTGACTGGAAGGCACGTAGAAAGGGCTATATATGTCACTGTTATCGTGTTCAATAGATTTCGTACATGACTCGCAGAATGGTTGATACTCTTGATGTGATTCAATATGTGTAAGTGGGCTGAGTTTTAGAATTGATGAGACCTTGCACCTGCAATAGAAGTTGCCATTGAAGTTTTCTATAATTATTTATCAATCTTTGTTCTTATATAATCTTTTTCTCATGTAAATAAAGTAAATTGATCAAAAGAAATTTTACTATATCAAAGATTTCAACTCCATCTGACATCATTAGAAAAAAAATTATATAAGAGCAAGAATTAAGTCAATATCTATTAGACCTTTACCACTTTTTAATATTTGAGAATAAACAATTAGTATCATGACAATTAGAGTGTTTACTCTCGATGCGATTTGTTGCAAGTGGGCTTATTTTTTTAGTTGATGGGAAACTCCACCTACAATAAAAGTTGTCACTCAAGTTTTATACAATTATTTATCAATATTTCTTCTTACATAAGCTTTTTCCATTTGAATAAAAAAATTTGATGAGAACATTGACTATATCAAAGAGTTCAAGCCCATGTGAGACCATTGAAAAAACATACATAAGAGAAATAATTAAGTGAATACCAAAAGTGTTGACTGTTTAGTAAAAAACTAGCTCCCATCATTTTAGACATGAAGCTAGTAAGTGATTAATAACTAAGGAGGAATGAGAAATAAAGAATTACCTATTTTTTAAAAGGAAATTGGTGGAGATGGGATGGAACTACATTATGGAATATTCAACTATAATGATGTTTACATACAAAGATTGTTTAAAGTGGAAAATAAATGCCTTGATTGATAAGGTAACATAAAACCATGTAATCTTTATAACTAAGATCCATAGTAGAATCTAGCATTGAAAAAGGGTCTAAAAATTGAAGGCTTTCATGCAATCCTTATTTTCTATGTTGAGTTTTTGGTTTAATTATTTGTTATTTACTGTAGTCCTTAAATTGTTTGGTCTCGTGGGTGTCACTAAAATCCTTGGTTCATTCATTCAAAAAAGTAATTTATGAATTATAGTTTTCAATGATGAAGTGATGAATATGTAATGGAAGGAAGAGAAATAAGATGGTTTATTATCAAAACTGTTGAACTTGATATTCATATTTATCTTTGCAATAAATAAAAAAAGCATTATATTGGGGTAATACCTTTTATGGCTCTAGTATAGAAGAATACTTTTTTACACATAGAATTTTTTAAATTTCATTCTAATTATAATTAAAAAAATATTTTAAAAGATTGAATATAAAAGAATATGCATTAATTAAATACATATTTCAAAACAAACCATATAAATTATTTATAACATTAATTATATTAATTTTATTATTAATAATATTCTTAAAATATATAATTATCACGTTGAAATGTATTTTGAGAGTGTAATTGTAATAAATAAAAAAATAAATTATGATATTTAGTGATTATCTATATTTCAATATAATAATTAATAATTAAATATTGAATATAATATGAATAATACATTAGTTTTGATGAAAAAACTAGAATACAATTGAATCCAAACTAATTTCATATAGATTGTGGAAATCTACTTGCATGGATGTATAATACATCCTATTGAAAAGGTAAAATTATGTGATTGGAAATTATGATGATATAAAATTATGTTATTAGACATGAAGAAATAATCCACTCTATAAATAGTATGAATAATTATTTGTTTCCAAAAATACATCTTACCATATTATTGGCCTTAAGGATTTGATGACAAATAAATTCAATTATTATAATAGAAAAACTCAATCAGAATAAAATATGAATTTTAATCATAATTATAGATTAAGATTTATTTTAAATTATAATTTAAAAAAAAAAGTTCCCATTAATTTATTTTGCTAGTATTTAAAAAAATAAAAATATATATTTATATCTTTTTAAAACATCTTTAAATTAGAAAAATTAGAAAAATATTTCTCGTTTTCAAAAATATAATAATTATTATATATAGTAATTACTATTAGCAAATGGATTGGCCTCTTAGAAATATATCTTGAATTATTAACTCTATAACCCATAGTACACTAGTGCCAAGCTGCTAATAGCTCTGGAAATGTCATAATTGCATTTGTGACTTTCCTCTGAATTTTTGAGGTGTATCTCCCTCATATAATTTGATTAATGATCAATGTGGTTTTAACCAGAAAGCAATAAAGGTAAATAACATTATCCCATAAGAATAAAACCAATGCGAAATAAACTTGGAGAAAATCATTAATCTACTAGCACAAAGACTAGGATGACGAATGAACGATGTAATGAAAATTCAAAAGCTTCATAATTGTAATAAATGAATTGAATGCAACAGAGAGAATTTCTCACAAAAATAATACTCTAATTATGCATATGGTACACAGACTAGTACAACAACATTACATTCAAGACTCACAACTTAGAGATTGTGAGTTATTGCAATATGAAATATACTCAAAATAAATTATTCCTCCCTTGGTTACAACACAGTGTACTCTCAAGAATTTGGACCCTTACTGAATTGTCCTCAACCCAAATATAGGGGTCTCCCTCCTTTCTTTGACGGTTACAAATTGGTTGCTAAACATAGCAATTCCTTCTTGTTGCTTAACTGTCCATCCAAAAAAATTGATGGACGAGAATAATTAATGGTTGGAAAGATTACATTGCCAATGATATGACTTTAGGTGATAATTAAACATTTCTTGCCTTAATTTTTGTTGTGGTTGTCAATTTTTGTGCAGCTTGCATGCTTCACAAACCTTATATTAAATATCCATCTCAAAGGAGCAATGGAAATGCACGTGCAAGTTGTCTATCCAAAAGATCAGTTGGGAATATTAATTAAACCTTGGTCATATTAACAATTAATTCCAATCGCATTTCCTTCCCATCATTTAGTTGATCGTAGAGAAAACCAGCTCAGATGTCTCGCCAACCTTCTATAAATTCATCAGGCACCACCACACTTCGCCATCCTAAAGTATCCAACATGGTGAGTGCTCAGAGTGATAGAGTTTCCATGAATGAATTCATTATCATTGAGGAGATCGAGTGCAGTCCTCTCTTTAGGCAACTATCCAACCAACTGAGAGAGATCTTCATTATCCAGACTGAGGTAGAAAAAGAGGTGTTGCACAACATACTCGGGGAAACTTTCTTGAATCAAGTGCATGTACACAACGCTACACTCCTAGAGTTTTTTGTGTATACTTCCATTCGTACCTCTGGACATCAAGATTGGGGGATGAGGGCAATAGAGCACCTGGTTAGGCCTAAGTTTCTCCATAGAGTTAATGTAGGCATCACTAGGCTCAGAAAATACCCACGAAACAGATTGGTTAGTAATGCTATATGCATCATGATTGCCACTCAAAATGAAGCCACTAAAGAAGCTATGGCCCTTCTCCATGCAGGGTTGGTGAGAAATGACATGGGGTTGTTTGCCCAATTCCTGCAATGTCACAAAAAATTGTTATCACTAGCCCAAATAGAGCATCTCTAGGTGGTGGTTAAAGGAATTTGTGTGCTCATATATTTTCCTGTGTGCCTGAAGAAAATACCATCTTGATGTCCCCAATTTTGTAATTGAATAGAAAATTTTAGAATGCCTTCAATATACATAATAAAATTATAGTGTTTTTTAACTCTGGTGTGGCCATTCTTTTCTAAGAAATTTCATCTTTTATTTTGATTTCATTTGTTGTATCTTTAATGACATCCATTTGTATTAATTTCTACATCAATGGGTTTTTCATTTTAAAACTAGAATGCACCTCAACAAAACAAATTGCACTATTATTTCCTTAATTTCTTCTAAAAAATGCTCTTGAGTGGTAAAATGAGAAGTTCATGGAACTAAGAAAAACATCATTGATAGTTTAAGAAACCACTTAAACTCCCACTCGAAGAAAAACTTCAAAACTTGTCGTTGGCAGTCTTTTCAGTTAGTTCACGAAACTTGAGTACAAACCAATGACCTCCAAATCAAGGACGTAGAGTGCACGGGAAGTTACACTAGCCTTGCAATATACCACTCGGCTTAAGACAACCAAAACTTGAATGGGAATGTTAATTTTGGAAGCAATGAAAAAAATTAAGGTAACAATGGCTCTGACTAGGGAAAAGGACTGAAAAGGATGTAGCAAAGAACCCAAAAGTATTATGACCAATCCTATATTCATTGGGCACATAGTCAAGCAAAGAGGAGGAACATAAACCAAAAACCCAAAACCCGAGCAAGCACAACAAAAATGACACTCCAAAAAGCAACTATGTATAGGGTAGGATAAAACCTACCAAGGAGAGAGAAGGATAGAAACCGCTCACACAAAACCGTTGACATGCTAGAAGAAGAATGATCCAAACCTAAAAAGGCTTGTCACTGCATATAGCTTTTGAAGTAAGGAAGAGGCTACGATTACCCAAACATGGGCACTATAGTAGAAGAGTCTATCAATTTTAGTGTCCCCAAACAACCATCTTTCATCATAGGCCTCCTCTTGGTGCAAAAATTCTCATATCAAAACATCTAGAAATAATTGGGATCTTTCCTGATATTTAATCATCTGGATACTCTCTTTCCCTTATAACAAGTTTAAATATCTCACCCACTTTGCAATATCATAACTTCCTAAATTACAAGTACCTTGTGATTCTATAGTGTTTTTATCCTTCATTACTACAACATTTTTCCCTTCACTATCGGTTGAAAAGTAAATAATCTCTTTTGTTGGAAAATCTTGCAAATAGGGGTATGAATCCTCAAACAAAAGACTATCATAAATTTCATAGGACTCATCAAAAAATAAAAAGAGGATTGGAATTGACCAACCATTTCATCTCACCTTTTGTAATCTTGCCTGAAGGATCTTCATTATCATCCTCAATTGCACATGCAGTTTCAAAATTTTCAAAGTTGAAAACTTCATACTCTGGAATGAAAAGAGAGTCTGACACTTGACCTTCTTTGGAAAAGGTACAAGGAAATGAAACATCCTCAGGGGAGGGAGGAGAAGTAAATTGAGATCGTGGGTATATGACTTTCTTGTGGAGATGAGTCCTCATCATCACTAGATGAGTTGAGGTCATCTAAACCACTTCAGTTGAAGTATCTAAAATGTAAGCCTGAGCACACCAAAACCAATCCTCCTTTTTATCCTCTCTTTCCCGTTGTAGAGGGTGTATACCATCCAATATTGTCAAGTTCATAGTTTCAACAGTAGGACAAGGTCAATTTGTAAAAGTTAGGAATCTAGAGAAAATGCAGAGTGATGTTGAGTGATTAATAACAAGTTTGTTAGCATCATTGAGCTTTCATTTTCCCACCACAATTAAGTCATTTTCAATGTTTACTGCATCAATCTGAGCCTATTCAATCCCAAGGATTTTATCTCTTTTTGAAATAAGTCAAACATCAGGATCATGTGTGGAGGTAAATAAATGAAATTGAATTATCCTACTTGATTGCTCTGGTCTAGGAATCTATCAAAGAGATTGATTGAAACAATAAACAAAATCTCTCATAGGCTCTTTCCTTTCTTTCACAATCTAAAACAATTGTTGAAGTAAAGAAGAAGCATCAATAGGAATTTTGAAGTGTTGTAGAAAAATTTTATGAAGGATATTCTGACATGTTATGCAACCCTTTTCCAATTCTCTAAACCTTTCAGTTACTTTCTCAACTATAACTATCCACAAAAAGCCTTATGAAGACATCTTATTCTTAAACTCCCATAATTCCGCTTACTACAATCAGGGCTAGGACATGTTCCTCTAGATGTTGCATGTCTCTACCAAAGAATTCAAGGGGAATATTTTTCTAGAGCCACGTGGTAGGTCATTGCATTGTGATAGGGTGAAAGGTCCAATAAAGTTAACTCAAGGAATTGAAGCCATAGGTACTTAAAGTCTCCAAATCCTAATGGAGTAAGGAGGGGGGGAAAACCCCTAGGTCAATGCCTAGGTGGCGGTTGAGCTGGGAGAGCATTTTGTGGATGGTTAGGATGTTGATTCAAATGATGATTAGGATGATGATTTAGGAATTGGTTGGGACAGTGGGGTGGGTCTTCGTAATATTCAAAAACCAACCTTGGAGGATGTTCAATCATAGGTCTAGGTGGATGTCGGGCCCACTCATCTTCTTCTTCCAATACAAAATTGGCTCGCATGTAATCCACTACACTCCTTCTGTACCTCCAAGCAAGCATTTTTAATTGTTATATAATATCCTCCTTCTCTTCCTACATCCAATCTAAGTTAGGTTGAAGTATAGGAAATACATTATTATGGGGAAGTACCATCTTGCTGCATGACACAATGGTGACTTATCAAAAATTACAATCCATTTGATCCCTAACAGAGTCACCAAAAAATTATTAGCGAATGGACTGGCCACTTAGAAATATATCTTGAATCAGTAACTCTATAACCCATATTGAATTGGTGCCAAGCCACTAAAATATCTGGAAATGTCATAATTGCATTTATGACTTTCGTCTAAATTTTAGAGGTATAGCTCCATATAATTTAATTAATAATCAATGTGCTTTTAACCAAAAAGAAATAAATGGAGCTAACATTAGCCCATAAGAATGAAACTAATGCAAAATAAACCTGGAGAAAATCATTAATCTACTAGCACACAGACTGGGATGACCAATGAACAATGTGATAAAAATTAGAAAGCTTCATAATTGCAATAAATGAATTAAATGCAGCTGAGAGAATTTTTCACAAAAAATATACTCTAATTATGCATATGCATAGACCAATACGACAACATTGCATTCAAGACTCACAACTCATAGATTGTGAGCTATTGAAATATGAATAAAATAAAAATAAATTGTTCCTCCCTTGGTTACAACATATGGTACTCTCAAGAATTTAGACCCTCACTGAATTGTCCTCTACCCAAATATAGGGGTCTCCTTCCTTTCTTTGATGGTTACAAATCAATTTTCAAACATAGCAATGCCTCCTTGCCGCTTAACTGTTTATCTAGCTAAATTGATGGATGGAAATAATTAATGACCAGAATGATTACATTGCCAATGATATGAATTTAGGTGATAACCAAACATTTCTTGGCTTAATTTATACCTTTTGGTCATCAATTCTTGTGCAGTTTGCATGCTTCACAAACCTTATATTAAATAGCCATCTCAAAGGAGAAATGGAGATGCATGTGCAAGCTATCTAGCCGAAAGATCAATTGGGAATATAATTAATTAAACCTTGGTAATATCAACAGTTAATTTCAAATACATTTCCTTCCTATCATCCAATAAATCTTAAAGAAAACCAGCTCAAATGTCTCGCCAACCTTCTATAAATTCAACAAGCACCACCACACTTCACCATCCTGAAGTATTCAACATGGCTAGCGCTTAGAGTGACACAATTTCCATGAATGACTTCATTGTCATTGAGGATATTGAGTGCATTCCTCTCTTTACACAACTGTCCAACCAACTAAGAGAGATCTTCATTATCTAGAGTGAGGTAGAAGAAGAGGTGATCTGCGTAGCATACTGGGGGAAAATTTTCTGAATGAAGTGCATGTACACAACGCTACACTCTTAGAGTGTTTTTTGTATACCATCATTCGTACCTATGGACATCGAGACTGGGGGATGAGAGTAGTGGAGTGCCTAGTTATGCCTGAGTTTCTACACAGAGTTATTGTAGCCATCGTCAAGCTCAACAACTACCCATGGAATAGAATGATTGGTGACACTATCTTCATCACGACAACCACTCAAAATGAAGCCACTGAAGAAGTTGTGGCCCTTCTTTGTGCGGGGTTGGTGAGAAATGACATGGGGTATTTTTCCCAATTCCCACAATCTCATGAAAATCTACTATCACTAGCCTAGATAGAGTGTCTCTAGGTGGTGGTTGAATAAATCCATGTGCTCATTTTTTTTCTATGTGCCTGAAAAAAATACCATCTTAATTTCCCCAATTTTGTAATTGAATAGAAAATTTTGTAATGCCATTAATATATATATGATAAAATTACAACAATTTTTTAAGTCTAGTGTGGGCATTCTTTTTTAAGCAATTTCATTTGTTGTATCTTTAATGGCATCCAATTGTATTCATTTCTGCATCAATGGGTTTGTCATTTTAAAAGTAGAATGCACCTTAACAAAACAAACTCAAAAGCATTAGAATCCTGCCAAAATTAAATTCAAAAAGAGGGCTCCTAAGTGAGGAGGACCCATTCACCATTAAAGGTGAATGGGCCCTAGCACAAGTTTCTAGGGCCTTGCCTCAAGGAGTGAAAAGAACATCAAAAACCCATTTCAAAATTGCTAAGAAAAAGGGGTCCTATATGGAGAGGACCCATTTTCCACTAAAGGAAAATGGGTCCTAACACCTTTTTCTAGAATGTTGATTTTTCCAAATTAATGTTATGCCATATCATTATTGGGTGTCGGGATGGATCCTTCATAAGGTGTCATTAAGAAGGCTTAAATTTGAATTAAAGGGGCTAATTAAGCATAATTAACCACAATTAATTAATGAAACCCTAGATAAGTGTGAAAGTGTATTGCAACACTTTAGAACACCATAAATAAGATACAACTTAAGTACATTTTGTTAAAAAGGAGCCCTATATTAATGTGAATGTGTACAATATGTTGATGCCAAAAATTGGCAAGGTAACAACCTTTATGGGAAACTCAGTTAATGGGGGACCAATTGCACTATATTGAGTGACCTTCGAGTTTTTAAAGAAGTCGGCTTCTTCTATAATTGGGGTTTTGAAATGGGAAAAGGAAGAAGATATAAAAAATAAAGATCTAACTAAGGTGATGCGGCAAGATTTAGATATAAGGCACATAAAATCTATCTTTTGAATACAATTTAAAGGCCCATTCAATAATCTGCTATGTCCTAGAATAACATAATTTAGAAATAAAAACCTAAACAATTCATTCAATGACATAAAATAATTCTCATACACATTCACTATAAAAGAGGAGTCAAAGACATGATCTAAACCAACAAACTTGTATTAAAATCATAGAAGTTCTACAAATGAACAATTCAAGACAATAATGGAAAGTATTAATGTTTTATTAAATAGCTTAAGAAAAACATAAAGGTCGAACAATGGCATAGTCTAATAGTCTCATACAATAATCTCAAAGCAATAAAGAGGCCTGGTGTCTTTCCCTAATTTTTTTGTATCTTCCCCCACTCTTTTTAGAAGTAAGAAGCAATATATATAGCTAAAAATCCCACTGCTTGGAGGGCTAGTAACAAAAAAGATCTTGTATCTCAAAGCAATGATTCCTACAGCAATGATTTCCATCAGTCATTGCAACAAAAAATATTCGGGCCATAGAACATGGTTGTTCCCCAGCCAGATGCATCCCCTACGAATGATGGCAGTGGTCCCAGAAAAACCCCATGCAGACAAGTGTCACTTCATAGCTTGTTACTCACTCCATCCTTCCCTATGGTAGAACTCCCGTCAAAGAGACGGATGGTGGCAGGTCGCAACCCGTGGTTCATTTCTCCCTTTCTGCAATGAAATCTTGCACTGGGAAGACACATGGCAGCATTCTTTACTATTAGCGCCGATTGTGGGGTCCATCAAAAAGTGCATGCGGATGAAAGCTACATGGCATGTAGATGGGGCCTGACTTAAAAGCGAAGGGAAGCATCCTTGAAGTTCCTGTGGTGACAACACGTTGAAGCATGAAAGGAGCCAATAGAAGAGTGAAGGAAACAATCACTATGAAGAGCACTTAGCGGATACATGGTGGTAGCCGGCAGAGTTTATCAAAAAGAGGCCCGATTGAGAAGCGAAGGGTACCACTTTTAACATATGAGGCATGAGTCGGTATTTCGTAAAAATAAAATCACCCGAAGGGAGCTTGAGGAATTTTATATTCATAGATTTTGGCGACTACCAGGGGCGTTTAACCTACGAAACGAGGAACCCAAAATTTTCTCTGGCTCACAAACCACAATCCCCATCTATTGGGTGACAAAGTCAGAGCTTAGAAAGAGCAGCCTATAGAGGAAGCTAGTTAGCCTTGAATGGTGTTGATATGTCGCACAGATTCTCTTACGCTTCGCTTAGATCGAGCATTTCTTTATAAGGAAACATCCCAGATTAACTGACCCCAGACTCAAGTTGAAACAGTAGCTGCATAATTTGATGAGTGATACCTTCAATATCTATTATAGTAGGGGGTTGGCTGAAGCTCTGGAAAGTGGATGTCTCTTGTTTCTTCTCTTCAATCTTCACTACAATTTTCTCTGTTGTGGCCACCAACTCATCTACAAGAAATGAGGGCAGGCCCATCTCAGTTATCTAGGAGAATTTCTCTCGCATGTTATCCATAGTCCGGCTCAAAGTGGCTACACATGCGCTAGCAAGGAGGATAGCTGAGTGGTAGTGCATGAACGTGTTCACCATTTTGGTAGTATCTTTCCAATCCTTGATCCTTGCCTTTGTTAGGTCTTCATCTGAAACCATGTGCAATTTATTTAGAAAAAAAAATTCCTCAGGAACCCTCTTTGCGATAAACTGCGGGAACTGCTCAATTGTTCCATGAATCTCCCCACTCAAGCTTGTCACCTTAAACATAAATTGGAGCATCGGCTATAGTATTAGGCAGAAGGCCTTGACCTTTTTCTAGTATGAAACATATAGTTGTTGAGCCACCAGAATGAGGTCTAGCTAGGCAGCAGGGGCTTGGGGAACGCTCCTTAGAAGGGAAATCTCCACATCTTTCGAGCCAATACTTTGTGTCAGTTCTACGATCATTTTTTTTATGGATGTGAGTTTTTCTTGGATGTTTCTTAATTCTTTAGACCAGTTTTCCTTGACCCTACTCTTGTTCATTGATTCTGTCTCAAGGGAAAGCTTCATCTCTTGGAGCTCATTTTCCAATTGGGCCATTTGGTTCCCAAAGTATGCATCCCTCTGTTACATTTGGTGCTTGAATTGAGTGTGTTGTCATTCAAACTCCTCACTCTTTTGTTGCATCCCCTACTTCGCCAGAGCCAACTTTTTCTAATAGTCTTGGTTCCTCTACCGCAACGAGTCGACCAAGGTGGGGTCAATAGATTGGAACTTTGCAAGTTCCTCTTGGAGTTTTCTTTGCTCTACCTATGTTTTTTGTGCTCTCTCTAATAAATATGCCACTAGGACATCGACCCTATTCTTCACAAGTTTCAGCTCCTCTTCCTTCTTATTTAGTTGGTGACCAGACTTCAGGAAGTCAGTAGTCACCACCCGCTGTGTTTCTTTAATGAGCTTAATTTTGTCCTACGCCGGGCTATGCTCATATCAAGTCCAATGATGAACATGTTGTAATCATCGGGTTGCATCTCCCCTTGTAGTTTGATGACATTCAGATACATGGTTGCAAAATGGATCGATTTATGAGCTTCATTGAAAACTATATACACTTGCAGCTCTGTCGGCTTCTTGGAATCCTTGGCCTTTCTCTTCTAGATTCAAAGAGCCTGTGCTTCCTTTGTATTTTTTCCTTGCACCATAAATTGAGCTGGCAATTGAACTAGCCCACCTACAAAAAGGTGCATTGGGAGGTATGGCGAAAGGGAACGTGAGGGTAGTTGTCCTAAACATTTTCTTCTTTGGGAGAGTAAATATCTGCAAGGAGAAAGGAGGGATGAACCAAAGCTTAGTTTGTGACCCAGCGGGAGGACTCATTGGGTGTTGAGACAATAGCAGAGTCATGATGGACTCCATATGTTGGGTGGACAGAGTTAAGTTCGATATAGTGGTAGCAAGAGGGGTGTTAGTAGTGGTCGCAGATGCAAAGGACAAAGAGATAGTGGATGTGGAAATGGTAGCGGTGAAAGGTGAAAGGGTCTACGGAGGAGTCAAAACCATTGGCCTAATCTGAGAGAGCTAGGCGAAACCTCCTGCGACCATTACGAAAAAAGTGGAAAAGGAAGGGCCAACACTTGTAGTGATGGGTGTCATGGATATAGCAAGGGACACCAAAGATTGTGAGGTAAGAGAAGAGGGAGCAAAAGTTACCTACTGTCTAGGTGATTGTGGTTCTTGGCTCGCCACGGTCTCCCGGCTTGCTGCGGATTCTTTCAAACTCTCCAATAATTTCTTCTATGTGTTTTCGTTTAATTGGTGGGGAGTCCTCCACCTCTACAGTTTCCTATTGTTGTTGAGTCATTCTTGTCCTTGCTATGATCCAGATGAGTGTCTGCGAGCCTCTCGATATGTTCATCCACAAATTTGAAGCAACTTGGTTAGGTTGCTCTGTTTCCTTCCTCTTTCACTGAGCAAAGGTCGATGACACTTCTAATTCCTTCTCATTTCCCTTCCTCGTATGCATTTTGAACTCCTCATCAGAGTCATCATCCTTGTCACCACTCGCATCGGATTCCATGTGTGCATCATTCCATAATTTATCAAATTGATCATCCAACTCCAAGCTTCCATAAGTGGCCTCAATTTTTTTGATCTCTTGGTAGTACACCCATAAATATCTCATTTTTTCCTCACTCCATCCTTTTTTTCTTGATAACCTACTGTAGACATCCAAATTTGGACACTTAATTTATCCAAATTTACCACTTTTCATCTAAACATCCTCTTATCCAAGTTAATTAAGTAATATTACTATTATTTAATTAATATCCTTAATTTTGTCAAATCCCTAAGGTATTTAATTAATAATTAAATACCTTACCCGCCTTAATCCTCTTTTCATCAAATGAATTAAATAAATATTACATTTATCTAATTCCTCACATGTCATTTTCATCTAATCCTAATCCATCTCCTAATCTCTTCATTAAGAATGTGCACATGCCTAATCCTTGATTAGGATGTGTCACATCCTCCAACTTTTGCAAGTTGGCTTCTAATCCTCATTAACCCCTAATTATCCTCTAATTACTAATTAGTTAAACCTAATTAGTACCTTGGTCAACTCTCCCCACCCCCAAGGAATTTTTAATTCCTTTTTATTCACCCTAGGCTCCTCTCTTCCCCATGTGAATTTTTAATTCACATTTTATTCCTTCTAGGATCCCCTTTTCCCATGCATCTTCTAGAACCTTTGACTTGTCACATCAAGTCACATGTGACAAATTCTCACCTTTTGGGAACCTTGTCTTATCCACTAGATTCTTCCAATCATTGTGAATTTAAAATTCACTTTTATCCTCCCAAAGCTTTCCCTCTCCCCATGTGATCATTGAAAGGTCACATCAAAGTACTTGGAAGGTACTTATCCTTCCTCCACATCATGTACCTCCCTTCCACATCACCTACACATCATCTCACCTTTAGCCATCTCACAATCCACATGTCAAGATGTGAGGGCTTGTGAGTCCTCAACTCACCTTAGCCCTTCATCTTGACCTTGTTGGATGAATCTCAACTGTTGAATTCTCTAGAGAATTCAAATTCTTCTATAAATCCCCCCTCCTCAAGGGCATTTTCAACACTTTCATTTTGAGCAACCTTATGCTGCCAATTTTCATTCTCAAAGATTCACTATCATTTAGCCATCCACTTTGATCATCTTGCATATTCAATCTTGCATCTAGCTACACCAAAAAGCCATCCAAGGAGCACACAAATTCATCAAAATCAAGGGCCAACCAAGGAGTCTTCAACAACAAGGAAGGTATAATCAATTTGCATCTTATTTCATCTATTTTCTTGTTTTATCACTCTTTAGGCTAATCATTGAAGTGTTCTTAGTTTTTTTCCACTTGCATTTTTAGTTATTTTGCACATTAAAATAGGGTAAACTTCTAAGGTACACACCTACTTCGAAGGTCGATTCTAATTTTGTGCTTCTCATCATACTTCACCGCAACAAAGTAGAACTTATGCCATGGTGGCCTACTGTCGAGTGCTTGATCATTCATCCATTCCAATCATTTTCCCAAATCTGATCATCTATTTCCTCAATCTGATTATCCAACACCCCATTCCAATCTCCCGTCTCTTCATTTTAACAACCCATCCATGAGGGCACAGATGCCCCAAAAGGGGGCAGAGACGCCCCAAGAGGGCAGAGATGCCCCAAGAGGGCAGAGACGCCCCAAGAGGGCAGAGATGCCCCAAATGGGGGCAGAGACACCCCAGGAGGGCAGAGATGCCCCAAGAGGGCAGAGACACCCCAGAAGGGGGTAGAGACACCCCAAGAAGGCAGAGACACCCCAAAAGGGGGCAGAGACGCCCGAGGAGGGCAGAGATGCCCCAGGAGGGCAGAGACACCCCAGAAGGGGGCAGAGATGCCCCAAGAGGGCAGAGACACCCCAAAAGGGGGAAGAGATTCCCTAGGAGGGCAGAGACACCCCAGAAGGGGGAAGAGACGCCCCAAGAGGGTAGAGACGCCCTAAGTGGGCACAGATGCCCCAGGAGGGCACAGACGCCCCTCTATGAAAAATTTGGAAAACAAGCATATCTAGTTCCCAAATCTGACCAGTGACACCAATCCCATCATATCTTTCAATCCAATCCTAATTCCGAGCACTCATTCACTCGTTCTTAGTATTCGTTCATCTATTTCAAATCTTCTTCCCCTCATTCTGAGAGTCATTCATCTATTCCTTGCACCCGTTTGCCGTCATCAACAATTTTCTGAAAGTCATCATTTCATCACCATAATCACATAAGTGCCACTTAGAACACCATTAGAGTCCATATCAAGCATCAAATCATCCATCCCAATCATTTAGGCTTCATTTTGAGAATTTTGATTTTTATGCCGAAACTTCTGGAGGCCATAACATTTGACTCGGGTGTCCATTTGAGCTGAAATTTTACGGGTGGTTGCGTTATGAGATAGCATGTGGATCCACGATTGACTAGAAGTCCCTCGGACCCCGTTTTTCCACATTTTTGAGGCCTCAAACTTTCATCTTGACCCTCAAAATCGCAATTTAGTGTTTTTTTCCAGCATTTTGAAAAATCATTTTTGTCCATAACTCGAAATGCATGTCTCAAATTTGGGATATTAGTTGGAAATTCATCCTATCTTTGTTTTGGGTATTTTTTGGAAAAAAATTGAATTCTCAAAAGTACATTCGTGAGGTTTCCTAAAATGGAAAAATTTGATAATTTTTGAAAATTGCCAAATCTGGAAAAATCTGATTGTCAGCACCTTACGTTCTTTAAACCCCAAAACTTGGTGTAGAATCAATCCCATCACATCCTCCAATCATTCTAAGCTTCAACCCAATCCTAATCTGAGCTTTAATCTAATCCCAATTTGAGCTTAACCAAAACCCTAATCTGAGGTTTAGTCATTTCAACCTTTCATTCATCCATTCTGAACAGTTGTTCTCCCTTTTCAATCATCCATTTCCCCATTCTGAGTAAACATTCATATATTTCAAACCTTCATCTATCATCTCAAACTCTCGTTCTATCATTCCAATCATCTTTTTACTCGTTCTGAGTAAACGTTCATCCATTTCACACATCCTTTCATCATTCTGAACTCTTGTTCTATCATTCTGATCATCTGTTTACTCGTTCTAAGTAAACGTTCATCCATTTCACACATCCTTTCATCATTCTGAACTCTCGTTCTATCATTCTGATCATCCATTTACTTGTTCTGAGTAAACGTTCATCCATTTCACACATCCTTTCATCATTCTGAACTCTCGTTCTATCATTCTGATCATCCGTTTACTCGTTCTGAGTAAACATTCATCCATTTTACACTGTATTTCATCATTCCAAACTCCCGTTTAGTCATTCTGATCATTTGTTTACTCGTTTCGAGTAAACGTTCATCCATTTCACACATCCTTTCATCATTCCAAACTCTTGTTCTATCGTTTCGATCATCTGTTTACTCATTCTGAGTAAACATTCATCTATTTCACACCTCCTTTCATCATTCTGAACTCTCGTTCTATCGTTCCGAGCATCCATTTACTCGTTCTGAGTAAACATTCATCCATTTTGCACCACCTTCAATCATTTCAAACTCTCATTCTACAATCCTGATCTATCATCTACTTGTTCTGAGTAATCTATCATTCATTCTGAGCTTTCATCTTCTTGTTATGAGAATCATTCATCTATTCTTAGCAATCATTTACTCGTTCCAAATAATCATTCATCCATCCCGATAAATCATTTACTCATTTTGAGTATTTGTTCATCCACTTTCTTTCATCCATTTCTCCAATCGAATCATCATTTCCCCCATCCAAATCCCTTGAATTTCATCTCGGGTTATTATCCAAATTGACCTAAGTGTCTGATCTAATCATCCTCATCAACATTTGCTTAGGATTGTCATCCGTCCTAAGTTAATCATCATCGTTGGCCCAATCAATTCACCTTCAATCTCAAGGTGGATTCGGTGCTACAATCATCCATTTATCCTTTTATCCAATTAATTAGTATCCTAAGTCATCTAAGATAATCTCTGAATGAGATTTGCAGCCTCTTTTGTCATCTTATCCTATCCATCAGTCGATCTTATCAATCATCGATCGATCCAATCCAATCACATCGCCTTCGACCCAATCAATCTACTTCTATCTTGAAGCAGATTCAGTGTCGATCGTCAGAATCAATCCCATCACATCATCCAATCATCCTAATCTGAGCTTTAGTCCATTCCCATTCTGAGCTTGAGCAAAATCCTGAGTTGAGCTTTAGTCCATTCCCATCCAAAATCTTTGATCCATCTTCTTTATCCTTTCATCGTCATGAATCCTTATCCTCCATCAATAGTGGTCAAGGGAAACCCTAATTACATTGACAACGATAACAAAAGTCTTGTCGATCAAGAAGAATGTGACATAGATCCCCTTGACACTATCATTGCTAGTAAGCTATCTCCACCCACTTTCCAAAATCCAATCACCCCCTCGAGTTATCCCATTATGTCTTCATCCATGCCTAATCATGTTGCTTATGCTACCTTTGACAAGGGATATCCGTCATATCCATCATACCCTTCATCTACATCATCCTCTTATCCTAGTCGACCATCTCAATACCCCTATCTTAATCCCCCATCCACATCCTCCTATCTAAATCCTTCATCTGCATATACCCACTACCCTAATCTTCCATGCCAATCTGTCACTCTAATCCTACATTGTACTTTGTATCCTAATTCAACATCCATATCAACTTATCCTAACTGACATCCACAATTCAATATCTCCATCCGCCACCTCAATCTTCCCATCCTAATCCACCATCCCCATACCCGTACTACAATCCACCACCTACATCCTCATGTCCTAATTCACCATTTCTTAACCCTTCATCTAATCTTAATCCCCCATCTATTCCAAGTTTTACATCCAATCCCATTCCCCCATCTATTCCAAGTCTTGCATCTAATCCCATTCCCCCATCTATTCCAAGTCTTGCATCCAATCCCATTCCCCCATCTAATCCTTCATCCACTCCTACCACGCCATCTCAACCTAGAGCATTCAAGTTCTTCACTCTAGAAGTTCTCCAAGGACTTATAATAAAGAAGACATCTCCCACTCCACACCTTGAAGTTATGGAATCATGCCATCCCAACCCATCATCCATGATCATTAGAGACGAGATCCTTCTCCACCCAACACCTATCATTGATGGTACCACCCCTAGCACTACTCAAACCATCGAACCCATCACATCCCCTACCATCACATCCTCTGAATCCACTGAGCCCCCATCTCCTACCATCACATCCTCTGAATCCGTTGAACCCCCATCTCCTACCATCACATCCTCTGAATCCGTTGAACCCCCATCCCTTACCTTCACATCTACTGAATCCATTGAACATCCACCTCCTACTCCAAGAGTCATTGAACCCATCGACAATGCCCAAATCCATTCTGATGACTGCATCGAATCCTCCATCCTTCCATCTCCCCAACTTGAAGAGTCTCTCCAACACTCAGTCATCCTTCCATCCACACAAGATGCGTCATGCCAAGAGTCTAATCCAAAGCATGCCAACATATCCCCTTCTCTAGATCAAGATCCCACCATCCTATCTAGTCCACTTCAAGATCACAGTCCCCCATCCATTCCACCCCATGATCCCTTTGTCTCCACCGCTCCATCTTCATTGCATGAGCCTGCTACCACAAATCCAGATCCTATCATATCCCCTAATCCCTTTCTTGATATCACCCATCCACATGCTTCTATCCCATCATCTCCCTCTCATGATCCCCCATCATCGTCTAAAACTGCTATCCCTACATCACTTGCATATCCCCTTGGTACTCTCACATTCTTCCATGGTGGCCTCCTTGCAGAAGAAAAGCATAGTGTATTTACCACCCATCAACCTCCACCTAATAATGGACTCGCATCATGTTTTCAGAATAACACAAATCCTATCATGGATTGCATGCTCAAGAAAATGAACTATCAAGGAAGAGGTCTCGGCCTTCATGAGCAAGGTATTTTGGAGCCCATCCAAGTCAAAGAACAAATCTGTATGCAAGGTCTTGGACTTATTTCCCATGACTCACAATCTAAAGATGTTGGTACAACCTCTAGACATCCTCAACGAGCCTTTTCCAAAAGAAATGTCAGCTCTTCCCATCGCTCCACCAAACCATATGCTGCCATCCCTCCTCCTCTATCGTATCACCTCAAAACAACCGTCCATATTCCCCCTTCATCTACTCCATCCATTTTGGGTCCTTACATCCCTTCATCTACTCCATCCATCTTGGGTTCTTATGTCCCCCCACCCACTATGACTGCTTTCGGTCCATATATCCCAAGATCACCTCCTTCATCTCATCCTTTCATCCATCCAACACCTATCCATCTCATCCATCATAAACATCCCTCACATATCCTATAATCAGGATCAACAAAGGCACATACCTAAACATCCTCCATCTACACATCATCCATCTCCTCACACGCATCCCATTGCTACTAAAAGCACTTTGGCTGTTAGAGAAAAAATGCATAAATCCAAGCATCCACATGAATCTACGGCTCCCCATGTCCCCTCCAAAAGACATGGTGAAGAGAAGAAAAATCTAAATATACATCAAATCCATAGGCCACAAAGGCCCACCAAAGCAAAGATCAAAACCATGTGGATCCCAAAGAAAAAAGATGCAATGCCATCACATGAAAAATCTGTAAGAACATCCAAAGTCACTAATCCAAAAGCTAATCATACACCCCTTTCATCTCCTAAGTCTGTTTTGGGTCCCTATGTCCCAAATTCACCATTCCATCTCCTCCATTATCCCCACATTCTCCATCCCTTAATCCTATTATCTTTTCTTCACATCCACCACCACATGTGCCAATGTTGGTCTTGAACACATCTCCCCATCACATATCCACCCCATCATTCCATCCATACCCTTTGCAGCATCCCATCCATTATCCCATGTATCTCCCCTCTCAAATCCCTCTAATTCATCCTCTTGCATAATCCATTTATCCTCATAAGGTTGTACCAACATCCAATAGTCGGTTCGAACAAGGGCTATTAATGCCTCATATAGAACTTGAAGCTTAAGTCCTTCATCCATATCCTTATCGCATGTCTTCTAAATCCACTTATTTTCCTCCCTATCCTTATCCATCTCCTTTTGCATGATATCCAAAATACAAAAATCCAAAAAAAAAAAAGTCAAAAAGTCCAAAAATCCAAAATAATAAAAAAAAAATAGTAAAGAGAAATAATTCGTCCAATGGTGAAAACTTGGCAAACAAGCGCCTTGGATAAATACCATGATGAAAACCTGGCAAACAGGCGTCATGCGTAAATCCCCATCTGCACTTGGGGGCAACTTCCTAATATGCATTCCCTCCATCCGCTATGCTTCCAGCTATGCACCCGTCTTCCTGTTATCCGTCCTCTTCATAAAACCCCTCCATCCCACCTATCTTCCATCCCCTCCCATCATATCCCATTTATCTCCCATCCCTCGGTCCTTCTTGTGATCTTGATCAAAATAGGGACACCTATCTATACATGCTTTGGCCACCTCTTGTTATACATTCCCTTCATCCATGCTCTATTGTATTCCTTGTTCACCCATCCTATCCTCATCTATTTATCTCCTTTATCTTCCCATCCAATCATCTTCCATCCCTCATGCCTCCTCGTATATGACATATCTAGAGTGGGGGCATTTGCTTCCTTTGTGACATAGTCCTTGGAGACATCATCTATCATAACATCCCTTTATATCCCTCTCCATCTATCACAGCATCCCTTCCATCTCCCCATCCTTATCTTCGTATCCATCTATCCTAGCATCCCTTTCATCTCCCAATCCTTATATCCCTCTCCATCTATCACAGCATCCCTTCCATCTCCCCATCCTTATCTTCGTATCCATCTATCCTAGCATCCCTTTCATCTCCCAATCCTTATATCCTATGATAGCATCCCTTCCATCTCCCCATCCTTATCTTCATATCCATCTATCCTAGCATCCCCTTCATCTCTCAATCCTTATATCCCTCTCCATCTATCACAACATCACTTCCATCTCCCCATCTTTATCTTCATATCCATCTATCCTAGCATCCCTTTCATCTCCCAATCCTTATATTCCTATCCATCCAAACAATCCCTCCCATCCCCCATCCCTATATCTCTATCCATTCTTTCATCTTTATCCTCATCCCATCTCACAATCCCTTGTCATTGGTATCTAGCTATAGGCCTCCCTCCATGCAACCCAATGCCATTTATCTAATTGACATCACTCCTGCTTCTCTTGCTTGCACATCTTTCCAATCCCCTATCACTTTTCATCACTCATCTATCTATCATATCATCCTCTCAAGTCATTTTAATGATTTGGATAACTATCCCATTCCTGAGCTTTATGTGATCGTCATCATCCAATCCAATCCACTAGGTCTATCCTATCTCATCATATCGGTCCCATATTTTTATCCTCTCATCTTATCATCCTTTATCCATCGTTTGTCTTTGGTCTTTCGTCAAACTACGTTGCCCCTGCGCTTTCACGTAGGCAAGGTCGGTCACTTGATCCACCCCTGGGGATCCTTTATCATCTATCATCTGTCTTTCTTCTTTTTCCATCCTGTCATCCATCGAAGTCTCCATCATGGTCCGTCATCAGCCTCTTGTCAAACTACGTTGCCCTTGCGCTTTCACGTAGGCAAGGTCAATCATTTGATCCGCCCCTGGGGATCCTTTATCATCTATCATCGGTTTTTCTTCTTTTTCCATCCTGTCATCCATCGAAGTCTCTATCATGCTCCATCGTCAGCCTCTTGTCAAACTACGTTGCCCTTAGGCAAGGTCAATCACTTGATCTGCCCCCGGGGCTCCTCTATCATCTAGCATCGGTCTTTCTGCTTTTTCCATCTACTCTTTTATCGTCTATCATCAATCACCATTGTCCACTTTGCTCCTTTTCTCCATCCTATCTTTATCATCCATCGAAGTCTTCATCCATGGTCAGTCGACAACCTTTTATCGAACTATGAGGGCTCTGCGCTTTTACGTAGGCAAGGCTAATCTTTGATCGGCCCCCAAGCCCTTAGGTCTTTAGGGTGTGTCAGTCTCATGTCTTGTCTCCCTTGTGTCATGTCATCAAGCTATGCCCTTATCTAGCTAGTTCTTAACAAACAAGATCCACTTGTATCAACAAATCCAATCAGTTTTGAATATCCTACATCATATCGATCTTTTAGCTTAGAATCCATCATCGGTCTCAATAGGATGCATCCTTCCTAACAGACCTCATCAATCCCATCTATCCCCTTGATCCTATGGCAAAGGACATTTGAAATTGATTGCGATCTTTTGATGCTTTTGGCTTTTGTTTATCATTTGAGCTCCCTATCATCACTTGTCAAGGCCGCCATGATTCATCATATTATGGTGTGTTTTGATTGGTCCACATAGGGGCATATCTTGTGCTTTTGTTTGATTTTGTCTTCTTGGTTGTCCCACGTAGTACCCACCAAGATCCCTGAGGTCTTGTGTTATGCTGGGGCATCCTTTTGTGTTTGTGGTTATCTCAATACCTAGCCCAACCAAGGTCTTTGTGACTTTGGGGTGTTGGGATATCCTTCTTGTCTGTTGTGTTTATTTCATGCATTAGACACTATTACGCCTTGGTTCCACATACCTTGGCACTTGGTGTCTTATGCTATAGCAAAAATTAGTGCTCCGAAGATGGAAAATTGCATTAGGATTGCATTTCATTCTCCATTCTATCATCTTGCATATATCCCCCCATCCATTCATCCTTCATCATTATCTCACATCTCTATCCAATCCCCATCCATTCCATTTAGCCCGAATCATCTAATCATACCCTTGGTCTTGTTCTCAGTCTTGTTACAAGCCTGGATCCAATCATCCTCATCATCATCATCATCATCATCATCATCATCATCATCATCATCATCGTCATCATCATCCCATTTTATTCTTCCATATCCCTTCAATGTTGTTTGGGATGTATCCTTCCCTCGTCAACAACACTTTCATCATCATCATCGGGAGGTACTCTTCCCTATCCTTTAGTGGTGTTTTGGGATGTATCTTTCCCTCATCAATACCACTCATTGGGATGTATCCTTCCCTATCCTCATTGACAACACTCCATCCATCCTCAACCCCCTTTTGGCTTGTACCTTGACTGGGGCAACATCATCTTCGTCTTTGCATCCATTTCTACTTCCCAAGCTCCTATCGCCTTTTCATCCTTTCATATCCATCCCTTTGCATCCTCTTCCTCATCTCCCATTTCACCATCTCATCCATTTCGAGAGCACATCCATGTTCTATTGAACCCGCATGTCCTCTCGAGGGGGCATCCTCAATCCCTAACCTTCATCTTCACCCCCATCATCTTTCTTCCTAATCATCCCTTTGATGACTAGGGCATCTTTTCCAATCTAACCATCTCCTTCTGGGTTCTATATTTTAATATTCTTTGAAATGATACCACTTCGTAACACCATCTCAAAGAGGGGAAAAATGTAGACATCCAAATTTGGACACTTAATTTATCCAAATTTACCACTTTTCATCTAAACATCCTCTTATCCAAGTTAATTAAGTAATATTACTATTATTTAATTAATATCCTTAATTCTATCAAATCCCTAAGGTATTTACCGCCTTTAATCCTCTTTTCATCAAATGAATTAAATAAATATTACATTTATCTAATTCCTTACATGTCATTTTCATCTAATCCTAATCCATCTCCTAATCTCTTCATTAAGAATGTGCACATGCCTAATCCTTGATTAGGATGTGTCACATCCTCCAACTTTTGCAAATTGGCTTCTAATCCTCATTAACCCCTAATTATCCTCTAATTACTAATTAGTTAAACCTAATTAGTACCTTGGTCAACTCTCCCCACCCCCAAGGAATTTTTAATTCCTTTTTATTCACCCTAGGCTCCTCTCTTCCCCATGTGAATTTTTAATTCACATTTTATTCTTTCTAGAATCCCCTTTTCCCATGCATCTTCTAGAACCTTTGACTTGTCACATCAAGTCACATGTGACAAATTCCCACCTTTTGAGAACCTTGTCTTATCCACTAGATTCTTCCAATCATTGTGAATTTAAAATTCACTTTTATCCTCCCAAAGCTTTCCCTCTCCCCATGTGATCATTGAAAGGTCACATCAAAGTACTTGGAAGGTACTTATCCTTCCTCCACATCATGTACCTCCCTTCCACATCACCTACACATCATCTCACCTTTAGCCATCTCACAATCCACATGTCAAGATGTGGGGGCTTGTGAGTCATCAACTCACCTTAGCTCTTCATCTTGGCCTTGTTGGATGAATCTCAACCATTGAATTCTCTAGAGAATTCAAATTCTTCTATAAATCCCCCCTCCTCAAGGGCATTTTCAACACTTTCATTTTGAGCAACCTTATGCTGCCAATTTGCATTCTCAAGCATTCACTATCATTTAGCCATCCACTTTGATCATCTTGCATATTCAATCTTGCATCTAGCTACACCAAAAAGCCATCCAAGGAGCACAAAAATTCATCAAAATCAAGGGCCAACCAAGAAGTCTTCAACAACAAGGAAGGTATAATCAATTTGCATCTTATTTCATCTATTTTCTTGTTTTATCACTCTTTAGGCTAATCATTGAAGTGTTCTTAGTTTTTTTCCACTTGCATTTTTAGTTATTTTGCACATTAAAATAGGGTAAAATTCTAAGGTACACACCTACTTCGAAGGTCGGTTCTAATTTTGTGCTTCTCATCATACTTCACCGCAACAAAGTAGAACTTATGCCATGGTGGCCTACTGTCATCTGTAGGAATGTGAATCAAGTCAAGCAATAGATAATCTAGATCTTTCAGCGGGTTCCACCTCTTTTCCCAGTAAGGCTGGGGGTTGTGCGCTACCTTGGCAAGTTCATTTTGCAAGTCATTTTTGGGGTTGTAATTCTATTTGTCACAAATCATCACTAACCCCAGATGAGCCATCTTATCTTCCAGTAGCTTGTGCATCTTTTTCTTGTTCATGACCACTGTCTTTAAGCTTAGCAAGCAGATGAAAAATCCCTTTTTCTTTGTTGGTCCTCTGCAAAAGGTGTAGTCAATAATGGATACTTGTCTGAACATTTCAAGGTCTAGCACCCTATTTGTGACACATGTCAGAAGTTGGAACAGTTCCCTAGTGAATCTGTGCATCCAAATGAACATGAAATCCATTCCAAGAAACTAGTCACATTTGGGAGTGAAGTTCTGCATATACCCTATCTACTCCTTGGTGAGCCGGTCAATACTGTCCTATCCTCTCAAATATTGTAGAATCGGAACCAGGAAATAACATGAGAATGCATAATATTCATAAGTAGAGTTGAGGAGAGGATTCCATACTTTAACTAGCCTTCTTTTTCCTGATTCATCAAAAATAGCCAACTTCACACGTTTCTTAAAGAAATCAAGGTTCTAATGTAAAAACATATGGACAAGGAAGGAAGGAAACCTGAACCTCCGCTATGTTTCCAGTAGTCCCTTATTTTCCTTAGCATCTCATCAACAATGAATTGTGCGAAGTCGTACCATCAAAAATAATGCTGCCTATGGAACTAAAACTCCTACACATTATTGTCAGTGTCCAAGCCGCAAACAAATGCCAACATTGAGAAGGCTTCCTGCATGTCAATGGGGAAGGCATTGTGTGGTGCTAGAATCTTTGGTGGCTTTCTATTATCTTCCTTATGCCTTTAGATTTCTTTGTTATAAAAATCCAGAGCCTTTTGTCTAGTTCTCCATATTTTGTCCCCCTTTTTTGGAGCGAATGGATATACCTTTTTCCGATCTAGAGCTTTGGTCAAGAATGCATGCAACATATTCCAAATATCTCTTGGGCAGATATTAGCCTTCAAGTTCTGACTAGTGTTGGTGCTTTAGTTGAAATGTTCAATGGTCGCATCTACTAGTTCCAGGAAATAGTGCACAAATGAGACCATATACTGTGGGAGCCCGCTGAACCATAGCTTTTGTGCCAAAGAATCTAGGTCACTATTTAGCTCCATCCTTTCGTAGGCCACCTCCCTCAAAGACTTAGGGTTCTTTGTGAGGATGGGATCATGAATATTATCCCACTCCTCCTTGATTAGGATTTGGTCCCTATAATTTTTGGGCTTGTCTAGGGCCCACATGTTTACCCACTTTAGCTAGTATCGGGACATAATAACACGACCAAAATAACCCTGGACAGAATAACCCATCCAAAATAACCCAAGGACAAAATAACCCAGGGTTATAATAACCCATGGACAGAATAACCTGTGGTCAAAATAACCCATGGACAGAATAACCCATGGTCATTTTAGATCAAGCTAGTAAACTAGAAATGAGATAAAATAAATTATAAATATGATTATGAGGAACCATAGAGTCTATTTAGGTCATTTTTAGACCATATATCCATTATATACCCCTAAAATCACATTAAAACACCTTTAATATGCTTAAATAACCTATAAAATGGTAAATAATTATTAGACAAACACATTACAGTGTCGATGAAATATTTGCTTATAAGATCAAGAAACTTATTGCATTAGCTTTTGTGCCTCAGATAGATGTAATTGATGCATTTGAAACACTTCAAAAATCTCCTTATTATACAGAACATGAGGAGACCTTGTAACCCATAATTGATTATTTTGAAGACACATGGATTGGCAGACTAACCAGAAGAGGCAATAGACAATCACCCAAGTTTCCAATCATAATGTGGAATTGCTATTTAGCTACTCAAGATGATCTTCACATAACCAATAACACTATTGAGGGATGGCATAGAGGATTTAGTGAATTGCTTCAAGCATTGCACAACTTAGTCCAAAAATTCATGAAAGCAGTGAAAAAAGAGCAGAGTTTCCAAATACAATAGAATAGAGAAATATATGGTTGGATACACTAGGCAACCAAGTAGGAAAAAATACCTTAAACTCAAAGAAAGAATAAAAATATTGGTTGATGGTTATGACAACCATAAAATTTTAGATTATATAAGAGGCATTTCTCATAATTTGACACTTTAATTGAAAATTTGAATAATAAAGTTTTTCTTAGCAACATACATGTAATTTATAAATTTTGTTTTCCTTTCTCTACATTCTTATGGGGATATTTTTTCCATGGGTTATTCTGACCATGGGTTATTTTGGCTTGGGTTATTATGACCCTAGGTTATTTTGTCCCTAGGTTATAGTGACTGGGTTATTATGTCCAAGGTTATTTTGGTCGAGTTATTATGTTCTGTAACCACTCTGGGTTCTCTAGTATACCAAAAAAAGAATAAGAAATTTCTTCAAAGACATAGACGGCTGATACTGCATGCATAGCACCAAACAATCTTTGCATTTCCTCTCCTTGCGCCTCTACATATGCCTCTCATTGTGAACTTTCTATCATTTCCCTTTTACTAGAAACTTCTGCTTAGCTCAAATCTTTTGTAATTTTCTTTGGCTCTAGTTGCACTCAAAACTTCTTTTGCTCTAGGTAGCGTGTTTGAAAAGCATTCACATTGCTAGCCTTTTGCATGCGATACTTAGTTATTTCCTTCTTGGGGTGGCCAACAATGCTCACCTTTTAGCATTAAATTTAGCATGTATTGCCAGTTATTTTCTCATGTGAAATGAATCACTTGCCATTTTGAAATGACAAGAATTCATAATGACCTTCAGTAATGATGCCTACGGTGTGATTTTCTTAGAACTTGAGCCAAAAATTTGAAGGCAGCTTAGGTGTTCGTATTGTGTGGAAATTAATATCCAAAATAGAATGATTAAACCCAAATATGCAATAAGTGCTTGAAAAGATATAGGTTTTTCCTTGGAGTTCAAAAAATACTTGCAATGCGACACCTTAGTGCTTAGCCATCTAGACTACTGCTGAAGACTGCCTCTAGCTTATGCTAATTAATTATCTCCTATTAATCCTGCACACAGCAAATCATACATAGCAGACACAATTGGGTGGGAAATTCGAGCGAGCCCTCGTGAGATTTTTGAGATGGTACTCGATTAGCATCATGCTTATGGTATGGAAATTACCACACATCTCTTACCTTATTTCTATAAATAGGTGTTTAGGTAATAGCGAAATCATACTTAGCAATTTGAGTAGAATTAGTAATAGGTAGTTGGCTTAGCATTTAGCGTTACCAGTTGCGTAGAGTTTGCATAGAGCTTAGACTTAGGCAATCTACATGTAGAGATAGTATTAGATAGTTGCATAGAGCTTGTCACCATGAATACCCCAATTAGGCTAGTATGCAAGAAATCATAGACAACCTTCCCTGGAAAAATCTTGACTAAGCATCTCAAAAGAATGACCAAGAATAAGGATCCTCTAGCCATTATAGCGATCAAGTGGGTTCTAGGGAGGGACTACCTTGAATATGAAGAAAAGTACAGAGTTAATAGTGATGTATACTCTCACTTTTCTGCATTCATGCTTGACATCTAGATTCCCAAGCCATCGGTTCTTCGTCTCATGCTTGAAATTTTTTCGAAGAAGTATCTGGGCAGCCTCAAAGAGGTGGTGGAAAATGTTGCATTTGGTATAGGTCTACCAATGGCGAGCAACCTTCGGAAGTACATTGAAGAAGATGCGGTAGTGTCATGGGTGCATTCCTAAACGGCTTTTGTATTCAGTCACAAGAAGAACATCGTCAAAGGGTCACTCATGCATGCCACTTCTTGTTTCGCTTATACAACATGGTGCCTTTCTTCGACATCGATTGGTACACCAATTTCCAAAACTTGGTGTTCCCTCTGCAACTCGCCATTGCTCCTGTGAATGTTGCTACTAGTCCTGATGTCATCCTTGATGATGAAGTGATTCCAAATGCTATTTTCAACACCTCCATTGTTGTTGCTCATGCCTGAGACTGAAAATTTATTTTTATTCTTTAAGAACTTATCCTTTTGTTAATACATTTTATATATATATATATATATATCTGGAAAAAGGATTTACTATAGATATATATAAAGATATACTCTAATAGCGTGGCCTCTGATCCATTTTGACAATTTGTACTTATCAAAGTATATAAATATAATGAAAATATAGCTTATGCTAACATACTGTCTCCTTTATCTTTTGATTTACAATGAGGTTCTCTTTTTCCCTTCCTGCATTTACATGTGTTCACTTCATTCTACATATGGGTGTCATTCTTCTACTCACATATTTACACTGGTAGAATAATTTTGAAGCTTACTTGAACAATTTTAGGTGGATTTCGTCAATAGGAATCCCTAATGCTTCTCGCTCCATGTTTTCCAATTCGAATGCATTATGCTACTTGCATTGAATTATTTTGAAAGGGCATTCCCAAAGGCTATTGAATTTTTTGTGTTGACTCAGCTTTGTAGCCCTTTCATTGAATTTTAGCACTAGGTCCCCACACTTTAGAACTTGGTCCAAAGCTTTCTTATCAAACCATCTATTAACCACTTGTTGGCGGTTGGACATGGCTATCAGGGTATTTTCCCTTTTTTCTTTCACTTCCAACAACTTGGCTAGCTGCACTTCCATGGCATCATTTTTCTCTACCTCAAGAGATTTGAGCAATTGCATTGTTGAAATCTCCATGGAGATAGGAAATAGCACTTCTTTTCCATACACTAGCTCATATGGTGAAGTATTGAGGACTTGCTTGGGAGTTATGTGGTCCACCCAAAGTGTCACCCGAAGGTTTTTATGCCATTCTTGATGGTGTTCCGACCCAATTCTTTTGATAAGTTAGACTAGGATTTTGTTAGTTGATTCAGCTAGGCCATTACTTTGCGGGTAGTAGTTTGACGATGTCTATAAGAATATGCCATGCGCGAGTGAAAATTGGCATATCTTAGATCCTAGGAGAGCCTTGGCATTGTCGAAGATGATGGTTTTGGGCAGATCAAATCTCATCACTAATTCTTCAAGGAAGTCTACTATCTCTGCCTCTATCACATTCTTCAAGGGCATGGATTTGATCCACTTGGTGAAGTAGTCTATCACCGTCAGAATCCATTTATGTCTGATGCTAGAGGTAGGATTAATCATCCTGATGAAATCAAGGCCCCATTGTGCGAAAGGCTTATCAACCACTATCGGATTGAGAGGCATCCCAAAAAAATTTCTTCTTCCCACAAAGAATTGACATTCCTTGTAGGCTTTTACCAGGGAGTATGAGTCATTGAACAACGTGGGCTAGAAGTACCCAACACACATGATTTTGATGGTAGTAGTCTTTGCGAAGAAATGTCTGCCTGTGGGACTACTGTGGAAAGTGTCAAGGATCCTCTTCGCTTGCTCTGTGGTGACACACCGCAATAGAACGTCGTTGAATTTTCCTTTGAAAAGGACCCCTTCAATGAGCGTGTACCCATTTTTTTGTAGTTAATAGAATCTTCTCTTTTGAGAAGGAAGGCTAGATAGATATTTTCATGTGTGCATGAATCTCACTCTGTCTACTAGCTAGCAACCTTCAGATTCAGACTCATTGGTCAAAACTAGGTTTGGTTGCTCTTCTTCGAATGTCATTTCCTCTTCGTTCACCAAATATTCGCACATTCGTCTTCCTTGGATGGTCTTTGTTGGTTTGACCTGAATGTTGTACTCAAGGATCTTAGTGATCTAATTAGCCCTCTTTTCAATGATTTCTCCTTCCATGATGTACTCGAGCACATTGGAATGCGTGACATAAATAATCACCTTATTACAAGATATTAGGTGTTAGAAATTCTTGAGTCCCTTAACAATTGTGAACGCTTTCCTCTCCATGAAGTTGTAGTTCATCTCATATTCCTTTAGGGTCTGGGAGTGAAATGCTATCAGATTTTCTCCCTTTCCTTCCTTATCCTTTTGAGTTAAAAGAGTAGCAATGCTCAATTTTCTACTAAATAAATACATTATTGAGTCCTTTAATAGGTCTAGATTGACCAACATAGGAGTTGAAGAAATAGCATCCTTAACCTTCTCAAAGGCTTCTCTAGCTTCTTTAGTCCATCTGAATAATATATCTTTTTTCAGCATTAGGGTGATTGGCCTAATCATTCCTGCAAAATCAAAAATAAATTTTCTTACAAGTTAACCTTCCCCAAAAAAGATTGGACTCCTTTCTTGTTGACCGGTAGGGGAAGTTCTTTCATTTCTTTCACCCACTCGAGATCAATCACAATTCCTTCTTTGGACACTACATGTCCCAATAGCTTCAAAGACACACCTTTTTGGGTTCAGGGATACCCTGAACTCCTGGCATTTTTTAAAAACCATCTCAAGGTGATCGAAGTTATCATCCTTATGTTTGGAGAAAACAGTTCGATCATCTAAATAGATTAGGATAATCTTGTTAATAAATTCGTTGAAAATGATATCCATGGCCCGCCAAAAAGTGGCTCCTACATTTGAGAGGCCAAAAGGAATTTTAGCATATGCGAACATTCCCCACTTGGTAGTGAATGTTGTCTTGTGCCAGTCCTCTTCTTTGACCTGGATCTAGTTGTAACTAGATAAGCCATCTAGTAGAGAAAAAATTTCCGACCCTACCACTGTTTGCAAGATTGACTCATAGAAGGTACCAAATAATGGTCTTTTAGGGATGCTTTGTTCATCTCCCAAAATTCAACACATAAGTGGATGTATCCATTCTTATTTTGGACTGGAACTAGGTTGGATACCCATGTGTTGTGCTTGATTGAGAAGACGATCTAAGACTGGATTAGCTTTGTCAGTTCTTGTGCGATCATGGCTTCGATCTTCAGATTCGCTAGCCATTGTTTTTGGAAAACTAATTTTTCACCTTCTATCAACTCTATTGTATGTTGGAAGATTTCAAGATCATATCCCTTAAGGTCATCATATGACCAGGCCAGCACTCCTTCATACCTTTCATAGAAGTTGATGAGCCTTTCTTTGTCATGATGCAGAATGTCCTTCCTAACTTTGAGCTTTCTTCCATCTCCGACCTGAAGGTCCGCATAGTTGCTTTTGTCCACTACAAACTTCCCTTTATCATTTTTTGCATTGTCACAATCGAAAAGGTTCTCGAGAGTGACCAATCCCTTTGAAATTTTATTAGGCCTTAGCTAAATGATTTTCCCATCATAGGCTTCAAAAATCTTTGGTTGGAGTTGGTCCACAAATTCTCCCAACTGTTGGATGAATGAGGCGATGTGTTCATTGTTGTCAAATACCTGCTAGCTTTGATCATTGTCTGGAATCTCTAGCCAAACTGTCATTCATACAGAGTGTTTGTTATGAAATAGATTGGAGGCAAGGTCAAACTGGGATCCAATTGCAGCCATGTGATCTAAATCAATATTTTTTTCTCAGGGCACTGTCTAGATGTTGAAGGCTTCAAAACACTCAATAAGGTCCCAGACTCTATGCCTATAGGACCTCATGCAGACATTCTTGGCTGCAAAAATCCCTCAGACTTGGTTGACCACTAGTTCAAAATCTTTGAACACTATTAATTGATTAATACCCATTTGCTCCGGAAGACTTAGACCTTGCACTAGGCTTTCGTATTCATCTTCATTGCCCAAATAAGCAAATTGGAAGTGGAAGGACTGAAGTGTCTTTTCATTGTGCGAGGATATCAAACATATCCCTACCCCTGTGCCCAATTTTCATCTTCCTCCATCAAAGTGCAGTGTCCATAGTTCTGAAGTTTGGTCACTCTCAATTTCCTTTAAGACCATTGGAAGCACTTGATCTTCATCATAAATGACATAAGTGCCCAACCCGGTAGCATGATAATGGCCGAAAGGGTCAGTGTCTATGTATTCGCTCAAGAGAATTTCTTCTTTATCAATTCAATCTTCAGTCACTTTTTCATCTTCTAGTAACTCGATGCAATATGTTTCCTCCTTGGTGAAAGAGGTATGAGTAGCCTCAAAGTTGATCATGGCTTCATCAGCCATATGTTCTAAATGCAAAGCTTCAAACACTATTTTCATTTTAGCTCCATGCTTGGTCCTTAGGATTAAGTGTGGCTAGTCAAGGGAAAGATATCCACCTATCTTTGAAGTGAATTCTCGGGATACGCAAAGACTGAACATGGGGGGAACATATATGATCATAGTATCTTGTGAAACTATGATGCTAGGGCAGGAGAACAAAGTCAATGGGAGGTCTTTGATGACACCTAGGGTTTTGAATTTGTTCCCATTGAGCTGTATAACCCCTTTCCTTAAAGGCTCATAGCTAATTCCTAGGGCTTTAGCTATCTGCTTGGGGATGATTGTAGTTCTAGCGTCGAAGTCAATCATGAAATTGTGCAATAATTTATCTCCCACAATAAGGGTTAGGAAGAAGGGTTTTGGTTTCAGCTTATCTCTAACCTTGGTAGGGGCTTCCTCTGTGCTATTCATGAGAACTTTGGAAGGAGGTGATTGATCAACAACCTTTCCTTTGAGAAAATTCTCCATTGGCTCAATGATTGGATCCTCCCAAAGAGCCTATATTGTAGTAATGTCTTTTGCTCCAGAATAGCTAATATATAGCAAAGAGATACGTTAGCAAATGATATTTTCAATTGTTCCACCACATTGAATGGTGGTGGATTTGGAGGCTTCTACTCCTTAGCTATTGTTATAACAATTTCCCTTCGTGGTAGACATTGTTGTGCCACTACGGAGGTACTGGGCATCTGGTCAAAAGCACTTTTGGGTTGCGGATTGAGTAGTTGTAGGATGACTGGTTCACTTGTGAATTTCCTCTTTGAGCGAGTGTTGTAATCAAATTGTACTTGCAGTGTTTTTGATGTGGATGCATCATTCACAAACACTGCCTCTTCTTCTTCCAAACATGAGAAGAGCACATGATCGAGAGCAATATTTGTTTCTTGCTCCATGGACATCCCTTACATTTGCACGGTGAGCACTACATTTTCCATTTGTGAAGAGGCATATACATAACCTCCATGGTCTGACATCACGCCTTTGCTATGCTACTCTTCCACCTTTTGTTGTAGATTTCCACGTGGGTAGTTTCAAGGCGTATGTGAGTCACCATAAGGGAAGCACCAGGGGTTGATGTCATCAACTAAGTATTTTTTCCCCACTATTAGTTGTCTGCTCGAGCTTGGGTTAGCACTCTGCAGCGGAAAAGGCACACATACGATTTGATTAGTTGTTTCCGCTTGTGGATTTGTGTGAGCGCCTCCTTGGAACTAGTTTTTCTAGTAAGAAGACCTTTCACCTTGATAGTTTTGATAGGTTGGATTCAGAGGTGCAGACTAGTTTCGCTTAATGATAGTTATTTCATTGGCAATGGTCCACAAAATTTCCTTGAACTCACTCATCTCTTCCTTCGAAGAGTCAGATGTAGAAGCAACATTTTGTGGCACATTTGGATATGTGTACATGGATTGGGGAAGTGCAAACACTTTGGTAGATGGCATATCCTAAGCGGGAATTGATATTTTTGGAAATATAGGCATGATGGGCCGAGGTGGCAACTTTCTAACATCTATCAAATTGTTCTCTGCCTTGACTACAATTTTGTATGCATCTGGTAGAGTGGTTCTGTCAAGAGACTGGATCATCATTGAGATGTTTGCATTGATAGATTTCAAGTAGAACATGAATGTGAGCTCGGCCAGCAGGTGGATAGAAGCCTAGATTCTTTTCCAAGTTTTGTGGAATTGAGCGTTGAAGTCAGTCATGGCTTCGTGTGGGGCCCATTTTATGATTTCCAACTGATGATATTGTGAAGACCTATCTTCATCATTAGAGAATATTTCATAAAAAGGGTCTTTGAGTTGATCCCAGGTACCAATAGTATTAGCCTACAGAGTGTGGTACTAATCTAGTGCTTTTCCCCTGAAAGAGGCTGCAAGCAACCTTAGCGCCACATTTTGGGCAGTGGTTCCATTCACCAAACACACATCCACCACATCTTGCACATTTTAAAGGGTGTCCTTGAGCCATCTCTGGTGAACTTAGATATAGATCTAAAGGCAGAGACCAGGATAGGGGCCCAGATGGTAGGTTCTACTGGCACTATGAGAGGACTGATGGCATCCCATGCCACATAATTTTTGTTAGTGGCTAGAAATATGGCTAGTGGAAGGGGTGGAGGAAGCAAAACATTCACAATTTGGGTCACGACTTGTACTGTTCCTAGCGGAGGCACTAAAAAACTAGAATTATTCATTGTTTGGGATCTAGTAATAGGTCAATGGCTCATACACCCTCTTTAAATTTAGGTTCATTTAAGAAGTCCCACCGAGCTTTCCAAAAAAAAGAAATTGTTCATGCAAAAAATTGGCAAGGTAACAACCTTTAAATGGGAAACTCATTTAATGGGGGACCAATTGCACTATACTGAGTGACCTTTGGGTTTTTAAAGAAGTCAGCTTCTTTTGTAATTGGGGTTTTGAAATTGGAAAAGGAAGCAGATATAAAAAATAAAGATCTAACTAAGGTGATGCACCAATATTTAGATATGAGGCATGGTAAATCTATCTTTTGAATACGATTTAAGGGCTCGCTCATCAATCTATTATGTCCTGGAATAACATAATTTAGAAATAGAAACCTAAACAATTCATTCAATGACATAAAATAATTCTCATACACATTCACTGAAAAGAGAAGTCAAAGACATGATCTAAACTAGCAAACTTGTATTAAAATTATAGAAGTTCTGCAAATGAACAATTCAAGACAATAATGGCACTGTATTAATTTTTTATCAAATAGCTTAAGAAAAATAGAAAGGCCAAAAAATGGCACAATCTAATAGTCTCATACAATAATCTAAAAGGAATAAAAAGGCCTATTTTCTTTCCCTAATTTTTCTATATCTTCCGCCACTCTTTTCAAAAGTAAGAAGCAGTATATATAGCTAAAAATCCCACTGCCTAGAGGGCCAATAATAGAAAAGATACAGTATCTTCAAGCAATGATGGCTACAACAATGATTTCCATTGGTCATTGCAACAAAAAAGATTTAGGCCATAGAAAATGGTCATACCCCAACCAGATGCATCCTCTGTGAATGATGGCAGTGGTCCCAGAAAAACCCCATGCGGACAAGTGTTGCTTCCCAATGGAAGCAGTTAGAACACGTAGCATGTCGTAGCTTGTTACTCACTCCATCCTTCCCTGCGGTAGAACTCTTGCCAAAGAGACGTGTAGCAGCAGGTCACAACCTATGGTTCATTTCTCCCTTTCTACAATGAAATCTTGCACTGGGAAGACACATGGCAGCATTCTTTACTATCGGCGCCAACTGTGGGCTCCACCAAATGGTGCATGTAGATGAAAGCTACGTGGCATGCAGACTGGGCTTGACTTAGAATTGAAGGGAAGTAGCCTTGAAGTGCTCATGGTGATGACACGTGGAAGCATGGCAAGAGCCAGTAGAAGAGCAAAGGAAGCAATCACTGCGAGGAGTGCTTGGTGGACATGTGGTGGTAGCCGACGGAGTTTATCAAAAAGAGGCTCGATTGAGAAGTGAAGGGAAGCAGTTCGAATATATGAGGTGCAGGTAGGTATTTAGTAAAAAAAATCACCCGAAGGGAGCTCGAGGAATTTTATATTCACACAATACATTACAACACTGAACCAAGGCACAATTAGGTTAATTCAATATCAATTATTCCCAAATTAAGTAAGGAAAAGGGATTTTTTTTGTTACTACATCTTCCCCCCACTTTAGTGAGAGTTTTACCCCATGAAAAACTCACACTAAAGTAGACATTCAAGACAATTTAGTTTGCAGCAATAACAAAATGCATAACCATACCTTGTCAAAGGCCAAGAAAAAAAAAAATTAAAAGGATCAAGCATAACCATTCCAACATAATGTGGAATGGGTTTGTTTGTCTGTAACATACACTACTCACTTTGGGGTAGCCAAACCTTAGTCTATCCACTAGGTGAGTTATCCTAATCATGTATGCTCACTCTAGGGTAGTGGAACCTCAGTCTGTCCACTAGGTGAGTTGTCCCAACAATTTGATTTAGTGAGAAAGGAATGCCAGTGTGTCGGCTTCTCATTGTATAGTGAGAAATTCATGCTAGTGTGTTGGATTCTCATCATACTAACCATACCAAAGCTATCGTCCTGATAACTTCAATAAGGCACCACAATGCTATGCTTTTGAATGTCATGTCTATAAGTTTGTGTTAAAGGGGATTTTTCTTTGTTTGTGTAAGTTCTTCTTCTTAGGGAACATCATGCCTAATGTCTCCAAGAGAGGACAAGTCAAGAATATCATATCGCCACTTATGGGAATGCCTCTCATTTCACATCATTCCACAAAGGGAGATCGTATGCTTAGAAATATTGCACTCTTGGAGGACATCAAACCCAATGAAACCACCAAGAAAAGAACACATCACAAGAAAAAATAAAATCACACCATGAAATATTTCAAAAGATGTCATCGATGTAATCCCCCACTTTAAAGCGGTTGCTACACCATTTTTGTGAGAAATTTCAATAAAATAGATGATGTTTTGTCTTAAGACATGAGATTTTTCCTTGCAAAACCCTATGCCAAGCCATATGTTTCTAAAATAAAGCCATATGTTTCTAAAATAAAGCTATGCCATGAAGTAGGGAGGAATGGCTACCCCCAAAAATACATAAGGGATCTATGGATTCAGGGTCAATATGTCTTTGCTAAATTGTTGTTTTAAGAGCTTAGAACTATCATCATTCCCCAAAACTCATAGAACTCTAAGAATGACACAAATAGAGTGAAAAAAAAAGAAAAATCATTTCGGTTCAACATGGAAGAGAACTAAATGTATCGACACCTTGCATCATCCCACAAGGAAAACACAAGACAAATGAAAAAGATAAAAGGAAAAACTTTTGGGTCAACATGGAAGAGACCTAAATGTCTTGATTCCTTGCACCATCCCCAAAAGGAAAACACAAGATAAATGAAAAATTCTTATGACATAGAGAAGAATGTAGGTACATATAGAGGAATGCACAAAAAGAGAGATACATCAAACGAAACATCATGGGGGATCACATTACACACATGAAATCATATAAATAAACATGAAAAAGAAAAAGACTAGTAAGGCACATGTGAGTCAACCTAAAGCAGGTCGTCTACATCCCAATCTCAATCTATCTAAATGAAAGTTGAACAACTAGCCAAAGGGACAACGTGTACCAAAACTAGGACAAGGCTAACCAACCCTTTTCCCCCATAAGTGTAGGACAAGGATGAGCCGAGATAGGTGATGAGAATGAGCTTCTTGCATCAAAGAAAATGATTTGCAGTAAGTGTATAACATGTAATAGTGAGAATGTGAAGATCCTACAACTATTACATGGAAAGGAGTGGAATGCATGCTATTACTATTCAATTGTAAATACACAGGAATTTTCGAGGTTAGTGAATTCATCCAATATCCTCCTTAATACACGACACTTATTAGTATGATTTCCAAAAATTCTATGATATCTACAATGAGATGTGTTTGTGCTTGTTCCTTTTTTATTTTTGTGTTGACATTCTCTAATGGGTGGTAATTTAATGAGACCATGATGAAGAAGAATTTGTAAAGCTTTGTCATTTGGCAACTATTGGAGGTCATAAATTTTCTTGCTTGATTCACCAATTTCTCTAGGGCTTGAGATGACCTTGTCTTCTTTATCATCATTACAAGGCATTGGTTGCTCTTTAGGAAGGAGAACACTTATGTCAGGAGGCGGATCTAAAACAATCATATCATCATTAGGAGGTATTGGTTGTTCTTTAGGAAGGAGGACACGTATGTCGGGAGGGGGATCTTGATATCCTAACCCTTTAGTATCTTCAATTTCTATTTTCTCTAGGAGTTGATGAATTTCATGTTCAGTTGTTATATCACATCCTTGTTTACTTAAAATCATGAATCCTTTTCCATATGTCTCTTCTAGATTGATAGGAGATTTTTTTATCTTGTTAACATAGAATGGTTGAATGTTTGCTTGACTAGAGGAACTAGGTTCACCTATTGTCGAGAATGTAGGCTTAGCTTGTGAATCAATTTTAGGATGTAAAAGACCAAACATATTAAGTTGTATTGGTTGTTTCATGGAGGGATAGAAGGATGCATTATTATCAAACTTGTTAAGGAAATCATTTATGTAGTTTTCAATTCTAGCATTATCTTCTCCAATGATGTCAACATCACGAGGAGGAAGTGCATTAGGAGTTGTATCAGCATGAGTGAGTTCAATTTCATTTGGGTCATTGCCAAAAACACATCTTGAAACATCAACCAAAGAGAATAAGGACTTCCACACATTGCTAAAACACTTATCCATTTTCAAATTTTTAGGTCTAAGCAAAGGATTTTGTCGATTACAAAGTGTAGTAAATTGAAATTAAATGTAATTTTGAATTTTGACAATTCACTAAAATGAAGCAAATTACTCTAGATGCACCAAATTTGATGAACAACGAATCAAAAAACTAAAACAGGAAAGTAATAGCAGCAAACAAAATCCTAAAACTAAAATTTTAATTTCTAGAAAATGTATATCAGGATCTAACAGGGACTCATTCACCAGTAAGGGAGAATGGGTCCTGGTTAAGTATTTTTGAAATTTTTTTGTTGATTTCTAAGTGATTTTAAATGATTTTTCAAATGCCAAAAAGTTCAGGTTAAGCCTAAACAGGGACTCATTCGCCAGTTAAGGAAAATGGGTCCCTTTTTAAGGGTTTTTTAACTATTCTTGAATAATTTCAAGCTTTCTATAATGTCTTTCAATTCCGAGTCTGAGACACCAAATTTTAGTTTCATATTTTCCAAAAATACAATGTGAAAATACAATGAAATGATGAATGCAAAGACCTAATTTGAAATCCAATGTTGTTTTGTTTTTCAAATGCAAATTTATGAGATCTAAATACTATGTAAAATGATTGATTTTTTTTTGTATTTTTTAAATTTAAGAAATGCAAAACAATGCAATTATAAACCCTAAATGAGATGCAAATTTGAATGTAAATAAAGAAACCCTAAATGAGATCTAATTCAATGCAAGTCAAATTCAAATGAATGCAAGATCTAACCTAGGATGCAATGAAATACTTCAAAATCAAAACATTGCAATATTCAATACGTCGGATTCACCAAAGTCAAAATGATAGACCAGTAATTATCCACCCAAATCATATGATTTTGTGTCTTATATGATGCAAATAACAATAAAAAACTAACACTAACTATTATAGCAACTATGATGGGAGTTTTTAGAGCTTAAAATGATGTGTACCTTGCTACAAAAAGCTTATTTTTAGGGCAGAAAGGACTCATTCGCCTTTAGTTGAAAGTGGGTCCCTATTAGGGTTTTTGAAATTGAGATATAGGTTCTATTCTTTGATGTCTGCATTCTCATATCCTTGGTTTTCATCTCTAGAAAACCTATAGAAAATTCTATATCCTTCTTTTCGTGTTTTTTCACTATAAATGACAATTTTGCAACTTGACAACTTTGAAAATTTTGCTTCCAACTTGTTCTCCACTTGATCTTCTACTTGTAAATCGGAAAATAAAAATTCAAGAGAAGAAAAAATTGTTGATTGTTAGTGAATCCCTGTTTTCCTAAGTCAAACTCTATTTAGGTAATTAAACCAATTGATGAAATAATGAAGTTGAAGCATGAAAATGAAATAGTGAAGTGTTGATACCTTGGAAGTTGTCTTGGACTATAAATCTGCAAACTAACATGAAGTGGCCATGAAGAATGTAGATCATGATCTTGAATAAGATGTGAAAAAAATATTGTAAGTGGATCTTCAATGCTACAACAACTATCTTAGCTCAACAACATGCGTGAATGCACAATGCCTTTGACATGATGAAATGATCTTGAATTGCTACAATAAAATATTTATAATCTACCTTATAATTCCCTTTGAAAATTCTCTTTGTGAACTCTATAATTCTCTTGTGGAAGTGCTCTAATGATAACTTGAACTTGCTAGGAGAAAAAATGTTAAGTAACCCCATATTTATACTAAATCTAGAGATTAACCCCAAAATTCAAATAATTCAAGCTGACACTAGATCTAGAATTAAAATGCATTAGAATCCTACCAAAATTAAATTCAAAAATCACATCCTAAGTGAGGAGGACCCATTCACCACTAAAGGCGAATGGGTCCTAGCACAAGTTTCTAGGACCTTGCCTTGAGGAATGAAAAGAACATCAAAAACCCATTTCAAAAATGCTAAGAAAGGGGGTCCTATATGGAGAGGACCCATTCACCACTAAAGGAGAATGGTTCCTAGCACTAGGTATGTGCAGGATCATTATGGGCCAAAAGGTAGCGATATGGTATGTGTAGGGTATGTGGACTTTTTTTAACCCAAAATTGATGAAACAAAAAGGTTTTTTAAAGGATATTCTCAGTTTTCCACCAATATAAGTTATGTTTTACTTTGAATTTAATAAATAATTATTATTCATTTTCTATTTGAATTAAGACTAAAGTCCTAATTGATAAACTATTAAAAAACATCTATAACTTTCAAATGGTATCACATTTTTTGAATCTAAAACATGTGTCACATTCTATGCTTCACATACTATAGGATTAAAAAAAAAATTGAATTTCATGAAGTTTTGATCAAGTTAAGGTGGTCAGACATACAAGTTTTTATATTTTTTAAAAGTTGTAATAAAAATTCATAATTAATTATTTACTTGGAAAAAAATTACAAAAAATATGCATCACATTGGGACATGATTCCTCTACTTATATCTAAAATATTATAAAAAAATATATCATTTTATTGTGGTTAGGGTGGTCACACAAACACCTACTTCTTATTTTTTCCCTAAAATTAATACTACTGCATTGAAATTTTAAATTTTCACCAAATAGATTTTTTTTTTTTAAGTAAACCTAGTAGTTTAGAAACTACATTCAATTTTCTATAGATTCTATTCTTACATATTTTTGAAATAATATAGATAGCTTATTCAAATTTTTATGTCAAGTTGCCTAACTCTGATTTTTCTGAATTTTTTGCCACTTAAGCGCCTGTCTTTTCCATGATGATCCTACACATACCCCACCATTTTCTAGGACCTTGATTTTTCCAAATTAAATGTTATGAAATATCATTATTGGGTGTTGGGATAGATCCTTCGAAAGGTGTTATTAAGAAGGCTTAAATTTGAATTAAAGGGGCTAATTAAGCTCAATTAACCACAATTAATTAATGAAAATCTAGATAAGTGTGAAAGTGTATTACAACACTTTATAACACCATAAATAAGGTACAATTTAAGTAAATTTTGTTAAAAAGGGTCCCTAGATTAATGTGAATGTGTACAACACATTAAAACACTAACCATTGCACAATTAGGTTAATTCAACATCAATTATTCCCAAACTAAATAAGGAAAAGGGATACTTTTTCTATTACTACAGATAGTTAATTCTAGAGGATTCATTTTGAGTGATGTTATGACATGGTTATCTCCTTGTTCATTTGAGTTTATGATATCATTCTTTGATGAGGATTGTTAGGAGATAGTTTATGGGCTGATTTTTTAGTTTTGGGGATGGTTACTTTGAGTTGGATCTTCTTGATTGGAGAGTCTTACATCCATGTTGGCATTATTACATTGATTCATATGTTATACTTGATCTATGAGATTGATTGTTATGGATTTTGTTGAGGATTTTCATTTGGGGTTGTTAGGAGATCATGCTTGACACAACAGTACACTTTTGAGGTGTTGGTAGAAGGACATTATGGTTTACAAGTTTTCTCTCTTCATGGTTCCTTCCTAGATTTTCATGTTTTTGGGAGGATGGTGGCAACATGTTGTGAGAGATTATGCAACTCTTTAGGTTTGTATGTGTGGATAATTGTTATTTTTCTTGGTACTTCATGCTTTGATTTACTTATCACACCTTGATATATTGTTGATTGGTATACTTGATATGCTTTGACATTACCTATGTAGTGGAAGTTCCTAGATATGTATGTACTTAATTGACAGGTTTGATATAGGGAGTTTGTGATTGTAGTTTATGGGTTGCATATTTTCTTGGCATGAGTTTACTGATGCATTGATACCTTAGAGGTATGGATGGTTGGATGTATTAGCATGTGTTGTGGATGTTATTTCTAATCATGTGGGTTTTTACAGTTGATAGCAACTTGGTTAGAATCTTTGTTATCACTTGGATTTGATGCTTGTGCTTGTGAATTGGTGCATCTTCACCTTGGCATGTTTCTTTTCTTCCATAGGTGGCACATTGAAGGATGAGAGGAGTTCTTGCTTGAGATGGTGGTCACTTTGTTCTTATTATATGTATCTTGATGGAGCACAAGAGCATGTTGGAGATTCATGTGGTTACATGTATGGCTGTGATGATGTATATCATGTATTTATCCCTTTTGCAATATATACAAGTGGGAGAATGTTGGGATATGGTTTTGTACACCATTACCTAAAATTATTTATTATAATGTTGTAATTAAATAATTATTTGGTTGTGATGCACCTAGGTGGTTTGGTTAATCACACTAGGTAGTTATTTGGGTACCACTTGATGTTGTATTATAACATTGTATTATTATTTAATGTGTGGGAAACATATGATAATAATTTAATATTGAGGAAATAAATTAAATAACATGAAGTCTTAGTACCCAATATTAAATAAGGGGTTAGTGATTTTGTATTCACATGGTTTTGTGGTACATGGTTTTATCTTACCACTAGTTGTATTTTGTGTGAGCTTGTTTCTATAAAAGTAAACACATGTGTAGTGGTTTAGGTTGGGCTGAGTGGTTTGGCTGTCATTATTGACTCTTTTTGAGGAGTGCATTTGTGAAGTATGGCATGGGATGTGTGGATTCATGCTTGGACACATGGAGATGCATTAGAGGGCTTGATGCTTCAGAGGTGTTTATTGTAACTCTTGTATGGATTTATTGTTGATTAATATGATGGAATATGGATGCTTTTGGAGGCTAGGATTTTCCCTCTTGAGGGTTTTCCCAGGGTATATCTTGTGTCATCTTAAATGGTTATGTTTTCTATTCTCTTGCATGTAGATTCAGAGTACTTATTTGCATTAATATCTATTTTGGCTTATGTGGAAATTGTTAGTAGATGGTTGCAAGTCTCCTTACAAAGAGAGGGAGAGAGAAAGGGAATTATTGGTAGAGGAGTAACAAGGGATGGAGGGATAGGTAGACATGGACGGAGTGAGAGGCATAGGGAAGGGGAGGTAGAGAGGTGATGACATAGAGAGGGGAGGTAGAGAGAAGAGGAGAGAGAATAATAAAGAGAAAGAGATAGATAAGGAGGGATGGAGAGGTATAGGAGTGACTGGGACATGTAGAGGGGAGAGGTAGAGAGGTGAGGGGGAGAGAATAAAATTAGAGAGAGAAGTTCACAAAGAGGGGAAGATGGGTAAGGAGGGAGGGAGAGAGGTGGAGAGGTGGAGAGGGAGGGAAATAACTAGATATCCTAGAGAGATATAGAGGTGAGAGGGGTAATGAGACAAGGATGGAGGGGTAGAGATGTAAAGAGTGAAGGAGAGAGAGACTTGAAGAAGGAGAGAGGGAGGGAAAGTGGGATGGAGAGGTAGTGACCAAGAGAATGGAGAGAGATTGGAAAGAAACAATAATAGAGGGAGAGAGAAAAGGAGAGAGGTAGGGAGGAAAGGATATAGATGTGGGTAAGGAGAGAAGGAAAGGTAGAGAGGGAGATAGGGAGAGAGAGTGGGAGAGACCTAGAGAGGGGAGAGAGAGAAGAGAGGGAGAGAAAAAGGGAAGTATGAGTATAGGAGTAACAAGGGATGGAGGGAGAGGTATACATGGAGGCAGTGAGAGACATAGGGAAGGAGGAGATATAGAGGTGATTATGTAGAGAGGGGAGGGATCAAGAAGAGGAGAGAGAGAAGAATCAAGAGAAAGAGATCACTAAGGAGGGATAGAGAGGTTGACAAGGAGTGACTTAGATACTTAGAGAGTGGAGTGGTAGAGAGGTGAGGGGGAGAGAAGAAAATGAGAGAGAGGAAGTTCACAAAGAGGGAAAGAGGGATAAGGAGGGAGGGAGAGAGGTGGAGAGGGAGGGAAATAACTAGAGATCCTAGAGAGATATAGAGGTGAGAAACCTACAGCCTAGGGAGAGAGGGGTGAGAGAGATAGAGGGAGGAGAGAGGTTGGTAATGAGATAAGGAGGGAGAGGTAGAGAGGTAGAGAGAGGAGGGAGAGACTTGGAGATGGGAAGAGAGAGGGTGGGAGGTAGAGGTAGTGATTGAGAGAATGGAGAGAGATGAAAAATAAACAATAATAGAGGGAGAGAGAAGAAGAGTGAGGTAGGGAGGCAAGGATATAGATGGGGGTAAGGAGGGGAGCCAAGGTAGATATGGAGAGAGGGAGAGAGAGTGGGAGATACCTAGAGAGAGGAGAGAGAAGAGAGGTAGAGAGAAAGGGAAGTGTCAATAGAGGAGTAAGAAGGGATGGAGGGAGAGGTACACATGGAGGGGGTGAGAGATAGAGGGAGAAGGAGATAGATATGTGATGACCTAGAGAGAGAAGGGAGATAGAAGAGGAGAGAGAGAAGAATGAGGTGAGAGAGATAGAGGGGGAGATAGGTGGGTAATGAGATAAGGAGGGAGAGACTTGGAGATGGGGAGAGAGATAGAGAGGGTGGGAGGGAGAGGTAGTGATCCAGAGAAAGGAAAGAGATGGGTGAGAAATAGTAACAAAGGGAGAGAGAAGAAGAGAGAGGTAGGGAGGCAAGGATAAAGATGGGGTTAAGGAGGGAGGGAAACAAAGAGAGAGTAGGAGAGACCTAGAGAGGGTTGAGAGAGAAGAGGGTAAGTATTGGTTAAGAGGGAAGGAGGCAGACAGGGAGTGAAAAGTAAAACCTCGAGTATCCATCATCAATCATAAATCCTAAACTCTAAGCCTTATCAAAGTGGGGGAGAAAGACAAAGAGAAATATGGCTTTAGCTTTTACATTTGGTGCTCACTAAATGTATTGCATTGGGAAATACCAACCCAAAGGGTTGGATGACCATTTCATGCCAAGGATGTGATTTTGTGAAAGGGTGACAAAATTTCACACATTTTTGGTCATGCTCTCCATAAAGTTTTTAAGTGTTTCAATGCAAATTTATAAAAATACCATGATGATCTTAGGCTCTCTCTTATCTATCTAACCATATAATTTTGTTTACATTTTGATTATGTTAAGGTTTTCATCTATAACTTCTCTTGTTAGCACCTCTGTTTTTTCCCAAAAACCAACATGTGCTAGTTTGGGTATAGATTTTTAATTGTTCATCAAATTTTGAAACAAATTACATTTTTAGAAACTAGACTCTATTCTACATGTATTAAAATAATGATTTTTGATTAGTTTTCAAAAAAATTAGGGGGGAGCATGCTCAAATTTCTATTTTTCAAGATGTGTCCACTTCAAAAATTAGTTAAATATTATATATATTCATTAAAAAAATAGCTAAAAAAACTGGCATAAACTACATGGTGTTAGCTTATTTCTCATCGAAGTGATTTTTAAAATTCTAAAAAAATGTTAACATTTTAGGGGGATCACACCAGATGCTATGTTTTTTTTATCGAAAAAGGACAACTTTATGTGATCCCCTTTTTTTAAACCCTTAATCTTCATTATTTTATTTTATTTTAAAAGTATTTTAGAAAGTAGATTCGAAGCACTACAACTCTGGTTCTTGTTGCATCTTCAAATTTTGAGTGTAACTATCTTCATTTTCTCATGAAAATCAGGCTTTGCCAATTTTAGAAAAAAAGTTGCATCTTAAGAGATATTTTTGCATCACAATTTGTTGCACTTACCCATGGTCTTCCTAAAAGAAGATAGTATGAGAGAGTATCTTACATAATGTGAATGTTAGTAGGTAACACAAAAGGGCATAATTTAATAGGTAATGTAATCATTCCCAGTGGTTGTCTACCCACATTATTGAAACCACAAATAGCTAGAGCATCAGGTTGAATAAGAGACTTATTGGCACCTAACTTGTTTAAAAGATTCACACTACACACATTAAGAGTCGATCTAGTATCAATAAGAGAATGTTTAATGCTAGTTTTGGTAATAGCAACCATTATCATTAAGGCATATTTTTTCTTTTGTATCTCAAAAAGAGGGTGATTCATTTTGATGAAAAACAATATCCATATTTTTGGAATTCATACCCTCAAGTAATGTTGCTACATCATTTGGTTTAGCACTAAAAGGAACATTAATATTTTGTAAAGCCTCTTGAAGCATTTTAAGGTAAAATTGTGAGTTTTGAATCAAAACCCACAATGAAATCTTGGCAGGAGTAGCATGAAGCTACTCCATAAGATCAAACTCCTTACCATTATGTTGAAGTAAATGAGGTGTTGTAGGTAGAATGTATTGTGGGAAACGGATTGAAGTTATAGGGATGGTTTTTCAGTTTTTTTTGTTTGTTTGTTGTTTCATGCATTGTATGAATGAGCAACAACATGATATGGTTGTGGTTGCAATACATCTTGTTGCCTATGGTTGTGTTGAGTCAAATGTCTATTATTAAGATATGACTTGGTGTTATTGGTTTGTTTGATGGTGGTCCTATAATAAGCACTGGTTTGTTTTGAGATTGAGATGGATTTGAAGGTGGGTAAATCAATAATTGAGGTGTAATTTCATTTATTGCTATTTGACATGTTGAAACCTTACACTTGTCTTAGTGAATAATTTAGGAGAGATGAAATCCTTAAGGGAGTCATCAAACATATCAAAATCATCACAATTAATAGAATTATTATATCTAAAGGAAACTTGTACAAATATATTTGACATGATCATATTGTTGAACATCCTCCAAGATGCTTAATTAGAACATTAGTTATGTAATTCAACTTATGTTTATGTTTGTCAATGTTATCTATAGTCAAATTCAATCTCACAGATCAATTGCAGTAATAGAACTAAAAATCATAGTCTAGATTTGTAGAAGGGAAATAAATATGAGTTTGTGACTAAAATTTCAGAAAAAATAAGTAGGTCTAGGGTGCAGTATGCCCTAGATTGACTTGATATTTTTCTAGAAATTAAAATTTTGAGACACTAGAGATAGTTTTCAAAGGTTTGAGTCAGGGTTGGTTCAGATCTCAAACTAAAATTATTACTATTTTCACCAATTTTATGAAATATGACCTTATCCAAGGAACTCGGGTTTTAAAATTTTACAAAGATGATGTTTTTTTTAACCTAATTATGCAATATCTCAAAAACATTATACAAATCTCCTATAGATCTAATGTTTTTAATAACTAAAAATGAACAAATTTCTCAATAATTGCACAAATTCAAGTACAATGATACTTTTCCCTTGAAATGCAAACACACTTTTGCAAGAAAAATAATATGATTTTTGAAATTTCTAAAATGTTCACTTAATGCTTCAGATCTACAAAATGCAAGTCAAATTATACATTTAATGTTTCAAAGGTTAGGTTCACCAAAATTTTTGATTGAAAAAGGGAGCTTAAGACTAGTGTATAACTTCACTAAGATCAATCCTTTTCTAATAAACATTAGAAGCCATATAGGGAAGGATATAAGCTTGAATTGCAACCTGATAGGTGAGTCTATTTATCTTGGATCTAGTTATTTATTGCCTTGGAAATTTATTGAAATTAATTTTCATTTATTGAATTGATTTGACAATGGGGCCTAATCTCAAGACAATTTTTTTCTACAATAAGGAAATTAAATTTTAAAAAAATAAAAGCACATCTGCAAAGGGCAAGGTACTATGCACCTTTGATTTCAATTTGGGGCTAAAATAGCCAATCTAGGGTACAATACATCTTATATTGAGCTCCTATTTCTAGATCTAACTTCACAAGTATATAACTCCTTATTTTCCTTCTATAATCTTGCACTAAAATCGTCGTCTTTGGATCTGATCCTGCAAATATCTCAACAAAGAGATGCAAGGGTGTCTATATAAGATTTTTCCTAATTCAAACCACCATTTTGATATTTCTACCTCCACAAATAATCATCTAATTGACTGAAAAAATGTGTGTTCTTAACCTTAATTGCATCTAAGGCTCTAATGAGCTAAAATGCTAAAATCCCTACTCAAATATATTAGAGAAGGATTCTTGAATGATATAAATGAGATCAACCCAAGAGAAATTCAAATACCCTTAGAAAAATCTAAAATGCAACAATACCTTGCTTAGGGAAATAAATAGATCGAGGCTTGAAGATGAGAACAATCTAAAAAAAAAAATCATTAGGTGGTTAAGAGGGCCAAATCAATTTCCAAAACCTAGATTCCATCATGTTCTTCCATTAGCATCAAACTCCAATCATTTTAGCAAACTTGATTAAATCTAAAATTCTTCTTGAAAAATCTATAAATTCAAATGTATTTTGGTAGTGTAGATGTCCTGTAATTCTCTTCCTTAATTTTGAAATAATAGTTCATTTCTATATAGTGGAACTTAGCATAAAATAAATCTTAGTGTTGGCGTGAATATTATTCACCTTCTTAAGTTTACTTAGGCTTAATATTGCATTGGTTATTCGGGTAGTTTTTTCCCGTGTTGGGTAGTTTTCTCACCCATCACCCATTTTCATGCCTTTATAAGGCACTTTGTGCATTATGTATTATCATGTCTCAATGCTTTCTTTTTTACTCCTGGTGAAATAGCTTCTCCTATTGCTTCTCTCTTTTTGTGAAGGTTTATTTTGGTGTGTAGTTGCTCCTAGGTTCTTCAACATGGTATCAGAGCAATTCTACTGCAACCAACTTCCAGGCTGAGAATTTTTTCCAAGCGTGATTTTATGCTAAATTTTGAAGGTGTTTCAATTCCATATCTCGTGCTCCCCTTTCTAGCCTTGAATTGAAGAATTCATGGCAAATTTTGGATGTGATATATGTGAATTAGAGGTTGTGTCCATGTTGGACGTTTTTTATAGAGGCTGGCACAATTTTTACTCATTGGAGGACCAATTTTGTGTTTTGGAGGAATGACTTTCCTCTTGTTGGTGGTGCCAAGAATAAATTTGTTGTTGGAGGTCAATTTTTTGCATCTGGAGGCATTGGAAAAAGTAAGGAGAAGGCATTTTTTTTCTTCTGTAGATGTTTTTGGGAGGCACATTTTTTTTAGGGACATTTTTTATATGCTGGAGCCAATTTCATTTGTAGCCATGACTTTTTTGTTGTGAGTGTGGATTTTGTTTGGAGAGGATGGTTGATTAAGAGGCAAAGGAAACTATTTTTCTATACCTAATTTTTTGTTGTGGAAGAGGTTGTGATTTGTATTCGTTCTTACTACAATTCAAAGTCATTCTTCACAAGCATTTCACTTGGTTGTCTCATTCTCGGTAGTGTGGAACCACTCCTTGGTTCAGGATTGGGCGTTGCAGAACTACTCATTAGTTCCAATTTAGTGTGAAACCACTCCTTGGTTCTAGATTCGGTCTGTGACAGAACCACTCCTTAATTTTGGCTTGTTGTGGTGTGTTTCATTTCCCAGAGAGCTCAATTTTGTGGCAAAAGGATGCATTTTCTTCTTTGGATTGATTGTTACTTTTTGGAGATTGATTGGAGGCTTGATTTTGTGCTAGGAGGTGCAATTTGCACCCATAGTTAGGGTTTCCTTCTTTTTTGGGGGCTGAAAAATTCATTTTTTTTTCACTTGGCTACAAAACTTTTGCCCCACATTGGTGAGATATTCACAAAAATCAGCTTTTTTATACTCTAGTGCCTTCATTTATTTGTGATTCAAGGATCACGTGGAGAGTTTGGTGGTGACCTGATAATTCATCCTATGTGGAGAGGTTGGTGGCAGCTTGAAATGATTTTGGGTAGCATTTTGTGAAAGAGGTACTCCCTTTTAAAAAAAAAATCAATTTATTACCAGTTTTTTGCCTCAAATCTAGTGTTTTTTTTGAAAAAATTTGTTTTGGAGAATTGCACATTGTTGGTTCTATTTATTTTTTAGGGTATAAGTAGCATATTGGTCCCCTTTTGTTCATTTGCACACCATGTCAGAACTGAAGATTGACCCACTCACTCCACAACTATCACACATGGAAGCTTAAGATGACACAAGTGTTGCAATCTTGGGGTCTTTGGAAAATGTTGGATGCCAAACAACCCAAGTTCATTAGGGACTTTGAGAAGTTTATCCATCACAAAAAAATGGATGAGGAAAGAGGACTCATAGGCCTCCATGTGTTTGTTGGAAACAAGCAACACTGAGAGGGGGGTGAATCAGTGTTCTACAAAAATTAAATTTATTATTCTGATCTTTAACCCACATAAAACATTCAACCAAAAGAAATATGCATGAACAGAAAGAAAAAATCCACAACACCATAACACAAGAAATTTTACGTGGAAACCCTATTAGGGGAAAAACCATGGTGATCTGAGTATACTCAAAAGGAAGATTACAATGTGGGAATGCACTTGCATTCAAGCACACTGCCTAGAGCTCACTACTCAAAATAGAAAGGCACAGTTCCTTACAAAGATTTGGATTAGATCCAAAAGAATGAACTAAGAGAGTAGCATCTACAAATGCTTGATTACAATTTTGGTTAGGCTCAGTAGTTGATCTTTTTTCTTTTTGACTGATTCTGTACTTTTGCTTTGCTCTGCTCTAACTTGCATCACAAAATCTTTAATGCACAAGTGAAACTATGCATAATCACTCAATCACCCTTTTGATATTCACAACAAACATCAACACATCTTATCCACACACCAAAATGATATAATTGATCATTTATATATATCCGCAATTAAGAATTTAATTGCAACAAGTTGGCTTCAATAAAACTTAAATATATTTACAACTAACGGCTCAAATCATGAATAATATTCAATGCACATCCACAATGGTCAGCCACAACATTTCTCAAACCCTAATCAAAATGCTTGAACACAAAAATATTTGAGTAAACACTCCTTGAATATCTGTGACATGTTATATCAATTGGTTCGGCCACCAAACACTGATGAACAAAAAGATATCCAACCGGATCTCCAGACTTGCACACAACTTGATATGAGGCACTGAGATTTTTGGATAACACAAGACATACATTGATCAACCTTCGATGAGATCCATAACTCAAAATAACAATAGAAAATATGCATGTGAATCGATGAACACAAAACTGTCGGATGCTCTCTTTTTCCTTGATTGTCTTCAATCTATCTGTCGGTATGAGAAAATGATGATGTGTGGATCTCATCACCAAATCAGTTTTCCATTAATGACAACACCACAAAAAATTTGTGGTGTCTCTTGCCAACAATCTCCCCCTTTGGCATTCATGGAAACACTTAGTGAAAAATGATTAACTGTCGGATCAATACCAACATGAATTTCACTGCCACTTCAAAACTTCAAAAATAATCTTCAATCTTAGCTCAAAAATGCAACTCCCCCTAAGATGAATATACATTTTTCACTATACAACTCTCCCCCTTTAAAATCAATGGAAAAACTAGGGAAACCGTTAAAAAAAGTCAAACTTTCAAACTATACAAGCATGATCTTTTAACTTACACAAATTTGAAAACATCTACAAAATCTCTCTTCAACATGCTTAAATTTTTGTCCCAAACCCTTTTGAGACTCTCCAAAATTGTTATGTGAACATAAAATAAATAAGATTGTGTTTCTACAAACTCAAGATTCTCTGGGTCACTAACTGCCATAGCATCTTTGGCTTCCTTTAATGTACTCACCATTATTTCAATCTTTCGACCAATTAGTCCTTTGAGCTCACATGCTCTTCCTACAATCCTATCATTTTCATGCTTCAAGCTCCTTATTTTGTCAAGTAGAGATATTAATTGACCTTCTTGCTTACCAACATCACCAGCTAATGGATCAAAAGCATCAGAAATGGTAGCAAATTCTTTTTCAAGATCTTTCACCTTCTTCTCATTGTCTTTAGTAAATTTGGACAAAATTAAACATGACTTATAGGCATTTCCACCTTCAGATAGAGAACCTTGAATATTCTTCATATAGGTGGCTAACAGATTTTTATCATTTGTAATCATTTCTTTCAACCTACTAAATCTTTTTCCATCAAACTCCTTCTGCACTTTAACCATGGCTGATTTTTCAAGAGACTCAAAATGAGTACTTACAAAATTTATGAGCTTCTTCAGTTCACTTGAAGAGGAACCGAACGGATCCTTAACATGAGTTGGCATAATTTTCTCCAGAACTCTAGATGCAAGACCCAAAAGTTCATTATCCTCAGTGTGGGACTTCAACAATTCTTCTCTAGCTTTTTCCTAGGAAAAAGATGCAACTTTCATTTTCTAAATTGGGGACAACGTGGACAGATCGATTGGGCCTTCAACCAAATCAGATCAAATTCTTCCTATTGTTCCATTAGAAATTTCTTCACTGCCTCGACAATGTCTCTTGCTTCCACTAGAATTTCCTTAACTTGAACCTTTTCTTCTTCAACTTCTAGTTCTTGAGTAACTGTTTCTTGATTTCCTTTAGGAGCTTGAACTTCTTCATTTGGCATCTCCTTTCGTTCAGCTAATACAACCTTAGGAGCTTCATTCTCCATAGTTACTTTTTTATTATCCACATCAAGAGGAATTTGAATATCCTTAGTATCTACATTCACCTTCTCATTTACCGAATCAGATACAACATCTTCAGCATTCACTTCTTCAACAATGATCTTTTTCTTTGATAGAAATGCTCCCAATATTTTCTTGGTTTCATCAGCAACAACATCAGTTACACTAATCATAAGTTTGTTCGTCCTTGTTTTTCTTTTAAATTCCTTCTTGGTTTTGTTCAGGAGTGACTTCATCTCCTCAATAGACATTTTTGGACATAAGTTTGTAAGAATTCTCTTTCTCATATGCTCTTCTTCTATCCTATCATTTACTCTTCTCATCTCTAAAACCTCATACAGACTCTTAGGTAAACCAAACATAATTTCAACAAGAACTTTATTGAAAATATTTAGATGTTTTATTGTTGCCTCCTCAAGAATTCTTTGTCCTGATTCATCAAAAATTCCATACCATTTGTAGAGGGGCTTGAGGTTTCCATCCTTGACAACAACATTCTCAACTTCATTAGCTATCATACCTGGTTTGTCAAATTTTTCCTTCTTCTTTACCTTTTCTTCTTCACTAGAAGATTTTCTCTTGGTTACCTTTGTAACCTAAGTGTCGATAGACTTTATTTCTTTCACACCTTCATCTGACTCAGTCTCCTCATCTTCTTAGATGACTTCATAGGTTCTTGTGTTCTTGTTCTTCTTCCTCTTACTAGAAGCCTTGTCTTGAGTTTGCACTGGAACTGACTTGGCTGTAGGATTAGATAGGGATGGAGAACTCCTTCTTGATCTAGTATGGGCAGAGGATACTACTGGACTAGCAGATTCAATTCTTGTTGGCTCTTTTCCTGCTTCAGCTTCATCTCTCATCCGATTACCCTGTTTCCATGCACTGTGATAGATAAATCTTTTGCGATCTCCAATACTATATAATACTTTCTCCAATTGGTTGAACAACATTTGAAAAGCATCTATGCGCTTACTGGACTTATCCACATTTTGGTGTTAGTTACTGGTAGGGGGATAAGATATTTTCTTGACAAGTCCCCCTTGGCCAAAGGCCTAAAACTAATTCCTAGAGGAATTTCTAGAAATAGATTTTGGTGCTGGCACATTTCCTTCAATAGAGGGATTCTTCTTCACCCATTTCTTCTACATTTTCCTCCTGATCACATTTTTAGTGACTTTACATTTTCCCTTAACATCCTTCTGTATGTTTTGTTTTACTAGACCTCTTCTGCTCCAATAGAATCTAGCAGAGTGGCCAAATTTGTTGCAATTGTAACACAATATTTCTCTTTCTAGACCTACTATTCTACTGATTTTTCCTTAATCTACATTGGTTAGCAATATTCCCAAGTCTATTGCATGCATTGCATCTGAAATCTCTATGAAAGTTTCTCATCACATTTCTACATTCATTTGACTTATGACCAAAATTATTACAATTAAAGCATTGACCTAAGAATGATGGTCCACTTGGATTCATCCTACTTCTTCACTGAGAAGCCATATGACCAAATTCATTCCAAGTAAAATAGTAACCATTGAATATTTGAGAATTTGGGTGTCTTGTCGGATTCCTTCTAGCTCCATTCATCTAATTTCCTTTCCTAAATCTCCCTTTTCCAGATCTGGAACTTTCTCCTTCTTCATAGCCAAGCCCTCGCTTGTCACCATCAGTCCTCTAACCTTTAATCAGTTCATCAAGCTTGGTTGAGCTAACTTTGAATTTCTCCTTGTACTCATTTACAGTAGTAAGTTCATTTCCAAGATCATCAAGTTGTTTTTCAATCATTTCCTCATTTTTTTTTATATTGTTCCAATTCATTATCCAATTGGGTCAATTCTTAATATTTTTAGTTCAAGGATTGAGCAAGCTTTTCTTCATTCTTCCTTCTATCTTCAATCTCCTTGGTCATTCTCATCCTGATAGATTCCATCTCACGCTTCAAGGAAACATTTTCTCTAGAGAAATTTTCACATTCTTTTGTTTTCTCCTTCAAGGCATGACTCAGTTGTTCATCTTCCATGCTTCTATTCTTCTACTTAAGCTAATCACATAATTCCTTTCTTTTCTCCCTTGATTCATTTATTTTCTCTTTCAATGACTGAATGAAATTCTCTGCATTCTCAAGACTTTCCTGCAATTCCCAGTTTTCAAATTTTGACTTGTCAAGATCATCCAAGGCCACCAAAAGTTGTTGTTGAAGACTGCTTGTATCCATTGAAAACACTTTCCAAAATCTCCCCAAGCTGTTAGACTTCTTTTGAGGAAATAGCTTTGATACCAATTGTTGGAAACAAGCAACACTGACAGGGGGTTGAATCAGTGTTCTGCAAAAATTATTTTTTTTATTTTGATCTTTAACCCACTTAAAATATTCAACCAAAAGAAATATGCATGAACAAAAAGAAAAAAACCACAACACCATAACACAAGTATTTTTACGTGGAAACCTGTTATGCCTTGCATAACCACCCCACTTTGATCTGGATCAAAATGGGTCCCCCTTTCTGTTTCTTTTGTTGTTTTTGTTTATTTGCTTTGCTCTTGGGGGTTCTTCTGTATTCTACATGGGTTTATCTATTGGTTTAATTAAATTTTGGTTCTGTCCCAGCATGCATTGGTTTTATTCTTGCTAAGTACTGAATCACACTATCTTATAAAATGGTGTATCGCATTTTGATATATCTTATGTGCTTCTGGGGGCTAATGCAGACCTTTCTTTTGCAGGATTAAATCCTACACATGGTGATATTTGCTAGGGGAGCTTAGTTGGAAGGCATCCCTCAATCCAGTTGGTCCTAAAAATTAGTTAAGGAAAAAGTCGGCAAGACCCCAAAGATGTCATAGCGAGCGAAATTCATGTGCAGTCAACTATCGGCATGACAACAATCAAAGTCCCGGCACCTAGGAGCTTCCCATTGGCATGGAATTTTCTTTTATGAAAAGATCTTGGTGAGATCCTTATGTCTCATCGACTGGAAAAAAAGGGGGATACACTATCGGCAAGAGGTTTTCTCTTCGCCAAGAAGTCTCGGCGAATTCATCAATCTCACCGACTACCGCACAGCGAGCAAACACTTCGGCGGGAGTCATTTTCTTCGGCATATGGTCCTAGCGAAATCTTCGAGTCTTGCCGACTGGTGGTAAAGATTCCACATCGGGGAGAAATATTTTCTTCGGTGAGATGTCTCAACGAACCCGCGATGTCTTACCGACTGCCAACAGGGTGTAGCCTTCGGCAAGACTCAACTGCATCGGGATAGCCTCTCACCAAGTGGCTCCAGTCACACCGACATTCCATGAAGGGATTTCATTAGTAGTCTTTGGTGAGAGAATTAATAAATCTCGGTGACCAAAGAATGAACATGCGGAAGCTTTCATTGAGACATGAGGTTTCTATAGGACATCTCCCCGACAAGAGAATGCTACGGCAACGCATGTGAAACGAAAGAAATAATACATGTTAGTATGACTACAGAAAGGTCTCCTCGGCCGAGGGAACTCCCACTGAAGAAGATGAACTCGGGGAGAAAGGGGGCTTCGCCATGAGGTCACAGCGACAAACAATAGTCTCCTCGACATGAAAAATGAGCTCGCCAAAGGATTCAGATTTTTGCCGAGATGTCTCACCGATTGTCTAATGTCATGTCGATGATTGATAAAAGTGATAATCGCATCGGGGAGACACAATGAGTGTCTCACCGATATACGATGTTGTTCGGACCACCTTTGACCGCCTATGGGGCTCGCGTGGCATATGATCATCCAATTGGAGGAAACTAAGGGGGTATCTCATCTACCGATTGACCACTCTGTGTAAGAAGACCGACGGAATGCAAACCAGATGGACTCCCTCTGAGGGCCGATGATGATGGATTGGCTCAAATGGTGCAAAGATCCAAAGAGGCCTGATGTTGTTCCCAAAGACTCGTTGACGTGCAGAAAGGTCCAGGACGTGAAGGAGGCCGAAGGAAACTATGACTCACAGAGACAGCTGTGGTGAATACTGGCAAGAGGGTAGATCAGTCTTAATGGTGATATTCTGAGCATTCAAGGCAGCTTAGATGGAGTTTGAAGGTGGACATGGAGATAGGAGAGTAAATGTTGTAGCTACAAAAAGATCTAAAGGCTTCTTTTGAGGTCAATCCATCACCGACCTGGATAGTAGGGCTTGGCATTGAATGCAACATTGACCCTCTTCAGAAAGATCTGAGAGCTGACTCTTCTGGAAATAGATATTTTGTAAACCCTGGTGCAAGGGACAACACATTCTTTTGGTACACACTCTGTATAAAATTGAATTCTTGCCTCTTTGTAAAGGTTAGAACTTCTAAGGTAGAAACTTTTAGAGAGAAATAATGCAGAAAGAAGCAATAGACAGTTAGGATTAGAGAACTTTTGAGAGTTAGAACTATTAGAATAGATAGTCAGAAGGAGATAGAGTTGCATCTTGATTCTTAGTAATGAGAGCTTCTTTTGTCTTCTTTTCTAGTAGTAAAATTCAGTACAGACTGTAATGTATTTTCAAGTTCTCTTAGTGTAGTTGGAAACAATCTGAAGACGCAAATTCTCTATACACTGATGATTGTGCCAGCTTTGTAAATATTGCTTATCTGTTTAACTAATAGTAGAAGCAATCAAAGTTTAATCTACTTCATGTTGTGTTCCAGAATGATATTTGTCTTAAATTGATTATTTGATTTGCGAAGTCTCCAAGGAATGAAATGTTATTTGTGTTTTATTTAAATGGTAACTAAAAATTTGTTATTCAAATTAGCAATGTGAATGAAAGAGGTTGTGTGTCAATCACAAGTTTACTTTATTTTGCAGTTTTAGTCTATAAATTCCTTGAAGTTAACAAGTCTAGTTAAGGTTGGATGAACTATTGTTCTTTTCTGTTTCAAAAACCCTAATCTATCCTTTTATATTTCTTTAAAACCCTTGGTTAGAATAGGTTTAAATTCATGCTTGATCTTAGAACAATCTAGAAGCTCATACCAATAGGTCCCTTGAATATTACTATTGCATTGACCACTGAGTAACATCAGTACAGTTGAGACCCAACTACAAAGACCTTGGTAGCTAAGGCATCCATGTGTTGCCTTTTTCTTTCAGGAGAAGCAGAGTAGCAATATTTTTCTTACATTGTTGTGGTGCCAAAATCACCATCAACAGGAACTAGTGCTAGAAGGAGGGCCTAGAAGGGCAAGCTAGATAAAACTGGGTTTTTCTCCCCAGAACGGCCCCATAGAGTTCTTCGATCAACTAAGAATCCATCACCTTTCATAGAACTCAAGACCCCAACTAGACATAAGCATCACAAGGTTGGGGCAACCATCATTCCACCTTTATCAACTCCACTCACTCCACCAGGATTTTTACCAATACCCCAGTGGATACCCATCAATCCACCATCCAATTCATATCAATTGTCATCACAATTGATTCAACCCATACAACAGCTGGCTCAACCACCACCACCCCCACCACTGGCGTTCTTTCAAAATAATCCCTCTCCATTGGGGACTATCCCTAGAGGTTTTTATGAAATGCCCAAGAACCCTGAGAAATTCTTCCCTAATTACATTCATGGGGAATCAAGGAGTGTTGAAGAGAACATACAAGCTTTCAAGGATGCTTGTACAAGAGCTCAAATAGCTCACCACGATGTGGTCTGCAGATTGTTCCCTTACTCTTTAGGGGATATGGCATACAATTGGTACCTTAATCTTCCTCAAGACTCCATTTTGACCTGGACACACTTGGAAAATGCCTTCATTATTCAGTTCAAACTGTATGTGGATCCGACTCTTTTATATCATTAGTTTGCAACCATAAGGAAGGAACCAGGTGAATCTTTGCCTTTATTCAATACCAGGTTCCAGCGAATGTATAGGAGATTGCAAGATCCCTATCTAGTTACTGAGAACAGTGCCATTCAAGCATATTTTAGGGTTATAGACCCCTTGCTAAGTTTGTTCCTGCAAAGAACTTACCAACCAGTTGATATTGATTCTCTATCCAAAGTCTATCATTTAGCTATCAAGCTACAACAACAAATCAGTTCTCAACAAGGGAGTCTAGGAGGGGGTTTCCCTTCAATAGGATATTAGATGCATAGCCCAACTCCTCTATTCAATATTGTCCCAGGGATGTCTCCTTCCCATTATGGGCCTATGTCTGAATTGCAAACCCAACCACATGTTCCATTCTTTGCTACTGGAACTCCTAACCTCTTTCAACAACCATAGGTTCCTCAAAATTCTCATGGTCATCCTAACTAAATTAGAACATCAAATCATGGTGGGAAGCCACCTGTTGCCAAGAGTGTGGAGAGTGAAAAGAAAACTCAGCTTACAAATGAGGTAGAAACCTTGAAGAAAACACTGTCTCAAGTTACAACTGACATGGCTCAACTTCGATTGAACTCGTCCCAAAACCAGGGTAACTACCCTAGTCAAAACAGCTACAATCAGGGTAACTATCAGAATCATAACAATTACAACCAAAGGGGTTATCAAGGCCAAAACTCCTCTAATCACGGCTATCAGAATTAGAATAAAGGGTATAATCAAAGGCCAAACAACAACAGACAATGGAACACAGGGCCCAATAATGGGGGAGTTTCTCATAACTATCAAGCGAATGAGGAGAGGGCACATGTTGCAAACATGGATGACTTCAACTTCATGACCAATTGGTGCAGGCTGCATGATACTGTAACCCATTCTGAGGTGAACTGCCCTCAGATGGAGAAAGTTGTCAAGATGGCACACGAAGATTCCCACACCTTCCAGGGGAATTCAAACAAAGGAGGTGATTCAATAGAAACAACAATGACTTATGACCTTTTTGAAGAGGAACCTTCATTCCCAAGGCAAGAAGAGAATGAACCAGAGGAGGATTCATATGATGCCCAAGCTTTTCAGACAAAGGGAGGACACTTCCTGAGAAATCAAAGTAAGGGTCCATTCACTACATTGGCACCTCCTAATCACATGGTGCCTCCAAATCAAGGTGCTGATAATAATCCTCCTCCACCACAAGGCCCGCCTGACTCCCATAACAAGGGTAATTCCTTTGGTGTTTTCAAAGGTAGTGTGAGTTGTAATGCATAATTTGACATTGTTTTTGAGATGCAGAAACATAAAAGTTCTTTGTCATATTTTTACATTCTAAAGTGGTGCCTTGCTCAAAGGGAAATACTGCTAAAAGCTTTGGAGCAAGCTGAAAATTCAAAGGGAAAGAACAAGGTGGCACCTACTGGGGACGTGAATGCATCCTTATACAAAAACATGGTAGGTACTCCATTTCTTTCAAGTTTAAGAATAAGTGGGAAGAACCTTCAAAACTATCTGTTAGATTCAGGAGCTTCTGGCAATGTTATGCCATTTTCTGTATGCAAGAAGTTGGGATTGGACCCCATTCAGACAAATAAGAAGGTCATTCAACTTGACAAAATGGAGGTTAATGTGGTGGGGGAATTAAGAAACATACATGTTCAGGTAGGATCTGACCCCGGGATCGTAACAAACATAGGCATCCAAGTGGCAAACATTCCTGAGACCTATGGTATGCTGCTGAGCAGAGATTTGATGAAAAGTCTAGGGGGATACCTCTCCCTTGACTTTTCACATATGTGGCTGCCATGGAGAGGGATTCCTACACAGATTAGGATTGAGAGTGAGCCTCGCCTCAAGCATATCATTATCAAATATGATTGCCACAATGAGGTATCCTAATTTGAAACTGGGATAGGTGTATATAAAAGAGATGAAATTTTAACCTTCTCTGTTCTTGATCCTAAAGAGCTGCCAATAAAAAATCCCCCTGATCTTATGATTGACGAAAATCAGCAGGCATTAGTCAGAAAACTGTAGCAAGACCAATTGGTCTTAGGGGAAGATACCGATCTGCAGAGTCTGCTACTCCCTAATTGGTGCAGGGTACATTATCAAAATCATTTTGAATTAACGTACCAACCCTGCATTGACATTTTAAAACACGTTGCCCAAGCTGAGGAAGCAAGCTTAAGTTATCCTAAGACCATTGCAGACTGCTTCTCATTCAAGCCAAGGAAGCAATAATGCTAACCAGAGATAGGATACCTTCAAAGGAGGTTCCTTCCCAAAGTGAATCTACCTCAGCCACATGTCCAAATCAGCATATTGATGAGGGGCAACCCCAAGGTTTGTTTGACACCCCTGCACTCACAAATATACTAGAACCTAAGGAGTTAACCAAAGAAGCAAGTGACTGTCAGAAGGATAGCCATAGGTCAGATGATACAACTGAGGTAGAATCAGAAAGTATACCTAAAGAGATTACAGAGCATCCTTTCCTTATGTCTGATGCAAAAGATCAAGGAGCCCCACCTCTAGTTAATCCTATCCAAATACCTACAAAAACTGCAAAAGGATTAACCCCTGCTTATGATCAGTTGTGGACCCTTACCTTTGATGGATCCAAGTCCAAAACCAGCTGTGGTGTTGGAATTGTATTAACCAGCCTGAAAGGGAAGGTTTTCTTTGCTTCTTATAGGTTGCAATTTGAATGCACTAACAATGTAGCTGAATATGAAGCCCTAGCTCGAGGACTGATGTTTGTACACAAGAAGAAGGTTGTTGCCTTGGTGGTCAAAGGAGATTCAGAGATAGTTATCAAGCAAGTGCACAGCCAATACACATGTCACAACAGAAGATTGGCAGCATATAGAAATCGAGTATGGAACCTGATTGAGGACTTCGATGCTTTTGGGATTAGCTTAATCCCTAGAGAAGAAAATTAGGTACTTGATTCATTGGATGTTGCTACAAGCACCTTGGAACCTATGCAAGGCTCCAAGTTTAAAAGATTCTCAGTGGAACTGATGTCCACCCCAGTTGTTCTTGACAATATCAAGAATTTATAGGTTTTTAATGATGATCGACATATTTTGGCTTTCATAGCAAGCTCAGATGTTTTTGAAGGGAAAATTATTGATGACTCCAACAGAGATCAAGGGGATTGGAACCCTAAAGAATGTGATACAAAAGGAGTACTTAATCTAAAAGGTAATAACATTCCTAAGGGAATGGTGGATTTGGAAAGAATTTTTGATTCAGACTCGAGGGCTCAAGAAAAGATACCAGCTGAAGACAAAGGAGGCAAATATGAAATGGTTAACCTAGCTGATTCGGGTCCTGAAAGGAATGTCTACATAGGGAAAGCCTACCCTGAAGCAATTAGAGAAGACATACTGAGGGCACTTAAGAAAGATATTGCTGCAATTTCCTGGGGGTATGAAGACCTCCAGAAATTTGATGCTTCTGTTATGACTCACAATATCCCCTTGAAGCCCGAGGCTAAACCCTTCTGACAGAAGCAGCGCCCTATCAACGCCATGATTGAGCCATTGATTTATAAAGAAGTTCAAAATTTGTTGTCTGCAAGGATAATCTTCCCTGTGCGCCATTCAATGTGGGTGGCTAACTTAGTTCCAGTCCGTAAGAAGAACGAGGAGATTAGGCTATGTGTCGACTTCAGAAACCTGAATAGAGCTTCAGAAAAGGATAACTACCCGCTTCCTTCTCTGGATGAAGTCTTGCAGACTGTCAATGGATCCCAGATGATGTCATTCTTGGACGGTTACTCTAGATACAATTAGGTTATGGTCAACTTTGAAGACAGGATGAAGACGACTTTCACTACCAAGTGGGGGATGTTTGCATATAGAAGGATGCCATTCAGCCTAATAAATGCTGGAGCAACTTTCCAGAGTGCCATGGACATAGCTTTCAAGGATCTAATTGGAAAATGCATTATTGTTTACATAGATGACCTGACAGTGTTCTCCAAGGATCGACTGAACCATGCTACCAATTTAGCCAAGGTTCTCCAGAGGTGTATCCAGTATGGTGTCTCCCTAAATCCCAACAAGTGTGTGTTCAGAGTCTCTGAAGGAAAGCTCTTGGGACATATAATTTCAGAAATGGGAATATCAATCGATCCAAACTGAGTTGAGTCCATTATGAAGATCACCCAACCAAGAAGCAAGAAAGAAATGAATTATTTCTTTGATAAAATCAACTTCGTGAGGAAGTTCATCACGGGCTTTGTAGAGATTGTAAAGCCTCTGAATGAAATGATGAAGAAGGATGCCAAGATAGAGTGGACGGATGAGGAAAAGGATGCATTCTCACAAGTCATGTGATCCATCTCGGAAGTTCCCATTCTCACCAGCCCTAACTACTCGAGATTGTTTTATATCTATTCTTTCACCTCTGAACACTCATCTGCAATTGTATTAACTCAATGAGGAGAAGATTCAGAGGAGAGGCCGATTGCTTTCATGAGTTCTCCCTTCAAGAACACAGAAATTAGGTACCCACCCTTGGAGAAGTAAGCTTTTGCTCTAGTCCGAGCTGTCAAGAAGTTCAGGCACTATATTCTCTAGAGCCATATCATTGTTGTAGTTCCTGACACAGCTATAAAGTCTCTACTTATGCAGAGCGAGCTGGGAGAAAGAAGAGGAAAGTGGATGGCTATCTTACAAGAGTTCGATCTAGAGATACATCCTATAAGACTCGTCTGAGGTACTAGTTTTTCTGAATCCATGGTGAACACTAGCAATAACATCATTTGTCAGCACTACATGACCCAGTCTTTCTCTAACGACCCCTGGTATGCTGATATCATTTGTTTTATGCTCAACAATCGATGTCCAGAAGAAATGAATGCCACTCAAAGGAGAGCCCTAAGACTGAAGAGTTCTCATTATATTTTCAAAGGAGGGTTGCTATACAGGAGGAATTTTGAAGGACTATACCTAAGATGCCTTGATCAACAAGAGGCTAAATGGGTGATCTCTGAGTTTCATGGGAAATATGGCACAAGTCATGGTTCTGCAGATTCACTGGCACACCAGATCCTTAGGTCTGGTTATTATTGGCCCTGTGTATTCAAGGATTCCCATTAGCATGTGAGAACATGTCACATATGTCATATTTCTGCACCAAGGGAACGTCATTCAGCTATGCCACTGCAACCCGTCTACGAGGTAAGACCCTTTGCCCAATGGGAATTTGATTTCATTGGGGTTATTAACCCAAACTCTACTGTAGGACACAAGTTTATCCTGATTGCTACTGACTACTACACAAGATGGATAGAGGCTATACCCTACAAAAATAGCACAATAGAGGTAGTGATCAAGTTCCTCACCGAGTGCATCACTACAAGGTTTGGGGTACCCTTCGCTCTGGTATGTGACAATGGCTCTACGTTTTCTTCTGCTGAGTTTATTTCCTGGGCATATGATCACAATATTGTCTTGAAGTATTCATCAAATTATTACCCACAAGGCAATGGAGTTGCAGAGTTAACCAATAAGAACCTTTTAGGGGTAATTAAGAAACTGTTAGAGCATAACCCTAGAGACTGGCATACCCAGTTGAGATTTGCATTATGGGAAGATAGGACTAGGATTAAGGCTGCTTTAAATACCTCACCATTCAAGCTGGTATATGGCCAAGAGCCTGTCTTTCCCATCCATCTACAAATACCTATCCTTGAGTTCATGGAGAAATTTTACTCTACGGACAATAGGATAGAAGTCAGATTAGCTACTTTGTTGAAGTTAGAAGAGTAGAGAGATGCCGCATTGCAACAATTATTTAGGCACCAGGCTGTTGTCAAACGTTGGTTTGACAAAAGAGCCAAAATCAAGGCTTTTAGGATATCAGACCTAGTGCTATTATGGGACAAAGCCAGTGAAAAGAAGGGCAGTCACTAGAAATTTGACAAACTCTGGCTAGGTCCTTATCAAATTGCTGAGATCCTAGGGGAAAATGCTTTCAGACTGAGTAGCCTAACTGGAGAACCTATTCCTTTGCCTGTCAATGGGCAATTTCTCAAGCACTATTTTGAGTCATGAAGACTATTGATTTCTATTCTGAATGTAAATAATTTATTGGTCTCCTATTTGTAAATAATTTGCATTTATGTAAATATGTTCTGTGCTTCGGTGTGTAAGTAATTCTTTCCTTTATGTGAATAATCCGCTGCTCTTTGTGTAAGTAATTCACTCTTTGTTTGTAAATAGTTTGTTGTTTATTTTATTTTCTTTCCTTCTATTTTTTTGAGTTTTCTTTACTCTTTTGTTTTCTGTTTGTTTTGTTCTTTGGGGTTGATCTATCCTTTCCATTGGAAGCTGTGGGTTGTTATCTGAAGCATACTTTGGTCATTAGGAGAGAAGTGGTTTAAATATTTTCAGGTTTTCTTATTGGATGATTTTGTCCTCAATTCATTATTTCATGCTTGTTATCAATAAGAGTTGTGGAAAGTTTTGAAAACAAGGTGCCAAGTAAGTAACCTTCATCATGCCCCCCTGAATCTGTCATGAATCATTAAGATCATCTCCTCTTGTAATGGTATATTTGTCCTAGGACTATGGTGTTGTAAGATTTGAGTGAAAAATCTAATCTCCCAAGTGCTGTTACGAGGTCCATAGTAGTTTTCAACCCAGATCAGATGTTGAACCATCTGACATATTGAAAAAAAAAAGAGAATTAAATGAAATATTTGAAACTTCAAGAGAAAACAGAAAAAATAGAAAATAGAAAAAGGGGATTCAATATCAATGGGTGATTCTAGTATCTCTACCGGGGCTATGGACGCTTGACTGGCAGTAGAGCAATGCTGTGAGGAAACTAAAGGTATCTCCGTCGGGGCTATGGATTCCTGACTGGCAGCGGAGCAATGCCCAAGATATCATTGCACGACAACTAAAAGGAATCAACTCATGCAGCTCAAACCTTGCAAATTATTATTCCAAAGATGAAGACAACTTTATGAAAGGATGATGCACTATCAAGCACACACATAGATTCAGGGGGTAGCCATTGATTAACTTACATTTGAGATTCTAGCTCTACCTTGTTTGTTATAACTAACCCAACTGGAGTTGTGATGTTCATGAACTAGGAGTTCTGGGTAGCTGAATCCTTCAGATTCATGAAAATGGTTAAACCATTTTCCCAGTCGAGCCGCCATTTGTTATGCCTTGCATAACCACCCCACTTTGATCTGGATCAAAATGGGTCCCTCTTTCTTTTGCTTTTGTTGTTTTTGTTTATGTGCTTTGCTCTTGGGGGTTCTTTTGTATTTTGCATGGGTTTGTCTACTGGTTTAATTAAATTTAGGTTTTTTCCCTACATGCATTGGTTTTATTCTTGCTAAGTACCGAATCACACTATCTTAGACAATGGAGTATTGCATTTTGATATATCTTATGTGCTTCTGGGGGCTAATGCAGACCTTTCTTTTGCAGGATTAGATCCTACACATGGTGATATTTGCTAGGGGAGCTCAGTTGGAAGGCATCCCTCAATCCAGTTGGTCCTAAAAACCAGTTAAGGAAAAAGTTGGCAAGACCCCAGAGATGTCACAACGAGCGAAATTCATGTGCAGTCAACTATCGGCATGACATCAATCAAAGTCCCGGTGACTAGGAGCTTCCCATCGGCATGGAATTTTCTTTCAGAGAAAGATCTCGGTGAGATCCTTATGTCCCATCGACCGGTGGCAAAGGGGGATAAACTGTTGGCAGGATGTTTTCTCTTCGCCAAGAAGTCTTGAGAATTCATCAAGTCTCACCGACTACCACACAGCGAGCAAACACTTCGGCAGGAGTCATATTCTTCGGCATATAGTCCTGGCGAAATCTTCGGGTCTTGCTGACTGGTGGTAAAGATTCCACATCAAGGAAAAATATTTTCTTCGGTGAGATGTCTCAGTGAACCCCCGATGTCTTACCGCCTGCCAAAAGGGTGTAGCCTTTGGCAAGACTCAACTGCATTGGGATAGCCTCTCACCGAGCGGCTCCGATCACACCGACATGCCACGAAGGGATTTCATTGGTAGTCTTCGGTGAGATAATTAATAAGTCTCAGCAACCAAAGAATGAACATGTGGAAGCTTTCACCGAGACATGAGGTTTCTATAGGACATCTCCCCGACAAGAGAATGCTACGGTGACGCATGTGAAATGAAAGAAAGAATACATGTCGGTATGACTACAAAAAGGTCTCCCCGACTGAGGGAACTCCCACCAAAGAAGATGAACTCAGGGAGAAAGGGGGCTTCACCATGAGGTCACAGCGACAAACGATAGTCTCCCCAACATGAAAACTGAGCTCGCCAAAGGATTCAGAGTTTCGCCAAGATGTCTCACCGACTATCTAATGTCATGCTGATGGTCAACTGATAAAATCGATAATCACATCGGGGAGACACAATGAGTTTCTCACCGATATGCGATGTTGTTCGAACCACCTTTGACCACCTATGGGGCTCATGTGGCATATGATCATCCAATCAGAGGAAACTAAGGGGGTGTCTCATTTACCAATTGACCACTCCTTTGTAAGAAGACCGACGAAATGCAAACCAAATGGACTCCTTCTGAGGGCCGATGATGATGGATTGGCTCAAACGGTGCAAATATCTAAAGAGGCTTGATGTTGTTCCCAAAGACCAGTTGATGTATAGAAAGGTCCAAGATGTGAAGGAGGCCGAAGGAAACTATGACTCACAAAGACAATTGTGGTGAATACTGGCAAGAGGGTAGACCAGTCTTAATGGAGATATTCTAAGCATTCAAGGTAGCCTAGATGGAGTTCGAAGGTGGACACGGAGACAGGAGAGTAAATTTTGTAGCTACAAAAAGATCTAAAGGATTCTTCTGAGGTCAAGCCATCACTGACCTAGATAGCAGGGCTTGGCATTGAATGCAACATTGACCCTCTTCAGAAAGATCTGAGAGCTGACTCTTTTGGAAGTAGATATTTTGTAAACCCTAGCGCAAGGGACAGCGCATTCTTTTGGTACACACTCTGTATAAAATTGTATTCTTGCCTCTTTGTAAAGGTTAGAACTTCTAAGGTAGAAACTTTTGGAAAAAGAACTTTTAGAGAGAAATAATGCAAAAAGAAGCAACAGACAGTTAGGATTAGAGAACTTTTAGACTGAGAACTTTTGAGAGTTAGAACTGTTAGAACAGATAGTCAGAAGGAGATAGAGTTGCATCTTGATTTTTAGTAATGAAAGCTTCTTTTGTCTTCTTGTCTAGTAGTAAAATTCAGTACAGACTGTAATGTATTTTCAAGTTCTCTTAGTGTAGTTGGAAACAATCTGGAGACACAGATTCTCTGTACACTGGTGATTGTGCCAGCTTTGTAAATATTGCTTATCTATTTAACTAACAATAGAAACAATCAGAGTTTAATCTACTTCATGTTGTGTTCCAGAATGATATTTGTCTTAAATTGATTATTTGATTTGTGAAGTCTCCAAGGAATCAAATGTTATTTGTGTTTTATTTAAATGGTAACTAGAAATTTGTTATTCAAATTAGCAATGTGAATGAAAGAGGTTGTGTGTCAATCACAAGTTTACTTTATTTTGCAGTTTTAGTTTATAAATTCCTTGAAGTTAACAAGTCTAGTTAAGTTTGGATGAACTATTGTGCGTTTCTGTTTCAAAAACCCTAATCTATCCTTTTATATTTCTTTAAAACCCCTTGTTAGAATAGGTTTAAGTTCATGTTTGATCTTAGAACAATCCAGAAGCTCATACCAATAGGCCCCTTGAATATTACTGTTGCATTGACCACTGAGTAACATCAGCACAGTTGAGACCCAACTACAAAGACCTTGGGAGCTAGGGCATCCATGTGTTACCTTTCTCTTTCAGGAGAAGCAGAGTAGCAATATTCTGCTTGCATTGTTGTGGTGCCAAAATCACCATCAATAAAACCCTATTAGGGGAAAAACCA
>VDFB02373365.1:102077341-102135257 GCA_007258455.2 Sequoia sempervirens | reverse complement strand
AGAGAGAGAGAGAGAGAGAGAGGAGAGAGAGAGAGAGAGAGAGAGAGAGAGAGAGAGAGAGAGAGAGAGAGAGTTCTTGAGATCAAGGGAGAGAGAATTATATAAAGGGATGTAGATAGTGAGAGAGAGGTCTAGAGTGTAAGGGATAAAAATGAGTGAGGTAGAGAGAGAAATAATACAACTTGATGATTACTAAAATTTGACCTCCTGATTACTGAAAGTTGATTAAGTCTGAAATTTTTGAGATCTTCCAAAAACTAGAATTTGCATTATAACTCCTAAAGATCCGAAACCACTCTCAAACATCCTGAAACTATATACATGAAATATAACTTAAAGTATAAGAAAGTAAACGTCCATATGTAAAATGTAAACTTATACTTTCCCTGAAAGATAACAAGAAGAAAGAGACAAGAAAAAGAGAAGAAAAAAACTTCAATGTAGACCAAAACACAAGCGTGTTATAACGCGCTTGTGTTTTGTCAATGCATTCGCAAAAACACAAAAGCCATGTCAAAACTAAGATATAACACGCACGCATTATATCTTGCTTTGGGAATCCACAAGCCTTGGGATTGGTATTTTCCTTGGAATACCAATCCAAAGGCTTGGAGGGAATTCCCAACAACCAAAGACATGTTTTTGCAAATTCTACAATATTTCACATAATCGGGTTTGTGCTCATCATTAGGATTGCATGTGGTTCAATATCAAACAAATCAAACATCTGGGTAATGTTAGGTTCTCTCTTAGCTATCCAACGATGTAATATTTTTCACTTTTTGACAATCTTAAGCCTTTCATCCATAATTTCTTTTGGTTGTATGTCTCTTTTTTGGCAAAAAGCAATGTTTGGTGTTTTTTTCGTTATAAATTAACCGTTCATCAAAATTTCAAATAAATTACATTTTTAGAGACTAGACTCCATTCTACAAATTTTAAAATAAAAATAAAAATATTTTAATTAGTTTCCAAAATTTGTAGCGGTAGCATGGCAAAAATTCTATTTTTCAGGAAGTGTCCACTTTGAAAATTAGTATAAAATCAAATATTCATTAAAAAATTATTAGAAAAATCGTACATCAACTACATACTGTTAGCTAACTTCTGACCGTAGCGATTTTAAAAATACTAAAAAAAATTCACCGTACAAGGGTCATACAAGAGTTGCTATGTTAGTTTTTTTGACAAAAAATACACCAATTTGTGTACGTCCCTCATTTGAACCCCTTAATCTCAACCATTTTCAAAATAAATTAGTAGTTTAGAAAGTAGACTCAAAGCACTTCGATCCTTGTTTTTGTTCCATCTCAAAATTTTGAGTGTAAGTATCCTCAATTTCATGTCCAAGGTCAATATTTCTTGATTTCAGAAAAAAGTGGCCACTTAAGTCCCCTTTTTGGGAACCATCTTGGTGCCCTTACCTTTTAATGGCCTTTCACATCAATGAATTTAGACATTCTTTAGCCCTAAATTTTCCTATCAACCTAGGATAATATGTCTATACTACCCTAAAAGCACCTTATCAATTAAACATCATGAAATTAACTCTAACAACTGCCCTCACCATGGAAAAGTCCCAATTTTAGCCAACTCAAAAAATCCAATGTAAATTTTGGTCAGTGTGAGAAGGCTAGTCTAGAGTGCATTGTGCTCTAGAATAGTCAACAAACTTCATTTCCCATTTTTTGTCAGTTTCTAATTTTGGAGATGCATTTTCAAATTTGGGCCTTGATAGTAATTTAATCTTGAAAATTTAAATTTAAATAAGTCAACCTAAATGTTGAAGCACCTAGGAGCAACTACACACCAAAATAAACCTTCATGAAAAGAGAGAAGCTTTAGGAGAAGCTATTTCACCAAGAGTAAAACAAAATGCATTGAGATGTGATAATACATAATGTACAAAGTTCCTTATAAAGGCATGAAAATGGGTGACGGGTGAGAAAACTACCCAACACGGGAAAGTACCAGAATAACCAATACAATATTAAGCCTAAGTAAACTTAAGAAGGTGAATAATATTCAAGCTAACCCCCCCTTAAGTGAAACTTAGGAAAACTAAAAAATGAAAAATGAGATGCAAAAATGAGTCTCGACAATGAGGCCATGTTAGGTACCCATGCACAACTACAATGCAAAACAAAAAATCTCTCACAACTAGAGAAATTAAAAAAAACCATGTGGGAAAAAACCCCTATCTAAAAGAGAGAAAAAAAAGAGAGAAAGAAGGAGGACTCATCAAGACCACCCAAGGACAACTTCCTTCACCCCAAGCATTGATCTCAACAAAAGATAGCGAGGAGATGCCAAAGGTTTAGTGAACATGTTTGCAACCTACTGCTCCATAGGAAAATACTCCAAACTCAGAACACCCTCCTGAATGAGCTGTCAAATGAAGTGTATGTGGATATAAATATGATTTGTGTGCTAATGCTCCACTAGGTTGTGAGAAATATGTATGGCACTCTGATTATCACACCAAAGAGTAGTGGGATGATCAACATGAAAGCCAAACTTAGCCATCAACTATTGAAGCCACTAAATCTCCTAACTAGCCAAAACAGTGCTTCGGTACTCAGTCTCAATTAATGATATTGCAATAGCAGTTAGCTTCTTACAAGACCATGCAATCAGAGCATAACCAAGACAAAAGACAAAGCCAGAAGTAGACTTCCAATCATCAACATCAACAGTCCAATTTGAGTTAGTGAAGCCCACAATTATCTAAGTAGCACCTAATGTGTAATGAATTCCAAACTATGTAGTACCCTAAATGTACCACATAATGCATTTGGCCGTCTTCTAGTGACTCTCATTAGGATCTTGAGAGAAATGAGAGACAAGACCAACTACTAAGGAAATATTAGGATGACTATTTGTCAAGTACAAAAGGCTTCCAACCAATTATCAATACAAGGTAGCATCCACTGGTAGAGTACAACAGATCCAGAAGAAAAAAAAAACTTGACTGAAAAGGAGTAGGGGGTGGCTTGCAATCATCCATCCCAAATCTCTGAATAAAATCAAGAGCATACTTCTACTGGAAAATAGAAATGCCTACAAAAAACTGATGAATCTGAAGACCAAGGAAGAAATGAAATAGAGCAAGGTTTGTCATATCAAACCACTCCATCAAAGCTCTTCAAGTATCCTCAATAATGGAAGGAGAACTCCCAACAAGAATAAATTCATCCACATAGAGAACAAGAATGAGAAAATCCTCCCATGCCTCTAAATGTAAACTGTAGGGTTAGAGTGACATCTAGTGAATCTAGAAGCAAGAAAAAAACTATCCATCTTCTCATACCAAGACCGAGGGGCTTTTTTGAGACCATATAATGAACGTCAAATCCTACAAACAAGTGAAGGGTCCTCCAAAAATCCTAGTGGCTACTCCATATAGATCTCCTCCTAAAGATCACCATGCAGGAAAGCTCTCTTCACATCCATTTGATACACTGACCAACCTTGAGATGTAGTAATAGAAAGTACAAGATGAATGGAATCCATCTTGGCGATAGGAGCAAAGGTCTCTAAATAGCGATGCTCTCAACTTGAGAAAACCCCTTTGGCACAAGATGAGCCTTGTACATGTCAATATAACCATCAACTAAAAACTTGGTACGGTACACCCACTTGCACCGAGCCAACTTTCTTCCCTTAGGAAAAGGAACAAGATCCCAAGTATGATTCTTCATCAAAGATGAATATTCCTCAGCCATAGCACTATCCCACTCTAGAACACTTGAAGCATATGAGAAATTTCGAGGATCAGTAGAAACTACATGACTCAAAAGACTGATACCTGAAGTCTAAGAACAAGTGCATCGAGAAGTGTTGGGATCACCCAGATGTGAACCAACCTCCTTAAGAATAGTGTGAGCCCAAAGAGGTTGTGTGGGTGTAGGCTTAGGGGAAGATGGAGTTATGTCAACAAAAATATCAATACCATCATTAGGAGCATCAACAACATCATCATCAACAATAGGAAACAAAACATCCTCTGAAGAAGAACTGGGAAGAAGGGAGTTAGAGGCTTGTGATGGAGAATCCTTCGAAATGAAAGACTCATCAAAATGAACATCAAGATGAAAATGTACCTCTCGGGTGATGGGATCAAACAATTGATAACCCTTCCCATCCTCACAATAGCTAACAAATATGAACCACTAAATCTTCTTCTCCATTGCTTTCCGCCTCTCTGTTGGAATGAATGTCCATGCATCACTGCCAAATAATCTGAAGTAGGAGACCTTAGGATTGAAATGAGACCATTCCTTCTCAGGAGTCATGTTCCACACTACCTTGTGAGGCATATGGTTTGAATGTAGTTGGAACAATTGACAACCTCTACTCACAAAGTAGGAGACATGGACCTAGACTAAATCATGCAATTGGCCATCTCCCGTAAGGTTTTGTTCTTCCACTTGGCCACACCATTCTACTATGGAGTGTATGGAATTGTGTGCTAGTGAAGAATACCTCAAGCACTGCAAAAATAATAAAATGCCCAGTTGACATACTCCCTCCCATTACCTATGAAAATCTTCTAAAGGGAATTTCTTGACTACCTCTCCATGAATGCAAGGAATGTCATGAAGAAGTGAAGAACCTCATCCTTGTACTTCAAAAAGTACACCCAAGTGTGGTGAGAGAAGTCATCAATGAAGGTAAGCACATACTTGTCCCCCAAAAATGGAGTGGGAAATAACATAAGGTCACTATACACCAAAGCACATGTAGCCATACCTTTTGGAAATGGATCTCAATGATGTTTCCCAAGTACACAACATGGATAAACCCCATCAAAACAAGATATTTGAGGCAGACCAATCACCATGTTCTTTGTGCTAATCTTTTGGAGATATCTATAATTCAAGTGCCCAAACTACTCATGCCACAACTTACTCACAAAATTTGCATGAGCAATAAAGGATGATCCTGATGAAGGCTCAAATCCATCAAACTTATACAAGCGAGCTCTATGATCAACTACTTCAATAGCAACAACCTTCTCAGAATTCTCCAACTCTTGAATGGTCACATTGAACTAGGAGAGAACTCAACAGGCCTTCCATCACCATGCTGACAAATCTGATAAATGGAGAGAAGATTCTTTGAAATATCAGGAACAAGAAGAACATCATCAATGCAACCATCTTGCATCTGAACTTAGTCTGTCTCTAGAATAGGAATATGAAAAGTGTCTCTAAGTGCAATGTGAGTAGTATGACTATCAGAGAGAGAATCAAGAAGATCTGCATAATGATTCATGTGATGTGAGGCACTAGAATCAAGAATCCAACCATCATGGGTAGAGGAAAAAGCTCTTGCTGCAAGGGCTTGGACTTTTCCCAAGGAAGAAGGATTCAACAAGGAAATGTTGTGCTTCTTCATAGCTTCCTCCATTGCTGCGAGCCTCACAAAACAATGTGCATCATTATGCCCCAAATTTCCACAAAAAGAACAATTTTCCTTCTTCTTCTTGGACTTGGAAGATAATTCTCCTAAGTTAGAAGAAGGAGGAGGCGCAATCTTCTTATCATTCTTCTCCTCAAGCTTGGAGGGATTCTCACCACCTTGAGGAGAATCTGTCTTAGGCTTCTTTTGATTCTTACCCTTTCCCTTGGAAGATTGAGTGATCAAGGCATGAATCTTAGGAAGAGCATCCATCTAGATCAACTTAGCTTTCTCTTGAGCCAATTGATCACATAACATCTCAAAAGAAGGCATATAATACTCATTTCCCATAGCGTCCATGGTAGAATAGAAGGTGGAAAAAAATAATGAAAATGCACCACATAGCTTAGACAGGATCAAGAAGATACACTCTTTATCTATCTTCACATGACCACATCCTTTCCACTATGACAAAATAAAATTGAACTATGCAAGGAAGTCCTGAATAGTGGGAAAGGTATCTAGAGAGAGAGAAGTGAGATCGGCTTTGAGCTGCAAGATCCTGAACTGATTGACCTTTCCATACAACTCAGCAAGCTTATCCCAAACCTCTCTGGCTGTTATACACTTTGCAATATGAAACAACAATTATCAGACACTATTGGAAAGAGACATTGCAAATTTTTTTTGGTCTTCTCATTGATGGCAACCCTAGTCGGTGATTGGATCCACATGTCATCATTTGCTCATACTGGCAGACAAATTGAAGATAGTCAAGGAAGAATAGAGTGTTTGACAGTTTTATGTTCATCGATTCACATGCAGATTTTATGTTGTTATTTTAAGTTTTTGATCTCATGGGAGGTTGATCAATGTATGTCTTGTGTTATCCAAAAAATATCAATGCCTCGTATCAAGTTGTGTGCAAGTCTGGAGATCTAGTTGGATATCTTTCAGTTCATCAGTGTTTGGTGGCTGACCCAGTTGATAAAACATGTTGCGGATATTCGAGGAGTGTTTACTCAAATGTTTTTGTGTTTGAGAATTTTGATTTTGGTCTAAGCTAAGTTGTGACCGACCGTTGTGGATGCACATTGAATATTATTCATGATTTGAGCCGTCAGTTGTAAATATTTGTAAGTTTTATTGAAGTTGACTTGTTGTGATTAAATTCTTAGTTGCAGATATATATATAAATGATCAATTATATCATTTTGGTGTGTGGATAAGGTGTGTTGAAAATATCAGAAGGGTGATTGAGCAATTATGCACAGTTTCACTTGTGCATTAAATATTTTTTGATGTGAGTTAGAGCAGAGCAGAGAAAAAGTGCAGAATCAGTCAGAAGGATAGAAGATCGACTACTGAGCCTAACTAGAACTGCAATCAAGCATTTTTAGATGGTATTCTCTCAGTTTGACATTATTTTGGATCTAATCCAAATCTTTGTAAGGTATTTTTCCTTTCTATTTTGAGTAGTGAGCTCTAGGCAGTGTGCCTAAATGCAAGTGCATTCCCACATTGTAATCTTCCTTCCGAGTATACTCAAATCATACTGTGGATTGACCATCCACTGTGGTTTTTGTAAACATCCTTGTGTTATGGTGTTGTGGTTTTTTTCTTTTTGTTCATGCGTATTTCTTTTGGTTGAATGTTTTAAGTGGGTTAAAGATCAAAATAATAAATTTAATTTTTGCATAACACTGATTCAACCCCCCTCTCATTGTTGCTTGTTTCCAACAATTGGTATCAGAGCTATTTCCTCAAAATAAGTCTAACAGCTTGGGGAGATCTTGGAAAGTGTTTTCAATGGATACAAGTAGTCTTTAACAACAAATTTTGGTGCCCCTGGATGATCTTGACAAGTCAAAATCTGAAAACTGGGAATTGCAGGAAAGTCTTGAGAATGCAGAGAATTTCATTCAGTCATTGAAAAAAAAAATCAATGAATCAAGGGAGAAAAGAAAGGAATTATGTGATTATCTTAAGTAGAAGAATAGAAGCATGGAAGATGAACAACTGAGTCATGCCTTGAAGGAGTAAATAGAAGAATGTGAAAAGTGCTCCAGAGAAAATATTGCCCTGAAGCATGAGATGGAATCTATCATGATGAGAATGACCAAGGAGATTGAAGATAGAAGGAAGAATGAAGAAAAGCTTGCTCAATCCTTGAAAGAAAAATATGAAGAATGCATCGAATTGGAACAATATAAAAAAAATGAGGAAGTGCTTGAAAAACAACTTGATGATCTCAAAAATGAACTTACTACTGTAAATGAGTATAAGGAGAAATTCAGAGTTAGCTCAGCCAAGCTTGATGAATTGATTAAAGGTTAGAGGACTGATGGTGACAAGCGAGGTCTTGGCTATGAAGAAGGATAAATTTCTAGATCCGGACAAGGGAGATTCAGGCAAAGAAATTAGATGAATGGTACTAGAAGGAATCCGGTAAGACACCCAAATGCTCAAAGATTCAATGGTTACTATTTTACTTGGAATAAATTTGGTCATATGGCTTCTCAGTGTAGAAGTAGGATGAATCCAAGTGGACCATCATTCTTAGGTCAATGCTTTAATTGTAATAAGTTTGGTCATAAGTAAAATGAATTTAGAAATGTGATGAGCAACTTTCATAGAGATTTTAGATGCAATGCATGCAATAGACTTGGGAATATTGATAACTAGTTTAGATTAAGGAAAAATCAGTAGAACAGTAGCTCTAGACAGAGAAATGTTATGTGTTACAATTGCAAAAAATTTGGCCACTTTGCTAGATTTCGTTGGAGCAGAAGAGGTCTAGTAAAACAAAACATGCAATAGGATGTTAAGGGAAAAGGTAAAGTCACTACAGATATGATTAGGAGGAAAATGTAGAAGAAATGGGTGAAGAAGAATCCCTCTATTGAAGGAAATGTGCCAGCACCAAAATTTGCTTCTAGTAATTCCTTTGGGAATTAGTTTTAGGCCTTTGGCCAAAGGGGAGTTGTCAAGAAAATCTCTTATCCCCCTACCGGTAATTGACACCGAAATGTGGATAAGTCCAATAAGTACATAGATGCTTTTCAGATGTTGTTCAACCAATTGGAGAAAGTATTATATAGTATTGGAGATCACAAAAGATTTATCTATCACACTGCATGGAAACAGGGTAATCAGATGAGAGATAAAGTTGAAGTAGGAAAAGAGCCAACAAGAATTGAATTTGCTAGTCCAGTAGTATCCTCTACCCATAGTAGATCAAGAAGGATTTCTCCATCCCTATCTGCTCCTGCAGCCAAGCCAGTTCCTGTGCAGACTCAAGAAAAGGCTTCCAATAAGAGGAAGAAGAACAAGAACACAAGAACCTATGAAGTCGTCTAAGAAGATGAGGATACTGAGTCAGATGAAGGTGTGAAAGAAATAAAGGTTACCGACACTTAGGTTACAAAGGTAACCAAGAGAAAATCTTCTAGTGAAGAAGAAAAGGTAAAGAAGAAGGAAAAAATTGACAAAGCATGTATGATAGTTGAAGAAGTTGAGAATGTTGTTGTCAAGGATGGAAACCTTAAGCCCCTCTGCAAATGGTATGGAATTTTTGATGAATTAGGACAAAGAATTCTTGAGGAGGCAACAATAAAACATCTAATATTTTCAATAAAGTTCTTGTTGAAATTATGTTTGGTTTACCTAAGAGTCTGTATGATATTTTGGAGATGAGAAGAGTAAATGCTAGGATAGAAGAAGAGCATATGAGAAAGAGAATTCTTTCAGACTTATGTCCAGAAATGTCTATTGAGGAGATGAAGTCACTCGTGAACAAAACCAAGAAGGAATTTAAAAGAAAAACAAGGGTGAACAAACTTATGATTAGTGTAACTGATGTTGTTGCTAATGAAACCAAGAAAATATTGGAAGGATTTCTATCAAAGAAAAAGATCATTGTTGAAGAAGTGAATGTTGAATATGTTGTATCTAATTCGGTAAATGAGGAGGTGAATGTAGATACTGATGATATTCAGATTTCTATTGATGTGGATAATACAAAAGTTACTATGGAGATTGAAGCTCCTAAGGTTGTATTAGCTAAAGGAAAGGAGATGCCAAATGAAGAAGTTGAAGCTCCTAAAGGAAATCAAGAAACAATTACTCAAGAACCAGAAGTTGAAGAAGAAAAGGTTCAAGTTAAGGAAATTCTAGTGGAAGCAAGAGACATTGCCGAGGCAGTGAAGAAATTTCTAATGGAACAATAGGAATAATATGATCCTGAATTGGTTGAAGGCCCAATCGATTTATCCACGTTGTCCCCAATTTAGAAAATGAAAGTTGCATCTTTTTCCTAGGCAAAAGCTAAAGAAGAATTGTTGAAGTCCCACATTGAGGATAATGAACTTTTGGGTCTTGCATCTAGAGTTATGGAGAAAATTATGCCAACTCATGTTAAGGATCCATTCGGTTCCTCTTCTGGTGAACTGAAGAAGCTCATAAATTTTGTAAGTACTCATTTTGAGTCTCTTGAAAAATCAGCCATGGTTAAAGTGCAGAAGGAGTTTGATGGAAAAATATTTAGTGGGTTGAAAGAAATGATTGCAAATGATAAAAATCTGTTAGCCACCTATATGAAGAATATTCAAGGTTCTCTATCTGAAGGTGGAAAGGCCTATAAGTCATGTTTAATTTTTTCCAAATTTACTAAAGACAATGAGAAGAAGGTGAAAGATCTTGAAAAACAATTGGCTACCATTTCTAATGCTTTTGATCCATTAGCTGGTGATGTTGGTAAGAAAGAAGGTCAATTAATATCTCTACTTGACAAAATAAGGAGCTTGAAGCATGAAAATGACAAGATTGTAGGAAGAGCATGTGAGCTCAGAGGACTAATTGGTCGAAAGATTGAAATAATGGTGAGTACATTAAAGGAAGCCAATGATGCTATGGTAGTTAGTGACCCAATGAATCTTGAGTCTGCAAAAACAAAATATTATTTAGTTTATGGTCACATAACAATTCTAGAGAGTCTCAAAAGGGTTTGGGACACAGATTTAAGCGTGTTGAAGAGAGATTTTGCAGATTTTTTCAAATTTGTGTAAGTTTCAAGATCATGCTTGTACAGTTTGAAATTTTGAATTTTTTTAATGGTTTCCCCAGTTTTTCCATTGATGTCAAAGGGGGAGAGTTGTATAGTGAAAAATGTATATTCATCTTAGGGGGAGTTTCATTTTTTAGCTAAGATTGAAGATTCTTTTTGAAGTTTTGAAGTGGTAGTGTAATTCATGTTGGTATTGATCCGATAGTTAGTAATTTTTCACTAAGTGTTGCCATCAATACCAAAGGGGGAGATTTTTGGAAAGAGACACTGCAAATGTTTTTTGGTGTTGTCATTAATGGCAACCCGATTCGGTGATTGGATCCACACATCATCATTTTCTCATACCGACAGATAGATTGAAGACAGTCAAGGAAGAACAGAGCATCCAACAGTTTTTTGTTCATCAATTCACATGCAAATTTTTTGTTGTTATTTTGAGTTATGGATCTCATGGGAGGTTGATCAATGTATGTCTTGTGTTATCTGAAAATCTCAGTGCCTTGTATCAAGTTGTGTGCAATTCTGGAGATCCGGTTGGATATCTTTCTGTTCATCTGTGTTTGGTGGCCGACCTAATTGATATAACATGTCACATATATTTGAGGAGTGTTTACTCAAATGTTTTTGTGTTCGAGCATTTTGATTAGGGTTTGAGCTATGTTTTGGCCGACTGTTGTGAATGTGCATTGAATATTATTCATGATTTGAGCTGTTAGTTGTAAATATATTTAAGTTTTATTGAATCCAACTTGTGATTAAATTCTTAGTTGTGGATATATATAAATGATCAATTATATAATTTTGGTGTGTGGATTGTGAATATCAAAAGGGTGATTAAGTGATTATGCACAGTTTCACTTGTGCATTAAATATTTTGTGATGTGAGTTAGAGTAGAGCAAAGCAAAAGTGCAGAATTAGTCAAAAAGACAGAAGATGAACTACTGAGCCTAACCAAAACTATAATCAAACATTTGTAGATGCTACTCTCTTAGTTCATTCTTTTGGATCTAATCCAAATCTTTGTAAGGCAGTGTGCCTTTCTATTTTGAGCAGTGAGCTCTAGGCAGTGCGCTTGAATGCAAGTGCATTCCCACATTGTAATCTTCCTTTTGAGTATACTCAGATCACTGTGGTTTTTCCCCTAATAGGGTTTCCACGTAAAAATTCTTGTGTTATGGTGTTGTGATTTTTTTCTTTCTATTCATGCATATTTATTTTGGTTGAATGTTTTATGTGGGTTAAAGATCAGAATAATAAATTTATTTTTTGCAGAACATTGATTCATCCCCCCTCTCAGTGTTGCTTGATTCCAACAAACACATGGAGGCCTATGAGTCCTCTTGCCTCATCCAATTTTTTGTGATGGAAAAAATTCTCAAATTCCTTAATGAATTTGGGTTGTTTGGCATCCAACATTTTCCAAAGACCCCAAGATTGCAACACTTGTGTCATCTTAAGCTTCCACGTGTGATAGTTGTGCAGAGTGAGTGGGTCAATCTTCAGTTTTGACATGGTGTGTAAATGAACAAAAGGGGACCAATATGCTACTTATACCCTAAAAAATAAATAGAAACAACAATGTGCAATTCTCCAAAATAAAAAATTTCAAAAAAAACACCAGATTTGAGGCAAAAAACTGGTAATAAATTGATTTTTTTTTAAAAAGGGAGTACCTCTTTCACAAAATGCTACCCAAAATCATTTCAAGCTTCCACCAGCCTCTCCACATAGGATGAATTATCAGGTCACCACCAAACTCTCCATGTGATCCTTGAATCACAAATAAATAAAGGCACTAGAGTATAAAAAATATGATTTTTGTGAATATCTCACCAATGTGGGACAAAAGTTTTGTAGCCAAGTGAAAAAACATTGAATTTTTCAGCCCCCAAAAAAGAAGGAAACCCTAACTGTGGATGCAAATTGCACCTCCCAGCACAAAATCAGGCCTCCAATCAATCTCTAAAGAAGAAAATGCATCCTTTTGCCACAAAATTGAGCTCTTTGGGAGATGAAACACACCACAACAAGCCGAAATTAAGGAGTGGTTCTGTCACGCACCAAAGCCAGAACCAAGGAGTGGTTTCACACTAAACTGGAACTAGTGAGTAGTTTTGCAGTGCCCAATCCTGAACCAAGGAGTGGTTCCACACTGACGAGAAAGTGACAGCCAGGTGAAATGTTTGTGAAGAATGACTTTGAACCGCAGTAAGAACGAATAAAAATCGCAACCTCTTCCACAAAAAAAAATCAGGTATAGAAAAATAGTTTCCTCTGCCTCTTAATCAACCATCCTCTCCAAACAAAATCCACACTCACAAAAAAAAAGCCATGGCTGCAAATGAAATTAGCTCCAGCATATAAAAAATGTCCCTCAAAAAAATGTGCCTCCCAAAAACATCTACAGAAGAAAAAAATGCCTTCTCCTTGCTTTTTCCAATGCCTCCAGATGCAAAAAATTGACGTCCAAAAAAAAATTTATTCTTGGCACCACCAACAAGAGGAAATTCATTCCTCCAAAAACACAAAATTGGTCCTCCAACGAGTAAAAATTGTGCCAGCCTCTATAAAAAATGTCCAACATGGACACAACCTCCAATTCACATAGATCACATCCAAAATTTTCCATGAATTCTTCAATTCAAGGCTAGAAAGGGGAGCACGAGATTTGGAATTGAAACACCTTCAAACTTTAGCATAAAATCACGCTTGGAAAAAATTCTCAACTTGGAAGTTGGTTGCCGCAGAACTGCTCTGATACCATGTTGAAGCACCCAGGAGCAACTGCACACCAAAATAAACCTTCACAAAAAGAGAGAAGCAACAGGAGAAGATATTTCACTAGGAGTAGAAAACAATGCATTGAGACATGATAATACATAATGTACAAAGTGTCTTATAAAGGCATGAAAATGGGTGATGGGTGAGAAAACTACCCAAATAACCAATGCAATATTAAGCCTAAGTAAAATTAAGAAGGCGAATAATATTCACGCCAACACTAAGCTTTATTTTATGCTAAGTTCCACTATATTAGAATGAACTATTATTTCAAAATTAAGGAAGAGAATTACAAGACATCTACACTGCCAAAATACATTTGAATTTATAGATTTTTCAAGAAGAATTCTAGATTTAATCAAGTTTGCTAAAATGATTGGAGTTTGATGCTAATGGAATAACATGATGGAATCTAGGTTTTGGAGATTGATTTGGCCCTCTTAACCACCTAATGACTTTTTTTTTTAGATTTTTCTCATCTTCAAGCCTTGATCTATTTATTTCCCTAAGCAAGGTATTGTTTCATTTTAGATTTTTCTAAGGGTATTTGAATTTCTCTTGGGTTGATCTCATTTATATCATTCAAGAATCCTTATCTAATATATTTGAGTATGGATTTTAGCATTTTAGCTCATTAAAGCCTTAGATGCAATTAAGGTTAAGAACACACATTTTTTTAGTCAATTAGATGATTATTTGTGGAGGTAGAAATACCAAAATGGTGGTTTGAATTAGGAAAACTCTTATATAGAAACCCTTGCATCTCTTTGTTGAGATATTTGCAGGATCAGATCCACATACAGAGATTTTAGTGCAAGATTATATAAGGAAAATAAGGAGTTATATACTTGTGAAGTTAGATCTAGAAAGAGGAGCTCAATATAAGATGTATTGTACCCTAGATTGGCTATTTTAGCCCCAAATTGAAATAAAAGGTGCATAGTACCTTGCCATTCTCAGATGTGCTTTTATTTTAAAAAAAATTAATTTCGTTATTGTAGAAAAAAATTGTCTTGAGATTAGGTCCCATAGTCAAATCAATTCAATAAATGAAAATTAATTTCAATAAATTTCCAAGGCAATAAATAACTAGATCCAAGATAGATAGACTCACCTATCAGACCTTTGCAATTCAATCTTATATCCTTCCCGATATTGCTTCTAATGTTTATTAGAAAAGGATTGATCTTAGTGAAGTTATACACTAGTCTTAAGCTCCCTTTTTCAATCAAATTTTTTGGTGAACCTAACCTTTGAAACATTAAATGTATAATTTGACTTGCATTTTGTAGATCTGAAGCATTAAGTGAACATTTTAGAAATTTTAAAAATCATATTATTTTGCTTGCAAAAGTGTGTTTGCATTTGAAAGGAAAAGTATCATTGTACTTGAATTTTTGCAATTATTGAGAAATTTGTTCATTTTTAGTTCTTAAAAACATTAAATCTATAGGAGAATTGTGTCATATTTTTGATATATTGCATAATTAGGTTAAAAAAAACATCATCTTTGTAAAATTTAAATATCTGAGTTCCTTAGATAAGGTCATTTTTGATAAAATTGGTGAAAATAGTAATAATTTTAGTTTGAGATATGAACCAACCCTGACTCAAACCTCTGAAAACTATCTCTAGTGTCTCAAAAATTTAATTTCTAGACAAATATCAAGCCAATCTAGGGCATACTGCACCCTAGACCTACTTATTTTTTTCTCAGATTTTAGTCACAAACTCATATTTATTTCCCTTCTACAAATCTAGACTGTGATTTTTAGTTCTATTACTGCAATTGATCTGTGAGATTGAATTTGACTATAGATAACATTGACAAACATAAACATAAGTTGAATTACATAAGTAATGTTCTAATTAAGCATCTTGGAGGATGTTCAACAATATGATCATGTCAAATATCTTTCTACAAGTTTCCTTTAGATATAATAATTCTATTAATTGTGATGGTTTTGATATGTTAGATGACTCCCTTAAGGATTTCATCTCTCCTAAATTATTCACTAAGACAAGTGTAAGGTTTCAACATGTCAAATAGAAATAAATGAAATTACACCTCAATTAGTGATTTACCCACCTTCAAATCCATCTCAATTTCAAAACAAACCAGTGCTTATTATAGGACCACCATCAAACAAACCAATAACACCCAGTCATATCTTAATAATAGACATTTGACTCAACACAACCATAGGTAACAAGATGTATTGCAGCCACAACCATATCATGTTGTTTCTCATTCATACAATGCATGAAACAACAAACAATTTTTTTTTTTTGAAAAACCATCCCTATAACTTCAATCCGTTTCCCACAATCCATTCTACCTACAACACATCGTTTACTTCAACATAATGGTAAGGAGTTTGATCTTATGGAGTAGATTCATGCTACTCTTGCCAATATTTCATTGTGGGTTTTGATTCAAAACTCACAATTTTACCTTAAAATGATTCAAGAGGCTTTACAAAATATTAATGTTCCTTTTAGTGCTAAACCAAATGATGTAGCAACATTACTTGAGGGTATGAATTCCACAAATATGGATATTGTTTTTCATAAAAATGAATCACCCTCTTTTTGAGATACAAAAGAAAAATGATGCCTTAATGATAATGGTTGCTATTACCAAAACTAGCATTAAACATACTCTTATTGATAATGGATCGACTCTTAATGTGTGCAGTGTGGATCTTTTAAACAAGTTAGGTGCCAATAAGTCTCTTATTCAACCTGATGCTCTAGCTATTTGTGGTTTCAATAATGTGGGTAGACAACCACTGGGAATGATTACATCACCTATTAAATTATGTCCTTTTGTGTTACCTACTAACATTCACATTATGTAAGATACTCTCTCATACAATATTCTTTTAGGAAGACCATGGGTAAGTGCACCAAATTGTGATGAGAAAATATCTCTTAAGATGCCACTTTTTTTCTAAAATTGGCAAAGCGTAATTTTCATGAGAAAATGAAGATAGTTACACTCAAAATTTGAAGATGCAACAAGAACAAGAGTTGTAGTTCTTTGAATCTACTTTCTAAAATAGTTTTAAAATAAAATAAAATAATGAAGATTAAGGGTTTAAAAAAAGGAGATCACATTAAGTTGTCCTTTTTCAATAAAAAAAAGCATAGTATCTGGTGTGATCCCCCTAAAATGTTAACATTTTTTTAGAATTTTAAAAATCACTTCGATGAGAAATAAGCTAACACCATGTAGTTTATGCCATTTTTTTTGGCTATTTTTTTAATGAATATATAGAATATTTAACTAATTTTTGAAGTGGAAACATCTTGAAAAATAGAAATTTGAGCATGCTCCCCCCTAAATTTTTTGAAAGCTAATAAAAAATAATTTTTTTAATACATGTAGAGTAGAGTCTAGTTTCTAAAAATGTAATTTGTTTCAAAATTTGATGAACAATTAAAAATCTATACCCAAACTAGCACATGTTTGTTTTTGGAAAAAAATGGAGGTGCTAACAAGAGAAGTTATAGATGAAAACCTTAACATAATCAAAATGTAAAAAAAAATATGGTTAGATAGATCATCATGGTATTTTTATATAATTGCATTTAAACACTTAAAAACTTGATGGAGAGCATGACCAAAAATGTGTGAAATTTTGTCACCCTTTCACAAAATCACGTCCTTGGCATGAAATAGTCATCCATCCCTTTGGGTTGGTATTTCCCAATGCAATACATTCAGTGAGCACCAAATGTAAAAGCTAAAGCTGTATTTCTCTTTGTCTCTCTCCCCCAATTTGATAAGGCTTAGAGTTTAGGATTTATGATTGATGATGGATACTCGAGGTTTTACTTTTTCACTCCTTGTCTGCCTCCTTCCCTCTTAACCAATACTTACCCTCTTCTCTCTCAACCCTCTCTAGGTCTCTCCCACTCTCTCTGTGTTTCCCTCCCCCCTTAACCCCATCTCTATCCTTTCCTCCCTACCTCTCTCTTCTTCTCTCTCCCCTTGTTACTATTTCTCACCCATCTCTTTCCTTTTTCTCGATCACTACCTCTCCCTCCCACCCTCTCTATCTCTCTCCCCATCTACAAGTCTCTCCCCCTCTATCTCTCTCACCTCATTCTTCTCTCTCTCCTCTTCTATCTCCCTTCTCTCTCTAGGTCATCACATCTCTATCTCCTTCTCCCTCTATCTCTCACTCCCTCCATGTGTACCTCTCCCTCCATCCCTTCTTACTCCTCTATTGGCACTTCCCTTTCTCTCTCCCTCTCTTCTCTCTCTTCTCTCTCTAGGTATCTCCCACTCTCTCTCCCTCTCTCCATCTCTACCTTTCCTTCCCTCCTTACCCCAATCTATATCCTTGCCTCCCTACCTCACTCTTCTTCTCTCTCCCTCTATTATTGTTTATTTCTCATCTCTCTCCATTCTCTCAATCACTACCTCTACCTCCCACCCTCTCTCTTCCCATCTCCAAGTCTCTCCCTCCTTATCTCATTACCAACCTCTCTCCTCCCTCTATCTCTCTCACCCCTACATCTCCCCTATGTCTCTCACCCCTCTCACCCCTCTCTCCCTAGGCTATAGGTTTCTCACCTCTATATCTCTCCAGGATCTCTAGTTATTTCCCTCCCTCTCCACCTCTTTCCCTCCCTCCTTACCCCTCTTTCCCTCTTCGTTAACTTCTCTCTATCATTTTATTCTCTCTCCCCCTCACCTCTCTACCACTCCCCTCTCTAAGTATCCAAGTCACTCCTTGTCAACCTCTCTATCCCTCCTTAGTGATCTCTTTCTCTTGATTCTTCTCTATCTCCTCTTCTCAATCCCTCCCCTCTCTACATAATCACCTCTATATCTTCTCCTTCCCTATGTCTCTCACTCCCTCCATGTATACCTCTCTTTCCATCCCTTGTTACTCCTATACTCATACTTCCCTTTTTCTCTCCCTCTCTTCTCTCTCTCCCCTCTCTAGGTCTCTCCCACTCTCTCTCCCTATCTCCCTCTCTACCTTTCCTTCTCTCCTTACCCACATCTATATCCTTTCCTCCCTACCTATCTCCTCTTCTCTCTCCCTCTATTATTGTTTCTTTCCCATCTCTATCGATTCTCTTGATCACTACCTCTCCCTCCCACTCTCCCTCCCTCTCTCCTTCTTCAAGTCTCTCTCTCCTTTCCTCTTTACATCTCTACCCCTCCCTCCTTGTATCATGACCCCTCTCGCCTCTATATCTCTCCAGGATATCTAGTTATTTCCCTCCCTCTCCACCTCTCTCCCTCCCTCCTTATCCCTCTTCCCATCTTTATGAAATTCTCTCTCTAATTTTCTTCTCTTCCCCTCACCTCTCTACCTCTTCCCTCTACATGTTCTAGTCACTCCTTCTATACCTCTCCATCCCTCCTTATCTATCTCTTTCTCTTTATTATTCTCTCTCCTCTTCTCTCTACCTCCCCTTCCCTATGCCTCTCACTCCCTCCATCCCTTGTTACTCCTCTACCAATACTTCCCTTTCTCTCTCCCTCTCTTTGTAAGGAGACTTGCAACCATCTACTAACAATTTCCACATAAGCCAAAATAGATATTAATGAAAATAAGTACTCTGAATCTATATTCAAGAGAATAGAAAACATAACCATTTAAGATGACACAAGATATACCCTGGGAAAACCCTCAAGAGGGAAAATCCCAGCCTCCAAAAGCATCCATATTCCATCATATTAATCAACAATAAATCCATACAAGAGTTACAATAAACACCTCTAAAGCATCAAGCCCTCTAATGCATCTCCATGTGTCCAAGCATGAATCCATACATCCCATGCCATACTTCACAAATGCACTCCTCAAAGAGAGTCAATAATGACAGCCAAACCACTCAGCCCAACCTAAACCACTACACATGTGTTTACTTTTATAGACACAAGCTCACACAAAATACAACTAGTGGTAAGATAAAATCACGTACCACAAAACCATGTGAATACAAAATCAGTAACCCCTTATTTAATATTGGGTACAAAGACGTCAATTTATTTAATTTATTTCCTCAATATTAAATTATTATCAGATGTCTCCCATACATTAAATAATAACACAATGTTATAATACAACATCAAGTGGTACCCAAATAACTACCTAGTGTGATTAACCAAACCACCTAGGTGCATCACAACCAAATAATTATTTAATTACAACATTATAATAAATAATTTTATGTAATGGTGTACAAAACCATATCCCAACATTCTCCCACTTGTTGTATATATTGCATAAGGGATAAATACATGTAACCACATGAATCTCCAACATGCTCTTGTGCTCCATCAAGATACCTATAATAAGAAGAAAGTGACCACCATCTCAAGCAAGAACTCCTCTCATCCTTCAATGTGCCACCTATGGAAGAAAAAAAACATGCCAAGGTGAAGATGCACCAATTCACAAGAACATGCATCAAATACAAGTGATAAAAAAGATTCTAACCAAGTTTCTATCAACTGTAAAAACCCACATGATCAGAAATAATATCTACAACACATGCTAATACATCCAACCATCCATACCTCTAAGGTATCAATACATCAGTAAACTCATGCCAAGAAAATATGCAACCCATAAACTAAAATCACAAACTCGCTATATCAAACCTATCAATTAAGCACATACATATCCATGAACTTCCACTACATAGGTAATGCCAAAGCATATCAAGTATACCAATCAACAATATATCGAGGTGTGATAAGTAAATCAAAGCATGAAGTACCAAGAAAAATAACAATGATCCACACATACAACCCTAAAGAGTTGCATAATATCTCACAACATGTTGCCACCATCCTCCCAAAAACATGAAAATATAGGAAGGAACCATGAAGAGAGAAAACTTGTAAACCATAATGTCCTTGTACCAACACCTCAAAAGTGTACTATTGTGTCAAGCATGATATCCTAAAAACCCCAAATGAAAATCCTCAACAACATCCATAACACTCAATCTCATAGATCAAGTACAACATATCAATCAATGTAATAATGCCAACATGGATGTAAGACTCTCTAATCAAGAAGATCCAACTCAAAGTAACCATCCCCAAAACTAAAAATCAGCCCATAAACCATCTCCTAGCAATCCTCATCAAAGAATGATATCATAAACTAAAATGAACAAGGAGATAACCATGTCATAACATCACTCAAAATGAATCCTCTATAATTAACTATCTGTAGTAATATAGAAAGTATCCCTTTTCCTTACTTAGTTTGGGAATAATTGATGTTGAATTAACCTAATTCTGCAATGGTTAGTGCTTTAATGTGTTGTAGACATTCACATTAATCTAGTGCCCCGTTTTAACAAAATGTACTTAAATTGTACCTTATTTATGGTATTCTAAAGTGTTGTAATACACTTTCACACTTATCTAGATTTTCATTAATTAATTGTGGTTAATTGAGCTTAATTAGCCCCTTTAATTCAAATTTAAGCCTTCTTAATAACACCTTTCGAAGGATCTATCTCAACACCCAATAATGATATTTCATAACATTTAATTTGGAAAAATCAAGGTCCTAGAAAATGGTGGGGTATGTGTAGGATCATCATGGAAAAGATAGGCCCTTAAGTGGCGAAAAAATCAGAAAAATCAGAGTTAGGCAACTTGACATAAAAATTTGAATAAGCTATCTATATTATTTCAAAAATATGTAAGAATAGAATCTATAGAAAATTGAATGTAGTTTCTAAACTACTAGGTTTATTTAAAAAAAAAATCTATTTGGTGAAAATTTGAAATTTCAATGTAGTAGTACTTAATTTTAGGGAAAAATTAAGTAGTTGTTTGTGTGACCACCCTAACCACAATAAAATGATAATTTTTTTTATAAGATTTTAGATATAAGTAGAGGAATCATGTCCCAATGTGATGCATATTTTTTGTAATTTTTTTCCAAGTAAATAATTAATTATGAATTTTTTATTACAACTTTTAAAAAATATAAAAATTTGTATGTCTGACCACCTTAACTTGGTCAAAACTTCATGAAATTCATTTTTTTTTTAATCCTATAGTATGTGAAGCATAAAATGTGACACATGTTTCAGATTCAAAAAATGTGATACCATTTGAAAGTTATAGATGTTTTACAATTAGTCTATCAATTAGGACTTTAGTCGTAAGTCAAATAGAAAATGAATAATAATTATTTATTAAATTCAAAGTAAAACATAATTTATATTGGTGGAACGCTGAGAATATCCTTTAAAAACCCTTTTTGTTTCATCAATTTTGGGTAAAAAAAAATTCGTTAGCCACATACTCGTCATATCACTACTTTTTGGCCCATAATGATCCTGCACATACCCGGTGCTAGGAACCATTCTCCTTTAGTGGTGAATAGGCCCTCTCCATATATGACCCCCCTTTCTTAGCATTTTTGAAATGGGTTTTTGATGTTATTTTCATTCCCCAAGGTAAGGTCCTAGAAACTTGTGCTAGGACCCATTTTCCTTTAGTGGTGAATGGGTCTTCACTTAGGATGGGCTTTTTGAATTTAATTTTGGTAGGATTCTAATGCATTTAAATATTAGATCTAGTGTCAGCTTGAATTATTTGAATTTTGGGGTTAATCTCTAGATTTAGTATAAATATGGGGTTAATTCACATTTTTTCTCCTAGCAAGTTCAAGCTATCATTAGAGCACTTCCACAAGAGAATTATAGAGTTCAAAAAGAGAAATTTCAAAGGGAATTATACGGTAGATTATAAATATTTTATTGTAGAAATTCAAGATCATTTCATCATGTCAAAGGCATAGTGCATTCACGCATGTTGTTGAGCTAAGATAGTTGTTGTAGCATTGAAGATCCACTTACAAGATTTTTTTCACATCTTATTTAAGATCATGATCTACATTCTTCATGGCCACTTCATGTTAGTTTGCAGATTTATTCTCCAAGACAACTTCCAAGGTATCAAAATTTCACTATTTCATGTTCATGCTTCAACTTCATTATTTCATCAATTGGTTTAATTACCTAAATAGAGTTTGACTTAGGAAAATAGGGATTCAGTAACAATCAACAATTTTTTCTTCTCTTGAATTTTTATTTTCATATTTACAAGTTGAAGATCAAGTGGAGAACAAGTTGGAAGAAAATTTTCCAAAGTTGTCAAGTTGCAAAATTGTCATTTATAGTGAAAGAACACGAAAAGAAGGATATAGAATTTTCTATAGGTTTTCTAGAGCTGACAACCAAGGATATGAGAATGCAGACATCAAGGAATAGAACCTAGATCTTAGTTTCAAAAACCCTAATAGGGACCCACTTTCCACTAAAGGCGAATGAGTCCTTTGTGCCCTAAAAATAAGCTTCTTGTAGCAAGGTACACATCATTTTAAGCTCTAAAAACTCCTATCATAGTTGCTATAATAGTTAGTGTTAGTTTCTGATTGTTATTTGCATCATATAAGACAAAAAATCACATGATTTGGGTGGAGAATTATTGGTCTATCATTTTGACTTTGGTGAATCTGACGTATTGAATATTGCAATGTTTTGATTTTGAAGTATTTCATTGCATCCTAAGTTAGATCTTGTGTTCATTTGAATTTGACTTGCATTGAATTAGATCTCATTTAGGGTTTCTTTCTTTACATTTAAATTTGAATCTCATCTAGGGTTTATAATTCCATTGTTTTGCATTTATTAAATCTAAAAAATACAAAAAAATCAATCATTTTACATAGTATTTAGATCTCGTAAATTTTCATTTGAAAAAAAAAACATTGGATTTCAAATTAGGTCTTTGCATTCATCATTTAATTGTATTTTCACATTGCATTTCTAGAAAATCTGAAACTAAAATTTGGTGTCTTAGACTTGGAATTGAAAGACATTATAGAAAGCTTGAAATTATTCAAAAATAGTTTAAAAACCCTTAAACAAGGACCCATTCACCTTAACTGGTGAATGAGTCCTTGATCAGGCTTAACCTAAACTTTTTGGCATCTGAAAATCATTTAAAATCACTTAGAAATCAACAAAAAAATTTCAAAAATACTTAACCAGGACCCATTCTCCCTTACTGGAAAATGAGTCCCTATTAGATCCTAATATGCATTTTCTAGAAATTAAAATCTTAGTTTTAGGATTTTGTTTGCTGCTATTACTTTCCTGTTTTAGTTTTTTGATTCGTCGTTCATCAAATTTGGTGCATCTAGTGTAATTTGCTTCATTTTAGTGCATTTTCAAAATTCAAAATTACATTTAATTTCAATTTACTACACTTTGTAATCATCAAATTCCTTTTCTTAGATCTAAAAATTTGAAAATGGATAAGTGTTTTAGCAATGTGTGGAAGTCCTTATTCTCTTTGGTTGATGTTTCAAGTTGTGTTTTTGGCAATGAACCTAATGAAATTGAACTCACTCAAGTTGACACAACTCCTAATGCATTTCCTCCTTGTGATGTTGACATCATTGGAGAAGATAATGCTAGCATTGAAAACTACATAAATGATTTCCTTAACAACTTTGATAATAATGCATCCTTCTATCCCTCCATGAAACAACCAATACAACTTAAGATGTTTGGTCTTTTACATCCTAAAGTTGAGTCACAAGCTAAGCCTACATTCCCTACAATAGGTGAACCTAGTTCCTCTAGTCAAGCAAACATTTAACCATTCTATGTTAACAAGATAACAAATACTCCTATCAATCTAGAAGAGACATATGGAAAAGGATTCATGATTTTAAGTAAACAAGGATGTGATATAACAAGTGAACATGAAATTCATCAACTCCTAGAGAAAATAGAAATTGAAGATACTAAAGGGTTAGGATATCAAGATCCCCCTCCTGACATACGTGTCCTCCTTCCTAAAGAACAACCAATACCTCCTAATGATGATAGGATTGTTTTAGATCTGCCTCCTGACATAAGTGTTCTCCTTCCTAAAGAGCAACCAATGCCTCATAATGATGATATAGAAGACAAGGTCATCTTAGGTCCTCCGACTCTATATCCACCTAGAGAAATTGGTGAATCAAGCAAGAAAATTTATGACCTCCAATAGTTGCCAAATGACAAAGCTTTACAAATTCTTCTTCATCATGGTCTCATAAAATTACCACCTATTAGAGAACGTCAACACAAAAATAAAAAAGGAACAAGAACAAACACATCTCATTGTAGATATCATAGAGTTTTTGGACATCATACTAATAAGTGTCGTGTATTAAGGAGGATATTGGATGAATTCACTAATCTCGACAATTCCTATGTATTTACAATTGAATAGCAATAGCATGCATTCCACTCCTTGCCATGTAATAGTTGTAGGATCTTCACATTCTCACTATTACATGTTATACACTTATTGAAAATCATTTTCTTTGATGCAAGAAGCTCATTCTCATCACCTATCTCAGCTCATCCTTGTCCTACACTTAGTGGGGGCAAAGGGTTGGTTAGCATTGTCCTAGTTTTGGTACATGTTGTTGTCCCTTTGGCTAGTTGTTCACCTTTCATTTAGATAGATCAAGATTGGGATGCAAATGACTTGCTTTAGGTTGACTCACGTGTGCCTTACTAGTCTTTTTCTTTTTCATGTTTATTTATATGATTTCATGTGTGTAATGTGATCCCCCATGATGTTTCATTTGATATATCTCTCTCTTTTTGTGCATTCCTCTATATGTACCTACATTCTTCTCTATGTCATAAGAATTTTTCATTTATCTTGTGTTTTCCTTTTGGGGATGGCACAAGGAATCAAGATGTTTAGGTCTCTTCCATGTTGACCCAAAAAATTTTCCTTTTATCTTTTTCATTTGTCTTGTTTTTTCCTTTTGGGATGATGCAAGGCGTTGATACATTTAGGTCTCTTCCATGTTGACCCGAAATGATTTTTCTTTGTTTTTACTCTCTTTGTGTCATTCTTATAGTTCTATGAGTATTTGGGGAATGATGACAGCTCTAAGCTCTTAAAACAACAATGTAGAAAAGACATATTGACCCCGAATCCATAGATCCCTTATGTATTTTTTGGGGCAACCCTTCCTTCCTACTTCATGGCATAGCTTTATTTTAGAAACATATGGCTTGGCATAGAGTTTTGCAAGGAAATATCTCATGTCTTAGGACAAAACATAGTCTATTTTAAAGAAATTTCTCACAAAAATGGTGTAGCAACCACTTTAAAGTGGGGGATTACATCGATTACATCTTTTGACATATTTCATGGTGTGATTTTGTTTTTCTTGTGATGTGTTCTTTTCTTGGTGGTGTCATTGGGTTTGATGTCCTCCAAGAGTGCAATATTTCTAAGCATACGATCTCCCTTTGTGGAATGATGTGAAATGAGAGGCATTCCCATAAGTGGCGATATGATATTCTTGACTTGTCCTCTCTTGGAGACATTAGGCATGATGTTCCCTAAGAAGAAGAACTTACACAAAAAAAGAAAAATACCCTTTAACAAAAACTTATAGACATGAAATTCAAAAGCATAGCATTGTAGTGCCTTATTGAAGTTATTAGGATGATAGCTTTGGTATGGTTAGTATGATGAGAATCTGACACACTGGCATGACCTTCTCATTGTACGATGAGAAGCTGACACACTAGCATGCCTTTCTCACTAAATCAACTCATTGGGACAACTCACCTAGTGGACAGAATGAGGTTCCACTACCCCAGAGTGAGCATACATGATTAGGATAACTCACCTAGTGGAAAAACTAAGGTTTGGCTACACCAAAGTCAGTAGTGTATGTTACAGACAAACAACCCCATTCCACATTATGTTGGAATGGTTATGCTTGATCCTTTAAATTTTTTTTTTTCTTGGCCTTTGACAAGGTATGGTTATGCATTTTGTTATTTCTGCAAACTAAATTGTCTTGAATGTCTACTTTAGTGTGAGTTTTTCATGGGGGAAAACTCTCACTAAAGTGGGGGGAAAATGTAGTAACAGAAAAATATTCCTTTTCCTTACTTAATTTGAGAATAATTGATGTTGAATTAACCTAATTTTGCCTTGGTTTAGTGTTGTAATGTGTTGTGTGAATGTAAAATTCCTCAAACTCCCTCCAGGTGATTTTTTTTTACTAAATACCGACCTGAACCTCATATATTCGAACTGCTTCCCTTCACTTCTCAATTGGGCCTCTTTTTGATAAACTCCGTCGACTGCCACCATGTGTCCACCAAGCACTCCTCGCAGTGATTGCTTCCTTTTCTCTTCTACTAGCTCCTTCCATGCTTCCATGTGTCATCACCACGAGCACTTCAAGGTTACTTCCCTTTGCTTCTAAGTCAAGCCCTATCTGCATGCCACGTAGCTTTCATCAGCATGCACCATTTGGTGGACCCCACAGTTGGCGCTGATAGTAAAGAATGCTGCCATGTGTCTTCCCAGTGCAAGTTTTCATTGTAGAAAGGGAGAAATGAACCACGGGTTGTGACCTGCTACCACACGTCTCTTTGGAAAGATTTCTATTGGAGGGAAGGATGGAGTGAGTAACAAGATACAACATGCTACGTGTTCTAACTGCCTCCATTGGGAAGCAACACTTGTCTGCATGGGATTTTTCTGGGACCACTGCCATCATTTGTAGGGGATGCATCTAGTTGGGGAACGACCATTTTCTATGGACTAAATATTTTTTGTTGCAATGTACAATGGAAATCATTGTTGTAGCATCATTGCTTGAAGATACTATATCTTTTCTATTATTTGCCCTCTAGGCAGTGGGATTTTTAGCTATATATACTACTTCTTACTTTTGAAAAGAGTGGGGGAAGATATAGAAAAATTAGGGAAAGAAACTAGGCCTTTTTATTCCTTTTAGATTATTGTATGAGACTATCAGACTATGCCATTGTTCAACCTTTCTATTTTTCTTAAGATATTTGATAAAACATTAATACTGTGCCATTATTGTCCTGAATTGTTCATTTGTAGAACTTCTATAATTTTAATACAAGTTTGCTGGTTTAGATCATGTCTTTGACTTCTCTTTTTAGTGAATGTGTATGAGAATTATTTTATGTCATTGAATGAATTTTTTAGGTTTCTATTTTTAAATTATGTTATTCCAGGGCATAATAGATTGCTAAACGAGCCCTTAAATTGTATTCAAAAGATAGATTTACCATGCCTTATATCTAAATCTTGGCGCATCACCTTAGTTAGATCTTTATTTTTTATATCTGCTTCCTTTTCCCATTTCAAAACCCCAATTACAAAAGAAGCCGATTTCTTTACAAACTTGGAGGTCACTCAGTATAGTGCAATTGGTCCCCCATTAAATGAGTTTCCCATTTAAAGGTTGTTACCTTGCCAATTTTTTGCATCAAAAATTTCTTTTTTCTGGCAAGCCTAGTGGGACTTCTTAAATGAACCTAAATTTAAAGAAGGTGTATGAGCCATTAACCTGTTACTAGATCCCAAACAATGAATAATCCTAGTTTTTTAGTGCCTCCCCTAGGAACTGTACAAGTCGTGACCCAAATTGTGAATGTTTTTCTTCCTCCACCCCTTCCGCTAGCCATGTTGCCAGCTGCTAACAAAAATTATGTGGCATGGGATGTCGGAAGTCCTCTCATAGCACCAGTAGCACCTATCGTCTGGGCCCCTATCCTGGTCTCCGCCTTTAGATCTATATCTAAGTTCACCAAAGATGGCTCAAGGACAACCTCCAAAAATGTGCAAGATGTGGCGGATGTGTGTTTGGTGAATGGAACCACTGCCCAAAATGTGGGGCTAAGGTTGCTTGTAGCCTCTTTCAAGGGAAAAGCACTAGATTAGTACCACACTCTACAGACTAATACTATTGGTACCTGGGATCAACTCAAAGACCCTTTTTATGAAATATTCTCTAGTGACGAAGATAGGTCTTCACAATATCATTAGTTGGAAATCATAAAACGGGCCCCACACAAAGCCATGACTGACTTCAACGCTCGATTCCACAAAACTTGGAAAAGAATCCAAGCTGCTATGCACCTGCCGACTGAGCTGATATTCATGTTCTACTTGAAATCTATCAATGCTAAAATCTCAATGATGATCCAATCTCTCGACGGAACCACTCTACTAGATGCATACAACATTGCAGTCAAGGCAGAGAACAATTTGATAGATGTTAGAAAGTTTCCACCTCGGCCCATCATGCCTATATTTCCAAAAATATCAATTCCCACTCAGGATATGCCATCTACCAGTGCTTCTGCACTTCCCCAATCCATGTACACATATTTGAATGCACCACAAAATGTTGCTTCTACATCCAGCTCTTCGAAGGAAGAGATGAGTGAGTTCAAGGAAATTTTGCGGACCATCGCCAATGAAATAACTGTCATCAAGCGAAACCAATCCACACCTCTGAATCCAACCTATCAAAACTATCAAGGTGAAAGGTCTTCTTACTAGAAAAACTAGTTCCAAGGGGTGCTCACACAAATCCACAAGCGCAAACAACTAATCAAATCATATGTGTGCCTTTTTCGCTGCAGAGTGCTAACCCAAGCTTGAGCAGACAACTAATAGTGGGGAAAAAATACTTAGTTGATGACATCAACCCCTGGTGCTTCCCTTATGGTGACTCACATATTCCCTGAAAATACCCACGTGGAAATCTACAACAAAAGGTGGTAGAGTAGCATAGCAAAGGCGCGATGTTAGACCATGGAGGTTATGTATATGCCTCTTCGCAAATGGAAAATGCAGTGCTCACCATGCAAATGTAAGGGATGTCCCTAGAGCAAGAAACAAATATTGCTCCCGATCATCCACTCTTCTCATGGATGGAAGAAGAAGAGGCAGTGTTCACGAATGATGCATGCACATCGAAAAAATTGCAAGTACAGTCCGATTACAACACTCGCTCAAAGAGGAGATTCACAAGTGAACCAGTCGTCTTGTAACTACTCAATCCACAACCCAAAAGTGCTTCTGACCAGATGCCCAGTATCTTCGCAGTGGCACAACAATATCTACCATGAAGGGAGATTGTTATAGCAATAGCTAAGGAGTAGGATCCTCCAAATCCACCACCATTCAATGTGGTGGAACAATTTAAAATATCATCTGCTAATGTATCTCTTTGGGATATATTAGCTATTCCGGAGCAAAAGACATTACTACAATATAGGCTCTTTGGGAGGATCCAAATAGCATAGAGGAAGCCCCTACAAAGGTTAGAGATAAGCTAAAACCAAAACCATTCTTCCTAACCCTTATTGTGGGAGAGAAATTATTACACAATTTTATGATTGACTCCAATGCTAGCACTACAATCATGCCCAAGAAGATAGCTAAAGCCCTAGGACTTAGCTATGAGCCTTTAAGGAAAGGGGTTATGCAGCTTGATGGGAACAAAGTCAAAAATATAGGTGTCATCAAAGACCTCCCCTTGAATTTTTTCTCCTGCCCTAACATCATAGTTTCACAAGATACTGTGATCATATATTTTCCCCCCATGTTCGGTCTATGCCTATTCTGAGAATTCACTTCAAAGATAGGTGGATATCTTTCCCTTGACAAGTCACACTTAATCCTAAGGACCAAGCATGGAGCTAAAATGAAAATAGTGTCTGAAGCTTTGCATTTAGAACATATGGTTGATGAAGCCATGATCAACTTTGAGGCTACTCATACCTCTTTCACCAAGGAGGAAACATATTGCATCGAGTTACTAGAAGATGAAAAAGTGACCAAAGATTGAATTGATAAAGAATAAATTCTCTTGAGTGAATACATAGACGCTGACCCTTTCGGCAATTATCATGCTACCGGGTTGGGAACATATGTCATTTATGATGAAGATCAAGTGCTTCCAAAGGTCGTAAAGGAAATTGAGAGTGACCAAACTTTAGAACTATGGATGTTACACTTTGATGGAGGAATATGCAAAGTGAGCATAGGGGTAGGGATACGTTTGATATCCTCACACAATGAAAAGACACTTCGGTCCTTCCGCTTCCACTTCGCTTATTTGGGAAATGAAGCTAAATATGAAAGCCTAGTGCAAGGTCTAAGTCTTGTAGAGCAAATGGGCATTAGTCAGTTAATGGTGTTCAGAGATTCTGAACTAGTGGTCAACCAAGTCTAAGGGATTTTTGCAGTCAAGAATTCCCGCATGAGATCCTATAGGCATAAAGTATAGGACCTAATTGAGTGTTTTGAAGCCTTCAACATCTAGACAGTGACCTGAGAAAAAAATATTGATGTAGATCACATGACTGCAATTGGATCCTAGTTTGACCTTGCCTCCGATCTATTTCATAACAAACACTCTGTATGAACGACAGTCTGACTGGAGATTCCAGACAATGATCAAAGCTGGCAGGTATTTGAAAACAATTAACACATCGCCTCATTCATCCAACAGTTGGGAGAATTTGTGGACCAACTCCAACTAAAGATTGTCGAAGCCTACGATGGGAAAATCATTCAGCTAAGGTCTAATAAACTTTCGAAGGGATTGGTCACTCTCGAGAACCTTTTCGATTGTGACAATGCAAGAAATGATAAAAGGAAGTTTGTAGTGGAAAAAAGCGACTATGCAGACCTTTAGGTCGGAGATGGAAGAAGGCTCAAAGTTAGGAAGGACATTCTGCATCATGACAAAGAAAGGCTTATCAACTTCTATGAAATGTATGAAGGAGTGTTGGCCTGGTCATATGATGACCTTAAGGGATATGATCTTGAAATATTCCAGCATACAATAGAGCTGACAGAAGGTGAAAAATCAGTTTTCCAAAAACAAAGGCTAGTGAATTTGAAGATCAAAGCCATGATCACACAAGAACTGACAAAGATAATCTAGTCTTAGATCGTCTTCTCAATCAAGCAAAACACATGGGTATCCAACCTGGTTCCTGTCCAAAATAAGAATGGAGTCATCCACTTATGTGTTGAATTTTGGGAGCTGAACAAATCATCCCTAAAAGACCATTATCTGCTACCTTTTATGAGTCAATCTTGCAAACAGTGGTAGGGTCGGAAATGTTTTCTCTACTAGATGGCTTATCTAGTTACAACTAGATCCAGGTCAAAGAAGAGAACTGACACAAGACAACGTTCACTACCAAGTGGGGAATGTTCACATATGCTAAAATTCCTTTTGGCCTCTCAAATGTAGGAGCCACTTTTTGGCGAGCCATGGATATCACTTTCAACGAATTTATTAACAAGATTATCCTAATCTATTTAAATGATCTAACTGTTTTCTCGAAACATAAGGATGATCACTTCAATCACCTTGAGATGGTTTTTAAAAATTTTTAGGAGTTCAGGGTATCCCTAAACCCAAAAAGGTGCGTCTTCAGAGCTATTAGGACACGTAGTGTCCAAAGAAGGAATTGTGATTGATCTTGAGTGGGCGAAAGAAATCAAAGAACTTCCCATACTAGTCAACAAGAAAGGAGTCCAATCTTTTTTGGGGAAGGTTAACTTTGTAAGAAAATTTATTTTTGATTTTGCAAGAATGATTAGGCCATTCACCCTAATGTTGAAAAAGGATCAATTATTTAGATGGACTAAAGAAGCTAGAGAAGCCTTTGAGAAGGTTAAGGATGCTATTTATTCAACTCCTATGCTGGTCAATCTAGACCTATTAAAAGAGTCAATAATGTATGTATTTAGTAGAAAATCAAGCATTGCTACTCTTTTAACTCAAAAGGATAAGGAAGGAAAGGGAGAAAATCTAATAGCATTTCGCTCCTGGACCCTAAAGGAATATGAGATGAACTACAACTTCGTGGAGAGGCAAGTGTTCACAATTGTTAAGGGACTCAAGAAGTTTCAACACCTAATATCTTGAAATAAGGTGATTGTTTATGTCACACATTCCAATGTGCGTGAGTACATCATGGAAGGAGAAATCACTGAAAAGAGGGCTAATTAGATCACTAAGATCCTTGAGTATGACATTCAGGTCAAATCCACAAAGACCATTCGAGGAAGATGAATGTGAGAATATTTGGTGAACGACGAGGAAATGACATCCGAAGAAGAGCAACTAGAGTTGGTTTTGACCAATGAGTCTAAATCTTAAGGTTGCTAGCTAGTAGATAGAGTGAGATTCATGCACACAGGAAAATATTTGTTGAGCCTTCCTTCTCAAAAGAGAAGATTCTATTGACTACAAAACAATGGGTACACACTCATTGAAGGGGTCCTTTTCAAAGGAAACTTCAACGACGTTCTATTGCGGTGTGTCACCACAGAGCAAGCGAAGAGGATCCTTGAAACTTTCCACAGTAGTCCCACGGGAAGGAATTTGTTCGCAAAGACTACTTCAATCAAAATCATGTGTGTTGGGTACTTCTAGCCCACGTTGTTCAATAAATCATACTCCTTGGTAAAAGCCCGCAAGGAATGTCAATTCTTTGTGGGAAGAAGAAATTTTTTTGTGATGCCTCTGAATTCGATAGTGGTCAATGAGCCTTTCGCACAATGGGGCCTTGATTTCATCAGGATGATTAATCCTACCTCTAGCATCAAACATAAATGGATTCTGATGGTGATAGACTACTTCACCAGGTGGACCGAAGCCATGCCCTTGAAGAATGCGACAGAGGCAGAGATAGTAGACTTCCTTGAAGAATTGGTGACAAGATTTGACCTACCCAAAACCATCATCTTCGACAATGCCAAGGCTTTCCTAGGATCTAAGATATCACAATTTTCACTCACGCATGGAATATTCTTAAAAACATTGTCAAACTACTACCCGTAACACCTAGCTAAGTCAACTAACAAAAACCTAGTATGACTTATCAAAAGAATTGGGTCAGAACACCATCAAGAATGGCATAAAAACCTTTGGGTGACACTTTGGGTGGACTACATAACTCCCAAGAAAGTCCTCAATACTTCACCATATGAGCTAGTGTATGGAAAAGAAGTGCTATTGCCTATCTCCATGGAGTTTTCGACAATGCAATTGCTCAAATCTATCGAGGTAGAGAAAAACGATGCCATGGAAGTGCGGCTGGCCAAGTTGTTCGAAGTGAAAGAAAAAAGGGAAAAGACCCTGATAGCCATGTCCAACCACCAATAGGTGGTTAATAGATGGTTCGATAAGAAAGCTTTGCACCAAGTTCTAAAGTGTGGGGACCTAGTGCTAAAATTCAATGAAAGGGCTGCAAAGCAAAGTCAACATGAAAAATTCAACAGCCTTTGGGAAGGCCCTTTCAAAATAATTCAATGCAAGCAGCATAATGAATTCAAATTAGAAAACATGGAGTGAGAAGCATTAGGGATTCATGTTAACAAAAGCCACCTAAAATTGTTCAACTAAGCTTCAAAATTTTTCTACCGGTGTAAATATGTGAGTAGTGTAATTACCTTTCTTTTGTGTTTTATCATTTGGTCTTTCAATAATTAATTTCTACAGTGCAAAGAAGTAGAAATAAATGAATCCATTATTGCAACTTGGGTAGAGAGAGAACAAAGAAATCTATAAGTAGAAGAATGACACCCATATGCAAAATGAAGTGAACACATGCATATGTAGGAAGGGAAAAAGAGAACCTCATTGTAAATCAAAAGATAAAGGAGATAGGATGTTAACATAAGCTATATTTTCATTATATTTATATACTTTGATAAGTACAAATTTTCAAAATGGCTCAGAGGCCACGCTATTAGAGTATATCTTTATATATATCTATAGTAAAGCCTTTTTCTAGACATATATATAAAAAAAATGTATTAACAAAACGATAAGTTCTTAAAGAATAAAAATAAAATTTTTAGTCTCAGGCATGAGCAACAGCAACGGAGGTGTTGACAACAACATCTGGAATCACTTCATCATCAAGGATGACATTAGGACTAGTAGCAACATCCGTAGGAGCAATGGTGAGTTGCAGAGGGAACACCAAGTTTTGGAAATTGGTGTACCAATTGATGTCGAAGAAAGGAACCATGTTTTATAAGTGAAACAAGAAGTGGCATGCACGAGTGACCCTTTGAAGATTTTCTTCTTGTGACTAAATACGCAAGCCGCTTAGGAATACACCCATGAAACTACCGCATCTTCTTCAATGTACTTCCGAAGGTTGCTCGCCATTGGCAGACCTATACCAAATGCAACATTTGCCACCACCTCTCCGAGGCCACCCAGATACTTCTTCGAAAAAAAATCAAGCATGAGACGAAGAACCAATGGCTTGGGAATCTAGATGCCAAGCATGGATGTGACAAAGTGAGAGCATACATCACTATTAACTCTGTACTTTTCTTCATATTCAAGGAAGTCCCTCCCTAGAATCCACTTGATCGCTATAATGGCTAGAGAATGCTTATTCTTGGTTATTCTTTTGAGACGCTTAGTCAAGATTTTTCCAAAGAAGGCTGTCTGCGATTTCTTGCATACTAGCCTGATTGGGGTATTCATGGTGACAAGCTCTATGCAACTATCTAATACTATCTCTACACATAGACTGCCTAAGTCTAAGCTATATGCAAACTCTATGCAACTGGTGACGCTAAATGCTAAGCCAACTACCTATTACTAATTCTACTCAAACTGCTAAGTATGATTTTGCTATTACCTAAGCACCTATTTATAGAAATAAGCTAAGAGATGTGTGGTAATTTCCATACCATAAGCATGATGCTAATCGAGTACCATCTCAAAAATCACACGAGGGCTCATTCGAATTTCCCACCTAATTGTGTCTGCTATGTACGATTTGTTGCATGCAAGATTAATAGGAGATAATTAATTAGCATAAGCTAGTGGCAGTCTTTGGTGGTAGTCTGGATGGCTAAGCACTAAGGTGTCGTGTTGCAAGCATTTTTTGAACTCCAAGGTAGAACCTATATCTTTTCAAGCACTTATTGCATATTTGGGCTTAATCATTTTGTTTTTGATATTAATTGCCATAGCATACGAATGCCTAAGCTTCCTTCAAAATTTTGGCTCAAGTTCCAAGAAAATCACACCATAGGACATCATTACTGAAGGTCATTATGAATTCTTGTCATTTCAAAATGGCAAGTGATTCATTTCACACGAGCAAATAACTAGCGGTACATGCTGAATTTAATGCTAAAAGGTGAGCATTGTTGGCCACCCCAAGAAGGAAATAACTAAGTATCGCATCCAAAAGGCTAGCATTGTGAATGCTTTTCAAACATGCTACCTAGAGCAAAAGAATTTTTGAGCACAACCAGAGCCAAAGAAAATTACAAAATATTTGAGCTAAGCAAAAGTTTCTAGTAAAAGGGAAATGGCAGAAAGTTTACAATTAGAAGCATATGTAGAGGTACAAGGAGAGGAAATGCAAAGCTTGTTTGATGCTATGCATGCAGTATCAGCCATCTATGTCTTTGAAGACATTTCTTATGCTTTGTTTGGTATACCAAAGAAGCCAGAGTGGGTAAACATGTGGGCCCTAGACAAACCCAAAAATTATAGGGACCAAAGCCTAATCAAGGAGGAGTGGGATAATATTCATGATCCCATCCTCACAAAGAACCCTAAGTCTTTGAGGTAGGTGGCCTACAAAAGGATGAATCTAAATAGTGACCTAGATTCTTTTGCGCAAAAGCTATGGTTCAACGGGCTCCCATAGTATATGGTCTCATCTGTGCAATATTTCATAGAACTAGTAGATGCGACCATTAAACATTTCAACTAAAGTACCAACACCAGTCAGGATTTGAAGGTTAATGTTACATGCATTCCTGACCAAAGCTCTAGATTGGAAAAGATATATCCATTCGCTCCAAAAAAGGGGGACAAAATATGGAGAACCAGACAAAAGGCTCTGGATTTTTATAACAAAGAAACCTAAAGGCCTATGGAAGATCATAGAAAGCCACCAAAGATTCTGGAACCACATAATGCCTTCCCCATGGACATGCAGGAATCCTTCTCAATGTTGGCATTTGTTTGCGGCTTGGACATTGACAAGAATGTGCAGGAGTTTTAGTCGGGTTTGGGGTTTTAGCTCCATAGGAAACATTATTTTTGATGGTATGAATTCACACAATTCATTGTTGATGAGATGCTAAGGAAAAGAAGGGACTACTGGAAACATAGCAGAGGTTCAGGTTTCCTTCCTTCCTTGCCAATATTTTTTTACATCAGAACCTTTATTTCTTTAAGAAACATGTGAAGTTGGCTACTTTTGATGAATCAGGAAAAAGAGGGCTAGTTAAAGTATGGAATCCTCTCCTCTCCTCTACTTATGACTATTATGCATTCTCATATTATTTCCTTGTTCCAATTCTACAAGATTTGAGTGGGTAGGATAGTATTGACCGGCTCACCAAGGAGCAGACAGGGTATGTGCAAAACTTCACTCCCAAATGTGATTGGTTTCTTGGAATGGATTTCATGTTCATTTGGATGCACGGATTCACTGGGGAACCGTTGCAACTTTTGACATGTGTCACAAATAGGGTGCTAGCCCTTGAAATGTTCTAACAAGTATCCATTATTGACTACACCTTTTGCGGAGGACAAACAATGAAGAAGGGATCTTTCATCTACCTGCTAAGCTTAAAGACAGTGGTCATGAACAAGAAAAAGACGCACAAGCTACTGGAAGATAAGATGGCTCATCTGGGGTTAGTGATGTTTTGTGACAAATAGAATTACAACCCCAAAAATGACTTGCCAAAATAATTTTTCAAGGTAGCGCACAACCCCCAGCCTTACTGGGAAAAGAGGTGGAACCCGCTGAAAGATCTAAATTATCTATTGCTTGACTTGATTCACATTCCTACAGATGATAGTAGGCCACCATGGCATAAGTTCTACTTCATTGCGGTGAAGTATGATGAGAAGAAAAAAATGAGAACCGACCTGCGAAGTAGGTTATTAAGAACAAAAGGATGGAGAGGAAAAAATGAGAGAATTCTGGGTGTACCGCCAAGAGATCAAAAAACTCGAGGCCCCTTATGGAAGCTTGGAGTTGGATGATATATTTGATAAATTATGGAATGATGCACACATGGAATCCCATGCGAGTGGTGACAAGGATGATGAATCCGATGAGGAGTTCAAAATGCATACGGGGAAGGGAAACAAGAAGGAATCAGAAGTGTCATCGACCTCCGCTCAGTGAAAGAGGAAGGCAATAGAGCAACCTAACCAAGTTGCTTCAAATGTGCAGATGAACATATCAAGAGGCTCACGGAAACTCACCTGGATTGCAGCAAGGAATAGAATGACTCAACAACAATCAAAAACTATAGAGGTGGATGAATCCCCACCAATTAAATGACAACACATAAAAGAAATTATTGGAGAGAATTAGAAAGAACCCGCAATAAGCTAGGAGACCATGGCGAGCCAGGAACCGCAATCACCTAGACAGTAGGTAACTTTTTCTTCCTCTTCTCTTACCTCACAATCTTTGGTGTCCCTTAATGTATCCATGACACCCATCACTACAAGTGTTGGCCCTTCCTTTTCCACTTTTTTCGTAATGGTCGCGGGAGGTTTCGCCTAGATCTCTCAGATGAGGCCAATGGTTTTGACTCCTCCGTAGACCCTTTCACCTTTCACCGCTGCCATGTCCACATCCACTATCTCTTTGTCCTTTGCATCCACGATCACTACTAACACCCCTCTTGCTACCACTATATCGAGCTTAACTTTGTCCACCTAGTAGATGGAGTTTGTCATGACTCTGCTATTGTCTCAACACCCAATGAGTCCTCCCGTTGGGTCACAAATCGAGCTTTGGTACATCGTTCCTTTCTCCCTGCAGATAGTCACTCTGCCAAAGAAGAAAATGCTCAAGACAACTACCCTCACGTTCCCTTTCACAGGTGGGCTAGTTGAATCGCCAGCTCAATTTATGGCACAGGGAAAAAATACAAAGGAAGCATAGGCTCTTCGAATCCAGAAGAGAAAGGCCAAGGATTCCAAGAAGCCGACAGAGCCGCAAGTGTATATGGTTTTCAATGAAGCTCATAAATCAATCCATTTTGCAACCATTTATCTAAATGTCATCAAACTGCAAGGGGAGATGCAACCCGATGATTGCAACATGTTCATCATGGGACTTGATCTAAGCATAGCCTGCCCGCAGGACAAAATCGAGCTCATGGAAGAAACACAATGGATGGTGACTACTAACTTCCTCAAGTCTAGTTGCCAACTAAAGAAGAAGGAAGAGGAGCTGAAACTTGTGAAGAACAGGGTTGATTTTCTGGTGGCATACTTATCAAAGAGAGTGCAGGAAACACAGGGAGAGAAAAGAAAACTCCAAGAGGAACTTGCAAAGTTCCAATTCATTGACCCCACCTTGGTCAACTCGTTGCAGTAGAGGAACCAAGACTATTAGAAAAATTTGGCTCTGGCGAAGTAGGGGATGCAACAAAAGAGTGAAGATTTTGAATGACAACACACTCAGTTCAAGCAACAAATGTAATAGAGGGATGCATACTTTGGGAACCAAATGGCCCAATTGGAAAATGAGCTCCAAGAGATGAAGCTTTCCCTTGAGACAAAATCAATGAACAAGAGTAGGGTCAAGGAAAACTGGTCTAAAGAATTAAGAAACATCTAAGAACAACTCAAATCCATAAAAAAAGGATCGTAGAATTGACACAGAGTATCGGCTCAAAAGATGTGGAGATTTCCCTTCTAAGGAGCGTTCCCCAAGCCCCTATTGCCTAGCTAGACCTCATTCTGGTGGCTCAACAACTATATGTTTCATACTAGAAAAAGGTCAAGGCCTTATGCCTAACACTATAGCCAATGCTCCAATTTATGTTGAAGGCGACAAGCTTGAGTAGGGAGATTCATGGAGCAATTGAGCAGTTCCCATAGTTTATCACAAAGAGGGTTCCTGAGGAATTTTTTTTTAAATAAGTTGTACATGGTCTCAGATGAAGACTTAGCAAAGGCAAGGATCGAGGATTGGAAGGCTACTACCAAAATGGTGAATAGGTTCATCCACTACCACTCAGATATCCTCCCTGCTAGCGCATGTGTAGCCACTTTGAGCCAGACTATGGATAACATGTGGGATAAATTCTCCTAGCTAACTGAGATGGGCTTTCCCTCCCCGTTTCTTGCAGACGAGTTGGTGGCCACAACAAAGAAAATTGCGTCGAAGATTGAAGAGAAGTAGCAGGAGACATCCACTTTCCAGAGCTTCAGCCAACCCCCTACTACAATAGATATTGAAGGTATCACTCATCAAATTATGCAACTACTCGTTCAACTTGAGTCTGGGGTCAATTAATTTGCGACGTTTCCTTACAAAGAAATGCTTGATCTAAGCAAAGTGTAAGAGAATCTGTGTGACATATCAACACCATTCGAGGCTAACTGGCTTCCTCTATAGGCCGCTCTTTCTAAGCTCTGACTCTATCACCCAATAGATGGGGATTGTGGTCTGTGAGCCAGAGAAAATTTTGGGTTCCTCCTTTCATAGGTGAAATGCCCTTGGTAGTCACCAAAAGCTATGAATATAAAATTCCTCGAGCTCCCTTCGGGTGATTTTCTTTTTACTAAATACCAACTCATGCCTCATATGTTCAAAGTGCTACCCTTCGCTTCTCAGTCAGGCCTCTTTTTGATAAACTCTACCGGCTACCACCACATATCTGCCAAGTGCTCTTCATAGTGATTGTTTCCTTCACTCTTCTACTGGCTCCTTTCATGCTTCCATGTGTTGTCACCATAGCCACTTCAAGGATGCTTCCCTTCACTTTTAAGTCGGGCCCTGTCTACATTCCATGTAGCTTTCATCCGCATGCACTTTTTGGTGGACCCCATAGTCGGTGCCAATAGTAAAGAATGCTGCCATGTGTCTTCCCAATGCAATATTTCATCGCAGAAAGGGAGAAATGAACCACTGGTTGCGACCTGCCACCATGTGTCTCTTCAGCGAGAGTTCTACCGCAGGGAAGGATGGAGTGAGTAACAAGCTATGACATGCTACCATGTGTTCTAACTGCCTCCACTAGGAAGTGACACTTGTCTGTACGGGGTTTTTCTGGGATCACTGCCATCATTTGTAGGGGATGCATCTGGCTAGAGAACGACCATGTTCTATGTCCTGAATATTTTCTGTTGCAATGACCAATGAAAATCATTGTTGTAGGCATCATTGCTTCGAGATACGAGATATTTTTTGTTACTAGCCCTCCAAGCGGTGGGATTTTTAGCTATATATATTGCTTCTTACTTCTAAAAAGAGTGGGGGAAGATACAGAAAAATTAGCGAAAGACACCAGGCCTCTTTATTGCTTTGAGATTATTGTATGAGACTATTAGGTTGTGCCATTGTTTGACCTTTATGTTTTTCTTAAGCTATTTGATAAAATATTAATACTGTGCCATTATTGTCTTGAATTGTTCATTTGTAGAACTTCTATGATTTTAATACAAGTTTGTTGGTTTAGATCATGTCTTTGACTCCTCATTTTAGTGAATGTGTATGAGGATTATTTTATGTCATTGAATGAATTTTTTAGGTTTTTATTTATAAATTATGTTATTCTAGGACATAACAAATTGTTGAATGGGCCCTTAAATTGTATTCAAAAGATAGATTTTATGTGCCTTATATCTAAATCTTTCCGCATCACCTTAGTTAGATCTTTATTTTTTATATCTTCTTCCTTTTCCCATTTCAAAACCCCAATTACAGAAGAAGTCGAATTCTTTAAAAACTCGAAGGTCACTCAGTATAGCGCAATTGGTCCCCCATTAACTTAGTTTCCCATAAAGGTTGTTACCTTGCCAATTTTTGGCATCAACATATTGTACACATTCACATTAATCTAGGGCCCCTTTTAAACAAAATTTACTTAAATTGTATCTTATTTATGGTGTTCTAAAGTGTTGTAATACACTTTCACACTTATCTAGGGTTTCATTAATTAATTGTGGTTAATTGTGCTTAATTAGTCCCTTTAATTCAAATTTAAGCCTTCTTAATGACACCTTATGAAGGATCCATCCCGACACCCAATAATGATATGGCATAACATTAATTTGGAAAAATCAAGGTTCTAGAAAATGGTGTTAGGACCCATTTTTCTTTAGTGGCGAATGGGTCCTCTCCATATAGGACCCCCCTTTCTTAGCAATTTTGAAATGGGTTTTTGATGTTCTTCTCACTCCTTGAGGCAAGGCCCTAGAAACTTGTGCTAGGGCCCATTCGCCTTTAATGGTGAATGGGTCCTCCTCACTTAGGAGCCCTCTTTTTGAATTTAATTTTGGCGGGATTCTAATGCTTTTGAGTTTTTTTTGTTAAGGTGCATTCTACTTTAAAAATGACAAACCAATTGATGCATAAATGAATAAAATTGGATGCCATTAAAGATACAACAAATGAAATCAAAATAAAGATGAAATTGCTTAAAAAATTGTTGTAATTTTATCATATATATATTAATGACATTACAAAATTTTCTATTTGATTACAAAATTGGGGACATTAAGATGGCATTTTCTTCAGGAACACAGGAAAAAAATGAGCACATGGATTTCTTTGACCACCACCTAGAGACGCTCTATCTAGGCTGGTGATAGTAGATTTTCATGAGATTGTAGGAATTGGGAAAACAACCCCATGTCATTTCTCAGCAACCCTGCATAGAGAAGGGTCACAAATTATTCAGTGGCTTCATTTTGAGTGGTTGTCATGATGAAGATAATGTCACCAACCAGTCTATTCCATGGGTAGTTGTTGAGCCTGATGATGACTACAATAACTCTATGTAGAAACTTAGGCGTAACTAGGCACTCCACTCCTCTCATCCCCTAGTCTCGATGTCCATAGGTATGGATGATGGTATACAAAAAAAACTCTAGGAGTGTAGTGTTGTGTACATGCACTTCATTCAGAAAATTTTCCCCTAGTATGCTAGATGCATCACCTCTTCTTCTACATCACTCTAGATAATGAAGATCTCTCTTAGTTGGTTGGATAGTTGTCTAAACAGAGGAATGCACTCGATCTCCTCAATGACAATGAAGTCATTCATGGAAACTCTATCACTCTAAGCACTAGCCATGTTGAATACTTCAGGATGGTGAAGTGTGGTGGTGCTTGTTGAATTTATAGAAGGTTGGTGAGACATTTGAGCTGGTTTTCTTTAAGATTGATTGGATGATAGGATGGAAATGCAGTTGAAATTAACTACTGATATTACCAAGGTTTAATTAATTATATTCCTAATTGATCTTTCAACTAGATAGCTTGCACATGCATCTCCATTTCTCCTCTGAGATGGCTATTTAATATAAGGTTTGTGAAGCATGCAAACTACACAAGAATTGATGACCATGAGGTATAAATTAAGCCAAGAAATGTTTGGTTATCACCTAAATTTATATCATTGGCGATGTAATCATTCCGGTCATTAATTATTCCCGTCCATCAATTTAGCTAGATAGATAGTTAAGTGGAAAGAAGGCATTTCTATGTTTGAAAATTGATTTGTAACCGTCAAAGAAAGGAAGGAGACCCCTATATTTGGGTAGAGGACAATTTAGTGAGGGTCTGAATTCTTGAGAGTACCATATGTTGCAACCAAGGGAGGAACAATTTATTTTTATTTTATTCATATTTCAATAGCTCACAATCTATGAGTTGTGAGTCTTGAATGTAATGTTGTCGTATTGGTCTATGCATATGCATAATTAGATTATATCTTTTGTGAAAAATTCTCTCTGCTGCATTTAATTCATTTATTGCAATTATGAAGCTTTCTAATTTTTATTACATTGTTAATTGGTCATCCTAGTCTGTGTGCTAGTAGATTAATGATTTTCTCCAGGTTTATTTCACATTAGTTTCATTCTTATGGGCTAATGTTAGCTCCATTTATTTATTTTTGGTTAAAATCACATTGATTATTAATTAAATTATATGAGGGAGCTATACCTCTAAAATTTAGAGGAAAGTCATAAATGCAATTGTGACAATTCTAGATATTTTAGTGGCTTGGCACCAATGCACTATGGGTTATAGAGTTACTGATCAATTCAAGATATATTTCTAAGTGGCCAATCCATTCGCTAACAATTTTTTGGTGACTCTATTGGGGATCAAATGGATTGTAATCTTTGATAACTCACCATTGTGTCATGCAGCAAGATGGTACTTCCCCATAATAATGTATTTCCTATACTTCAATCTAACTTAGATTGGATGTAGGAAGAGAAGGAGGATATTATATAACAATTAAATATGCTTTCTTGGAGGTATAGAAGGAGTGTAGCGGATTACATGTGAGCCAATTTTGTATTGGAAGAAGAAGATGAGCAGGCCCGACATCCACCTAGACCTATGATTGAATGTCCTCCAAGGTTGGTTTTTGAATATTACGATGACCCACCCCACTATCCCAACCAATGACTAAATCATCATCCTAATCATCATTTGAATCAACATCCTAACCATTCACAAAATCCTCTCCCAACTCAACCGCCACCTAGGAATTGACCTAGGGGTTTCCCCCCCTCTTTACTCCATTAGGAGTTAGAGACTTTATGTACCTATGGCTTCAATTCCTTGAGGTAACTTTATTGGACCTTTCACCCTATCACAATGCAATGACCTACCACGTGGCTCTAGAAAAATATTCCCCTTGAATTCTTTGGTAGAGACACAAAACATCTAGAGGAACATGTCCTAGCCATGATTGTAGTAAGTGGAATTCTAGGAGTTCAAGAAGAAGACGTCTTCATAAGGATTTTTGTGGATAGTTATAGTTGAGAAAGCAACTGAAAGGTTTAGAGGATTGGAAAAGGGTTGCATAACATGTCAGAATATCCTTCATAAAATTTTTCTACAACACTTCAAAGGTCCTATTAATGCTTCTTCTTTACTTCAACAATTGTTTTAGATTGTGAAAGAAAGAAAAGAGCCTATGAGAGATTTTGTTTATTGTTTCAATCAATCTATTTGATAGATTCCTAGACTAGAGCAATCGAGTAGGATAATTCAATTTCATGTATTTACCTCCACACTTGATCCTGATGTTTGACTTATTTCAAAAAGAGATAAAATCCTTGGGATTGAATAGGCTCAGCTTGATGCAGTAAACATTGAAAATGACTTAATTATGGTGGGAAAATGAAAGCTCAATGATTCTAACAAACTTTTTATTAATCACTCACCATCAGTCTGCATTTTCTCTAGATTCCTAACTTTTACAAATTGACCTTGTCCTACTGCTGAAACTATGAACTTGACAATATTGGATGGTATACACCCTCTACAAGGGGAAAGAGGGGATAAAAAGGAGGATCAGTTTTGGTGTGCTCAAGCTTATAGTTTAGATACTTCAACTGAAGTGGTTTAGATGACCTCAACTCATCTAGTGATGATGAGGACTCATCTCCACAAGAAAGTCATATACCCTCGATCTCAATTTACTTCTCCTCCCTCCCCTGAGGATGTTTCATTTCCTTGTACCTTTTCCAAAGAAGGTCAAGTGTTAGACTCTCTTTTCATTCCAGAGTATGAAGTTTTCAACTCTAAAAATTTTGAAACTGCATGTGTAATTGAGGATGATAATGAAGATCTTTCAGGAAAGATTACAAAAGGTGAGATGAAATGGTTTGTCAAATCCAATCCTCTTTTCATTTTTTGATGAAAACTATGAAATTTATGATAGTCTTTTGTTCGAGGATTCATACCCCTATTTGCAAGATTTTCCAACAAAAGAGGTTATTTACTTTTCAGCCGATAGTGAAGGGAAAAATGTTGTAATTAAGGATAAAAACACTATAGAATCACAAGCTAGTTGTGATGGTGAGGTAACAACTTGTAAATTAGAAAGTTATGATATTGTAGAGTGGATGAGATATTTAAACTTGTTATAAGAGAAATAGAGTATCTAGATGATTAAATATCAGGAAAGATCCAATTATTTCTAGATGTTTTGATATGAGAATTTTTGCACCAAGAGGAGGCCTATGATGAAAGATGGTTGTTTGGGGACACTAAAATTGACAGACTCTTCTACTATAGTGCCCATGTTTGGGTAATCCTAGCCTCTTCCTTACTTCAAAAGCTATATGTAGTGACAAGCCTTTTTAGGTTTGGATCATTCTTCTTCTAGCATGTCAATGGTTTTGTGTGAGCGGTTTCTATCCTTCTCTCTCCTTGGTAGGTTTTATTCTACCTTGTACATAGTTTCTTTTTGGAGTGTCATTTTTGTTGTGCTTGCTTGGGTTTTGGGTTTTTGGTTTTTGTTCCTCCTCTTTTCTTGACTATGTGCCCAATGAATATATGATTGGTCATAATACTTTTGGGTTCTTTGCTACATCCTTTTCAGTCCTTGTCCCCAGTCAGAGCCACTGTTACCTTAAATTTTTTCATTGCTTCCAAAATTCCCATTCCCATTCAAATTTTGGTTGTCTTAAGCTGAGTGGTATATTGCGAGGCTAGTGTAACTTCCCATGCACTCTACATCCTTGATTTGGAGGTCGTTGGTCTAAACTCAAGTTTCGTGAACTAACTGAAAAGACTGCCAATGACAAGTTCTGAAGTTTTTCAAGTTTGAGTGGGAGTTTAAGTGGTTTCTTAAACTATCAATGATGTTTTTCTTAGTTCCATGAACTTCTCATTTTACCACTCAAGAGCATTTTTAAGAAGAAATTAAGGAAATAATAGTGCAGTTTGTTTTGTTAAGGTGCATTCTAGTTTTAAAATGAAAAACCCATTGATTTAGAAATTAATACAAATGGATGCCATTAAGATACAACAAATGAAATCAAAATAAAAGTTGAAATTTCTTAGAAAAGAATGGCCACACCAAAGTTAAAAAACACTATAATTTTATTATGTCTATTGATGGCATTCTAAAATTTGCTATTCGATTACAAAATTGGGGACATCAAGATGGTATTTTCTTCAGGCACATAGGAAAAGATATGAGCACACAAATTCCTTTGACCACCACTTGGAGACGCTCTATTTGGGCTGGTGATAATATATTTTTGTGACATTGCAGGAATTGGGAAAACAACCCCATGTCATTTCTCACCAGCCCCGCATGGAGAAGGGTCATAGATTCTTCAGTGGCTTCATTTTGAGTGGCAGTCATGATGCATATAGCATTACTAACCAATCTATTTCGTGGGTATTTTCTAAGCCTAATGATGCCTACTTTAACTCTATGGAGAAACTTAGGCCTAACTAGGTGCTCTATCGCCCTCATCCCCCAATCTCAATGTCCAGAGGTATGAATGACAGTATACACAAAACACTCTAGGAGTGTAGCGTTGTGTACATGCACTTGATTCAAGAAAATTTCCCTGAGTATGTTGTGCAATAGCTCTTCTTCTACCTTAGTCTGGATAATGAAGATCTCTCTCAGTTGGTTGGATAGTTGCCTAAAGAGAGGACTGCACTCAATCTCCTCAATGATAATGAATTCATTCATGGAAACTCTATCACTCTAAGCACTCACCATGTTGGATACTTTAGGATGGTGAAGTGTGGTGGTGCCTAATGAATTTATAGAAGGTTGGCGAGACATCTGAGCTGGTTTTCTTTAAGATCAACTGAATGATGGGATGGCAATGCGATTGGAATTAACTGTTGATATGACCAAGGTTTAATTAATATTCCCAACTGATCTTTTGGATAGACAACTTGCATGTGCATCTCCATTTCTACTTTGAGATGGATATTTAATATAAGGTTTGTGAAGCATGCAATTTGCACAAGAATTGATAGCCACACAAAAAAAATTAAGGCAAGAAACATTTAGTTATCACCTAAAGTCATATAATTGGCAATGTAATCTTTCCAACCATTAATTATTCTTGTCCATCAATTTTCTCATATGGACAGTTAAGCAACAAGAAGGAATTGCTATGTTTAGCAACCATTTTGTAACCATCAAAGAAAGGAGGGAGACCCCTATATTTGGGTCGAGGACAATTCATAAAGGGTCCAAATTCTTGAGAGTACACTGTGTTGTAACCAAGGGAGGAATAATTTATTTTGAGTATATTTCATATTGCAATAACTCACAATCTCTAAGTTGTGAGTCTTGAATGTAATGTTGTTGTACTAGTCTATGTACCATATGCATAATTAGAGTATATTTTTTGTGATAAATTCTCTCTGTTGCATTCAACTCATTTATTACAATTATGAAGCTTTCGGATTTTCATTACATCGTTCATTTGTCATCCTAGTCTTTGTGCTAGTAGATTAATGATTTTCTCCAAGTTTATTTCACATTGGTTTTATTCTTATGGGATAATGTTAGTTACCTTTATTGCTTTCTGGTTAAAAGCACATTGATTATTAATCAAATTATATGAGGGAGCTATACCTCTAAAATTTAGAGGAAAGTCACAAATTCAATTATGACATTTCCAGAGCTGTTAGCGGCTTGGCACTAGTGCACTATGGGTTATAGAGTTAATAATTCAAAATATATTTCTAAGAGGCCAATCCATTTGCTAATAGTAATTACTATATATAATAATTATTATATTTTTGAAACCGAGAAATATTTTTATAATTTTTCTAATTTAAAGATGTTTTAAAAAGATATAAATATATATTTTTATTTTTTTAAATACTAGCAAAATAAATTAATGGGAACTTTGTTTTTGAAAATTATACTTTAAAATAAATCTTAATCTATAATTATGATTAAAATTCATATTTTATTCTAATTGAGTTTTTCTACTATAATAATTGAATTTATTTGTCATCAAATCCTTAAGGCCAATAATATGGTAAGATGTATTTTTGGAAACAAATAATTATTCATACTATTTATAGAGTGGATTATTTCTTGATGTCTAATAACATAATTTTATAGCTATCATAATTTCTAATCACATAATTTTACCTTTTCAATAGGATGCATTATACATCAATGCAATTAGATTTCCACAATCTATATGAAATTAGTTTGGATTCAATTGTGTTCTAGTTTTTTCATCAAAACTAATGTATTATTCATATTATATCCAATATTTAATTATTAATTATTATATTGATTTATAGATAATCACTAAATATCATAATTTATTTTTTTATTTATTACAATTACACTCTCAAAATACGTTTCAACATGATAATTATATATTTTAAGAATATTATTAATAATAAAATTAATATAATTAATGTTATAAATAATTTATATGGTTTGTTTCAAAATATGTATTTAATTAATGCATATTCTTTTATATTCAATCTTTTCAAATATTTTTTTAATTATAATTAGAATGAAATTTAAAAAATTCTATGTGTAAAAAAGTATTCTTCTATACTAGAGCCATAAAAGGTATTACCCCAATATAATGCTTTTTTTATTTATTGCAAAGATAAATATGAATATCAAGTTCAACAGTTTTGATAATAAACCATCTTATTTCTCTTCCTTCCATTACATATTCATCACTTCAACATTGAAAACTATAATTCATAAATTACTTTTTTGAATGAATGAACCAAGGATTTTAGTGACACCCACGAGACCAAACAATTTAAGGGATCAAGAGAAATAACAAATAATTAAACCAAAACTCAACATAGAAAACAAGGATTGCATGAAAGCCTTCAACAATTTTTAGACCCTTTTTCACGTTAGATCTTCTACTATGGATCTTAGTTATAAAGATTACAATTTTGCCTAGTGTTACCTTATCAATCAAGGCATTTATATTTTCCACCCTTAAACAATCTTTGTATGCAAACATCATTATAAGTTGAACATTCCATAATGTAGTTCCATTCCATCTCCACCACCCCCTCCTTAAAAAATAGGTAATTCTTTATTTCTCATTCCTCCTTAGTTATTAATCACTTACTAGCTTCATGTCTAAAATGATGGGAGCTAGTTTTTTACTAAATAGTCAACACTTTTGGTATTCACTTAATTATTTCTCTTATGTATGTTTTTTCAATGGTCTCACATGGGCTTGAACTCTTTGATATAGTCAATGTTCTCATCAAATTTTTTTATTCAAATGGAAAAAGCTTATGTAAGAAGAAATATTGATAAATAATTGTATAAAACTTGAGTGACAACTTTTATTGTAGGTGGAGGTTCCCATCAACTAAAAAAATAAGCCCACTTGCAACAAATCGCATCAAGAGTAAACACTCTAATTGTCATGATACTAATTGTTTAGTCTCAAATATTAAAAAGTGGTAAAGGTCTAATAGATATTCACTTAATTCTTGCTCTTATATAATTTTTTTCTAATGATGTCAGATGGAGTTGAAATCTTTGATATAGTAAAATTTCTTTTGATCAATTTACTTTATTTACATGAGAAAAAAATTATATAAGAACAAAGATTGATAAATAATTATAGAAAACTTCAGTGGCAACTTCTATTGCAGGTGCAAGGTCTCATCAATTCTAAAACTCAGCCCACTTACACATATTGAATCACATCAAGAGTATCCACTTTGGTTGTCATGATACCAATTGGTTAGTCTCAAATAACTTAAAAATGACAAAGATTAAATATATAAATTTCTTTTTAATGATTTCACATGAAATTGAACTTTTTGATATAGTAAACTTTCTTTTGCTAATATACTTTTACATAAAAAAAAATTATATAAGAAAAAAATTGATAAATCACTATGAGAAACTTCAGTAGCAACTTCAATCGGAAGTGCAGGTCCCATCAATTGTAAAAAATAAGAAAAGAGATTGATAAACAACTACAAAAAACTTCAGTAGCAACTTCCTTTGAAGGTGCAGGTCCCATCAATTGTAAAAATCAGCTCATAACCACTTTCCTTCTTGGTCAGTTTCAAATAGAAAAATGTCAGAAAGGTGAATCGATAGCCATTTCTAAGCGCATTCAGGTCAATTGAATTCTATAAAAATATGTGAATATGGCGTCTTTCACAAGGGTCTTAAAAATTGTGTGTTTGAGACGGAACACTGAGGTGAAAGTAACATTTTTTTTGGTCGACTTTTGCCATCGTGGATTGAGTTTCCATGGCGTAAAAGAAAAGAATTAGAAGTTCGAATACCTAACGTTCATATTGAAAAGAAGAAATCTTTATCAATTACTGTAGAAAACTTCAGTGACAACCTGTATTGCATGTGGAGGTCACCCTCAATTTGTAGAAGTCAGTTCTTCAATGCAGAGTATCAACCATTCTGCGAGTCATGTACGAAATCTATTGAACACGATAACAGTGATATATATAGCCCTTTCTACGTGCCTTCCAGTCAATTGAAGCATCACAAAAACTAGAAATTGAAAATGGTGAGGCTTTTAAATGTAAGGGCCCAGAGGGATCCTTAGTGTACCTAGATTCGAGATTCAATGTAACTTCTTCTACACGTTAAAGATGGAAATTGTCAATGATGCCACAACCACTTGCTCATTTTTTCCGTGTAAGGTGCATATTTATTCTAAGGATTTTGGAATGAATTTGGAGTACATATACATCATTTAAGGATTTTCAAATGGATTCTAAACAATTTGGAGTGCGTGTATATTATTTTGTATCAAAGAGGATGGCAAGAAATTTGAGCTTGTTTAGACAATTCTTCTTTGAGTTTGATATTTATAGTTAAATATTTTGTATAGTTACATAATAATAATAATATATTCTATGTTGAAATAAAAATGGATTTTTGCAACAACATGAAATTAAGTGAATAAATTTTAATATGTTCATGTATTAGCTAACACAATGGAGTTGCAAAAGCATATCAATTCAATAAATTGTAATAATATAACACATAATATCAATTATAGATGGAGAAACCCTTTCAAGAAAAATCTCCACCATTAAAAAGAGCACCAGTCTATATTAATATATAATTCAAAAGTACACAATCAAAAAACTTTGAAGATATACATTACAATGAATTCCACCATCTAATTTTACATAAGGCATATCAATCAAATTAACCACATCTTTGTGGTTAATTTGATTGAACGAGGACGAGGAGCAACAACCAAGAAACAACACCCGAACTCAAATTGGTTAAACAACAGGCCCATGAAAGCCTTAAGCATTGTTTAGATTTTTTTGATGTTATATCTTCTATTATGAATCTTAATAAAAAACATGTTATTTTGTCTAGCCTTACCTCATTATACAAGGTATGCTGATTGTCCACCCTCATTCTACCTTTCTAGTTGATACAAATGTCACTATAAGCTATGTACTCCATGATGTAATGCAATTTGGTCTCCACCACCCCACTATTACAAAATATAAAAGTTTGTATTTTTCTTTTCTCCTTCATCAGTGTTCACCTATTTGTTTCACATCTAAGATGATGGGAGCTAGTTCTTAACTAGGTCATTAATTTTTTTCTTTTCAATGAATTCTTGCTCCTATATAAGTTTTTTCCCAATTGTCCCATATGAGGTTGAACATTTTAATAGAATATAATTTCATTTGACCAATTTTCTTTGTTGACATGGTAGACTTGAATGTTTAAGTTACATATTTTTTTAATTTTCTTACTGGTGTTTAGAAATCTTTGCATATTAATGTTCCATTTATTTACCCACTTGAAATTTTATTTAGTCCATGTATTTTTCCTCCTTAATTCTTCCTCTATAAACATTTGTTTCTTGCTCCTATGTAAAGTCTTTCCCTATATATAAAATATTTTTATTATTTTCTAGTATAACTAGAATATAATATTTCTTATTAGTAAGATTAACATTTACTATTTTAAATTTTTTAAAAATAAATAATTATTAGTACTCATTATAGCCACAATTTTACATCTCAATATCTAATCAAATATTTTCATATCCAACAAGTGTCCTAATACACATTTGAAACATATTTCAAACTTTCCCATTGCATACAAAAGAATTCCTTTCATTAATTCAAATATCAATGATACATAATTTTGATATGACATTTCATATTTACAATTCCCATTGAAATGCATACAAGTTACATACATAGTTTTAACAAGCTTACAAAATATATAAAGTATTGTTAACAAATGAAATGTCTCAGAACAAATATACTAAAAATAAATGACTCTCGACCCAAATTTAGCACCAACATAAATCCACTAATAGCTCTGAAAAGACCACAATTGCATTTGTTGCTTTTCTCTGAATTTTGTCAAGGTACAACTCCCTCACCATACTTTCAATGGATTTGTCCAAGCTAATGAACATGGGTGTGCTTTTAACTAGAAAGAAGGAAAGGCAACTAACACTAGTTCATAAATATGAAACTAATGCGAAAGCATAAATCACAACCATAAATAATCAACACAAAGATTGAAAAGCCTATGACCATCCAATCAAAATAAATAAGATCAAATTGTAATAAATGAACACCATACAACTTATCTCACAAAGAAGACATAACTACATGGCATATGTAATACAAATATCAGTGTACAAAGCATATCATTAAATTCATAACACAAAGACCATGAACTATTATAGTTTGAAATAAATGCCTAGATCCCTCTCGATAACACCATGAGGTGTATATCCAAAGAACCCCATCTTTCTCTCCACTTCAAATTTATAGTGAAACCAACCCCACTAAACAGTTTCCAAAGCCATTACTAAATTAGTGGTTTTCTTGTTTCTCCACTGTTTCTTGAAAACTACTAAAATCAGTTGGAATAATTAATTTGGAAAATGAATGGATGTTGGGCAAGAAAAACTAATCTTGATCTTACCAACAGTCACTGAATGACCTTTCACACAATCAAATAATTAATGCAACATCAAGGGAATATCAGGCAATAGCACATGTATGTTGTTTGATGGGAAAATGCAATTTAAACCAGCTTAAATCAATCATAAATTGGGAACAAGTTGCCATCTCATCAAACTTAGAAGAAAGCACCAATTTCTAATTAAACTTCTATAAATTCAGCCAGTGTTATCTTTCTTCATCATTCAGTAGCATCTAAAATGGTGAGTTCTTAGAGTGACAAATTTTTTGCAAATGACTTCATTGTATTGGAAGAGATTGAATGCGGTCCACCGTTCAGACATTTATTAGATCAACTAAAGGAGGTCTTAATGATACAAAGCAAGGTGGAGGAAGAGGTGCTTCGAAGTATTCTGGGTGAAACATTCCTGAGTCAAGCACACATACATAACACCACCATGCTAGAGTGTTTCAAATACACAGTCATTAGGACTTCTAGTTGCTGCGACTGGGGTGTAAGAGCATTGGAACACCTAGTAAAGCCTAAATTCCATCATTGTATCAATGTGGCTATCACTAGGCTCAATCACTATCCTCGAAATGGACTGATAGAAAATTCCATTTGTATGGCGTCGAGTCTTTAGGATGAGACACTGGAGGAAGTTGTCACTCTTCTTCACGTAGGAATTGTAAGAAATGATATGGAGCTCTTCACGTAATTCCTATAGTCGCATGAGAACCTATTGTCACCTGCCCAAGTTGAATGCCTCCAGACTGTGATTAAGGGCGTTCGAGTCCTGATGTTTGCCTTGTGTGCTTGAATGAAAGTATCTCTTTTTGTCTTTTCCCTCAATATGAACTTTTTGTAGTCGAATCAAACAATTTTGTAGTGTCAATGCCATGTACACATGTACTTATATATAAATAAAATATAATTTTGCTATCTGTATGTTCTTGTATGCATGGCTTCATTTATTTTTGTTCATATTGAAATGTTAGTTTCTTTTTTTTGTATGATGTACTGGTTATGTGAATTAAACCCACTATTACTCTTTCAATCACTGAAAAGCTTTTGGGCAGTGAAACAGGTAGTTTGTATAACTTAGCGAAACACTACTTAGGGTCCAAATAGCTTAAAGAATGCAAGTCACAAACATAACTTATAGGGAAAGCTATCGGGTAACTCCTAGCACATAACAACTTCTTACAAGGGTTTTTTGCGCACACATAACCAATTTCAAAGGAATGGTAAGTTTGACTAAATCCACAAAATGCCGCTCAACCAAAGATGCAACAAAATAGGTGGTAAAATGAGAGGTTCGAATAGACGAAAACCTTGCTTGAGTTCGAGAAACACAAAAAAATGTTGCCTGAACATGAATTTAAGTAAAATGACTAAGGCCAAGGTAAAATATTATTTAAAAAAAAAGGGATGGTTATGTTTATGAGTAACACTGGCTCTGATTGTGGACAAGGACTGCAAAGGACATGAAGAACCTAGCATGCAATACTAGTCCTTTCTATTGGGTACAGAGTCAAATGAGAAGGATACCAAACCAAACAAAAAACTGAAAATGAACATACCAAAATTGTAACTACAAGTACAAGGCAAGAACAACCTACCAGAAAAAGAAAAGGAAAGGTAAACAATCATACAAACCCATTCACTAGTTGGGAGAAGAACAACCCCTTCCTGAAAAGGCCAACCTTCATGTACAGTCTCTATTTAAAGCAAATCTAGAAATATTGACATCCCAACATTGATACAAATAAAAATGTAACCATAGTCAAATGATTTCCCAAAAAGCCATTCGTCATAAAAGATTTCATCATGTTGCCATCCTTTCAGCAATAGACCATCCTTTGTTAGCCAATTTCCATAGTTGAGGTTTATCAATCCAGGTATATCTAATTCAGACACAAAATTATGAGTTCTAAATTCCCCTCTGGCATTACATCTCTCAGGAACCCCCCCATTTTTTGAAGAATCACCATAGGAAACAATATTATCCTTAACTTCATTACACTTTTCCTTGGTCAAATTATTTTCATGGGAGATAATCACCTTTGTAGACTGATACAAAGCAGGAACCGATTCACTTATAACGTCTAACTGCTCACCAAGCTAGAAAAATCCACCTTCAACTAATGCAAGATTAGTAGTTTCTCCAACATCTCCTTGATCATGGCCATTTTTGACTATTGATACACACAATTCAACCTCATACATAAATTGACCATCGACTAAATCTGCAAAGAGAGGATTGCCATATACTTTGAATTCATCAAAATTGAAAAGAGGGTTAGGATGAATTCACCATTTCTCTTCCTCTTGAGAGGTACCATATGTGAGATCTCCATTTTCTTCTAGATGAAAAAATGTATTCTCATCTATCGTTTCTTCGAAGGAGAAAACTTTGTATTCAGGAATAGGAAGGGAATTTGACACTAGGTCCTTTGAATCAACTTCAAAAAGGAAGGAATTATCTGCAAAAGGATAAGGAGAGGAAATAAATTTCTTCTTCTACGACTCATCATCTTCATCATCACTAGATGAGATGAGATCACTTTCAACCTCAAATGAGGTATATAAACTGAAGGCCTGATCATTGCAATGTTGATCTCATTCCTCAATAGGCTGTTGCATGCTATCAAAAATGGTTACAGGACATAATAACCTGACCAAATTAACCCTGGACAGAATAACCCAGTCACTATAACCCAGGGAAAAAATAACCTAGGGTCATAATAACCCAAGCCAAAATAACCCATGGTCAGAATAACCCATGGAAAAAATATCCCCATAAGAATGTAGAGAAAGGAAAACAAAATTTATAAATTACATGTATGTTGCTAAAAAAAACTTTATTATTCAAATTTTCAATTAAAGTGTCAAATTATGAGCAATGCCTCTTATATAATCTAAAATTTTATGGTTGTAATAACCATCAACCAATCTTTTTATTCTTTCTTTGAGTTCACGGTATTTTTACCTACTTGGTTGCCTAGTGTATCCAACCATATATTTCTCTATTCTATTGTATTTAGAGACTCTGCTCTTTTTTCATTGCTTTGATGAATTTCTGGACTGAGTTGTGCAATGCTTGAAGTAATTCACTAAATCCTCTATTCCATCCCTCAATAGTGTTATTGGTTATGGGAAGATCATCTTGAGTACATCTAAATAACAATTCCACATTGTGATTGGAAACTTGGGTGATTGTCTATTGCCTCTTCTAGTTAGTCTGCCAATCCATGTGTCTTCAAAATAATCAATTATGGGTTACAGGGTCTCCTCATGTTCTGTTTAATAAGGAGATTTTTGAAGAGTTTCAAATGCATCAATTACATCTATCTGAGGCACAAAAGCTAATGCAACAAGTTTCTTGATCTCATATGCAAATACTTCATTGACACTGTAATGTGTTTGTCTAATAATTATTTACCATTTTATAGGTTATTTAAGCATATTAAAGGTGTTTTAAGGTTATTTTAGGGGTATATAATGGATATATGGTCTAAAAATGACCTAAATAGCCTCTATGGTGCCTCACAGTCATATTTATAATTTATTTTATCTCATTTCTAGTTTACTAGCTTGATCTAAAATGACCATGGGTTATTCTGTCCATGGGTTATTTTGACCACGGGTTATTCGGTCCATGGGTTATTATAACCCTAGGTTATTTCGTCCTTGGGTTATTTTGGTCGGGTTATTCTGTCCAAGGTTATTTTGGTTGGGTTATTATGTCTTGATACCATCAAAAATTGTTAGATTAATGTTTTTAGTAGTCAAGCAAGGTAATTCTACTTCTTCATGACTTTTAATTTGGAATTTAGAGGACAACATACAACTAGTTTCAAGCTTCACAGTTGCACATGGTTTCCATTTTCCCACGGCTATAAAATCATCCTCAACATTTACTATTTCTATTTGAGCTCTCTCAATCCCTTGAACTTTATCTCTTTTGAGGATTAATTGAATGCCAGGTTCTAGAGTAGAAATAAATACGTGGAACTAGATCTCTTCACTAGGTCTTTCTAGAATAGGAATTCATTGAAGATACTGATTGAAGCGGTAAACAAAATCCCTCATTATTTTAGTTTTGTTCTTCATGATCTAAAAGAAAAGTTGAAGGGTGATCGCGATGTTGAACGAGGTTTTATATCATTGGAGAAATTTTGTTGCGAGAACATTCCATCTAGTAATGCTTCCATTTTCAAGTCCCTTGTACCATTCTGTCACTTTCTTAATCAAACTGTCAATGAAAATTCTTACAAAAACATCCTCTTCTTGAATTCCTAAAATTTCACTTACTGTAGTCATAGCCAGGATGTGTTCCTTAGGGTCTTGTTCATTTTGACCAAAAAATTGAGGGAACCGTTTTTGAGATCTATGAGGTAAATCATGATATTGTGATAGGACAAGAGGGCCAACTTGATTACACCAAAGATTCAAGGCCATAGATGATCAAAGTCACCAACTCACACAGGAGTAAAGAGTGGGAAAGAGAATTATTGGGTTAATTTCTGGATAGTGGATTCTGAAGTTGAGGTATGGGTGGGTCCCTTGGATGATGAAATGGTTGATTGACCTGATGATCAAGATGATGAGGTGGGTTTTTGTAGTACATAAATATCAACCTTGGAGGGCATTCAACCACAAGTGTAGGTGGGCACTGGGCCAACTCTTCCTCTTCTTCCAAGGAAAAATTCACTTGCATATAATCTGCTGCATTTTTCCTATATCTCCAGGCGAGCGTATTTAATTTTGAAATGATGTCTTCTTGTTCTGCTCCAACCCAATCTAAATCTTGTTGCAAAATAGGAAATACATTATTATGAGGAAGTACCATCTTGCCACATGACACGACAAGGATTGTCAGACTTTTCAATAAATTTGATTTGTCTCCCTAGTGGAGTTGCCAGAAATTTGTTAGTGAATGAAATTTCTTAAAACAAATATACTCAAAATAAATGACTATTGACCTAGATTTAAATAGCACCGGCATAGATATGCTAACAGCTTTAAAAAGACCACAATTGTATTTGTGGCTTTTCTC
>VDFB02373365.1:101922903-102077241 GCA_007258455.2 Sequoia sempervirens | reverse complement strand
ACGTCACAAAATATATATTTAGGTTTTATTTTCTATTTTGTTTCCAATTTAGTACTTTTGTTGTTTTGTAGCTTTGTTGTCTTGAGGTGCTTTCGAAAGGTCTCAATGTCACAAATGGAAATTAGATTTTGGTGTGCTATAGAATGACTATGGATGGTTTCCAAATTATTTTCATGATGTTACAGGATTTGTTTTCCATGAGTTTATAAGTGGTTTTCAAAAGTGTTTAATTCGAAGTGTTTTGAAAAATTCTAAGGGGGACTTTGTGTTATTGTACTACAAGATTGTATGTTATTCTACTATTGAATAATGTTTTATTTAGTTATAGGAAGATTGTGAAATTCCAGCTTTAGGAGTGCTATATTTAAGTGTTATTCCTTGGTATTAAGTGGTGACAAGGATTGACCGAAAACATCACACAATCGAAATCCAAAAACAACAGCAGCATTGACCAAAAATTTATTTCTGCTATTCAAGTTTAATGACATGGTTTTAATCAAATTTGACAATTATTATTGCCTTGGCAATATAATTGAATAAAGGTTATATTTTAAATCCTTAATGTAATTACCTATTGTCATGCCCTCTCTGCATTTAGAGGAAATGAGTTTGGCTTACTCCTAGCAATCTTCTTGGTTCTGAAATCTATTCAGTTTGAAGAACTTTAATCATTCATGACATATGGCTAGTGGCTTGAAACCCCAATTTATCTATGCCACTATTATTACTAAATCCAATAGTCTTTGTGCTATGGAACCTTATATTTTCTTGTGGTTGTCTTATCTCACGTGGCAGCTAATTTGTTGGAGGTCGAGCCTTATTAGATCTTCCTATTTTGTTGGGAAAATATGCTTCCATGGTTGTATGGTTGTTATTGTTCAAGGTTTTTGACAATGACCATATATCTCCTATCTTTTCCATGATCAACTCCTCCATTCTTTTATGATGGCGTTTGATCATGTGAGGTGTTTTCTAGTTTATTGTGGCCATTTTATTGGCCATGAATTATTTCTTGTTATTGTTTTTATTATCTCTTCTGATGAAGCCCAGCTTTTTGGCTCCTTATTTCTTCTAAGGGCAGTTACATCCTTAAGGTTGCATGCTATCCAATTGAGAGTTGCATCGACTTGTTGGTTGCATGATTCATTTTCTCCATGGGTCGATATTTTCTTTCTTATGTGGATTTATTATTATTCCTTAACCATTACAATTTGTGGCTTTCTCTATTTTGAATGGCGATGTTTTGTGGCAGTGATTTTTTTTTTAATAGATCAATTCTTAACCTTGATGGTAGGTACTCTTTAAACATCATGTTATTGCACTTTGATTATAGGTAGTAATATTTGTTGATGAAAGGATAATTTTTGCGGTCAATAATTATCATTCTAGATTGTGTTTGTTCATTTTGAAAGGCGACAGGTATTGGAGAGTTCCTTGGGCAATTATCTTATTTAATGAATTATTTTAATATTTTAAAGAGTTGCATTTGCAAAATTTAGAGAGGCTTCCCGTTAAAAGAACGTAGGAAGTGTAAACAAAGATTTTTTTTTTTTGGTGATGCAAGATTGCCCTCACACCACTGGATGCTCCTGCATCACAAAAGAAAGATTATGAGAGATGGGTTCTTGTGAACCACTACTCATGAAACATTGGTTAATGAGTTTGACTTGTAAAACTACACGGTTTAATCCTAATAGCAATATCACAATTTGACACGCTATGGAAAATACCTCCTACTTATCAATTTATGAGCTAAAGGGGCTCTATAATGAATGGGCTCATAAAACACAACACTTGTTGAATGTTTTGAAAATAGGGTTGCAAGCTAAGTGGGATTAACCTTGGGAAAAACTCTGTGGTTAAGCATTCTTGAGTTGGAGTAGTACTAGGATGGGTGACCTCGCAGGAAGGCCTAGTGCTTCACCTCTGTGAGCATCACCTAGATGCAATGAGTGTTAAGTGGGCCATTCATTATCATGAGATGAGTTCTTGTGAACCACTACTCATGAAACATGGGTCAATGAGTTTGACTTGTAACACTACACGGTTGAATCATGATAGCAATATCAAAATTTGACACACTATGGAAAATACCTCCTATTTATCAATTGATGAGCTAAAGGGGCTCCATAATGAATGGCTCATAAGGCACAACACTTGCTAAAGGTTTTGCAAATGGGGTTGCAAGCTAAGTGGGCTTAACCTTGGGGAAAACTCTGTGGTTAAGCACACTTGAGCTAGAGGAGTACTGGGATGTGTGACATCTCGGGAAGGCCCAGTGCTTCACCTTTGTGAGCATCACCTAGATGCAATGAGTGCTAAGTTGACCATTCATTATCATGAGATGGGTTCTTGTGAACCGCTATTCATGAAACATGGGTCAATGAGTTTGACTCATACAACTAAACGGTTGAATCCTGATAGCAATATCACAATTTGACACACTATTGAAAATACCTCCTACTTATCAATTGATGAGCTAAAGGGGCCCTATAATAAATGGCTCATAAGGTACAACACTTGTTGAAGGTTTTGCAAATGGGGTTGCAAGCTAAGTGGGCTTAACCTTGGGGAAAACTTTGTGGTTAAGCACGCTTGAGCTGGAGTAGTACTGGGATGGGTGACCTCCTAGGAAGGCCTAGTGCTTCACCTTTGTGAGCATCACCTCGATGCAATGAGTGCTAAGTGGACCATTCATTATCATGAGAGATGGGTTCTTGTGAACCTCTACTCATGAAACATAGGTCAATGAGTTTGACTCCTAAAACTACATGGTTGAATCCTGATAGCAATATCACAATTTGACATGTTGTGGAAAATACCTCCGACTTATCAATTGATGAGCTAAAGGGGCTTTATAATGAATGGCTCATAAGGCACAACAGTTGTTGAAGGTTTTGCAAATGGGGTTGCAAGCTAAGTGGTCTTAACCTTGAGGAAAACTATGTGGTTAAGCACACGCTTGAGCTAGAGTAGTACTAGGATGGGTGACCTCCCGTGAAGGTTCAGTGCTTCACCTCTATGAGCATCACCTAGATGCAATGATTAATAAGTGGACCATTCTTTATCATGAGATGGGTTCTTGTGAACCACTACTCGTGAAACATGGGTCAATGAGTTTGACTTGTAAAACTACACAGTTGAATCCTGATAGCAATATCGCAATTTGACACACTATGGAAAATGCCTCCTACTTATCAATTGATGAGCTAAAGGGGCTCTATAATGAATGGCTCATAAGGCACAACACTTGTTGAAGGTTTTGCAAATGGGGTTGCAAGCTAAGTGGGCTTAACCTTGGGGAAAACTATGTGCTTAAGCACACTTAAGCTGGAGTAGTTCTGGGATGGGTGACCTCTCGAGAAGGCGTAGTGCTTCACCTTTGTGAGCATCACCTAAATGCAATGAGTGCTAAGTGGACCATTCATTAGCATGAGAGATGGATTCTTGTGAACCACTACTCATGAAACATGGGTCAATGAGTTTGACTCATAAAACTACACGGTTGAATCTTGATAGCAATATCACAATTTGACATGCTATGGAAAATACCTCCTACTTATCAATTGATGAGTTAAAGAGGCTCTATAATGAATGGAAAATAAGTGTAATGCCCTAGAATTAACACTCAAAATACAGTTAAGGACAAAACACAAATTCCAAATTTCATTCACTTACGTTTTCAAAACTCTCAAAGTTTTCTACCAATGTAGGCACTACAAGAAGGCATGCAGCTTTTGACCAATCATAAACTATAATTATTTTAGTTAGATAGCAAAAAGGTTTAGACCATCATGGTCAGTTCGATAGGAGACATGGAATCCACATCTCCGAGGTAGATTTAGATAGTTCAACCAACCCCAAAAGAATTTGAAACATTATATAAATCACATGTCAACATAACATATATATATATAGTAATCACAATAATAATAAGAAAACAAATCCTAGGGTCCAGACCTAGTCCTCGGGGGCTCGTCTCAGACGGCCTTGCCTACGTATATATTTCGCAGAGGCACTGTAGTTCGACAAACTAGACTTCATCCATCTCCCACATGGTTGGATTAAAAAAAGAAGAAGATATAATCGTCAAGCTAAGTTGATGGCTTATTGACTCCAACACATACCACTAACACCTCTCCTCACGAGACAAATAAAGGAAAGAAAAAAAAAATAGCTCAAGGTCAAGGTTTGAGACTAGACCCACGCATAGGATTTCTCCACCTGAGTTTTCACAACTCAAACTCGGCTAACCAACAAAAGCACAACATCAAACGTTGATTTGCAACCTAATCACCACGAATTAGGCTAATACATGCAATGGACCATACTGGTTAAATTATGAAAGTTGTCCCCACTATATAGGGAAACAAATTATAGTTGACTTGCATATCTACCATGAATTATACCCATAAAGTAATCCCAAAATGTTCTAAAACAAGGAACAATAGTATTATCAGTCTATTATCATTCCAATCCATATGCTTATGTGTCATATGTGACAAAATAAATGAATATATATATGTATACTATTGTCACAAGTATCATTGCCTATAATCAAATAAAATAGGAGAAGCGATAGAGGGATTGACCACATCTTTAATAACTATAAACTTATAAGTCCTAGTACTATCTAAAATAAAGAGATTAAAAGTGTCTCAATATAACATTATTAAGATTACGAGGTGATAGGTTAATTAGGACAACTCACATATTAATCTTTCTAGACAATTTTATCATCATACATTTTTGGCATATATGCACAAAAGCAAAAAGATTTCTTCCGCCCCTGGTCATTTATCTACATGAAAAAATTTATGTAAGAGATAGAAACTTGATAAAGAGTGAACATATGATCAAATAATAAGACACATACAATCATCTTTAACGCCAATTTCAAGACAGACTTGTCATAAGGGTGAGGCATCAAATAAAGAATCTAAAGAGTAATTGAAAGCATTACCAACGATTAATGACTAAACCTTTTTTCTAAGATACTATTTCAATCAAACATACGTATGTAATATATGGCAACCAACCATTGCGATCTAAGAGCTTATCATAACAAGATAAGTGTGATATACTATCCTCGTATCTTGTTAAAGATCTTTTTGAAACATATAACTACTATCATAATTATATTGATGATATAACAATATAATTTTTTAAAAAATTTAGATTTTATATATATCTGCATTCACAATATATTGGTAACCATATTATCATTATATTATTATATTTCAATATTCTTTCCATATATTTTTACTTAAACTAACACCACATACCACCACATACCATTGATAATAAGGATTATTAGAAAGCTTACAAAGCCAAGGTACAGAAACTTGTTTGGCAACTATCATTTAGTGATGCTTATGTATTTTAGCAGCATTGTGTTTGGGAGTCATAAGTGAAAAGTAAAATAAACTAAAATTATACTAAATACTGAAGTAACGGTATCTTTCCATGGTTAAATGTTAACTTACAATTTTAAAAGAGTAAAAGGCCGAGTCAACCAAACCAAATGATCACGTGGAGCATTGAGTCAATTAGGAGGCTCGATCTTGAGATATTAAGATCTGTTTGCCTAGGATGTTGTGGATTATACACTTCTTTTCAAGCAACTAAACATAAATGTACTCTTTACTGTCTTAGGGAAATAATTTCAACGTGTAAACCATTAGAAGATAGAAGAGAGAGGTTACATGGTTTATTCGAATGACCCACTATCAAAATTAGCTTTGAATTTTTTTAAAAAAAACTCTTAGCCTTTTGTGATACTGACTTATCTTGCTCATAATAGTCTAGTTCTTTGTCATATGCTTATTCGCTCGATAATCACAAAGCTCAAATTTCTAGAAAAAATAAAATAAAATAAATATATAGACTCTAGCATTTTTGTTGGCTGAAGATTGATAAGGCTATATAACAATAACTATGGATTCACAATGGATAGAAAAACTCAACCGAGAAGGGCTCGAATCACTGTTGTTGGATTTACCGTGCTCATAATAAATAAATAAATAAATAAAACTGTGTAATGCCCAAATTTCCTTTCTATGAATTCCCACTACTACAGCTACCTTATTTTATTGGTATTCTTAAATATAGGGATGATAAATATAACAAAATAGCTTAAACCATGCTTGCAGAGGTAAGACAAATGCAGTTCAGTTCAACCATAGATAAAAACAGCGAACCAATGGCTTCATTTACAGATAACAGGTGGATTATTTTAAAATGAGATCAGACACAACAAAAGTGATTCGAATATGCACAAAGAAGAAACAAAGAGGATCTAACGCTAGGTATTACAACAACATTATATATTGAATAGCCACAGATAAAACCACAGAACAAATGCCATCGTTTACCAGATAATAATAGAGCTGTATTAGAATGAAATAAAATTCAACAAAGTGATCTGGGCACGTACAGATTTCCATAAACAATTCATTGAAAACACGTCCAGTGGCTTACCTTTAAGATTCTGCACAAATTGAGTCATGATGGGAAGATGGCCATGCCTGCGCCCAAAATGGGAACGTTGGAACGGAGTATGGACATCTAAAGAATGGAAGTTCCCTTCTCAGATGCTGTAGTCACAACTGCCCTGATAGACATGTCAGCAAAGTGTGGACGCGTAGACAAGGCACATGAACTGTTTAACAAAATCCCTCAAAGAAAATTCGTCTCATGGAATTCCATAACTACAGGATATGCACTGAATGTATTTTATGGGAAAAGCTTTTGTCAATATTACAGTTGGGAAATGTATGAAAAATGTGAAGTCATAGACAAGGCTCGAGAACTTTTTGAAAGAGTGCCTGAAAGAGCTGCCATCTCAAGGATTGCAATGGTTGCAGGGTACACCCCAAGTGGATTTGTTGAAAAGGCTTAAAAAAAATCTTTCACAAATATGTCCACCCGTCTTTTTTCTGTTTTCTCCTCCTACTTTTGTTTAAACTTGTTGCGCTAATACTTTCACCCTAATCCCCCATTCGATTTGCAATCTTCCTGTTTTGTTTTCTTCAACAACTGTCATTAATGTGACTCTCTAAATCCTCCTACAATTTGTTAGGGAGCTGAAGAATTTAAAACGTTGAACTGACTGTTGGCTGTTGATTTTTCCAAGATCCAACTACGGCTTCACTGCCCAATAGAATACTCAAAACTCTGACAAATCGGCTGGCTTGAGCCCTATTTATGAGAGATATAATTGCATTCTCCCTAAAGTTGCCCCTTCGGATATGCTATACAGTAAGAGTTCTAGAGAATGCATATGATAACACCTCTAGGTTGAATTTGCACCTTCCACATTTGGAAAGGCGTGCATTCATTAATGGCCAAGATGATGAGATAGGCAGGGGGGGGTTCACCTACTAAAAAAATCATCGAGCACTCCACAATCAAATTAAACACTAAATATTTGATTTGCAAGCTCGATACACTTAAAGTACTTTTAATGAATATGATTAGGGGTGTTAATAAACTTAATGTTACTACTCTTATTATTACTTTTATTTGTTAGAAGGATAGTTTACAAGAGAGGTTAACTACATCCACATTTTAATCATCATATATAATGATTATTATTACTTAGCGCAAGATAGAATGTCAATACATGAAGACAAATGTATAACTCAATGTCCATACTTCTCAAAAGTTGGTGAGAATTAATTAATTAAAATCTTAGACCCCAAGTAACCATGTTATTTACTTAACTTCCTTTACCATTAATTTCATATTTAATCAAACTAGACCACCTATTATGATTTAAGGAGATATAATTACTACACCATTCAATATATTTTCTTTCATAACAATGTAAACCAAAATTGGTGTACACCACTTTACTAATAGAAAATACAATTAATAATAATAATAAAAAAATTAAAAAAAAATTAAAAAAAATAAACCAACTTAGAAGAATCCAAGAAAGTTCAATAGCATTTACTGATTTGACTCTTATTAGGGTAATAATGATTTCCACCATTATTAATTTTTATTTATTTCTTAAGGTAGTGGATGCTTGTTATATATGAGGCTATTGACAGGTTTCTCGATTATTAAAAATAATTAAAATAATCCTTAAGGTGGAAATTAACATAATTAACAATGATTATTTCTTATTTGAGCCCCTTTATGTAAATTTCTATATTTTGTGAATAATGAGCATATTCTTATTGCTCATCTAAATACACATTAGTAATATCATCAATTATTTAGCTATTGAAACTTATTGATAAGAGTATTATATTTTGATTGACTAATAAGACTTAATGATATTGATGTTATTAAATTAAATCTTTTTGAATTCAAAAATGATATTATCGTTTAATTAACAACTTAACTAAATTATATTATTGTTTACCCCACCAACAGATTCACCAAAACAATGATGTTATCACAAAATAACTAATTGAATATTAGTAGTTCCTTCTTTAACCAACACTTACACCTCTATATGGGCATGTCTATAAAAATATCTTGCTTTTACCCCAATAGGGTTTACACCCGCCTTCGCTTCCCATTCTTAACTTCAATTCATATTCCATACTTTATAACTACATAACACCGTTATGGTAATGACTATAAACATAATGTAAAGAGATGGAGTACAATATTGTTGTCACACAAAATCACCTTATTTATTGCCTGCAATAAATCTAGCTATCTATTTAGGTAAGGTATGTAACAACTTAGGGTGGTATTAGTCACATGCGGGGCAAGGCCTTACAATAAGGCACAACACTTGTTGAAATTTTTGCAAATTGGGCTTAACCTTGGGGAAAACTTTGTGGTTAAGCACACTTGAGTTGGAGTAGTACTAGGATGAGTGACCTCCCCGGGAAGGCCCAGTGCTTCACCTCTGTAAACATCTCCTAGATGTAATGAGTGTTAAGTGGACCATTCATTATCATGAGATGGGTTCTTGTGAACCACTACTTTGAATCATGGGTCAATGAGTTTGACTAGTGAAACTACACGGTTGAATCCTAATAGCCATATCACAATTTGACATGCTATGGAAATACCTCCTACTTAACAATTGATGAGCTAAAGGGGATCTATAATGAATGGCTCATAAGGCATAACACTTGCTGAAGGTTTTGCTTAAGGCTTGCATGCTAAGTGGGCTTAACCTTGGGGAAAACTCTGTGGTTAAGCATGCTTGAGCTAGAGTAGTACTAGGATGGGTGACCTCCCAAGAAGGCCCAGTGCTTCACCTCTGTGAGCATCACCTAGATGCAATGAGTGCTAAGTGGACCATTCATTATCATGAGGGATGGATTCTTGTGAACTACTACTCATGAAACATGGGTTAATGAGTTTGACTCGTAAAATTACATGGTTGAATCCTAATAGCAATATCACAATTTGACACGCTATGGAAAATACCTCCTTATCAAGATCCCTGCAATTTGACGAGGGGCTTGTCAATAGGCCACTTAAAGTCTTGTTGTAATGGGAGAGAAAGGTCACATGGAGAGTTGTTTTGCATAGTGCTCAAATAAGCAAGTTGTAATCTAGCTACATAAATTAAATAACTATTGTGCTTTTGCATCGTACATGCATTTAGTGATTAAGGATGTGAGGATATATTGCCATTTAGTGGGTTCTTGATCCTTGATTGGGATGTGTGATGAGGAGATTGAGTTAGTTATCACAACTAGTAGGTTTATTAAGTATGTTGAGGAGATTGCATGAAATAAATTGAGTAAATTTTAAAGGATTGAAGGTGTCTTAGAAGACAATAGAGGATTTGTTGTTGTTGTGGTCATACTCTAATTGTAGAGGGTTATGAGCTCTAGGAAAATATGTTGCAGGTGAGTAAGTCCTATAACTATAGAGGGCTTTGAGATTTAGGAAATTAGTTGTAGATGAGACAAGAGACTTGTAACTATAGAGAGTTTGAGGAACATACATTCAAGATAAAGTATGTTGTTTTTAAGTTTGCTAAGTAATTTAGTGAAATTTGTTATATAGGTAGAGTTTTGCAATTGCAAAGGGCTTTATGCTCTAGTGAGTTGCAAGTAAATCCTTGTGATTGCAAGGATTAAGTTGTGTTAATCTTTGAAATTTCTAGATTGCAACGTGAATTTGTATGTGTGAAAAATTTCTTCCAAGAATGATTTTTTTAGGTAGTCTTGTAATTGCGAAGGGCTTTATACTCTAGTGAGTTGCAAGTAAATCCTTTTGATTATAGGGATAAAGTTGTGTTAATCTTTGGAATTTCTAGATTGCAATGTGAATTTGCATTTATGAAAAATGTCTTCTAAAAAAGATGATGTGGATGGTTGTGAAGAGACTAGCTATAAAGTTTGTGTTTACGAAACAAGATAATTTGAATGGACAATGTTCTTGAAGGTTTGAGAGAAATCTAATCAAGATTGGAGGTATTCGAGATTGTGTATTTTAGAGAAGTTGTAGATAAAGGTAAATATTATGATGAATGTCGTGTAAGTGGCATGGTGAAGAGTGAAGAGAATGTGGAGTTGGCAAAGATGATGAAGGTAATTTAATATCACAAGTTGTAGTGGTAGAGAGTGGCTTGAGTTATGTCAAGTAGGTGATACTACTCTATAAACTAAATATAAAATAAAAGGATAGAACAATACACAATGTACAACTCCTATTCTACACATAGTTGCACTTTCATTAGATCAAAGGAAGAAAGCGAATTAAATAATTAGAGGAGAATGAAACTCTCTTGCCAATTCCCTATTGATGCCATGAAAGTGTGATTTGTTGGAGGGGATAAATGTAGTTGCATAATTTTTTAGCAGCATAACCTTACTTTGCATTGAATTTCCACCCTTGGAAATGGCTTAAGGAAAGAGCGATTTATAGGTTTGATGAGAACTGGTGGAGAATTGAGATTGATTTAGAATGGATGATCAAAATTAAATGATGAGAATTTAAATCCGCATGAGAGGGATGATAAAGTAAATGTTGGTAGTTGATGTATGGAGGGTTGGGATTAAAAATTAATTTGGATTTGGATAGAAGGTAGTTGGAAATGGGTGGCTAGGATTTGCTTGATTGTTTTGGTGGCTAAGCTTTTGGGTTGGCTATATTTAAGATTGATACTTTTATTTATTTTTAATTTTTAATTGTGGATAGGACATGATAGTCTTATTACTGTGGATTAGATTAGATTTGGGGCTTAAGTCTAATTAATCAAATACTTAGATTATTTAATTAATTATTGGAGATGGATATAGGAATTAGTTAAATTAAAAAATATGGATTTTTAATTAATTTGATGATGGAGGGAGTGTTAGAGGCTAAACATTAGTTACTTAAATTATGCATATAATCTAATTAATTGGCATTGAGATGATGAGTGTGGTTAGGATGGGATTAGTAGGGCGTCGAAAGTGGTAAAAGTGAAAATATTAGAGTAGTAAATTTTAAGTGTCTACATTTTGCCTCTCTTTAAAATGGTGTTGTGATTAGAAGTAATGCCATTTCAAATAAAGTAGATAAATACACTTAATGAGATAGAATTGGTGGTAGGATGCCCTAATTGTTTGGAAGAGTGAGGGTTAGAAAATGGGTTAGTGATGTTCTCTCGAAAGAGCAGGCAAGTCGATAGGACTTGGGTGGTCTCTTAAAAGTAGATGTAGGTCTAAAGGATTAAGTGTCTACATTCTTCCTCTCTTTAAAATGGTATTGTGATTGGAAGAAGTAATGCCATTTCAAATGAAGTAGACAAATACACTTAATGAGATAGAATTGGTGGTAGGATGCCCTAATTGTTTGGAAGAGTGAGGGTTAGAAAATGGGATAGTGATGTTCTCTCGAAAGAGTAGGCAAGTCGATAGGACTTGGGTGGTCTCTTAAAAGCAGATGTAGGTCTAAAGGAATGAAGATTGGGGTTTGAATAGGTAGGAAGGGAGGCAAAGATGATTAGATGTAGGAAAGTTGGGATTCATGGATATGAAATAATGTTAGTAAAAGGGATGAGATGTGTGAATAGTTGTGCAGAGGGCTATGATGGGCGTGGATGAGGAGAGGGTTTGACAATAATTATGTGTGATGATTGCATATGGTGGATGGAAGGTGCATGCAGGGAGATCATTGAAAAGATTCCAAATGTTGTGAGCAATGTCTTTGTTCTAGTAACTATTATGCACCAAAATATAAGGGATCATGATGTGTCAAGCACTCAAGGAACTAATATCCAAGTAGGCATATGACTTGATGTACGATAATATGGAAGAATGAGATTATGTTAGTCATAAGGTGTACGAATGATACACACAAATGCAAGCCAAAAACACACACACACACAAGCAAGCATTCACAAAAGATGAAAAGTAAAGCCATAAGTTTTTTCCCTTGATCAAGTTGAAATCCAACACTTGATTTATTTGATGATGATGAAAACATTGTTAATGTGGATGATATATCTCGAGAACTACATTAAGGATTGTGAATGACATATCTTCAATACAATGATTCAAAACTAAACAAATTTTGCATTTCAACAAGATTAAGGATGAAGTTTATGGATGTTTTGGATATGTACTTTATTGTTTGGTTAGCACTATTTAGATTTTTCTATGTTGTTGTTGGTGTGGTGTTTGGATAATTGCAACCTTTGTATTTTGGTATAGTTGTGTGGATTGGGTAGTAGGTATGGGATCCTAATCTTGAAGGTTTGAATAGTTGGAGTTTAGGATTGTGGACCTTGTGTTGGGATTGGATTTACTATTTGGGATTGGTTGATGTTTGAATTTTAAAGGAGAAAACTTGTTCTAACACTAAGGGTGAAGGTGTTGAGTGGATGGAAGAATGGGATCATGGATGAAAATGAGAGAGGGGATGCATGATGGAAACATGGAGCAGATGTAGTTTTGAAGGGCTATGTGATAGGAAAAATATGCCCTTGTAGGTTATGTGCCATTTATTATGCTATGCTTGGACATACATGCTTTAGTCTCTTGTCGACTTCCTAATCAAAATCAAGAGTGGGAATGAGAATAGGTGTGATGGAATTGGGATGTGAATGTAATGGATGGTATGATATGATTGTGTGCTATGGAAGGCTAGTAAATGGTTGTGGAGGATGGATTGGATGAGTGGTTGGAAGAAGCTTTCCCCTAAGTATAGAGTACACATAGAAAAAAAATTTACACAACATTCATAGATAGGTTTTACTCATCGTATTTTCCCAAGGGATCTTAGGAATTGTTTCATTGTTGGACATTTTTTCTCTTCATTATTTTGATTCTTGATTTTTAATTTTTTTGGTTTAATTTTTGATTTCAAATGTCCACTTCCATATTAAGCTAATATCATCCCATTTTGTTAGTTGCTTCCTATGGATCATGTTACTAGTGTTGTGCTCAATAAATGTTGTGAACTTTGATTGGTAAGTTGGTTTCTCTTAGGTGCTACCAAGGAAAATAGAGTGGGAGGTAGGTTGGATGAAGGATGCATGGTTATGTGAAAGTTTATATGAAAGGGATGTGATGATTGAGGTATGTGGGGTGATTGATTGGGTTGGGTAAAAGGGGTAGATGGAAGGATTGGATTATAGAGGCATGAATAAACATCATGGGACCAAGGGGGATTAGGATTGACAAGTTCACACACCATGTGTTTTGAGATTGAATTTTTTGTTGGATGTGATGGTGGCTTTTGGATGTTTGAAGTTTAGAAATCACTGTTTGAGGGGATATCATATTTTATGCTCTTGGATATTAGGACTTTCAATTTTGGATTGTGTATCTGTATTGTTTGATTTTGGAACCCAACTTTTTTTTTTGACTTGTTAGACTTTTTCTTGGATATATAGATTAAATGGATTTCAATGTCTTTGAACTTTTACGATTGTAGACCATAATCTTTTGGCCTTAAATTCATGGATTTTTTCTTTAAGGTCTTTGGATTTTGAAGACTGGTTTTTGAACTCAAATGAATTTGGATTTTGGTATTTTTCTATATTTGAGATTTTGGATTTAGAATGGTGGGCTTAGATGTTTGGGGTTGTGGGGTCTAGGTAGGTTTTTGGGTTTTTGGTCTTTAGATTACTTGGGATTCCAACTTTTTGGGTGCAAGGAGTTTATGTGTTTAAAGGGGTTCCTTAGCATATGTTGATGCATCCAAGTCTATTTCAAAGCTCAATTTATGATCTCTTAAGGAAAAAATATTATGGAGTCCCATAAGGTGGAAATAGGTTCACCATATTGGAATAGGTCAAATGGTGTGTGATTATGTTGGTACTGGATGATGGATTTAGGTGGATGGTTGTGGTTGGTGATAGGAATGATGGGGTCTATGAAAGGGTTAGTGACAAGGGTAATGGGGCCAAAGAAAGGTTTGGTGATGGGGATGAAAAATTTAATGAAATTATTGGTGACAACAAGCTCTTTATAAAAATAATGAGGGGGACCCATTTTGATATTGGGAGAAGTTATCCTAATGCTAGTGGGGGTATCATTAACATCCTTATTCTGTCGATTAGGAGATTTATGTTTGAGGTCTTGGAATCCTTAGTATGCATAAATATGAATGGTTCAAAGTGTCCTTGATCATGAATGTTCAATCCTTTGCCTCTAATAGTGTATGATTTTAGATATTTGATTTTTAGTGGGATAAATGTTACTTTTGAAACATAATGCAAATTAATCATGACATAACTAGGAGTTTTTGGGACTTTCAATTTTTTCATTTGTAAGAAGACTAAATTGAACAAATGTACTTGAGCCCAATGGGTAGGATATTTTCTCTTAGATGGGGTTGATGAGGGATTGATAAGATTCTTATTCTTGGCTAGGATAAATGGGATCAATGTGGGTGCTTTGATCTTAATTTGGTTGTGGAAAATTTTGATTATACAATAGATGAGGATTTTGATGTTTTTTTCATGATGTTGGTGCTTTTCATTTAATTTTGATGTCCTTTGATTAATTAGGTATTATATGTATTTCCTCAATTTTATTCATTAGTATTTGGAGTTCCTTTCAATTTTATGAGGCTTATAGATCTTGGATCTTACAGGTTGAATATGAGGGTTGGATTGCCTTCACTTAACTTGCATTAGTTATTTTGTGGGAATGACAATGTCGAGGGGATTTTGAGTAGTTTCAATATGCTCATGTTTTCTAGGGGTGCATCACAACTTCTCAAATTCATGTTTTTGATTGTGATTCCTTGCTAGTAGCCCTTGGATAACATTCTTCATAACCAAGTTGGGTAGATTAATTTGATTGGACTTAATGGATTAATTAGATGTTAACTTAGGAGTTTTTGAAGGTTTAGGTAATAGAGGACTTAGGCAAGGGGATAAGGTTTCTAATTGCTTATTTGAGGTGTGGAGTTGGTTAAGAACATATTGGTATTGACATGAAGGACCCTCTTATTCTAAAACAATTTCTTCTTGGTGAGTGTGTTAGAACTGTAAAATTTTGAAAATTTTCACAATCAATTGCATTCATAAGTGTCCAAATTGAGCCCTTGTCATAAGCATAAAATCCCTTCCCTGTGTTGCCTTGCTTATATTCTATCACATGATCTGTTTGAATCCATCTAAATTGTGATATTTCATTACATTCTCCATTTCGGAAAGACAGAGTAAATGTCTCCCTGACCTATGTATTTTTCACTAATTCTTGTTACAAGCGTTCGACAGGACACATTTTTTGTTTCGGCGACAAAAAAGATACATATCGGCATAGGAAATCATATTCAGGTGAAGGTCATAGCGAAACATTAGTGTCTTGCCAAATGACATTTGAAAAGCTCTATCAGCAAAGGATTGAGGTATCATTATAATGTCATGGCGAAATCAACATGTTTACCGACTAATACATAGAAGGGTCATTTCGGCCAAACTTATGGGTATCGGTGTAGAGTAATAGTGAATACATTATGTCTCTCTGAATGACGCTTGTGGAAGTGTTCATCCAAGCTAAAGGTTTTCGACAGAATGTCTTGGTGAGTGTGAATTGTCTTACCAACTGATGATGAGAATATGTATATCGGTAAGACTAAAGTATATCGAAGTAGTGTCTTGCCAATAAGATGTAAAAGGGTTTCATCAAAAAGGCTATCGGGGAGAAGCTATGGAGTCTTGCCGATTCAAAAAGTTACGTCGATAAAAAGACACATCAGCAGGAGGGGTGGTCTTTGGGGTAAGTCTCAGCGAATAAAATGAAGAAAAGGGTTCGATATAACATTTTGCATTGGTATGAGTCTTTCTAAAGATTCATTGTCTTGCCGATGAATGGCTTCATCGGTAAGACTTATTTCATCAGTGAAAGAGGTAAGAATGTCTTGGCGACTGGAGAATATGATGAAGAATGCATTTCGGTACGACTTAATGAAATCTATGAGACATCTCCCCGACTCGAGGTTGTTACAGCGACATATGTAACATGAGTGATAGCTATTCCAGGTGTCGGTATAACTACAAAATATCTTGGCGAAAGGGTTTAATAAACGTTGTAAAAGGACTTCATCTCAGATTTGAAAATCTCTTGCCAATAAGACGTCTGATGCGACAGTGCCAACTCCAATTGAGTTTTGTTTATGCTTCATTAATGGCACGATAGAATATAATAGTGAATGTTTAATCGATGCATCATTGTTGAATTGATTACAAAAAAATCATCAGCGCGAAACAAAGAACCAGGACATTTTTCAACGTGGGGAGCTTGAATAGAATATTGTAAGTTATTGCATTTTAAGCCTTTTGATTCTAACTTTTGTAATCTTAAAAGAATGGAGTCTTCTGGTTTTGGAAAAGCTAAGGGTAGAAAACTTGGTGAGAGTAGTCAACCAGAGGGGAAGAAACAAAAGGTTGATATAGAACATGAAGGCCTTGAACGAAGACTAAACCAAGACCTTATTGATTAGCTACCTGGTTCAGGGCCTAAAGCCAGAAGGTCCACACAAATTAGGGCATAAATTGACAAATTAGATGATAAATGCAAGTTCATAGGTGATGTCTGGACTGCCGTGAGGGGGATGAGCAAGGGTTGATGGATGTTGCCAAAAAGACTGTGATTGCATTCTCTGACGACAATGGGGAATTGAAGGAGGCCACCAGATGGAAAATGGAATGTGAATCAATACTGAATGAGGTCTTGAGGATAGCTTCTGCAGAAGATACATCTTTGGAAGAAGTGAGCAAGCGGAATGGAGAGATGGTCAAAATGGAAATCACAATCCGGAACGTAGTTGGAGATGCTGACACATACAAGCGCCCGGATTATTTGGACCATCTTGCAAAAACTCATTTGTGGCTAAATAGAGCCTAATTATCCTCTTAAATGTTTGTTGTGTAAACATATGGTTACCGAAAGGATGCGTCCTTTCGTGTACACAATGTATAAATATCTATTCCAAATTTCAAAATGAAGATAGAAGTAGTAGAATACAGTAGGATAGAATAGATACAGTTCAAAACCATGTTTTGCCAAGATGAGACTATGTTGCATGTATAAAATTATGGAGATATCAATGAAAATATTTTGATTTGTCTCAGTTGTTTATCGTGCCTATTGAAAATATTATCGAAGTTGTCTCCAATGTGATGTTCTCTGATTGTTTAAATTGGTGTAACAAGTTTACTTCTAGTTTATCAGTACACATTTGTTGTAATTGTATGATCAATTAATTGGTTCTTTCTAGCAAAGATTAAATCCTCTAAGTTGATCATAGTAATTAGAAGATATCAATTGGATCATTTAAGAAGAACTCGATAATTATAACCTTGCATGTTTATACAAGCTATAAACCAAATCATATGCTGAACAACTCAAATTCTTACTAGAACAGAGCACTCATCTTAGATTTCTCTTGACTCCGCATACCCTATAAGGCATTGGTCTCACCATTCACATCATTCAGTCTCATTCATAACGTTTTTTTACATTTGTAAACTGAACATATTAGGAGTTAGTCTTCATTTTAGCATACAATTTATACCAAGTTTGATCCATTTTGTCCACTTCCATCTGCCATTGTGGATAGATCATTGCAAGAAGAAAGACCATAGGTTAAGTTTGCTTCATCCATTTCAGGTACACCCGCCTAGGTCTAACAGCACCTGAAGAGTAGAAGGTTTAATTGTTTTGAACCTTGTTTTGTTACCCTAAAACGTACCAAGAGATTGGCAACCTCTTGAGGCATTTCACCTGCGTTTTTGAGAGCTAATAGAGTGTAACACATATATCATTTGTTGGGAATTAAGGTGTCCCAACCTTGGCAATTCCTAAGTTATTTATTTATTATTATTCTATATTTTCCCATTGATTATTTTACGTTTATATTATTAAATATTTGTGCTCCATCAAAAAGGGTGTGATATTTTTAGTTGAAACTTTTGTCATGCGTCGATGTTTTGAAAAATAAGTTATTATTTGTCAAAAGATTTTCATTTAGTCATTTAACATAAAAAATCTATTTTAAAGGATGTTATGATATATTCTATGACAACTACATAGGGGCTAAAAGTAGGGGAGATCATTTGGACATGAGAATCAACTAACAATTTGTGACACATTTAAGAGCATCTTTTATTTTATAAGGGTTTATGAAAACTGGCAAGGTGTAGATTCACGTAAGAGACCATGTCTAGCGTGAAAGGGTTGTATGGATTTTTACCATGGTATTCCTTGTTTTGACCAATGGTAATTTTTTATGATGGTATTTTGAGCCTCCATGAGTCTATAGAGGATTTGGATAGAGACATTATGAGATGTTTTATAGGTACAAAGATATTATTGATTTGATGCAACATTGAAGAAATTTTATGCATTGTAATATCTTTGAAGAATAATAGATATTTTCCCTCTTTTCTTGGTGGGGCCTTTTGCATGAAAGAGTTTTCTCCATATAAATCCTTGCGTTATGTGTATGGTTCTTGAGTTGTGTTATTTTTTTTGTTGTTAAATCATTTCACCATTGATATTCTAAAGTTTAGTTTTCAAATTTGCAAGTTAAATCAAATTTCCATATTGTAGTGGTTTCCTTCATTTCTAAAATTTAGTATTAGGTCCTGACCAACTTTGTTTATTTGGTAGAAGTGTGTGTTTTTGGGTTCCAAAAGGTAGTTCTATTTTGTAATTTTTTGTTTGTAAGAATTATGGTTGCATTTGCATCTTATTTAGAAATTGAGAATTTTAATGGATCTAACTATGCATTGTGGAAGCTAAAAATGGAGGATCTCTTTGAATGGGTGTCTGCAACAAAATATTTTTTTTTATGCAATCAATCAAGATGATTGAGAGAAGATGGAAAAAAAGACACACAATAATATTTGATTATGTTTTGCAGATTCTATCCTCCTAAATGTTTTTGAATAAAATATTGCATTTTCTTTATGGAAATGGTTGGGTGTGATTTATCAATCCAAGAACCTTGTGAACAAACTATATTTGAATTTTTTTTTATCTTAAAATTAAGGAAGGTGAATCCATTAAAAATAATTTAAATTTATTTAGTTTGATTTTGAGTCTATTAACATCTATAGATGTTAAACTTGATGAAGATACAAATGTATTATGCTTCTTTGTTCTTTACTTAAGTCATGGGAAAATTTTATTTTTTATCACTGCTAACCTCAAAGATCCCAAGATGAATGCACTTGCTACAAATTTTTTGTCACAAGGAATGGGGAAGAAATATATGGATAGCTTAGTGGATGCTCTCAATGTCAGGAGTAGGCCTAAATAAGGACGGACAAAAGGAGGTCAAGGGTCTAAAGACAAGTCAAAAGGTTGTTCTAAGACTCCTAACAAGGAGAAAAAAGTAAAATGTTGGATTTATGGGAAAATAGGACATGTGAAGAAGTGCAGAAATAAAAAGAAACAATGAGATTCCAACATAGAAAATTCCTCTAATGTAGGTGATGAAATTTTAATCTCTTCTTATAATACCATTTTTAATGAACATTGGTTGGTCGAATCACGATGTTCATACCTTATGAATCCTCAATAGGAGTGGTTTTCCACATATAAGAAATATGTAGGCAATGTCTAGCTTGGGGACAACAAGTTACATATTCAATTGTTGAACAAGGAAAGGTATTGTTGTGTTTTAGTGATGGGAGGTTTAAAACCCTCCTTGGTGTTTGGCATATTCTTCGATTAGCTAGAAATTTGATTTTATTTTTGAAGTTGAATGATTTCAAAATGCATGTAACATATAATAAGCATAGTTATAGAATGGTGAGAGGAAGCTTGGTGGTAGCAAGGGTAACTTGGATGTGAACTCTATTTAAGATTGATGCGACTTATATTTGGAAGTCCATCTATGTGGTTGAAAAATCTAAAAAATACATGTATGTTGTGGCACCATAGATTGATGCCACATAGGTAAAAATTCCATTAAGAGCCTTTAAAGAAAAAATGATGGCTTTAGGGTTTAGGGTTTAAGGTAATAGGATAGCTTAAGGGGATCTACATGCTACAAGATCCTAGGAAACAATTACATGGCATAAGGTAATGAAATTTGGTGGAGTTGCCTAAGACAACCAAATTTCATTAAGAGCCTAAGAAAAAATGATGGCTTTAGGGTTTACGGTTTAGACTTTAGAGTTTATTATTTAATTAGCTAAAATCCCCAAATCCTAACTTTTAATCAACCATTAAGGGGATAATCATGTCACATCCATAGCTTAAAATTAAAATAATTCCAAATCACCAATCCAAACTCAAACTAATGTAACTTACTTCCACTTCATCAAATCTAAAATGAAATTAATAATCTATCCTAGCCATCAAATCAATTAGACTAATCATAGCCATTCATTTCCAACTTAGACCTTCAATCCAAATTCAAATTAGCATTCAATTATTCCCATCTACCTAATCAAGTCAACACAAGCCCTCCATCAACCCAACCACCTACATTTAATTCTCTCTTCCCTCTCAAATTCAAATTCAAAAATTCTCTCATGAAATTCTAGTCCTCGATTCCAAAAAAACCTAGTCCTCCATTCCTTTCCCCTCAACTCTATAAAATAATGACATCCCCAAATGTTTCCATATGATAAAATTTGTATGTATATGTTATCACATTAGAGAACCAAAGAGCAACTTCAACACATACATTTAGAGCCATAAAAGAATGTTATGGAACATATTATGCTTCTCTAATCTTTCATTATTTTATTTACCTTTCATTAGAAGTAGAGTATTGAGTTTGCACTTGCATTCTTGGTCTAGAATTTCTCTTCTACACTAAGTACAAAAATATAATATTGGATAGCTTAGTATATCTTTCTCTTCTAATATATATTCCCTAGTTCTCCTTATCCATATTTGAGTATCTTAGCATATGTGTAACACGACATGTTAATAATATATCTCATATAAATGTAGGGATGTGTCGCTAATGTCATCTTCAAACATATTTAACCAATAGGAGATACTATAAGGTATCTAATATAACTATACAACCTATACAGGTATGACATATGGTGACCTTTGGCTTTTTTTGATATGTCAAGGGTAGTTTTGCAAAGATTAGTTTCTAGTGCTTTTGTGAGTTTTCACCACTTGTACTTATTAAGCTACACTTTTGGGTTTTCAACCTAATAGGGATAAACCTAGTAGATTTTTTAGCTTTCCAGCCTAATGGAGATAAATCAAACCACACTTTTTGGTTTTTAGTTGCACCTATCAAGTTATTTGTTAGCTATTAAATTTACAAACATTCTAGGATTATAAGTCTACTATAAAATTTGATGTAAAATAGATTACACATTGAGCCCTATAATTTAATTACAACAATGAATAAATATAGCAACATTTAGTAGACATAATGAAAATCAAGCCATGATAGTAATATAGAGATAATATACAATGTTTAATATAGATAAGTTAAAGAATCATTTTAAAAATATATATCTATATATTCACATCATTTTTGTTTTTTCTTTAGATTTCAAATATATCCACCAATCCTCCTTATCTTACATTAACATAAACTCAAAAAACATAGTGGACATGTACACACATATAAAACTACATTAAAATAGTGTTAGATCTTACAATTTTTCAAGGCTTATTTCATCCTCTTAGACGATCACTCTTACTAAATCATTGGCATAAATTAGATGCACACAATGGCACATTAAAGGTTTATTCCTCATGTTGGATTCCCTATTTTATATAACTATATCTTTATTATCTAATTTAAATATATCTAAGCACAAATTTCTTTTATGTAACACATTGATAATTTCAACTCATTATAAAAACCAAATACAAATTTAAAGGGGGTACACTATATTTATAAATAAGAATTTAAATACCATCCCAATCTCCATGGTGTGTCACTTGTTCACTAAAAATCCCTTACATAAATCATCTACTTAGGTCAATCTTATCTAGATTTTTCTTAAATATTAATATTCATAAAATATGGCACAAAGCATATTGATGCATTTCTATCCTTCCACATAAATCTATATAGTATCAAAATATAGGTAATTTTATGGTTAAATTGAATCTCTCTTAATTGCCAAATAATCCATTATGATTGAGGATGGGTGGATTATTATCTAGGATCACATCTTAAAAATCCTATAGAGGTCATGTGGTATGTTTTTCTTAATACATATATTCCCATACAAACCTCTTTCCATGTATTATCAACTCGCCTATATGATAGACACCTTCCTAGATTTAAATTTCATACGATATATATGTACCCAAGTGTTTCCAATTGGAATTGCTATAATTATACTTTTATGGCATTCTAGATATTCAAAATAGTTTTCATAAATCTACCAAATAGACCCATTCTTGACATTGAACCTACATAATTTTAGGTATGTCCAATGAAAGATTAGGGTCTAGGGTTCATAAATTTCAAATGCTTTAGTGTTATGGGTTTAGATTTTACAGTTTAGGGTCTAGGGTTTAGCAAACTTAGGGTGAAGTTTGGGTGGCCCTTGGCATAATTTAGAGTTGCAAGTTAGTGTCAATTGGAATCGATTGTACGTGTTTAGATTTACGAATTTGTTAACTAAATTTGCAAACAAACATCAAGATAAACTTTATGAATTTTAACCATTCTTTAACATATTGATTTCTAATCTAATTATAATTTAAAATTGAAACTAAAGTTTAATATATATCATTTTTTCCATACAAAGCAAATAAAATTTAAAACATTTAAGCAATGTGAATGATTTTTTGTTTGATTCCAATTTAGGGTTTTAACAATTTTTTTTGTTCCAATTCAATTTAGGGTTTCAGGGTTTCAGTTTTAAACAATTAGGGTTCTTAATGAAAATTTTTCATTTCAATTCAAACTAGGGTTTTCAAATTCAATTTTTTTCGTTTGATTTGAATTCAGGGTTTCAAAAAGCTCGATTTGGATTTGTAAATGCGATGTTTTATTTCATTTCAATCTCTAGGGTTTTGAAATGAATTTTTTTTGTTTTGTTTCAATTAGGGTTTTCAAAATCATTTTTTTTGGGTTTAATCGAACAATTTAAGATTTAAAAGTTAAATTTTGTTTCTAAAACACAATTCAAGGTTTTTTTTTTCATTTTTATTAAAAAACATTTAAGTTTCATTGCAAGTTTTTGTCTATTTTGACAATTATTGAATTCTACTATAACAATTAAAAAAATGATTAAAATGTGATATAAATTAAAAAAATACATGCTAAATTAACGTATTTCTTTTAAAATTTCAATTAAAACTAAAAAAATGCAAAGAAATGGTGTTTAGGTGGGGTACTTGTAGCTGGTCGTGGGATCGCTGTTGCCAACAATCACTCGGGTTCCCATTCGTAGAAGTGAAAACTGTTCTTTTTAAAAAAAAAATAACAGTATAAAACGGGATCTTGATTTATACAACTCGGGATCCTGTTATTTATAAATCGGGATCCCGTATTTTATAAATCGAGATCCCATTTGTATTAAATCAGGATCTCGTTCCGTCTGCATTGGTTCGGAGTCCGACGGGAAACGGGATCTTGATTTTTAAAAAGCGGGATCCCGTTTGGTCTCAGGATTGGGATCCCGAACCGTAACGGGATCCCGATTTTTAAAAATCAGGATCCCGTTTATGAAATCGGGATCCCGTTTGTTCGATGTCGATTTCAATTTTTTGGCTAAGGCAAAAAACTTCCACATTTCGTGGACTCAACTTTGTGCACTTACCCTGTTTACACTAGGCATGGTCATCTTTCACACCAAAACACATGGAATCGCTCTAAGCTACGTTCAACTAGATCGATCCCTTAAGGGTTTGAGTGTAATATGTTGAAATAGGCCATTCCACCTATTGTTCAGGTTGTGTCTAGGTGATATGGGCCTAATGTAAGTAGGATAGGGAGTAGGAATAAGAAAACAGCATTGGTAAAGGAATTGGAAGAGATTACTAATTATGCCCCTGTTCAAAATTCAAAATTGAGGCCCCTTAAAAGTAAGGCTAGAAGAGGTGAAAAGAATAAATTGCTTGAAAATAAGTTAGAATAGGTTGGAAATAGCATGAGTTTATGGATTTTGATGTGTTCAAAAGGTCTACAAGGACATGGGAGGTCAACATTATGTTATGGCATGATGCCCTAGTTGGGAAAACAGGGGTTTTGCATGAAAAAGAGATGTTTGAGGGAGTAAAATTGGGTAAAGTGAAGAGGCAACATAATTTGGTGGTCAATTAAGTTTGTGTAGGTAGAATGAAGAGTGTTGGAATAGGTTTTGAGGTTCGAGTTCAGGTTTGGGGGTTTGGTTCGCCAGTTAGGCCAATTTTTTTTGGAGGGGGGTTCAATTCATTTTGGGTTCGTTGGTACAAAAATCATGTAATATATATATATATATATATATATATATATATATATATATATATATATGCATCCTAGAAGCATGCATTAGGATTAGAATATCACATAACATCATATAAACAACAAAACCACCATAAACTTGAATGTCATTTAGAACATGCATGATAAATATTCATTGTTGAAACTTGAATTGTGGTAGCTTGATATATAGATTCTATTGATGCTAGGGTTCAATTTGTACGATTTTGAAAAAAGAAGCCAACTGAGTAGAGTTATCAGCATTCTTCATAAATCATAAGAATTTGTTTAGTACACTAGCCATTTTGATGTCTTCTTGTGGTCTCAAACATTATTTTGTATCATTGTTACATTGGTCTTGAGAGTGGTAGCTTAATATAGCTCCACAATACAAAATTTGGTTTACCTGTGCAGTGTAACAATGGCATAGACAAATTTTTCTTTCAAAGAACCAAAAGGTGAGTGCACAATTGAAGTGTATAAACACATATCTTTTTGTAATATCAAGGATACTTTTGGAAACTTCCATGCATTGCTAATCTAAAAGGAAAAGTCTAATGTATCATTTGCTTAATTGAGTTGTTCCAATCAAAGGATTAAATATATTGGAATCTTTTTATCAATAATTTCATAGAATCCCAATTGAAAACATTTTTTTTTATTTTAGATAAAGTTGTTTACCATCAATCAATTAATTTATTCAAGAAAAACCATGAAGGACAAAAATGATCAATGCTATGGCTAACCAATTAATAAGTATACACATGAATAAGTCAAGCATGTACATGTGAATAAGGGAAGCACAAGTAGTCACAAACACATATGCCTTGAAGTATACACATGAATACATAGTATACACAACTTAATAAAAATTATATGCACGAATACAAGGTATACACATGAAAACACATAAGTTGTAAAGTATACATTGGAACACACGTAAGTCACAAAGAATACACATAAATTGTAAAGTATACACTTGAATACACATAACTCATATCTATTGAACCATGAATTTATAACATGCAAATATGGACACCATCGATAAAAAATATTTGTATTAACCAAATAGCCATGTACGTATACATCAATATATGTCGATATAAGTATAAAATATAGGTACAAAATAGCCATATAAGCATACAATGTCAAATATATCCAATAAAAAATATGTACAAAACTACCATGTATGCATACAACAAAGGGCTTTGGAATCAAAAGTCATTGCTCTCTAGGCTCTCGAAATAAACTCTTGCCCTTTGTTGGTCGATTGGATGGTGATAGGTTTGTCACTCATTTCTGCTGCACTTGAGGAGGGCTCTTGTTGCTCCTCCTACTACTATTAAGTTCTCGGTGAAGTTTTAACTGTTACAATAAGAAGTAAAGACATTAATATATAGAAATTGCATTATAAAAAATGATATATTTTAAAAAATAATCACTTATGACCATCTCACGATCACTGTCCACGAGGGAAATATTCACACACCGATGCTGAGGCATGCTCAAGCCCTATATAAACCATCCAAATAGAAATTAGACTACGAATAAATAATTTGGTTTGATTTTTCACTCGAACTAACATCTATAACAATGAATGTAAATTGAAATTTAGTAATTTTCCTCATACCTCCCCTGTCAGAGCCATCAAGGATTGTATAGCAGATAAAACACTGATATCCATTGCCCACGTAACATTTGGAGGTGTTTCCACAACCAACATTTGAAAATAAAACAAAAAATTATTTAATCACAAAAAAGTTACAATAGCGATCCACATCATGACTTATAGTTTATGAGATCTAATGAACAAAATTTTGAGTACTTATTAAACTATATATTTCTAATTATCATGCTTACTATTTTCCCTATCCATATCTTGTTCGAAAGGATGTGTTTTTAGGCTTTTACCCATAGCAATAAGCCGCTAAATCATTTGATTAAATGTTTTCATAGACATGTACAATAACTATGGTGGCATAGAGAAGGTAGTGAACTATTTGAAAAAATGCCTAAAAAGAAATGGGGTCTCATGGTGATGGAATGCCATTACAAAAAAATGCACGTCATGGCATTCCATCACCATAAGAACACATTTCTTTCAAGTATTTTTTTCAAAAAGTTCATTGCCTTCTCTATGGTATTATTGCTTACTATTATGCTTTGATAGATATTTTTCCAAGCATCCATAGCTTGTTGGAAAGCACTTATTTTATGCTTTTAGCCATAGCAGCAAGGAAGCACGAGTAGTTTGATAAAATGCTTTGGTGCACATGTATAAAAAATGTGGTATCATAGAAAAGGTGGTGAGCATTTTAAAGAAATACCTCAAATAAATGTGGTCTCATGGTGATGGAATGGAATTCCATTGTGCCATGATACCGCATTTCTTCGAGGTATTTTTTGAAACTACTAACTACCTTGTCTATGCTATTGCTTACTATTATGGTTTCATAGATTTTTTCCAATCATCCATAGTTTGTCGTGCAGGTGAACCTTTGCAAGCACATGCCTCCCTATGAAGAAATTGCATCACTGCTTATGTTGAATTTCTAAACAACTATATTGTAGTTGAAAATTTGTCATCTATCAATATCTAGTTATTAGTTATGGAATGTGAAGTAATGATTTTAGTTTGAATGATGTGCAATGCAACATAACCAACAATATGAATATGAACTACACAAATCTATTAAGTACAATTCATTAGTTAAACTCTTTATTCTATTACCTCCATGAAGGTTTGAGTAAATCCATTAGCACTGGGAGGTGTTCCCTCGAAACCTACAATATTACCCTATTCAACATCCAAAATCACATATTAAAATACCATTCTTATAACAATGTTATTAACATGTAATAAATTTATAATTGTTTACTAGTTACATACCCTGCTGATAGGTGTATTGCAAAAATAAGTAGGTGGAGGGCCGGTGTATCCAGTCTCAACACTGTGACCCTGCAATTGTATTAAAATCATAAAACTAAATTAGTTAATCTTACATTTCAAAATCAAAATTTAATAAATTAAATTCAATGAACATGCTAACTTTTACCTGAGTATCAATTCCATACGCATCATGCAAAATGTCAGCTACCCTCTCCATCTCCGTAGTTGCATATGGATCCTCTGTAGCAGCCTCTTGAGTATCGGTGGGGTCATATGAACAAGTCACCCCTCAAGATTGACACACATGGGTTCAAAGGCCACCACTCGAAGACTCCCCTAGATGGCACTATAGAATAGGGCTAGTATGATGGATGACACTTTGGGTCAAAGTGTTGATTTCCTGCAATGTCTCTACGTCAGCACTCTCCTTTGCGATGGTAGCCATAACAATGTGCTCACAAGGTTGCCTAGCGAGAGCTTGTCTCCCTTGCCACGTAGGATCCAACTGTGCACCGAGCCTATCTTGAGCCGACCCCCCACCTCTCCCTTGGAAGTCCCTCATATCAAAATAATTTGGGATTTTCTTCAATATGAACTCACTGTATAGTTTCCTACAAAAATATTGGGGACTTCACAATTGTTGCACAGTCGGTCATCAAAGACCATGTACCACCTATCATAAAAATGGTTCCTATTCTCTTGGTGGTGACACCAATGAATAGGAAACCTCTTCGCATTGAGGCTAAGATTTTGATTTGTGCGCGGGTGAGTGAATAATGAGCACAAATCACCTTTTGTAATTTTTAAATCCTTTACTTGTTTATATGATAGTTTATCTGCATAATATGCCCTAGCTGCCTGCCTCCTATCTTGCCATCTAGTTATTTGTTTGCTAATTGAATCTACATTTTTTAACATATCTTTTAATGAATTTACGAGGGTAATTCTTTCTATGGTTGAACCATTTGGATCAATCAACCTACTAATAAAATCCTCAATTTTTTTTTTGTTGTTCTCAATCTCATTAAATTTGTTGAGTGCCAAGAGGGTGTTGAGGAATTGGTGGAGGAGGTTGTTGTTGAGGTTGATTTTCTTGTTGAGGATTTTTTTCTTCAAGATTTTGTGGGTTTGCAAGTTTGTTTGCATCTCCTAAAAATTCAAAAATTTATATATCAAATATAACCTAAAACTAACAAAATCAACCTAAAACTAAGAAATTCAAAACAAACAACAAAAAATACCTACCTCTCCCACCTGTTTTTCATCGTGGCACCATCCTTGCAAAGAAATAACAACTCTTGTTGAAGTTTTGTGCTCAATACCTCCTCCTAGAACACGAGCACTAAAGTTGGGGGTTTTGGCCGTGGGCAGAAGAAGAAAACAATCAAAGTGAAAATGAATAATTTCACTTTTTTTTTGCTTTTAATGTGCTATAACGCGAGCGCGTTATAGCATTTTCAAACTTTTTTTAGAAAGTGGCCACAAAATTGCTACCCAACTTCATGCACCCACCCACCTTATAACCATTAACTTGTTCAATTCAAAATTTATGATACAATTTTGGGTGACTCTAACACCCTCTACCCTTCTACCCTTAGCCAACCAAAGATATTGAGTAGAAATTTGATGTTATGTGTTATTATTTATAAGAATCACATGCATTTATTATAATGATTGAGAAATAAAGAGTTAAAATCATTCTAGAGATTAATCAAGAGTGACACATTATGGTTTAGTGTAATAAAAAGGGTCAAAGATCTATCTTAGGCACTTGCCAATTATTTTTTACATTGTTTGAAATTTCAAGGAGGTTGATCAAAATGTAGTTCCTTTGCAACTTAGTTGTACAATAACTCTACTAAGTTATTTTTAAATACCATTAACTCTAATTATCAAAAAAGGAAAAGTAGAGAATCACATATCAGGTGAAGTTATAGAACAAAACCCTAAAAATAAAAAAATATATGAATTCAATTCACAAGAATATATATACAATAATAAATTCATCTTGAATCTACAAATTTATCCTTTAATAAAGCAAAGATCTAACATATAGTTTTAGATGATGACACTAATGGAGAGGAATTATATCAAAAGATCCAACATTAGTGATACTATAGAATCTCATTTATTAGAATTATTCTTTGGTTAATGAGATATATACCTCCTTATATTGCATTTACTTGTTGGTGTGAATAAATTTTGTGTACCTAGCTAATCCTAGAAAGGGGGACTTATTCACATGTTGGTGTGAATAAATTTTGTGTACCTAGCTAATCCTAGAAAGGGGGACTTATTCACATGTTAAGTTTGTTTAGATCCTAGGTTAACTTCTAGAAGTCTTGGTTGTCTAGATAAGATCTTATCATATCTTATCTATTTGAATTTTATTTAATATTAGTTACCTAGGTCATTTAATAGTTGTCTCATAACATAAGATTAAGACATGTGCCACAATATTGTCTACTCCTATCTTGTTAGGGTTATAAGGTAGATATCTAAAAATTAAATGTAGATTTGATGAATGAAACAAAGATAAAACACACACAAAAATTAACAAAGAGAATTTAATGTGGTTCACCCAATCCAAGCTACATCCACAAAACCGCAGTCATCCAATGATTTTATTATCTAGTACAATATCTTATAACAATCTCATGAATAATCATGTTTTCATTCATACTTTAACTCCCATCCCAACCCTTTTAACAAGCTTAGAAGCTTCCAGAATTTGGGTTCTACAAACTCATTTTTTTCCTTTCTTTTGGTTATTTTTCCTTTTTTGGTGACAATGCAAAAACGTAGGAGAATTTTTTTCCTCAGGGGTTGCCACCCTTGAACCCCCACCTCAAACCCCAGAGAGGATACATGAAGAGTGTATAGTATAGCATGATCAATCAACACATACCAACATATATCTCTCACCTTGCCTTTATAAACAAGGCCTCTCATGTACATTTTCATATTCAATCTTGCAATCTTGCATCCATTATCATTACAATCTATTATTTCCATTTCTCTCTTGTGGAAGATATTTTGGTCTAGTAACTAATCTTGAGGTTTTGAGAGTTCACCATTAACTCCTACATTACTTTCCTAAATTAGTTACATTGCAAATGATAAAATTATCAACTCTCCAACTATATAATTAGTTATCTTAGGATGATTTTTTCTTAATTATTTGCATTTAATTATTTATCCTAGGGTAACATTACAAATGTTTTTTTATATATGTATACATGTATATGTATACATACATATACACATACACACACATATACATATTTTTATACATATATACATATATGCATGCATATGCATACATATACATTGGAATGAGCTAGATTGAGTGTTATCCATCAAAATAAAGGTTAATGTAAAATAATAGCTTAAGGTATAGAAAATTAATGAACATGTGTTTTTCTAACATAATTCCATGACATGATTTTGTTATAGTATATAGTTTTTGATTAGAGGTAAAAGAGGTTTTGAAGGGACCCTGAAACCCTTTACAAAAAAAGATTAGCTAAAGAAAAAGAAAACTACAATAAGCAAACAACAGCCAAAACACAACACACCATCAATGTGACAACAACCAAAAAGGAGGGACAAAAGGAACATCACTACATATTCTTCAGGATATTAGCAGTCTCCATGTTGCTCTCCACAGTCTTCTGATAATCATCCATGACTTTAGATAGAGTAGTAGCCCCAACCCGCACCTTGGTCTTATTCCTCATTCTAGCCCAAGGCCCACCCACATTCACCTCACTAATCAAAACATTCTCCACCCCCAGCCTTGTCAAAGGACATCTCTTCCTCCACAAGCCTACCACTAGCACCAAATTCCTCACTAGGAGTAGTGTCCTTGCATTTCTTGGCCATTTCAATAGGGGTAGAAATGCCAACAAATTCATAGTTCATAACAGACTTAGTCCCTTCCCCACCCTTCTCCAAATTAGCACAAATCCTTTCCATTTGGTCCTCTAGGGTCAGGATTCTTTTCTTTACTAAGCATACCATGAACCCTAACATTGGTCATGTTGAGTTCATGAAACAACCAATTAAATAATTCAATCAAAGAAATGGACCCATCCCTAGTCAACCCCAGAACATCAAGAACATCCTCACGATCAAAGTTAAAAACATCCTTACCAGCAACATCAACCTCCCGGGAAGAACTTACCTTGTCCTAGCTAACATGGACCTCCTTACATTTACCACTAGCAATCAGTATTTGAATCTTGCTGATAGAATCAATAATTTCCTCAGCAACAAACCTCCTCTTATTCATCTTTTCCAAGTCCACCCAAGGAATCCATAGCTTCCTTCCCACCATCCACCTTCAAGGGAGATGTAGCTCACATCTCAACCAACTAGCTAGTAGACCTAATAAACAATTTCTTCTTACTATTTGCATTCAAATCCTTCTTTCTCTTGGTCCCTAAAACAAGCGATGGTGGGGACAGAACTTCAGTTCTTTCCTTCAAGATAGTGGTCGGGGCAACAAGCTTAGTTTTACTAGGCTTATCAATAGCCTTTTCCTCACTACTAGTCTCAAAGCCCTTTTGGATAGGGCCCGACTCCCCTTTACCTGACTTTCCCACAATAGAGGGTTGCAAGACCACTTCCATGGAAGCTTGCAAATCTGAGACATAATCTGTGTCTTCCTTAGTGACAAACTCCTCCTCAAGGACAATTTTCCTCTTCTTCCCTTTCTTGTTGACTGTCTCCTCTTCAGAAATAGTTTCATATTCAACAATCAGCTTTTGTTGCTTACACTTGGGAATAGTAAGTAGTTTAGCAACCTCAATAGCTTTAGCATAGTCAGTGATTAATAGAATAAGCCTGACATGCAACACTAGATTCTTAGGGTTCCTTTTGTGATCCTTCAGGCCATATTCCAATGATGCCAAAAGATAAAAAGAAAATAAAATTTTATTTGTGTGGCGAAAATGATTTAGGAGGACAAAGTGATAAGAATTTACCGTAGAAAAATGACCTTCAAGGATATTATCTCATAAGTTCCTTAGCTACATCCCCCCAAAGTACTTTGAGCGAGCTGCATTAATACCCTCCACTCTTGGCCATCTTAAGATCTTGTTCTTCAATCCTTTTGAAAAAAATTGCATTGCCACCTTTGACTCCTTATTGTCTTTGTAAACCTTTTTTCCTTCCAACAAGAGCCCAATGAAATTAACAATAAAATCCTCATTTACATCAAATTTTGTTCCACCCAGTTTCAAAACCATGTTATTCTAAGCTTTAGCAAACATAGTCATTGCTTACAAGTTATTTCCATGTAGCCTTTCTAGATACGGTGTGAGCTTTCCTTTCTCCAAAATACACCACACGTCCTCCTTTAAATCTTAACAACATATAGTTGCACCTTACAATACATAAAAATATATGTGAGAAATCATACATTACACATTTTATACAATACATATTTATCAAGGAAATCAAAACTACAAAACTTGATTAAAATTTTCTTTCATTAAAGTTTGGAGGAACCTCAATATTTTATTTTGTATATCTTTATTTTTGGAATATGCTAGAGTGATATTTTCAAACATTGCACAGTTTTGATTTATATTTGAAAAATTCATTTGATTAAGAAAAATTGAAGGATTTTAAAGAAACCAAATCTTTGTGAACAATCATAATTATATAATTGGGCGATTAAATTACTCATTTTTAGTTGGGTATGCTTATTCTATGTTTGAATTCTCAAATTTTGATAATTTGTTGGATATTGTAGAAAAATAAAATTACATTTGGCTTTACAAATGCCAAACATGTTAGCTTAAGAATGTATAATTTTGTTGTATTCTTATTGAATAATGATTGTAGATAATTAAATACACACAATTAATACCTTTAATTGAAAAATTCGTAGGTTTCATTTAATTTTTAATATCATACTTATATCTCTTTTGAGATGTGATATATTCTTAAAAATATTTTAGAATCGATCCTTCTTATATGTATCTTTTGGTTCCATATGATTATTCATATGTAAATGATTTTTTTTATAACATCTATGATCAGTGTGAATGACTAAAATAAATTTGAAGAGCGAGAGAGGGTATGTTTTTTATTTAAGAAATTGTATGTATACTAAGAAGGATCCACAATATGATCTAGAGGATGTGAATAATGTGCCTAATTAGTTCTTTTATCCTTTCCTAGATTATATCCAATATTCACTTTAGAAGTTGGATCTTGAATTCTTAAAAAGACAAGGAAATTTAATGTGTCAATAGAAAATTGGTATTTCTTTCTTTATTTTTTATATTTATATTTTACATGGAGAGGGTTGCATTTATAATATGCATTTTCTTCCATATATTCAATATTATCTTGTTATTTATATTTTACACAAAGAGGATTGCAAGTAGAATATATTTTGTCCTTTAAATTTTATATTATTTTGGTGCATACTATATGGGAAGAGTTACATCGAGTGCTATCAAGTTCAGAAAAATTCAATGTTAGATGATATTTTAAAATAGAGAAGGTTTAATGACTTTATTCTCCAACATCATGAGAGGACTATGTGGTATAACAATAGCCTCTAGCCTATAGATCTCTCCAAAAAAAAATTAGAAAATTTATACATTTATTTTGGTTAAGAAGTAAAATACATACAATTTTTGTTTTTATAATAAGTTGTATAATATACATACATAGAAGAATATTATGAGAAACAATTATAATTGGGAAAATTTCACATCTTTGATATGAATCCATTATATATCTCAATATATATTATACATGAAAAATTACATCCTTCATTAGGTTTCCATATAATGTTTTAAAAAAATATATTTTTGATGAATTGATGTTGGAAAGATCTTAACAAGCCTCATGTATTTTGAAGCTACAAAATAAAAATTTCAAATACATTTGTTAATTTTAAAAAAAATTCTAAATAGTTATTCAAAATATATATATGTTTTTTTATATCGTTTTCTCACTTTATAAAAATAGTGGTTCTATTAAATAAAATAATTTAACCCACTCCAAAAAAAAAAGCCTAAATATTCTATATATTAAGTTAAATTTTAAATATGTAAAATTGTGGTCTTTATATAGAATAATGATGATACATGTTAAAATATCAAAGCTTATAATATTTTTTTTCACTTTCTTTCTATTTTCTATATAAACTCAATCATTAAGTATTGTTAGCTTAAATTAGTTACCTCCTTTAAATCTACCCAGTTTGTTCTAACATTAGGCATTGACTACAATATACTATATTGGGATTACAATCATATAGTAAAATTTGAAATAATTTATGATTTTACAAAAAATAGTATTAAAAATAAGGCAACAATAATTAATCATTGTATCTAGTTGAGTGAAGGCCTATTATGTATATGTAGAACAATATTTAATAGTATTTCCTAGACCACTTTTACTCACAAGGAAAGGTGAGATATTAATGAGAAAATGAAAGTCTCAGTCTAATAATAAGAAATGCACTTGTTATTTTTTCTATTTTATCAACTATATTCATCATATTTGGCTATTTTTTGTGGTGAATCCTTTCGGAAAACCAATCTTAGTTGAGTAAGACAATACCAATACTATCAATAAATTTAATTCATTAACATATTCAAGCAAGTTGTTGCTCACCACTTCTATTATTTTATCTGGAAAATTCATACTTGTCCATTTGGTAGAGTGATACCTTCTACAAACATGTCATCGAGATAGGTCTCCTCCTTGTTAATAACTCTAAAACTAGAATTTGATGGCTATATATATCTCCTTTTTTTTGAAATATTTCTACGCATTTCATACTCTACAATATAATACAATAACTAATAACTCCAAATTATTTGAAACATAGATACAAAATATAAAAATAATTTAATGAAAATTTATATTAATCATAATATGCAAAATCTATACTTGGTGAAAGATAGCAATGGATACATTGAGTGTATTTGTAGGACTCAATGAGTCCATTGAATTCCCAAATAGAAGTTTGGTAATGCTAAATTATGTTATATATACAATAAAATCATCCTCTAATAGCATATTATTAGGTTATAGGCCATGATGAATGAATTGCACAAATAATAAATGATGATGTAGATATTCATTCCTTGTGCTATCTCCTTTAATATTCTTAATCGTTCCATCAAAATTAATCTACATTCATCTCCTACATTAGGATACATCCATCTCTCCATGCTTCTATTTGACATGAATGAAATAATAAATGCTTTAAAATCAAGGTTAGAACAAGCTAAAATCATTTTGATTGAACATTGTAGTTCTTGACTCTTTTTAACACCTTACATTCTTTTTCAAATTGTTGGATAGTTGTTTCATCTTGGAAATTGAGAACTTTCCTAGTAACATTTATACAATTTTTGAGAATCCTTCTAGAAACATATCTAAATCTACCAACCTTTAGTTGATTAGTCTTTATAAACCGATTATTTGCATCTACAAGTTCTTCATATGAAATTATCTTAGGCCCAATGTTGAGTTCAATAGTATTCTAACTATTATTCCTCCTTCAATAGAAAATTAAAAATATTGCAAAAGACATAATGAATATTGTAATACCAATCATAATTTCTACAATCACCTTTTTAGAGACTAATAATTATTCATGCTTGGAATTAACTATGCATGGGTAAAAATCAATCCACTTTCCCTAAGGGCCAATATTTCTTGACATACTGACTCATCAATAGTTGCTACTCCCTTTGTAACCTCTCATATTAAGTTGTTTTAAGAGAGATTGATATGCTAAAGCATTTCATTTCTTTGAAAGCCATCGGGATTGTAGTTGATAAATTATTTTATTCAGATATCAATGTCCTAATATCTTTTATATTTGTGAGTGATGTTAGTATTGGGTGATCAAATTAAATTCATGAAAGATTCAATAGCTTGGACCATTAAAAATTTACTCATTAATAAAATAGAACCTTGTAGTAAATTGCTAGAAACATTGAAATAAGATTGGATATTTGTAAGACCTACCTATTCAGGAGGTATTATCCCTTCTACTTTGTTGTGAGCTAAGTCCACCTTCTCCAAAGTGATACATCTCCCTAAATTGAGAAAATATCTCTCTCAAAGTGGTTGTGACATGAAGAATAAGATCTCTTAGTTATGGAAGATTTCTAAGAGTGTCTAGAATTTGTGTGGAAACAATGATTTCACTCAATTATTATAGCCCAAATTTTTTCATGACCCAAACTTTCTAAATTCCTTCGTACAAGTTGTTTTTGTCTAGATAGAATATTTTAAGATTTTGAAGTTGACCAAATGTGGATGGAATGGTCCCACTAAAATGATTTATGGGTAAGTTTAAGAGTGCTAATTTTGTGAGGCTTCTAATGCTACTTAGTGTGTTTCCCTATATTTTGTAAGATCATAGTGACAACAAAAATAGTTAGCTTGATACCTAGCTAATTGAAGATGGTAAGTAGCTAGTGAGATAGTTACAAGTAAACTCTAGAACTAGAAAATAAGAGAAATTGGTCAAAGCTATTATAAAAGACACACCATTTTTTCACTCATTAGATTAATTATTGATAATACAGGAATTTGAAAGTAAAGCAATTTTCCAAAATCTAAGGTCATCATGCTACTAAATTGGTTTCTCCCTAAAGAAAATATTCAAATTTGAGTGCAATTAGAGAGGTAGGTTGGGATTTCTTATGAGAGTTAGCATTGGTACAAATATAGTTCTTACAAATCAAATAGTTTTCAAATTACCAAGGAATGTGGCAACTCAAGATGTTATTCCAAAGAGAAATAATCCTAAATTGAGTAAGCATATCAATTCCATAGGAATACCAAAATGGAGTATGTTTCAACTTGAATCCAATATAGTTAAAGATGTCATATTACCTATGTAAGTTGGGATTGTACCTCCTCCTAAACCAAGCCCCTCTAAATGCGAAAGAAGGCAATGATAAGGATGAATTATTCTACTCTAATGATTAACCTAGAAAGTATGAGAACTTGTGAAAAAGGGATAATTTATTAAAGTCAATGGAATGGAGCCTTCCAATTTATTTATAGATAATCTAAGTATCATAGGGTCAAAAATTATCCTTAATTAACAAGGAATGTATCCCTATAATCTATTATTATTCAGATCACGTACTTTAAGAAAAGAGATATTTGAAAAGAAATTAGAGATGTGTCCCACCAAAGACATACCTATGAGATTCAAGCAAACCACACATTGATAATGAAAAGAGAAAGCTATGCTCGTCGAATTGCAAAAAAGAGTGATGGATAAACCAATTAAATAAGGAATTGTTGTAGTCTCTAAAAATAAAATGCTTAAAATAAAAAAAGAGATTCTTCATTAGAATGAAAAGGAGGAGAATAAGAAATTTAAGTAGAAATTGGTGGCGTAGAGAGAAATAATGAAAATTGAAGGAGACAATATTTATTTGACAACATTGTAGAGTGCATCTAGATTAGCCCATATTGGATGGTTATTTGAGGGTGTCTTTTTAGGTAAATATATTACTTAGTTAAAGGAGGGGATACAGTAGAGACATTCAAAAATGCAGAGTTGCCTCTTTTAATGTTGACTCCATTCCATGCTTGTTTCTTTTTACAAATAATTATCGAGGGACTATTTATTTTGTATGTGACGTTACATTCAATCTTCATCTTAAACTCTATTCCAAACTTGTATCTTCTTTCTAGCCATTGGAATAACCCAGTGTTCTTTCTTTAGCTTGCTATTTATATTGTATATGGAGAGGGTTGCATATATAATAAACATTTTCTCTCACATTTTCATTATTATCTTGTTATTTAAATTTTACACAAAGAGGGTTGCAAGTATAATTTATTTTTTCTTTATATTTTATATTATTTGGGTGTATGAAAAATGAGAGGAGTTACATGAGTGTTTTCAAGTTCAAAACAAAATTCAATTTAAGAGGTCACTTTAAAGTAGAGAAGATTCAATGACTTAATATTTTGACATCATGAGAACTATGTGGTATAAATATATCTTGTAGATTGTAGTGAATCTCCAATAATATCATTTTATATCACTTGTATAATTTTGTTTTGATAGAAAAAGAGTAAAGTACATTCAAAATTTGTTTTTTTATGATTAGTTGTATATAGACACACACATACTAGATTCTAAGAAACAAATATAATTGAGAAATTTTCACATCTTTGATATGAATCCATTGCATAGCTCAATAAATTTTACATGAAAAGATACATCCTTCATTGGTTTTCCATAAAATATTTATGAAAATAAACTTCCAATGAATTTATGTTACCAAAATCTTAATAATCCTCATTTATTTTGAGTCCAAACAATAAAATTTTCAACTAGATTTGTAATTTTAAAATATTTTCAACATAATTATTTGTATGTTTTTGCGAGGAATAAAAGATACGTCACTACAGGCCTGGAATTTGACGGCCACCCCTACCTGTCATATGAAAATTTTGTGACGGTTTGTTCATTTAAATGCCTGTCACTTTATGTTTTGTGAAAAAATTTAACTGTCAAAAAATATTTAATTTATATTTTTTTATATAAAATCTTTTATATTAAAATATTATTGATTTTATTAATCATACATATTAAATATGATTTTTTTTTTATAAATTTCTATTTTTAATAACACAAGTAATTAGATTTTTTTAAATATTATGTATCATATAAATTAATTAAGTATTTTTTATAGTTCAATCCCCAAATTGATCTATCTAAAATCATATTTAATTATCAATTTCAAACCTATCCAAAATAATTATATAAAATTAAAAATAGTTTAATCCTTATTCAACTCATTATCTAAAATTTCAACATGCTCACCAATAAAACACAGCTATTGTATTATGTTGAAAAAAATCAAAGTCGGTGAATCGCCTATAAAAAAAAATGCTTTAAGGAATCAAAGCCAATGAATCACCTGTAAAAAAATGCTTTAAGGAATCAAAGCCGGTGAATCGCTTGTAGAAAAAGTGTTTTAAGGAATCAAAGCCGGTGTGCTTAATCCTTAAATGTTGTATTATGTTGAAAAAAATCAAAGCTAAGAATAATTATTTGTAAAAATAAAATAAAATTTGAAAATGCTCATTGCTCACCAATAAGTTTTATTCTGTATTATCTTGAAAAAAATCAAAGTTGGGAATCACTGCAAACAAAATACTATTGAAAAAACAACAAGTTACAGTGCTATAAAATAAATGCTTTCAACACTGAAAATTTGTGTTATGTGATTATTCATAATTGTAAAATTAGAAAATATTGATAATTAGAAATAAATCTAAAAATCTTAAATTTAATGTTAAAGTTTCTAAATTATATAGAAAATAAATCTTTTTAAAATATTCAAAAAGTTAAAAATCAATTATATTCTATTTTGAAAACATTTTGAATTAATATAATTTTTATAATAAATACCATAAATCATATATATTAATAAAAAGCAATGATAACTATATTAGTAAAAATGTCAAAATCTTTAAACTATTAGAAAAAACTATATTTAATCTTGAAAATATTCTATTTTCAATAGATTTTGAATTAATAAATTTATTTATAATAAATTATATATATTAATATAAAGTGAAATTAGAAAGAATTATTCCAAATCTAAACTAATTTATATTTTTATTATGAAAATTGTGTTTTATATATATATATATAATAAATTTTTATGGTTTGATAATAATTTAAGTGTCAATTTTACGGTTATATAAAAATATAGCAAATCAAATGATACTGGTTGTAATATACGGTCCAAAATCTAAAAAAGGGTCAAATAGACCATCAAATTCCAAGCCTACGTCACTAACTTTACATTTAATCTGCACTTATTTATTGTTGCGGGCCATTACAATAACGAAGTCTATACTGGTCAAGCACGGGGAATAAGTAAGTGTTATCACGCCAAAGAAAGCTGAGATTGAGTATTGTCGCATTTCACTTCAGTCTTCATTCATATATTAACAAAGTCTATGCTTATTTGTTGTTGCCGGCCATTGCAATAACAAAGTCTACGCTGGTCAATCCCGAGAAAGAAAACTGAGTGTTTGGATTTCATTCAATGTGTGGTCAAGCACGCGGAATGAGTGAGTGTTCAAAATGGAAAGAAAACTGTTATCCCTGGCCAATCACGCCAAACAAGACTGAGAATTTCAAATTTCACTTCATTCATATTTTGAAAATTGTGGAAAATCGGTGGGACGCAAGAGTGGGCAAAGTATTCAAAAATTGTATTCCACAACACAAACGGAAGAAAGTCGTGGAAAATGATGGGTTTTTGACTTCTTTAATAATTAATATATTTTAATGTTGTGAAAGATAATTTAAATATAGTAATATCAATGGATTTGTGTGAAATTATAATATAAAAAATAGTTTTGAAATGTGAACATTTTCACATGAAAATAAATTATATAATTTATATATGAAATGAAGCAAGAGTTATAGAACTTCTATACACAAAATGAGTTGTGAAGGTATGGTATAAATAGCATACGGCAAATTCACAAATTCACCACCAGGCACCTATAGGAAATTCACCGTGGCAGAAAATTCCGCATTAATATTTTTAATAAAATCAATGTTTTTGAAATATATATTAAAAAATATTAATGCAGTTAATTTTAGAGCCAATATAAATATAAGCACATAATTACATTACATTAGTCGAGTTTACATCATGGATGATGAGGTATAGTTAGTTGTTTAACAAATTCACAATTTTTAATTTTATTTTTTTAAGTGTAACCCTTAATTTATGTTGTATAAAAGAAGGTATACGAATGCAAAAAAAAAACATTCATAGGGTATTGTGGATTTTCATTCTCTAAATAATTGAAATCAAATCTCAAAAAATGTTTAATTTTTTTACTTTTAAGATTAATAATCAATAATTAACTATTAATTTTAATGGTGTTGAATAAGCTATAGAAATGAGTGGTGGAAATGAATAACATATTAAAAATTGTAACACCTACCTTTTGTGTGACAATGATAAATTCTCATGTTTCTTTTGGTGGGTTATAGTATTGCTAGTTAATCAAGTTGAACTAATGTATTATTCATTCTTAATCTAATATGAATCTTGTAATCTATGATTTATGTTAAATACAATCTAATTCATGTTCATGTATGTGCTTTAATGTTGAGGTAGTCGCTCAAAGGAATGTGTTGTTCAATATTTCATTAATGTGATTATAAGCTACATATATCATAAATGTGTAGTAAATGAATTTAAAGACATATTACCTTATATTATGTGGCTAATTCATGCTAGTGATAACATAAGTCTTTAATTTTTTTTGCAAATAAGTGTTGAACTCTCTTTCCATGCATTTGGATGTTTATGATTTTGTATGAGATAGATATTAACGAATATTACATGAAAATTAAAGTGTAAATGACAAGATCAAAGCACTCGAGCACTATAATTTTCAAAGTCAAGACAAAATCGTGCACAACTTCATGCCAAACCATATTTGAGGTATACAAATTTAATTATTATGTGACTTATGTACTCATGAGTATTTTCTTTCAAATTACTATGAAATTACAATTTTAATAAGTATGCAAATGTAAGCAAAAACCAATGGGAAAAATGAGAGAACCATGTCTCCGTACTCCACTTGGTGGGGTACCATGTCTTCTTGTGTTGACATTGAGTAAACAAATTGATTTGCAAGGTCTAATATGGATTTATAATGGTGTCCCTTGAAGTTCCACATCATAGGACTAGGGGCTAGCTTTCTTATTGAGGGCACAAATCATGTTAGATTTGAGAAATTTAAATGTTCTTTTATTATTATTTTAAAGTGACATTTTTTTTATTTTTGGGGAGGGGGTTTGGTGGAGGAGGAACTAAGAGGGTGGAAAACTTCACATTCACAATGAGAGAAGAGAAATGCAATTTTATGCATAATTCTATAATTTGTTAAGGAGAGGGGAGGTTTTTTCAAGTTGGTTGGGTGGGGAAGAAGGAAGGGAGGTTAGTGTTTATTCATCCCTTCTATGGTTTCTTATTCATCCTTAGAGGTAATTTTTTTTTTATGTTAATTGTTTATTTTTTGTACTATCCTTGGGGTTGAATTTGTAAGGTCGGTGGGATTTGGTGTAAATTGTGCAAAAATCTTATCCATATATATGAGCATGCAACTATTCCTACCTAAGAGGGATCCTTTAGTGTTGTTCTATAAATTTCATTTTGTGAAATATTCGTGGGTTGAATTTGTGTGAGGGTGTGAGGATTGACCTGTGTGATTCTATGTTTCGTAAATCCCTTTTAGGGGTCCATGACCTGGTTCACTTGGTTTATTCTTGAGTTCCTCATGTCTATGTATTGAAGTCATCCTAGTGTGTTAAAATTATTCTATTATGTACCTTTAGGTGATTAAAAAGCTACTAGATTGTGAACCATGTAAAAAATCCTTCAACACAGTCATGAGGATTGTCAACAAGATCTTTGTCCTATGATATTCCTAGCAATGTCATGATTTTTATCTAAAGTCTTTGCAAGCTTAAAATAATCCTCATTTACTACACCACAATCACTTAGATATGTCCTAACAACATGTGCATACCTACTCTTTTGTCACAAGTGTTTTTTTGGTTTTACAAAGGAAAATACCATGAAGAATCATAGGAATCTCATAGTAAGGGTATTTAGCATATTCATAAATGATTGTCACCCATTAATGGTATGACTACCCCTCGCTATGTGCATTCTTGTAAATCACTATGACTATCATAATATATCTTCAAAACTAGGACTGTGATAATGAATATGATTGTTCAAGCTTCATTAAATCTTGAAAGGATTTCCCTTGGAATTTGATACTTTAACTCATCAATCTTTATTGCAATTCACAAGGGTGGCCCTTCTTGAAATTCAAAAAATAAGGGTTGTGCTTATAATCTCTTCATTTCTCATTGTCCAACCTAGTTCTCTATGAATGTGTATCAATTGCTTATGTGACTATCATATGAAGTCATGAACATGATTATAAGATGTTTCCCTATGTGATGAATAACCCTTCTTCAATGTTGTTGTCCTTTGATCATGATTTTTCCTTATTTGTGATGCCTCTGTGTAAGCAATATAAAGTTGCAAGGTGGCATAATTTTCATTTAGTTCTTCATGCAACCAAAGTGACAACTTAAACGCATGTGGGTGGGGGGTTTTATGCTACAAAAGGTCCTATTTAAAATACCCTAGCATGCCAGATCATTCCAGGCTACATTGTACCAAAAATTTCTCATAAGAGATCTAAGTGCAAAAAAGTGACAAACTTTAACAAGTTCTTTCTCAGAAATCATGGTACTTACAACCATTTCATCTTAAGTTATAGGGTCATGTAGGGTCCTTATATAGTAACCTCTATCAGTTTTTCATATCTCCAATCCATTAGACTACGGTGAAAAGTTTTTAGTTGATGAAAAAAGCATTAGATGCATGCAATCTAAAGTTGCAAGGTAGCATAATTTTTGTTTTGTTTGTTGTGCAACCAAACTAATAGTTCCAACACGTATGAGTGGGTAGTTTGATGCTAAGATAGGTCCTATTTTGCACCCAAAAATATTGGAACATTCTAGGCTACATTGTACTAATGATTTTTCTTAAAAGACCAAAGTGCAAAAAAATGGCAAACTTGACAATCTCTTTCTCAAAAATTGTGGCACTTGCAACCATTTCATCTGAAGGTACCAAATCACATAGCATCCCTCTACAATAAAATCTCTTAGTTTTCATATCTCGAATCCATTTTCCCATTGTGACAAGATTTCAGTTGATGGAAATAACATGAGATGCATGCAGTCTAAAGTTTCGAGGTGGCATAATTTTGGTTATGTTCATAGTGTGACCAAACTGACAGTTCCAACATGTCTGGGTGGGTGGGTTTATGCTAGGAAAGGTTTTGTTTCACACCCATCATGTTGGATCATTCCAGGCCACATTGTACTAGTGACTTCTTAAGAGCTCTAAGTGTGAAAAAGTGGCAAACTCATAAGAGCTCTTTCTCAAAAATCATAGAACTTAAAACCATTATTTCTAAAGGTACATGGTCATGTAGGTCCCTTTACAATAACCTCTCCCATTTTTTCATATCTCCAATCCATTTGCACGTGGTGACAAGTTTTTAGTTGATGGAAAAAGTGTCAAATGCATTGAAGAAAAAGTTGCAAGGTGGCATAATTTTTTTTATGTTTTTCATGCGACCAAACTAACCGTTCCAGCATATCTGAGTGGGTAGGTTTATGCTTGACAAGGTCCTATTTCACACCCTAGCATACCAGAATGTTCTAAGCTACATTGTACTCACGATTTCTCTTAAGAGACCAAAGTGCAAAAAAGTGGTAAAATTTTATGAGCTATTTCTCAGAAACCGTGGAACTTAGAATAATTTCATCTGAAGGTATAGGATCATATAGGGTCCCTCTACAATAATCCCTTTTTTTTTCATATCTCCTATTCATTTTCCTGTGGTGACAAGATTCTAGTTGATGGAAAAAGTGTCAGATGCATGTAGTCTAAAGTTGCAAGGTGACATAATTTTTTTTTTTGTTCATCATGTGACCAAATCGATAATTCCAACACATCTAAGTGGGTTGGTTTATGCTAGTTAGGGTACTATTTCACACCCAACATGTCGGATCATTCCAGGCTACATTGTACCAATGACTTCTTAAGAGCTCTAAGTGTGAAAAAGTGACAAAATCAGAAGAGGTCTTTCTTGGAAATCAGGGGATACTTTGAAATATAATAATATAATGCAAATACCATTACTTTTGATATTTTGACCCTTACTCCAATTAATATATTCTATTATTATATACTTAATATATTATTATTATATTATTAATATATTTATATATTATATTATTATATTATTAATATATTTATATATTATATTATTATATTATTATAAATTTTAAATTTGTATATTATTGTATATTATATAATTATATATCATATTATAACATATATATATATATATATATATATTTGTATGGGAATACTCGTACTCATATCCAACCCCAATTTTTTTGTCATACCAAGGTATCATACCCATATACTAGATTTTGATTTCGATTCAATAACTTAGCCTGCAACAATATAAGGTATAAATAGAAATAATATATAAAAATTCTACATTAATATAGGTTATATATATAATCTACATCAAAATAGATTATATATTATATATAAATAAAGACCTAAAATAATATAGGTTATCTTATATACCTATATATTGTAGGTTATAATTTTTTTTGGAAAACCTATATATATAAATTAATATAAAAAATATACATGATGAAAAAACCTTAATAATGAAAATGAGGAGAACATATAATAATCAAATTATACCATAAAATATTAAAAACATAGATAACAAAGATATTAGTCTAATAGGTTTATGATACTGTGTTATTGGTTGTGTGAGAAAGTGGACATTCATGGTGTGCCCTAGTCACCTTTGAATGGGTGGAAACTATGAATGATTTTAGCAAAGAAAGGAAATGACATCATAACAGTTATTTGGCACTACAACACAAATATTTGAGGATATTAACAAATGATTAAATTTTCTAATTATTTCATTAGCCTATTTTGACACATCAATAATTCTAGTGCCATCTTTTGACATATTTTGTTTATAGTTCACAAAGTTGCTAATAACTTTGATGGGTGTGAGATTAATTTCTTTGGATAAAGAGCACTTGAAAGGGGCCATCTTGAGGCATAAAGTTCTAAATTCTCATCAATTTCATGCATAAGCAGGGAGTGGTGCCTATTTTATGTTCAATATGATTGCAAGTTCTAGTTGCTATCAAGTAATTTTCACACTACCCTAAGTGTTTAGGTGGTAATTTTTTTGGCATTATTCCATGCCCTATGCACTATATTGTAAAATCCATTTATCATAGTAGATAGAGACCTAATCTCCATCATTAATAAGGGGTGGGGAGGAGCAATCAATCTAAGAAAAAAAAATTATATATAAGGAGCTCTCGATTGGAAAATGAGGCAATTGGATGACTCTTAGCTAGCAATAGTTAAAGAAAACACTTATATTTTCAAGCCTTCAAACCAATATATATTGTGTTTTATGATTTAGTGAATCAAAATCCTTATGATCATGCTAATGGTCCCTTCATACTTTTTCTAAGACTAAAGTGATAAATCTATGAATCTCTCTTAGTTGTGCCAATATGATCTACCGAACTATTGAAAATTTATGATTTATATTTTCTTAAGAGGAAGACAAATGGAAGCAAGATACAATGGAAAATACGATATTTTTCTATTTTGATAATTTAAAACATTTATGCATCTAGTGACACAACTATCATCCTATAAGACTATGATATAAAGTAATTGTAATAATCATGTATCATGCAACACTTATTCTAAAAGATCAAAATTAAAACAAATAATTTTTTTTTTTATCATCTAAAAATTTGTTTGCCTTACTCAAAACAAATCTAATTAACTAAAAAACTCAAATAAATTTATTTTTAATCATTTTACTTTTAAAATAAAACAAAAAAATTAAGAGAAAAACAAAAACAAATTGAAAGACATGAATTTTAAGATGAAAAAATCATTATGAATTAACACAAACTAGTAAATAGAAAACTGGTAATTTTATAAAATTAAGAACTTCTAAAATTATAAGCAATATTAGACATAATTTTTATGCTACAATCTACAACTTAAGAATACTAATTGTGTGTCTTATATTTATATATATATATATCATTTACCATCTAATCATTTGTACACTTGAAAATTAATAACTTAAAATCTCACTTACCTATGCCTTGCACATTATTTAAAACAAAAACAATTGGCATTTACTCTCTTAAAATACTTAAGAACGATGCTCTAATTGTCCTTTTACATTCATTTAACTTGAATCTTGTCAAAATCAATTTAACATGATATTGTTGATAAAACAACTTAGCTTAACTTTATTTAAATAATATAAAGTATTAAAATATATATCACTAATGAAAGAACTTGACTAGTTTTTCATATGTATGTAAAAAAAAAACTATTTAAATGAATATTATTAGTGAAAGAATTTCAGTAGTATTTCCTAGCCCGTGCTTCAATTCTTTGGCTTTAATCAGTACATGAAGTTGAGCTGCTATTTGGATGGCCTTCCCGATTGCCTACACTCAACAAATTCTAGATGGATGCATGCTCTTCTAAATTGTCATATTCCTTGCTATACAATTTTTTTTCAAACATACCCTCCACTTCTCTCATTGTTGGTCTATCCCCTAGATATGGCCTCGAGCATCGCAAAAATAGGAGACAGATCAATAGACAGGAAAGTCCAAAATCAACCACATGGGTTGTCATGGTTTCATCCATTAACACAATTTATGGCTTCAAGTCGCAATGAAGAACTGGGGGAGAACAATCATGGTGCAAAATATGCCATCTTGTGTGCCACATCAAGTGCAATGTTCCCTCTCATCTTCAGACTCAGGTTAAAGTATGTTTCATTCATGTGCAGGAGTTGGTCTAGGCTCCCCTTTGACATGAACTATAGTACCAGAGTGTTGAAATATTTAGTTAAGGAAGAGGACAAGACTTTGACAAGATTGTGGCACCTGATTTTGCCAAATATTATGCATTTTGTTGGAATAAACTGTAATTTCTCCCGGTTCTCCCAGTTCACATGAGGAGAAAGTTAGGAAATACCTACAATCTTGCATGAAGAATAAAAATAGGTCTTGCATTACAACTTCTAGAAATAGGGCTTCTCTTTTTAACTTGTCTTGGTTTACAATCACCCATTTCTTTCTTACAATTCTCTTTCATCCTCATGACACAGATCATGGAGTGTGATCTGAAATGTTGATGCAAATAAATTATACATAGTTAAATCTAGAAAAAACACACTATTATTAATATGGACTATGGAAATCTAATTTTTTTAATTAAAAAAATTATACACAAAATTATGTGGACTTATGATCTAAACAAGAGTAGATTATTCTTTCTTTCACATCCATGTTTTACAACTTTCTTTCATTATTTGCTATAATTTAAATATAAAAGAGCAATGTAAATACTTTCCACTTTTCTATTTTCTTGCTTTGTTGTAATTTAAATGCGAAAGTACAATGCAATTTAGACACTTCTCATTTTCTTACTTTTCTTTTGTTGTAATTTAAATATGAAAGTGTAATTCAATGCATCATATAAACATCTAGTGCAGGGGCTTCTAGGAGTCATAACTTTTGGCTCAAAAGTTCATTTGGCCTGAAATTTTAGAGAGATGCATTATGAGGAGTTGTTTGGATTGTCGATGAACTCGGCTTAGTAGGTGGCCATTTTGACAATTTTTCGAGGCCAAACTATTTCATCTTTTCCACATAAAATTTGATGTTAAACTAGTTGGACAAGGGTAGTGGTGCCCTCAACCAAAGGTTCAAGATTTGAACAGTTTCAAATTTTGAAAATCACCTACAATGTCTAAGGATTTAAAGTTGCATAGGTTTAAGTCTGGAAACAGACAAATTTTTGGAAATGCACAAAACCCTATTTTCTCTATGTGAAGCACAATCATGCATAAGATTTTACGTTTGCAATATGTTTAATAGATAATTTTCAAAATTTAAAATGATGTAAGTAACTGAATTTATCTTGAAAATATTGAAAACAACACTCTTTTATCTTTTGAAATGAAAACAATATGCACATCTTTACTTTTTTTATTTTTTTCATTAAAATATGCATGCACTTTGACAAATGAAAATAGCCTAATATTTCACGTAGATTTCATAATGAAAGACATGATTTTAGAATTTTTACAAATGTATCAAGTGTCGGGTTCACCAAAATATGATGTGAGAAAAAGGGATCTAGGGTCTAAATCACACTCTCTCCTACATCACATTAAGAAGGAACCAAAAATGATCACATACACCCACTTGGATACTAATCTCAATGGAAGAGACAAAATGGTGGATGAGGGTTCTAGTTCTTTATTTGGGGGAAATGGAAATTTGAGGTTGATTAAGGACTAATTTGATTTGATGATGCAAATGTATGTCTAGGTTAACTATGAAGCTACAACAAACTGATGCAAATACAAAAAATGTAGAACTAAAAGGAAAAAATTAATAACAGAACAGTAAAGTACAAAAATAAAGGAACCTAGCATATAAATTTGAGCTCAAACTGGCTGGATAGGGGTGCTAGTGCTAGACCAAAGAATGCAGATCTCAGGAATCTGTGAACAGGTCTCTAAAGCTCATAGTCTAAAGGTTCTTCCTTTATAGGTTGAGCTTTAAAACTTTGTATGTTGGTGATTAATTTTAGTTGCCCTAATTTTTTGACATAGGAGGCTTGAATACTTGATATTTTAATTAGGTCTTCAATCTTCTCCCAAATCCACTTCAGATCTGCCACTTGCACACAAGAGAGAGGAGAAAGGATTGTATTGTATAGGGGCTTTCCTAAGTCAAACCCCATTTTGGTGTTTCCACCTCCACAATAATTATGATGATGTAAATAGTGCTTACCCTTGATCGAGCAGAGGAAAAATGGATAAAAGGAATGATAAATTGACAAGTCATCCAACTTCCCACTTAGATCTATTATCCTTGATGAATTGATGTCATTGTACTCATCTCATACAAGGATAATTGGTTGATTTATTGAAGGTCTTGCAAGTGTTAGTACTCATAAAACAAATGAATATAAAACATAAACAGACTCACATATAAAATTGATGTATTGCAAATATGAATCTTGACTGATAATAAGTGTTATAAATTCTCCTCATTCTACTCTTGACTACTTTTAGGATGCTCAATTGATATTCAAATTCACTAGCATTTCAGATGGTGAAAAGTACTTGTATTTATATGCAATTATTTGTCTTCTTGCAAAATTAATTGTCAAAAACTGATGAACAAATTTAAATTTACAAATGTTAAAATGTTAATAATAACATATTTTAAATTGGGACAAAATAGGTTGGACAAGGGTGCTAGCACCCTAGTCCATACCTATTTGAATGCTTTTGGTGTCGTTAAAAAATATTAAATAATAATATTCTCAATTTAATTCTTTTTTTTTAATATGATCATAAAATGGGCAATTTAAGAGCACAATTAGGTCCAATCACATAAAGGGGGGCTAAACCTAGTGTGAAATTGTTAGGGGTGACAATTTACAATGCTACAGGTATGTGAAGGTGATAATCCTCATACCCATCAAAATTTTGCAAGGCTATACTAAACCCTTGGTTAAATACATTACATCTTAGTATTCTTAAAATATCTCCTTAACAAAAGAAAATATCTCACAATATTTTGAATAGGAGAGAAAGTGAAAATGCTATCATGGAATGCTAACCAGAGACATCAAACTCAAGCCTAAGTAACAATGACATGAACCTTTTAAACCTTTGGAAAAATCACTCTCCTTAAGCACAATATCAAGAATGATGAGACCCAAACCCACTGACTAAAATGAGAAAAAAAAGGGGGGGTCCACATTTTAAAACAAGGCATGTGTACAAGACACAATAGGATTTTTTTTATCTTTTATTATGTGTAGGTATTTAGTTTCTCTAACTTTATTTCTTGTGGAGAATGTTTGTTTCTAATGTATGTGTTCACCCCACTTGAAGAAACGCTATCCTTTATAGTATCATTTTTTATATATTTACTTTTAATATTTTCTTTCATTCACTTTAGTTTGTGTATGTTAGTATAATTCATAATCTTGCTTAAGTGGGGGGGAATGTAACATCCAAAATTGCATACCCTTCAAATTTCACATTTTATCATACACTCACTCTATAAGCTTAGCTTTCATTATCTTAATGCTAATGTGTTCGTACTTGGTGTTTTGGGGTTTTGTTTCAGTTTCATGTGATGGGCTGATGCAAGAAGTTGGATCCACAAAAAGCTCAAAAAGTGGAAGTGTTTTTGTTGTTTTTCAGGATTTGTCACACTTGGATTGAAAATTTGAGGCACTTACACAATGAATCTTAAAAAAAGTCAATAAAATGAAATTTAGCATTCTGAATCTAGTTTCCAAATATGTAATTTATTCATATACCTAGATGATAGAAATTGAATTTTGATAGGGATGTATAAAAACCACTTTTTAAAATTCATCTTTTTTTTACCATACCATGCACGTGTACGGACACCACTTTCTAAACCAAATAAAACTATTTTGCTAATTCCTTTTTGGGAAAAAGATCTAACAACATGAAGATTGATGAGGGTATTTTTTGTAAATTTTTTTTGAATATTTTTTTTATTGAATTTTCATTGGCCTTAATTGCTATTTTTAAAAATCAATGTGTACAGACAGCATAATTGGACCTAAACTAAACGTTTTTTTGAATATTTTTTTCATTGTGTAGAGAATTGTTTGAAGATTTATGCCATGTAATTTTTTTTACAAGAAACTTAACCAAAAAAACGTTATTAAAAACAAAAAAAGCCTGATATTTCAAGTTTATGGACTAGTTTGCTTAGAAATTAATTAAAAAATAACAAATATAATCCAATCTTAATAAAAATTATATATTTGGAAACTAGACATCATTTTCTCTAATGGGTTTTAATTTCATAGATTGATTAAAAAAAAAGGTCCATCAGTAATATTGCCAAAGTTGGACATTCTTCTTGAATCTACCTTAGTTTTTTAGTTGTAGGTCAAAGGTTAAGGGTCGGGTTGCCAAACATTTCCCAAGCCTAAAACCAAGGCTGCATGTGGGTTGGAGATTCAAATTTTTAATAACATGTACGTGTTCCTAAAATAGAACGCGTATGCGTTCCTAAATGTGTACGCATTCTATAACGTGTATGCGTATGCATTTCTTATTTAGCCGTTTTTTCCCAATTTGGAAAATACTGATAGAACATGTTTTTGCAACATTCTTTTTCTGTAGTAAGGTCTGAAAGCATCATTTTTTGCATTTTTTATTGCAATGTTGTCTTGTGCAATCTCTTAATAGGGCATATTCTATTCAAATTGTTGGAAGAGACAAGTGCAGATTGAATTTTTTGAAGTGGAATCAAGTACAAAAATGTTTTACAAGAAGATTTGGAAAAAGAAAACTTTTGGATGTATTCATGATGTTTTTGTACTTCAAAGTTTATAGAAGAAAGGATCTTCATACTATATAGTTTTATTTGAATATTTGAAGGAGATAGCAATTTCAAAATAGGTTAAGAATCATTTGTTTTGTTATCAAATAGGGTTTGGTAACCATGGGATCAAAGAAAAGGCAAAGAAAAAAATGTAGAAAGTTAATGACACCCGAATAAATTCAAACAAATAGAGAAATGGAGGAAAAAAGACAAAGAGATAGAAGAGAAAGGATTCATCAAATGAAAAAATTGGAAGCATCTAGTTCCATGAATGTTGAAGAGGAAACCATGAAGGATGAGATGAATGTAGATGATGCAAATGTGGAGATGGTGAATATGGAAGAAAATGCAATTATGGAGAGAAACCCAACTATTCCTTCAACTTCAACTTTGAATGATATGGAAATAGCACCTATGCAAACAACTTCAGGTATGTCTTCAAATCCACCTCCCAATGATATGGAAAATACACCTATTCAAAAAAATTATCCAGGTATGTCTTCAAACCCAAGTGTTGATAATATTGATCTTAGTTATTTAGAGGAAGTTGGGTACACCATTGATGGTATCAATAATTCTAGGGTTGAAACAATGCAAAAACAAAAAAATGATGAAATATCTTATAAGAACGCAAATGAGAATGAAATCCCTCGTATTGATGAAAATGAGAATGAAATTCCTTTTATGTTTGAAAATGAAAATGAAACCTCTTGCATGAATGAAAATGAAAACCCTTGTATGAATGAAAATGAAAATGTTTTTTTTACAAATGAAAAAGATGTGCTAGATAACCTTCCTGGTAAAGTTTCTTGGAGACAAATGAGAACTTATGGAAATAGAATATATAGAATGTTTTTTTATAGAAAGAAATTAGGATTTCAATGTCGACTCATGATGCAATTGATGAGAATGTCAAAAATGAGAAAAGTGATGAAAAATTTAGGCATTTATGTAAAACCAAGAAAGAAAGATGATTCAGTAGAACAAATTATATCAAGTGTTGCTAATTGTATTGATTTATAGGTAAGAAAAGTCGATCTAAAAATAAGAATGCAGCTCGTCGTGCAATAACAACTGCTCTAGTTAATAAAGCAATTTCAAATAAAAGAATATTAAGTAAGATTAGTAAATGTATAAAAGTAAATCCTAAAACTTTGATAAGAGTTGCTAAAAGACGAGAACGTATTGAAAAGGATCCAATTGATCAATGTTGGAGTTTTAGTGGTAGACTCCACAGATCAGACATGAAACTAACTAATGAAATCAAATATTTAATCAAAAAATATTGGCATGATAATCCAAGAGTATCACCTAACATTAGAGATGTTTTAAAATTAAGGGTGGGTTCCAAAATTCGTGAACCTCATCCAAAGCATCTCTTAGATATGACTCAAACTGAATTACATAAAAAAAATTAGATGACTCAATCTTACCATTTAATATTAGCATAAGTCAAAGATCATTCGAAAAATGTAGAACTTGGTATGTTAGAATTAATAAACAACGAATCTCTTGTCAAGTTGTAACACTCATGTACAATTTCATTATTATTATGATATTTTTTTATATATATGTTGTACTTTGCATGCTGACCAAATTATGTAGGACATTTATGGTATTAATATGCCACCTAAAACAATCAAAGATTTTATAGTAGGTTTGTTTTTTGAACCCTTTAATGGAAACTTATTTTATTTAAAAGCATGTATTTCTAGAGAATGCAATAGATGTGGTAACTTTTCATTGTTAGGAGAATGTATGCATGAAAGTAGTTTAGATTAGTTTGGACAACAATTAGTGGATGTAAAAAAATTTAAACGTTGTGAGCTAATTGTGGAAAAATTTAGTATGCATGCATTTATTAAAGAATTTAAAGATAAGATTGTACCTAAATATGTTAAACACTCTCAATATGCTCATTGGCTTGATAATCAATTTCATTTATGTAAAAACACATTCCCAATTGGAACTATATTGTCAGTTGTTGATTTTTCTCAAAATTATACTCTTTCTCCACAAGAAGAAATTCAATCACAATATTATAATTCATGCAAGTAGCTATATTTGTTCATATTGTATATAGACATGCAGATGATAGTACAGAAGATAATAAAATTTTTTTGAGAGAGTCCATTTTTATGTAAGTGATAATCGATTAAATTCATCTGAGTTTGTTCAATATTGTTTTGATATATTTTATAAAAAATTAAAAGAGAGAGGAATTCAAATAAAAGAACATCTCATATGGTCGGATAATTGCACAGGTCAATTCAAGAATGCTAGAATGTTTTATTAGTTATGTAGAGTTCATAATGAAAATAATATCCAGCACATGTGGAGTTTTTTTTAAGTTGGACATGGTAAAGGAGAACACGATGGAGCAGATGCATGTGTGAAAAGAGCTCTTGCTAGAGAGAAACTATTTAATTTGAGGATGCTATGAAATTCAGAGATGCACATGAAATTGTAGATTGGTGCAATACCAGATTATCTACAAGAACAAGTGAGAGCTCAATAATTTGACGCTTCTATTGGTTAGTTGAAGAAAATGATATTTTTACTTGACAATATTGTGAAACAATTAATGGATCTACAAAATGGCATTCGTTTAATAGTTCAAACGCAAACACATGGACAATATGCATAAGGGAGATTACATGATTTTTTCAATTTTGTACTACAGGTGATTGGGAGGCATGTGAAAATTACGGAATGGGTGGAAGAATGGAAACAAAGAGCCTTAACACCTACATCGACACATGTTCAACATGGAATGACAATTGAAGATAATCAAGTGTGTTGATGGTTAAAGTAGCATAGCAACGTTAAACAAAATATTTCTACTCTATTTCTCCTGAAGAATATAATTGATCTAAAACCACTTATCTTCCAAGGTCTCTGTTGTTGATTCTCAACTATGCTGGTGTGATTTAGTGGCCAATGCAACTATAATATTCAAGGGGCCTGCTGGTAAAAAAGGAATACAAACTGCATCATACAAATTAACCTACATTTGGGGGGCGTAAATAAACAGAAAAAGATAGAACAAGGCTTTAGAACAGCAAAAAATGAATATAAATTTCTTTACATCCAAACATGTATCTTAACAATGAGTGTTTCCTCAAGTAACCAAAACTATAAAACTGATGCAATCCATAGCATGACCTATACTATTGCAGACATTCATAGTGTAAAATTCAATAACCATAACTATTCATCAAAGATTCATTTCAAAATCAAAACACATCACCAACTCATTGCTAAAATTAACAGATCAATAGATATAAATAAATTCCATTCACAGATAACTCAATGAAATAGTCTCAGATCCAGATTCTTCTATTGATTTGCATCAAATAAGAAACAATTATGCACGGAATTCACTAGCATACGAATGACTATGATTCATCAACATTATCACTTAACTACTAAACTTATGAAAATGACTTAACTGCATAAACTGTAAAAAGTATCTCAAAGTATCTTGCTTGAAAACTTGTAAAATCTTAAAACTATGACAACATTATCTACTATCTCTCTTCAAGTGGCTAATCCTTTCTTCAATCAACTGAACTTTACAAAATGGAGAGCCCTATTACATATAGACAAACTTTGCATCAATTCCTCTCAATAAAAAAATTGAGATCCATTAATTAAGGAACAAATAGAACTGCATGAAGTGACTGTGTTGGCTGATCTTTAGTTCAATGATTGATGACTTTGTTACCAAAACCTTACGCACCAAGAGGGAAGGTAGAACTGTTGGGGATCTTTAATTGAAGTGAGGTCAAGATCCTACAAAATAGGAGAGAAGAGAGGGAGTTGTCCAGCTGACCATGTCATTAGGTGTCCATCAGGAACTGAACATTCCACTGCCACCTCATTCCTGCATATTTTGCTCAAGAAGGTACTCATCATAGCTGGTGAACACTTGTTGGAGTATGTCTGCATCAGGCCCATCTACCCATTCATTTTCAAATTTGATTCTTTTCAATTTTGCAAAGGAAAACTCTTGCCTATCTTTCAATTCAATTAACTCCCTCCTAGCAACCTTCACTTCATCCTTAATATCCATGAGTCTATCAAGCAACAAGTCATCATCATCCTCCTCTTTCTACATCACCTCCTCAAAACTATTATTTCACTTTTCCTTTAATTTTTCAAGAGGAAGACCTTCCTTCACAGGGATATCTAGATTAACCAAAATGGCAATCATTGCTTCCAATTCATCAATCTGCTCATTCAGATCTTTACTAGCTTGTTGAACTTTATTTCTTATATGTTCATAAATGAATGTGGATTTGAACCTGATAATGTTGATTGTCTTTTCAATGAATTCCACATTATCCTCATCGAGGATAGACTGTTCCAAGAGAGTTTTCTTTGGCAACTTGTTGATGTCTTTCAGCTTCTTTGTATTCTCTCTATACTCATCCTCTTGTTTCCCCAAGACTTCAACATGTGAATTCATGTCTTCAACCAACTCCAATGCATCCTCATGTGCCCTATAACTATCAACAAGTAGCTCATCCACCTCCTTGTTCAACTGATCTATCCATCTATCAAGCATTCCAACCTTACTCCTCATTTGCACAAGATCATCGTCCTCCTTACTCAACAAAATTGGTATTTTCGAAGAAAAAAATTGAGAAGAAACAGGGGTAGACACATCCTTTAGGAACCTATGCAATTGGTCTAATTGATCCTTAAGCTCATCTTTTCTTTGTTTGTCCTTTATCATCCTAGATTTGGTGGAGGATGCCACTATGTCAATAAGGTTCATCTGTTGATTTCTTGTTGGTTTCCCAAAATTAACCATACCCAACTAATAATCAGTCAATTGCATATCTTGCCTATCCTTTTCCATCATTGGAATGGCACATTCAGCTATGATTTCACCTGCATCTATTAGCTTTGTGGAATGAAGGACCCTAGCCTTTTTCTTGGGCCTCTCTCTATTTCTTTCATCATGTCTTCCCTATTCAAGGGTTGAGGTTGGACTATTTGTTTCCTTTCTAGGTTGAGTTTCAACCATGTTGGAGTAGCAGGAGGAGTTATCACTTGTGTGGAAAAAGAAGTAGCAATGGTAGAGGAAAGAGGTTACAGAATGATAGTCTTAGGTTGAGAATCAACCTCTTGTGCTTGTTGTTGCTCCTTTTCTACAACTTCTTTTGCAAGCCTTTCAATTTCAGCCTTCTCCCTTTCTTCCTCTAATCTCCTCTATTCTAATAGGTCCTCTCTTTCTTTCAACATATCATCCCTTTGTTTTTCTAATTGTTTTACCTTATCCCATGCTTTCTTAGACTCTTGCTCATGTTTAGTAAGTGCTTCTACCTCCAACTTCTTAAGCAATAGTTCCTCCTCATCCTTCTTTCTTTGAGCTTCCTCAACAGCTTTGAACTTGGCCTCAAGGGCTTCTCTCTCTCTTCTTTGTTGAGCTTTTTTTTCTTCCAACTCATGGATTTTCTACAACATAGCTAACTTATCTCTTTCTTCTTTAATCTTCAATTCTTGTTATTTTTGTTGTTGTAGCAAACCTTCCTTTTCCTTTTGTTTCCTTGCGAGCTCTTCTTCTTTAGCTTTAGCTTTAGATTCTTGTTGTTTAGCCAATGCATCAGCTTGTGCCTTAGCATCAATTTCTTTTTTCTTGGCAAGTGCCTTAGCTTGTGCCTTGGCATCTGCTTCTCTCTTGGCATCTTCAAAAAACTTCCATTGATCCTCCTTAGTCAAAACATACTCTTCCTCAATAATTCCAATGTTCTTTGCAGACATAGCTTTGGGAGGCTCATCATCTGACTATCTAGCCTTTGAATTAGAATTGATATCATGGATCTCAACCTCATGCTCTTTCCCTTTTAAAGATTCAGCCTCCTTATGAAGGCTTCTAGTGGGAATTTCCTCAATAGGTTTCTCTGTAAGGGGAGGTTGAGTTGAGTTTTTACCTCCAGCAATTTTTGAAGCTCCAAGTTGAGATGAAATCTCTTCTCCATTCATTGAGGTCCTGGGGTGAGATGAGGTTTCTTCTGCAGCAATTATATTTCCTTCATCTTGTGATTCAGGGATATCCTAAGTTGGTACTACTAGATGAGGCTCCTCCCTAGAGTTAGGAGGGAGAAACTCCAATGGCTCCTTAGGAGTTGTCCTTCTCTTCATTCTTATGTACCCTTGGGTACCTATAGCTTTCCTCTTCTTATAAGTTTGAGCCTCTAGCTCCTTGATCCTCATTACCACCCACTAGATACTTCGATTCATCACTATCCTTGCAATTTGCTTAATATCAATGGACTCTTCTTCATCCCAGTTTACTGGATCCAAGTCCTTAGTACCTATATTTTCAGCCTCATACTGGGGATCCAAGGTTACACCATCATCTGATAAATTATCAGGAATATCTTCCTTCACCCCATACTCAATCATTAATGGGATGGGAAAACTTTCATAGTTCCTCCTTCTCACATCATATTCATCTTGTAGATCAATCCAAAAATATTCTAAGAAATTGATTCCTCTCAAAGACAGTAGGGAGCAAAGCATTCATCTTATGCTTGGGATCAAAATGCTTCTGAGAGGTATATAAACCCAATTTCAAATAAATCAATTCATCACAAATTGCCTTAGTAGCCACATTATGTGTGCAACTATACTCTCCTAACTTCATGGAAAATTTATGGCAACCAGTCTTCTGCTTGCCAGCAAATTTAAGATTGACTCCTATGGCCTGATAGATGAATTCCATAAGGACAATTCTATTACTGCAGCATCTTGGAAGCAAATGAGGATAACCCTTCTATAGTGCAGTTTTGATGTTTGCAAAGTTAGTTGATCATAATTTTCCTACACTTTCTTCTGTCCAAGGGCTTCTCCCAATACTCCAATTGCATTCAAACCAGGGAAAATTCCCCTCCTTGCAATTGCATACACTACATAAGAAGTCATGAAGAAACTATTTGTTTGCCCCACTCTAAGCATTTGATTATGTAAGCTCTCTAACATAATCATTGTCCAATAAAATTGTTGCTTTCCATCCAAAATGGTTTGAATGAATAGGAACATCCATTCCTTGAAGTGTGAAGAATCTCTCTTTCCAAGCACTCTGGAAAGAATCTTGTTATGTCACCAATCTCCTTACTAAAATCTGCTCTCTTTGGTTGATCAAGAAGATTAGTCAAGGATTTCTTTTCCACCCTCATCCATTTCTTGTTCATGTGGGTCCTTTTAGCTTCCTTGTGGTTGCTATATAATTGTAATGCCTTTGTTTCAATGAGTTGTTTTGGGTTATGTGGTGCAGGTGCATCAAACATGAACCTTATCATCTTTGGAGTGAGATCAATGATGATATTCCCTTGCAGGTCCACACATTGCCTTGTTGTCGGGTTGTAAGCTCCTGTTGCAGTAAGTATGAGCTTTGGACATTGAACTGATAGAGGAAATAGGGCAACATGTGCCAATCTGGATTGAAAAATTCTTTCTATTCTCCCCATCGCATCCTTTGTGAAATTTTCTTCAACCAACTCTTCATTGTTGAATGGCCCTAATTTTGTATTAGTGATATTAGCCCAGTTAGAATTCACCTTGTTGGTCGTAAGAGTGGGACTCTTATGCTTGTATCTCAAGGTGTAAGGGAGTTACTCCACCTTTATCTTCTTAGGCTTTGTTGGCCTTAAACTTTTTGCAACCTAGATCCCCCTTTGAGAAGCTTCTTCAGATTCTCCTAACATTTTTCACTCATGCAAAACAATCTTATGATAGATCAACAAAGACTTGGAAACCATTACATCAATATTACCTTTCATATCATCTTCTATTCACCCAAGGAAACTCTACCTACTTAGTCAAATTTTGCATTTACCGGAAGTGAAGCCAAAAGAGAAATAGGAACAGAAAGTCTTTTAACATAGGCGGGATTGGGATCGGAACCAGGATGAGACCAGAACTGGGATCGGAATGAAAACTGGACCCAGAACCAGCTGATGGTTCCAAGTTCATTTCTCACTCTGGTTTCGCTTCCACCAAAAGAATAAGGGTGTAGAACAGAATCAACATTCATCAAAAGCAAGATCATTTTGGGAATTGATTCTTATGCAAACACTTATGAGATGAGTTCATTCTCGGATCCGCTTCTGCCAGTTTATCATTCAAGCAAAGCACATTTTAAACACATGGTCACACCAACTTAGACTTAGGTCACATGAAACCATAAGGAAACTTTAAATAAGGGGTTTAACCTCACCCTTAATAGGACAAAACTAGATTTGAACTTTTTAGGACACGATATTATAAAGGTCAACGCATAAACCCTAGCTTGCACAACTCGTCAATTTAGGAAATTAGGGCATCAAGAACTTGACATGAAAAACATTAAATCAACACAGGAATAGGATAAAAGGGGTCGTTAAATATATTCGAACACTTTTAAAGCACAGAAGACCCCTCAAAATGAAACCCTAGTTAAAACTAGGGCACAATAGAATGGACATGCTACCAAAATGAGGAAAGTGATAGCAGAATGACAACACGAACAGGAAAATTAGAAAAAAACAAAACAAAAAAGGGATGAAAACAAAAACCAAACCAAAAACAAGTGAAACACAAACAAAAACACATGAAGATCTGTGAGATAAATTCTCACGAATGCATGAAGAACATAACAAATGAATGTGAAAAGCACAAACAGAACAAGAAAACCACCTACCTCAAAATGCTACCAAGAAAGGTTGAAACTTTGACAAGAATCTGCTCACCAACACGTGCCTGCAATAAAATCGTGCTCCGCTCAAAGTTACTCAAGCTTCGGCTCGTAAAAAAATGTTTTAGATAATGATTATAAGCTAAAATAACCTTGATTAAATTTTAAAAGCTAGTTCGTGTGTGTGAGGAGGTTGTAATCAATGCAATAGATGTGGTTGGTCTAGCGTAAAATCTGAATGGGAACGAGTATACCACCAATGTGCAAATCGAAGGCAGGGTGGATGTGGAAGCAGAGTCAGAACAGAACAAGAAACTTAACCCAAGTCTCTTATCTAATTTTGAATCCGATTTTGGTCTCATGAAAGGGAAAATACAACAAAGGGAATGGGCGCAAAATCAGAACCAAAACCGAACCTAGAACCTTTACAAAGTTCCAAGTTCTATTTTGATTATGATTCTGCTCCCGACAAAGGAACAAACACCGACACAAGGACAATGACAAAAGAAACAAAAGGAAGAAGGACCAAAACAAAAAATGGACCCGGACAAGACACCAAACAAGGACAAAACACAAAGGAGACAAGCGGGAGGGGGATCGAAACCAAAACCCAATCTGGAATTTTGCAAAGTTCCAAGTTCGGTTCCATTTCTGGTTTTTTTCTGCTAGGGAGAAAATAAAACACAAGCAAAGAAAAGACAACTCAGGGGAGAAACAGACCCAAGAGTGCAAGGCAAACCAAAAAGACAAAGAAAACCAAAAAGGCAAGGGTGAGGCCGAGACCGGAACCAAATCTGGACTTGGAACCTTCACAAAGTTCTAAGTCCAGTTTCCATTCTAGCTCTGCTTCCGCCAGACAAAAGGAACAAGGACTTAGAAGGAAAAAGAACAACTCCTAAGGCCCGAACAAAAACACCAAGGACAAAAAAACACAAGGGGGACCTATTTTGACCAAAACAAAATGGGGTGGTTATGCAAGGCATAACAAAGTGTTCGCATCAGATGATTATGATCGTTTTTTGGATCTTGTACAAGGTACATTAAATTGAATTGAATTTTATATGTATGCATGTTTATATGTGAATTAAATATAAGTCATATTGAATTTTTTATTTATTTTTGCAATACATGTGTATGTTGTTGTTGCACCTGAGGGGAATGAAGAGGAGACAGAGTATTGGTTGGCTAGATGTGTTGAAAGAAAACATAAGTTGGTACATCCTAGAGTGGATGATGTCAAATTTGAGTATCCAACTGGTTCGGTGGTTGTTGTTAGCACCTGGCTTCAAAAATATTTGATAAGAAAGAATGGCTTGCCTACATTTGAATATTATGAAAGACACAAGAAGATTATATATTATTCACATTTGATTTTGGCAACCAATATAAAACTAGTTAGATATCAAGGGAGGCTTGCTAATAAAGTGTTATGGACAATTTCAATGGATGACCATGAGACAGTCATAGATGAATTACAAAAAATAGAGGATGCAAATGGTACAATAGAGTAAATAAATATTGGTAAATATATATATATAATTGATAGTCGATATATAGCTAAAAATTTATCACATATACATGTTTATATATATGTATTTGTATTTAGTCATTTCCTAATTAAAGTTTTATATAATTTTTTATTTCAAGTCTCCCAAAACTAGATGCATTACAAAAAAGAGAGGACATACATATATATTACAATGGAATTCAAATCTAGAGACTGTTAACTATATATAGTTTTAGATACATTTAATTGATAGAGTAAATATAAAAATAAATAATTAATTGTCATTTTATAAAAAGTTTATAATTGATTTCATATCCCCTTACGCCATTCTCTCATAACCCCTTAAGCCATCCTCTTATGTACCCTTAATCCATCTTCTTGCATCCCCTTAGGTTTCTCTATTAATTCCCCTTAATCCATCCTCTTAGGAACCCTTAATCCATATCCTCGTATATCTACCCTTAATCCATCCTCTTTCATCCCCTTAAGTCACTCTCTCAACACCCCTTAAGCTGTCCTCTTAGGACCCCTTAAGCCATATCCTCCTATATCTACCCTCAATCCATCCACTTGCATCCCCTTAAGTCTCTCTATTAATTCCCCTTAATCCATATCCTCATATATCTACCCTTAATCCATCCTCTTGCATCCCCTTAAGTCTCTCTATTAATTCCCCTTAATCCATCCTCTTAGGACCCCTTAATCCAATCCTCATATATCTACCCTTAATCCATCATCTTGCATCCCCTTAAATCTCTCTATTAATTCCCCTTAATCCATCCTCTTATGATCCCTTAATCCATATCCTCGTATATCTACCCTTAATCCATCCTTTTGCATCCCCTTAAGTCACTCTCTCAACTCCCCTTAAGCCATCCTCTTAGGACCCCTTAATCCATATCCTCTTATCTACCCTTAATCCATCATCTTTCATCCCCTTAAGTCACTCTCTTAACTTTAGGGTTAAGGATTTAGGGTTCATCTCCTAGGCATTAGGTCCTAGGGTTAAGGATTTAGGATCTTCATATCCTAGGGTTCATGAGATACTTATAATAACAAATCTATATGGGTTAAGGGTTTAGGGTTCATCTCCTAGGCTTTAGATCCTAGGGTTAAGGTTTTAGGATCTTCATATCCTAGGGTTCATGAGATGCTTAGAATAACAAATCTATATGGGTTAAGGGTTTAGAGTTCATCTCCTAAGGTTTAGGTCTTGGAGTTAAGGGTTTAGGATCTTCATATCCTAGGGTTCATGAGATGCTTAGAATAAAAAATCTATATGGGTTAAGCGTTTAGGTTTCATCTCCTAGGCTTTAGATCCTAGGGTTAAGGGTTTATGATATTCATATCCTAGGGTTCATGAGATGCTTAGAATAACAAATCTATATGGGTTAAGGGTTTAGGGTTCATCTCCTAGGATTTAGATCCTAGGGTTAAGGGTTTATGATCTTTATATCCTAGGGCTCATGAGATGCTTAGAATAACAAATCTATATGGGTTTAGGGTTTAGGATCTTCATATCCTATGGTTCATGAGATGCTTAGAATAAAAAATCTATATGGGTTAAGGGTTTAAGGTTCATCTCCTAGGATTTAGGTCTTAGGGTTAAGGGTTTAGGATCTTCATATCCTAGAGTTCATGAGATTCTTAGAATAACAAATCTATATGGGTTAAGGGTTTAGGGTTCATATCCTAGGCTTTAGATCCTAGGGTTAATGGTTTAGGATCTTCATATCCTAGGGTTCATGAGATGCTCGGAATAACAAATCTATATGGGTTAAGGGTTTAGGGTTCATCTCCTAGGGTTTAGGTCCTATGGTTTAGGGTTTAGGGTTTTTAGCATTCATGAGATGCTAAGAATAAAAAATCTATATGGGTTAAGGGTTTAGGGCTCACCTCCTAGGCCTTAGGTTCTATTGTTTAGTTTTAGAGTTTATAGGGTTCACAAGATGCTTAGAATAAAAAATCTATATGGGTTAAGGGTTTAGGGTTCATCTCTTATGTTTTAGGTCATATGGTATAGGGTTTAGGGTTTCTAAGGTTCATGAGACGCTTAGAATAACAAATATATATGGGTTAATGGTTTAGGGTTCATCTGTTAGGCTTTCGGTCCTATGGTTTAGGATTTAGGGTTTCTAGGGTTCATGAGATGCTTAGAATAAAAAATCTATATGGGTTAATGGTTTAGGGTTCATCTCCTAGGCTTTAGTTCCTATGATATAGGGTTTAGGGTTTCCAAGTTTCATGAGATGCTTAGAATAAAAAATCTATATGGGTTAACAGTTTAGGTTCATCTCCTAGGCTTTAGATCCTAGGGTTAAAGGTTTAGGATCTTCATGTCCCAGGGTTCATGAGATGCTTAGAATAGCACATCTATATGGGTTAAGGGTTTAGGGTTCATCTCCTAGGCTTTAGATCCTAGGGTTAAGATTTTAGGATCTTCATATCCTAGGGTTCATGAGATGATTAGAATAACAAATCTATATGGGTTTAGGGTTTAGGATCTTCATATCCTAGGGTTCATGAGATGCTTAGAATAAAAAACCTATATGGGTTAAGGGTTTAGGGTTCATCTCCTAGGATTTAGGTCTTAGGGTTCATGGTTTAGGATATTCATATCCTAGGGTTCATGAGATGCTTAGAATAACAAATCTATATGGGTTAAGGGTTTAGGGTTCATGTCCTAGGTTTTAGGTCATATGGTTAAGGGTTTAGGGTTCTAGGGTTCATGAGATTCTTAGAATAACAAATCTATATGGGTTAAGGGTTTAGGGTTCATCTCCTAGGTTTTAGGTGATATGGTATAGGGTTTAGGGTTTCTGGGGTTCATGAGATGGGTATGTGCAGGATCATGATGGGCCAAAAAGTGGCAATATGATGGGTATGTGTAGGGTATGTGGTTGACAAATTTTTCTTACCCAAAATTGATGAAACGAAAAGGGTTTTAAGTAGATTCTCAACTTTCTAGCAATATAAATTATTCTTTACTTTGAATTTAATAAATAAATATTATTCATTTTCTATTTGAATTACGACTAAAGTCCTAATCGATAGGTGATTGAAAACATCTATAGCTTTCAAATGGTATCACATTTTTAATCTGAAACATGTGTCACATTCTATGCTTCACATACTATAGGATTAAAAACAAAATGAATTTCATGAAGTTTTGACCAAGTTAAGGTGGTTAGACATACGATTTTTTATATTTTTTAAAAGTTGTAATAAAAAATTCATAATTAATTATTTACTTGGAAAAAATTACAAAAAAATATGCATCATGTTGGGACATGATTCCTCCACTTATATATAAAATATTATAAAAAAATATTATCATTTTATTGTGGTTAGAGTGGTCAGACAGACATCAACTTCTTATTTTTTCCTTGAAATTTAAGTACTACTGCATTGAAGTTTCAAATTTTCACCAAATAGATTTTTTTTATAAATAAACATAGTAGTTTAGAAACTACATTCAATTGGCTACAGATTCTATTCTTATATATTTTTGAAATAATATAGATAACTTATTCAAATTTTTACGTCAATATGCCTAACTCTGATTTTTCTGAATTTTTTGCCACTTAAGGACCTATTTTTTCCGTGATGATCCTACACATACCCAGATGCTTAGAATAAAAAATCTATATGGTTTAATGTTTTAGTGTTCATTTGCTAGGCTTTAGGTCCTATGGTTTAGGGTTTAGGGTTTCTAGGGTTCATGAGATGCTTGGAATAACAAATCTATATGGGTTAATGGTTTAGGGTTCATCTCCTAGGCTTTAGTTCCTATGGTATAGGGTTTAGGGTTTCTAGGTTTCATGAGATGCTTAGAATAAAAAAATCTCTATGGGTTAAGGGTTTATGCTTCATCTCATAGGTTTTAGGTCAGATGGTTTAGGGTTTAGGGTTTAGGGTTTCTAGGGTTCATGAGATGCTTAGAATAACAAATATATATGGGTTAATGGTGAGGGTTCATCTCCCAGGCTTTAGGTCCTATGGTATAGGGTTTAGGGTTTCTAGGTTTCATGATATGCTTAGAATAACAAAACTATATGGGTTAATGGCTTAGGGTTCATCTCCTAGGTTTTAGGTGATATGGTTTAGGTTTTAGGGTTTCTAGAGTTCATGAGATGCTTAGAATAACCAATCCATATGGGTTAAGGGTTTAGGGTTCATCTCCTAGGTTTTAGGTCATATGGTTTAGGTTTTAGGGTTTCTAGGGTTCATGAGATGCTTAGAATAACAAATCTATATGGGTTAATTATTCAGGGTTCATCTTCTAGGCTTTAGGTCTTATGGTATATGGTTTAGGATTTCTAGGTTTCATGAGATGCTTAGAATGACAAATCTATATGGGTTAATGGTTTAGGGTTCATCTCCTAGGCTTTAGGTCTTATGGTTTAGGGTTTAGGGTTTCTAGGGTTCATGAGATGCTTATAATAACAAATTAATAGGGGTTAATGGTTTAGGGTTCATCTCCTAGGCTTTAGGTCCTATGGTTTGGGGTTTACGGTTTATAGGTTTCATGAGATGCTTAATCCCTTTAAGTCATTCTCTCAACTCCCCTCAATCCACCCTCTTGCATCCCTTTAAGTCATTCTATCAACTCCCCTTAATCCACCCTCTTTTATCGCCTTAATCCATCCTCTTAAAGGACCCTTAAGTCATATCCTCTTACATCCCCTTAATCCACCCGCTTGCATCCCTTAAGTCACTCTATATGGGTTAAGGGTTTAGGGTTCATCTACTAGGATTTAGGTCATATGGTATAGGGTTTAGGGTTTCTAGGTTTCAAGAGATGCTTAGAATAACAAATCTATATGGGTTAATGGTTTAGGTTTCATCTCCTAGGCTTTAGGTCCTATGGTTTAGGATTTACAATTTCTAGGTTTCATGAGATGCTTAGAATAACAAATCTATACGGGTTAATGGTTTAGAGTTCATCTCCTAGGCTTTAGGTCCTATGGTTTATGGTTTACGGTTTCTAAGTTTCATGAGATGCTTAATCCCTTTAATTCATTCTCTCAACTCCCCTTAATCCACCCTCTTACATGCCTTTAAGTCATTATATCAACTCCCCTTAATCCACCCTCTTGCATCCCCTTAAGCCATCCTCTTAAAGGACCCTTAAGTCATATCCTCTTACATTCCCTTAATCCACCCTCTTGCATCCCTTAAGTCACTCTATATGGGTTAAGGGTTTAGGGTTCAACTGGTAGGCTTTAGGTCCTATGGTATAGGGTTTAGGGTTTCTAGGTTTCATGAGATGCTTAGAATAACAAATTTATATGGGTTAGTGGTTTAGGGTTCATCTCCTAGGATTTAGGTCCTATGGTTTAGGGTTCACAATTTATAGGTTTCATGAGATGCTTAGTCCCTTTAATTCATTCTCTCAACTCCCCTTAATCCACCCTCTTACACCCCTTTAAGTCATTCTATCAACTCCCCTTAATCCTCCCTCTTGCATCCCCTTAAGCCATCCTCTTAAAGGAACCTTAAGTCATATCCTCTTGCATCCCCTTAATCCACCCTCTTGCATCCCATAATTCACTCTCATAATTCCCCTTAAGCCATCATCTTAAGACCCATTAAGCCATATCCTAGGGTTCATGACATGCATCCCCTTAATCCACCCTCTTGCATCCCTTTAAGTCATTCTCTTAACTCCCCTTAATCCACCCTCTTGCATCCCTTTAAGTCATTCTATTAACTCCCCTTAGTCCACCCTCTTGCATCCCCTTATGTCGTTCTCTTAACTTCCCTTAAGACATTCTCTTAGGAACCCTTAAGTTATATCCTCTTAGGTCCCCTTAATCCATCCTATGGAAAACATCACTTGAATTTGTAAGGAATTTATAAGATCCAATTTTCTAACTTTTACTATATATTGTTTTTTTCTCGCATGAATTATTTAGTTAAATGACTCATGAAAACTGTAGTTACTTTACTTACATTAATTATTTTTGTAGGTTCTCATCAAGTCGGTCTACCATGTGACTGTCACTATAAAAAAAAAATTATCAAGAGACTATGTAAATATCAATTTGTGGTCTTGACCTAAAAGTGGATAAGCTTTAATTATATCGACATGCACATATATGTTTCATCATGTTATATAGTTGTATTAAACATCAATATACATTATATATGTGTGTTTGATGTATGTACTTCAATGAACTTATTTGTCACTTTTTAAATATCTTGTTCCAATTTTATCTTATACAAATCATTTCTTATATTTACCAATATAATTGTTCAATTGTATAGATTATACATTTTATACATACAAGGAGATAGATTTTTGTTCTATCATTTAGATAGATTTTTGTTCAGTGATTCAAATATTTGCTAGAATTAGAAAATAGTTAAAATTACCTACCCTTAATTTATTATGAATATGATCTAAACTATTTAAGGAATGTTTTAATTTGTCACCTAACCATGTGATAAATTATTGAAATTTAAGAGTTAATCATTTTAAGACATGTCTAAACTTAATTCAACAATGGAATGCAAATATATATGAAATTTGATTCTAGATAAGAATTTAGATAGTGCATATTACTTGAAAATTAGATAAAACATATATACATACATAAGTGCATATAATCATCAAAATGAACATAACACGATCATAATTGAGTGCATATATAATCATCATATTAAATTCAACTCATATAAATAAACACAAACATGATCATATTAATCAATATAATGTATGTGAAATGGTCCATGAAATAACATGTTCAAAATGTATATATCAATTCCAACACATATATTTAAATAAAACTAGAGATCTATAGTCCATAAAATTTAAAACCATCTAACTATCAGGGCGATCAGTCAAATCAAGTCTCCTCTTTGCTCCACGTGGACTAGATGTACCTATATCATGCTATAGAAGAGTACAAGAAACTTGAAATTAGATTTAAAGTTATTTAGAAATTTTGATATAATTTAACATATAAACTTGAAAATATAAACTTGATAAAAATAAATTAATTAAATATCTAGTAAATACAGTAAAAATGATTTTTAATATGCATAAATTACCATATGATCATGTGAATCTACTGGTACATTTTGTTCAACGGGTAGCCTAACTGTCAATTGAGAAGGTGCAAATGCTTGATCTACTATTTCCTGCATATTCAAATAAAGCAAACAATATGTTAGAATCTCGAATATATATATTTAAAAGGTCCCTAAAAATTGTATAGGAGATTTAGTAAAGTTTACAACCTCGAATGATATGACCTCATGATCACGCACCTAAGATTACCCATGCATAAAAGATAATAATGTCTCAGGTGCACCCACCATGGGTATCACATGAAATCCTTGCATATAGATACAACAATGTATAGATCATTCACACGTGTAAAAATTCAAATTAAATTAGATCTATGATGTGTATTTAATTTAAACTTAACAAAATTAATTTGAAAGCATGCACCTGAGCTGATGATGGCCCGGGAGCGCTCACCACAACTTATGGTTGGTCAGTACTTGGTATCACATGACCTCCCTGCATCTAGATACAATATATCATTTCACACTATATGTGTACAAATTCAAATTAAAATAGATATGTCCACATAAATTAAAATATATATTGGTTTTTACCTAACCAAAAGGTGAGCCCAATTCTACAGCACTCGAAATATAGACACAATCATATTGAGATTCAGGCATCGTGTGATCCTGCATCTACACATAACACTTCTTGAATTAATATTATATTATAATTTAATGTTATTATATTTACATGAATTTTGCACATTTCAAACAAATTATTTAAATGTGCCTAAGTTCAAAAGATGTACATACCTGTGTAGGATAATCCTCAGAATATAGTAAATTCATATATGAATTTGTCCTAGATGCATGTCGGTCACTTGAAGTGGATGCCTGAGTATGCCCATAGCCTGAGCCTCCATGCTCTCTATTGCCCACTTCAGCCACCATGTGTGTACTCTGATGAGTGAGATGTCCTGAAAGAGAATTCAATGCTCCTAATGTCAACAACATCGTCTACTGTTGAAATGCAGTGGGAACACTAGGAGGAGGAGCAACAATAGGAGCAATCGTAGCACATCGTTGAGGATCGACACATGCTCCTAATCTATGTTGGGGCATGCCACGCCCAACTCCCTGAAATGACCTCATATCAAAATAGTTGGGTTTTAAACCCAACTCAAACTCATCCAATAACTTTCTCAAAAAGTAAAGGGGCACCTCACAATTGCCATGTGGTGGAGTATCAAACACCATCCACCATCTAGATCCCAAAAATTTGTAGCTATCTTCGGGTGCCTACACCATTTATTTGAAATTCATTTTTTGGTGGGTGGAATTGGTTCATTTGTTTGGGGGCTAAAAAATTTTTGGCAAATGACTTGTTTGGTAATTTTTAGTTCATGCAATTCTTTATAAGACAACCCATCTACATATAATTGTCTCCTCTTTTCTCTCCATTGATGGAACCTATCTAGGTCTGCATCAATAGATCGAACAGAATCGACAACAGTTTGCATGGAAACCATGAGAGATGGGGGGGATACTAGGCTCATTTTTTTATCAAATCTATATTTTCTTGAATCACATTAAGGTTTTCTCTAATGCTCTCTCTTAACTGAGCCTGATCTACTATAGGGCGTGGGGGGTTATGAGGTGGAGACGATTGAGGTGTGGTGTTTTGTTGTGGTGGTGGATTTGGATGTATGGGATCTTTAGGTTGTTCATTAGGTATAAAATCCTCTATGTTAAATTCAAGCTCCATATTCAATGAAATGGCAACTACATGTTAAACAATTAAAAAATATATATCAACAAACTAATTAAATAATGTACACAATTTGAAATTTATAAATCACATTGGACGTGCACAAATTCAAAATACATTTCATTTGAAGACACATTCAATTTAAAACATTAAAAAATACATAGCATGAAAATTATAAATTGTCCATTCCTTTTCATTGTCTATTATAGACCATGAACCTTGAAATTTTATTGCAATAAATATGATTTTGAGAATTAGAGCCAACAAGCATATTCATATAAAATTTATTTTATGATAGAGAGTTTAATTTTATTAAATTGAATGTATATTGAATTGGTTTTGTGTTGACTTCTAGTAACCATACGGTTTCATTTTCCTTACAAGGTTAAAATTGAGTGGTGTGTGATTGTTAATTTCAAATTATTGTATCATTTTATCTTGGACTAATGAATGTCATGCCTTAGTGATGCTTTTTAGACGATTCTATGTATTTCCTAACCTATGCATTGATTGTCAATGAAAGATGCCTCCTAGGCATCATATCACTTGTCAAAGTGGGAATGAGGGGAAGGCTATGAACCCACCTATGAATCCTATTGGTGGTCCTCAAGTTATTGATATCCTTCAAGATATAATAGTAAGGGGCCCTCATCAAGAGGCATCCCATTCAGTGCATTCCTATCATTCTTGGGAGAATAGAGAGGAGAAGCCTCAAGGTGGAGAGAGAGAGAGAGAGAGCAATCTAGGAGCCCTCATAATTCTAAATTAGATGGAGAGGTAGGTAGGTAGTGCACGTGGATGGTGTGCTACCAGGGCAATTTCATGTGTATTCAATCGGTTTTGTGTTGACTTCTAGTAACCATGTGGTTTCATTTTCCTTGCAAGGTTAAAATTGAGTGGTAAATTGCACTTGCCAAGCCTTTTTTGATGGAATTTGATACTCGGTTTTGAGTTCCTTAGAGGTATGTATAGGGACATAGATACAAATTTTAGGGACTTTTTTTGCACCTAAGCATGAAGATTATGAACATAGGTGAATATTGCTAAAGAAATTGAACAAGGACCTGGAAAAGTGAGCACATCAAGTATTTGAAGATTTTTTTAGAGGTGGAGAATAAGGATTAGGAGTGATAAAAGGTATTACTAATGCAATCTCAAGGGCTCACTAATAAATATTATTAAGACCATATTTGAAACAAGTTATTATTTCCTTGACATTATAAATAGACATGTCTAGGGATTATATGTGATTTGAGGGCTAGTAAAAAGACAACAATTCTAGACATTATAAATCTAATTTAGGTTTAGGTTTTAAGGTTTAGGGTTTTAGGGTTTAGGTCTTAGGATTAAGGGTTTTAGTTTTTAGGTCTATTCTTTTTGCAACCTAGGGTTTAGGGTTTTGATTTCTAAGTTTTGTGTCCAATTTAGGTTAAATTCTAGTTAATTTTGGTATAGATTTTATGGTTTTCAATTTATAATTTAACATTTTTGGTTTGGTTGATGTTTTTAGTTTTAAATACAATTTAAAAACTATAAAATAAATTCAACGTAAAACAAACAAAACAAAAAAAAACTAAATAACAATTACAAAACAAAAATACAAGATATAAAGCAAAAAAAAGCATAATTTGACCAACCTGGAGGTCACTGAGGTCAGTTGTGTCAACTGGAGGAGGTGGCAATGAAAATTTGGTTGAAATGAGCCCTTAGGAACACATACGTGAATTAAGCTCTCCCTTAAGCTCGTTGACCAAACTGTAGTGAGAAAATGAATAGCACAGTCATTTATTTAAAAAATTAAATAGCTTTAAGAAATGTGTACGCATTAGTAACGCATGCGCGTCTTGTAACACGTATGTGTTTTAGGGTGCATACTCGAATCTAAATGCATGCGAGTTTGAATTTAGGCTCGAGTACCCGATCCAAAGCATGTACACATTTTTCAAAAAATGCGTACATGTTTCCTGCAATTTTTTTTGTTTTGGCTGAAACTTCCCCTCTTTGTGGACCCAACTTCCAACTTTTACCCTGATAATTCATGATTTTGTGACTATTTTTAGATGTTTCACTTCCTTGCCTAGGTTTCCACTAAGAAAATAAATTCCCTAAAGAGATTTTAAGATTAATATTATCCTTTTGTTCCTTCTTTGACCTCATTCAAATAATTCCTTTCAATCTTGTGATTCTTTCATTGGAAAAAATAACTTTCAAACTCTCAATCTGTCATTAGCCAACTAAGTATTCTCTCCATTGTTGTGAAGCAAATTATCAACATCCTTTGTATGTGAACACTCTCTTCTTGTTCTTATGGAATTTTTGGAGATCTTGGTAATATTTCAAGAATTGAGAATTATCCCTTATTGGATATTACAAGTTTTTCAAGATGTCATTGTTCCTTTGTATTTTCTCTAATCTCCTCTTCTTATCTCATTTATCTCGTGGTTATGTTTTTAGTGTTATTGGCATCTCATATTTGTATTTTTTATTTCATAGTGTTGTTGTTATTATCCTTTCATATTCTACTTAGTGTAGCTCTTACACTTGTCATTTTTTTCAAATTATCACAAACTAGGCTAATATTGAGGTAGAAAGACCAAAACAAGGATTTGACCTAAAAGCAAATCCCTAAAGAACCACAACAATTTTTTTTATTCTCGTGTTGTAGGTTTCATTAAAGAAGAAAACTCTCCATCTTCTTTGTCATATAGTGATATCTTCTTCCTCTCTTTTTCATTTTTAGTTTTATTAATTATCTTCAATAGACTAGTTTGTTTCACTATTATTATACTTTTTCTATTTATGAAAATATTTGTTGTAATCCAAATTTTATCTATTGTGTGTACATGTGATATTTTTCTATACAAACCAGTGCTTTCAATTTTCTACCTATAAAGGATGGCAATGTGTCGCTAGATATCGTTTGTGCAATGTACTAGCATTCAACATTATAGTGAGTCTCAACATTTTGGTCTAGGTTCCTCATTATTAGTGTTTTTTTTATTTCTACATTAAATTTGTGATTTCTAATTTATTTATTTTTATTAACATATATTTCCTTTCTTAAGTGTTCTAGCTTCATTTATTAAACAAACATTGTTAATGGACATAATCTCAACAATAGGTTAGTTTTAAATAGAAACCTTAGCTAGTTGACCTTAGTGTGGTGATATTGAGATCAATCTCAAAGAAATCATTTATTTCCTTCATAGAGTCGAACTTCACTTCACTACAAGGGTCTCTCTGGTCCATCTCCTTGTGAGAACTCTCTCCCAAGTGTTATGATAGATCTTTAACCACCTGTACTTTCAACTAGCTATTTCTTGTCAATTTGAACACATAATATATTAATTTGTATGTTAGAGTGTTGTATACAAGGAAAAACCTTAATTCACTTTTAGATCATGAGAGGGCTATGTTACACATTACATCATCACAAGAGCATGGCATCATCATAATATCTTCATTGCCTAGACATATTGTATGATTACTTTCCATGTTTTTTATCATTATTTGAAACTTTGATTTAGATCTAGAAGCTTGGCATAGGAAAGATCTCCACTTAGCAATCTTTCAAAAGGATTCATCAATTTCGATTGTTTTTCGGATATAGGTTATAGACATTAAAATAAGGAGATTTCAAACAATATAGAATGCATATGTCATTATTATAGTCAATCATTTTTTTATCAAAAGTGCAAATAAACAATTGATCTATATCTATAATATAAAAGTAAACAACTACGAGTTCATCCGAGATGGCTGAGAAAGGAGCTCTAATAAATTAATATACCTGGTAAACGAAAATCTCGAAATCCACTCTTCTTGCGTTGTACGCTCTGATTAAGTGATTTTAATATATTCAGAGTAAGATGCATTTCTTCGTGTGAGCTGCAAATGGTATAGATTAGATTATTTTACAAATATTAAAATTGTATATAAATTTCTTTACAAATATTATTGTCATTCAGCGTTGAATGGTGAGCCTTCACGAAGCTCGTCCCCCCATTCGTTCTACTTAATTTATAGTGTTTTGACTGTTTTTTCTGGAGTTTTCCAATTTCCATTAAAAAGTTGACATGAAACTTTGAATGATGGAGGCAATATATTTATTAGTGATATCAAGTTTCCACAATCTATAATGTTGTTGGAGTGATTTCTTGGTTTTCTTTTCTTTTAATTCTTTTTATATTCTTAGGTTCTTGGTTGTCTTGGCCCACGTGCATCTTTCCCTCTCTCACCTTTTGGTCTTTTTAAGATTGGTCTAGGTCTGCAATTGCCCATTTTTTTTCTCCTGTTGCTCTCAGCTCTTATTGTGATGATGGATCACGGAGTGTGATCCGAAATGTTGATGCAAAAAATTCGCACACAATCAAATCCAGAAATCACTGCAACGGCAATATATCTGTTATTTATTGGGGCAATATAGCTTGATTTTACAGGATTTACAAGAAGGGATAAGCAAATGCGATAGCAGGTGGATTAATTCTGATTTCAGAAATGAATAATTTGGAAGAATCCATAAATTGTAAAGGTCAGTTCATTCTTTTATTCATTTTCACTACTTTCATCTTTGTTACTTTTTCGTCCAATGAGTTGGAATACCAGAATCAGATTGATGCAGAAGCTTTACTTGAATTGAAAAAGTCTGTAAAAATGGATCCAACTCTTTCTTTGTCCAACTGGGTAAATGCAAATAATATGTGCAACTGGACTGGAATAACTTGCGATCGCAATCAAAGGGTTGTGAGTGTGGTTCTCAAATACAAGAGATTGGATGGTACGATACCCCCTCACATAGGCAACCTGTCCTTCCTTACAGTGCTCGACCTCTCCAATAACCGTTTTTCTGCCATCATTCCCCCCGAACTTGGTAAATTAGAAAAGCTGCAGTTCATTAAGCTCTATGAAAACGACTTGCAAGGTCCAATTCCAATTAGTCTGTGTTCGTGCACAAATCTTTTAGAACTCCGATTAAACAATAATTTGTTGGGCGGAAGCATTCCACCAGAGTTGAGTTCCTTGAATAACTTGCAGAAACTCAGCATCTCCTTCAATAAATTGAGTGGTATCGTCCCTCAAGGCTTGGCAAATTGCACTGCGCTTAAACGCCTAAATCTTGGGCATAATCTTTTAACAGGCACTATCCCTAAGTTTATAAGTAACTGCACAAAATTGCGTGTCTTAGTTCTGTACGAGAACGCACTTGAAGGACCAATTCCATATGAGATATTAACAACATTGACCAGATTACGATATCTGGATCTGAGTTCCAACAAACTCAACGGTAGCATTCCCATGGAGATTGGCAAATTATGGAGGATAAGGGAGATTTTCTTTAATAACAATAGTCTTACAGGTACGATTCCCATGGCCCTGGGGAACTGTTCGTCTCTGGAGAGGCTGGATTTGTCTTCCGATTCCTTGTATGGCACCGTTCCACCAGAATTGAGTTCACTTACCCGACTGCAGGAACTGTGGATCGGTCATAATAGCCTTGGAGGATCAATTTATTTTCTCATGAACTGTTCTGAATTGCATATATTGGCGCTAGGGTACAACAAGTTTGAAGGTACAATTCCAGAGGTTAATCTACCCAAATTGCAAGCGATGCAATTAACGAGGAATCAGTTAAATGGCAGCATCCCAAAATCTCTAGGAAATTGTTCGGCGCTCTATTATTTTGCAGTAGATGATAACAAGTTGAGCGGAGCAATACCCCGAGAATTGGGGATGCTTGCTCGTTTACAAACGCTTGATCTTAGTGTTAACAGCTTCAAGGGAAATATTTTTCCTAATCTGTTAAACTGTACACAATTGCAGTCGCTTCAACTGCCAGTAAATAGGTTTGTGGGCTTCATTCCTACAGATATTGGCCTGAAGCTCCCCAACTTAGAAGTATTCGAGGCGGGAGGTAATCAATTTCGTGGGGGTATCCCAAAGTCTCTGGGAAATTGTTCTCAGCTCTCGCTGTTTGACCTCTCATTCAATCTGCTGAGTGGTGGGGTGCCTCAAGAATTGGGAATGCTAACTGCTCTGCGGAGACTTTACCTTGGGTCTAATAGCCTGTCAAATGAACACTGTGCTACAATGTGTGTATTAGATGTACTTTCTAACTGCTCCATTCTTGAAGAGCTGGATCTAACGGGAAACAATTTCAGTGGCAATTTGTCAAGGGGCCTAGGAAACCTCTCTCCTAGGCTATCAAAATTGTACTTGGGCGGCAACAACATCACTGGCAACATACCAGAAGAGATTAGCAACCATACTGAGTTGATCATTTTCTCTATCGGTTCTAACAATGTAATTGGGCAGGTTCCGAGTGCATTGGGCTTTCTGAAGAATCTACATTTGTTGGAATTGAGCTCCAACAAATTGGAAGGCACCATTCCGTTAGAGTTTAACATGCTGGTAAACCTTGAATTTCTGTGGCTTCAGCGAAATCGTATTTCTGGAGACATTCCTTCATATTTGGGCGGTCTGCAACAGCTGAGGCAACTTGACTTCAGTCATAACGAGCTCACAGGAAGGATACCGAATGCCATCGGGCAATGTTTCCGCCTGGAGATGATTGACCTCTCATACAACAGCCTCACAGGAAATATCCCTATGGAAATCTCAAGCCTCCATTCATTGGTGTTTTATCTCAATTTTTCACACAATTCATTGACAGGAAGATTGCCTTCGCTGGGAGGAATGCAACAGCTTCAAGCCATAGATATCTCAGCTAATAAACTCTCAGGACCTATCCCTGCCGATATTAGCAGTTGCTCGGGATTGCAATACCTGAACCTTGCCAAAAACAAATTGGAGGGAATGGTGCCAACATCAATAGGGCAGCTTAAGAGCATTGAAAACATTGACCTGTCTTTCAATCAGTTATCTGGGCCAGTGCCACGTTCTATTGCAAATCTCACCATGCTCCGGCATTTAAATTTCTCATACAACAACTTGAATGGGTCAGTCCCAATCCAAGGAGCTTTCAGAAACCTAAGCGCAACATCATTTTTGGCAAATCCGGGATTATGTGCAACCTCAGGCTGGTTGAATTTACCAAATTGCACAAGCTCTGACAAAAAACATGCTGCGCTGAACAGGAACATTGTCTTGGCTACCTCAATTGGCACATTCTTCACATTGTGTTGCATTTTGGGGGCATTTTACTTTTTCTACAGAAGAAATAAAAGGGAACCATTTACAAATAGATTGTTGGGGGAAGGTTTCATTCAAATTTCTAGCCAGGAACTTCACACAGCAACCCAAGGATTCAGTGCCGCTAACTTACTAGGCAATGGTAGCTTCGGGTCAGTTTACAAAGGGATCTTGTCTGATAACAAGTTGGTAGCTATTAAGTTATTCGATCAGGACCCTCAAAATTCATACAAACATTTCGTCAGGGAATGCAGAGTACTGAGAAAAATCAGGCACCGCAATCTTGTCAAAGTCTTGTCCTCTTCCTCCGCTGGAGATTTCAGGGCTCTGGTTCTGGAATTTATGTCACAGGGGAGCCTAGAACAACACCTCTACACGGATGAAACGCAATGTAGCTTGAGTTTGAAGATGATACTGAATATTGCATTTGATGTTGCACACGGGATGGCATATTTACACCACGATTGTTCTCCCCCTGTTGTTCACTGCGACTTGAAGCCTTCAAATGTGTTAATGGACGAAACCATGACAGCCCATGTGGCTGATTTTGGAATTTCCCGTCTATTGACGTCCTCTGTTTCTGCAAGTAGCAGCACATCCAGACTGAAGGGAACTGTAGGCTACCTTGCTCCAGGTAAACACCCAAGTGCAACATTTTTCCTATTTTAGTGTTTGTTATGGCTTTTTTGACCCCATATATTAGCTTTCTTCTCAACACTAAACTCAATTTTTACTGTGGCAAGAATATGGATTGTGGGGACAAGTGAGTACCAAGGGAGACGTATACAGCTTCGGGATGCTCATCCTTAAAATGGTGACTAAAAAGAGGCCTACTGATGGTATGTTCTCTGAAGATAACACTTTGCCCAGATGGGTGAGAAGAGAATTCCCTGAGTCACTGGAGGAAGTAGTGGACAGAGAGCTGCTGGTTGATCAGCTAACTGCAGGCGGGTCCAGTAGTGCTACACCTGGAACAACCGTTGAAGAATTGGAATCCTCTGAGCATGGCAGTTGCCTACTTCGTTTTATTGGATTAGGACTGCAATGCACAAAGGAAAATCCAAGGGATAGACCAACAATGAGAGAGGTAGAGAGTATGCTCGAGAAGATGGTGTATGGCAGAGCATATGGCAACTTAGAAGAGCAGTCATCCGTCCAGAATCTGCTTAGTGCAGGCAATAGAGTGGGCCATCCAAATAGCAGCTCCGATGAAAGTGAGAGCAGTTAACATGCAGTGAATTTCTTCGATATTTTATTTTGTTTAGGAATGCTAAAACTTTTTTCCTTTAACAACATTGTCTATTTAAACTGTTAGAAAACATGAAGTTATCAAACAGATAGTGTACGAAGCTCTTTCAGTTTTGAGGTTTTTTTTAATAAGTTATCAATGTGTATATTTGTTCTTGTCATGAAAGTTTTGTTTGTTTTTAATAAGTTATGATATTAATATTTAAAAGAAAAAATTATTAAAATTTTGTAATTTAAAAAAAATATAAATTATGAAAGTCTATTACAAATTTTGGAAGTATCTTTTGTTATTAAAATGTAAGATAAACTCAAATAAAAAGTTATTATGTTTATAAATTTTATAGATGGAGACCAACAGTCGATTGCTTTCTACTGTTGCGGAGACCAGGGTTTCACCAAGTCTGATCTTAATTGCGAAGGCATCTCTGGGCTTTGTCAGCGGCTTTCGATGTAGTGAAGCTTGTAATGGGGAGAAGGTCGGTAGGGGTTTTCAAGCAGGATGCACAGAGGAACTAAATTGAAGTGGCGATAGTTTAGGCTTGGAGTATGAAGCTCGGCCTTCACAGCAAGGCCAAACTAATGTCGGAGATTCTCGGTTGAACAGAGACAATATCAATGAAAGTGTTAGTCAGGGAAGCCATAAAGGAAATGATGGGAGGAGTTCACAAAAAGAGAAGAGAGCAAAGGAAAAAATCCCTAGCAGAGCCGGCTATGTAGCGGGGGGGTGACCTAGCAGAGCTTCAAAGCCAAAAGGGAGAACCCCATGTAGAAGTTGTCTCAAGAGGTGATGGCTTGGTTAAGGGGCTCCAAGTAAATCAGGATGGGGGATCTCAAGCAAGTCCTTTACAGACATTGAAGACTTCAAATAAAAGCTCAAAAGAAAGGAAAGGAGTGGATTCTGGATCACTACCGACTTCTAGATCAATCATGTTGGAGCTAGATGAAGAGCTCAAGCAAGAAGTTTTCTCTAATGAAGAAGTTTTTGCTGGGCTCGATCTGATAAGAAGATTTAGGGGTTTTTGGCCAAGTTTGGGGGATTTACACCAGTGGATCACTCAGCAATGGGATTGTGTTTTAGAAGGGTATGTCCAAATTTATCCCATGGAAAAAGGCTTTTTCATAGTTGTTTTTGAAAAAGAACAAGATAGAAACAAGATTCTTTGTGAATACCATTTGGAATAGGAAGATAAATACCCACTAATGTTAAATCCATGGCATCCAACTTTTAATCCAGCCACTGAAGCGTTTGAGAAGGTCCCTATCTAAGTAAGATTTCCCAACTTTCCATTACAATTTTGGTTTGATTCTTGCTTAGAGGCTATAGGGAACTCCCTAGGGAGTTTTCTAATGATGGATGAAGGATCTTCAAACCTTCTGCATTCAAATTTTGCTCAGATTTTAGTGGAAATGGACATTTCAAAGGCTCCTCCAGAGGAGATTTGCTTAAAAATGTCTAAAGGTTGTTGGGTGCAGCCCTTGGACTATGAAGGGATTCCCTTTCGATGCAGAGTTTGCTTCAAAACTGGTCATTTGGCTGCTCAATGTACCAAACACAAAGCAACTAAATTAGCCTCCTGGTGGAAAGATGTTGGCCCCCAGTTTTACATGATGGAGAAAAAGGTTTAGATTCCAGGGAGTTCCCAGGAGAAAAGCAGGGTGGAAGGGGCTTAGGATGAGTTGGTTGAGGCAGAAGCTGATAGAAGGGTAGTTCAGCAACAAAAGGATGAAATTTGAGCACAAGAAGGGAATTCAACTGAAAACAAAGACATTGTTGGTCTCAATGAAAGGGAGTTGAATCCCAAAAATTGGGCAACTACACCTAATTGCCAAGAGAAAAAGGGTATGGTGAGATCGCCAGTGAAAGTGAAAGGGAATCCAGAAGGCGTTGTTCAGGGCCAACAAACAATCAAAATTTTGCATGATATTTTGAAGAGCTCGGCTGACAAACCTTTGCACTGGCAGGCAGCAATAGCAAGGGTAGAGGATGGCTGGCAAACGGTCAAGGGGAGGAAAGCAAAGAGAGAAAGAAAGGAATCTTTTGCAATGGTTCTCAAGTCTCAAGTGAAGAAAAGACCAATCCGAGTGATAAGCTAGTGAGTTGGTAGTAGGTCCCTGATAGGGATCGTTGGGTCAAGCTGGTCCTTTACAGAAGTTAGTGATTATGGTATTTTTTAATTTTAAGTAGCCTTTGGTTTGGAGGGTATTGGGAAAGTTGTTGGGTGAGGGACTCTTGTAAGGTTCTTCGTGGTTGTGGAAAGGTTTTTAAGCTATTTTTACAGGTAGAATCATATTGTATTTAGTTTTCTAATTAATAAAATCATCTCTGTTAACGACCAAAAAAAAAAGTTATTATGTTTAATTTTTTTTAAAATATTTAAAATATATTATATTTTTTACTGAATAAAAAAATGTATTACTATTTATAAAATCATTTAATTTATAATTATATTTATTGTTCTATTTTAGATAGTCTTCAAAACTTATTGTTTTTTACATACTCTTTTCTTTTTATGAGTTCATCATGTTAATTTGACAATGTGTTGGGTGATTTTTTTATGCAAAGGTTAGGTTAAAGCATTAAAAAATCTAAATTAGTTAAAATTTTGGAAAAAGAAAATAGAAAACTAAAACAAAGTGCATATGGTATACATTTTTGTCTTATTTAAAGGGTTGGTCAAGAGTACATGTGTTATGCATACTTTTGTTTAAAATGATCATTTTAAAAAAATATTTCTTATTTAACCTTATTGATAAAATGATAGTACAATATTCACAAAAGAAAGAGAAGGTGGTAGTGCGGCACACCCACAAAGAATAACTGGTTTGTCCAAAACAAAGATGAAAGAACATTAAAAGGTTCAAGCCAACAAAGTCTATATAGCTAAAGTAAAACCAGATAAAGGGGGATCTTTATCATTTAGATTGCCCCAAACATTTTTAGGGGAAACATCATTGATTGGATCAAGGGAGGTTCATTCTTTTTATATGATACAAAGTGTTCGTCTATTGTGTTTTAATGTGTGTTTCCCTTTTGGCTCAAGGGTGTATGTTAGATGTTATAATCCAAAATTTTGTATGTTTACTATATAGTAATGGTGAGTGTTGGTTAATTATTCAGTATTGTTGGGTAGTTTTTAGATAGTTGTTTTATAAGTACTTGATATTTTATACAAATGATTGAAAATAGATGACTTTATAAATATATATTTGACATTGTGAAATTGAGAAAACTATAATATATATTTATGTGTCACTAACAAATATAATTTATATGATTATTTTATGTGTATTGATCCTTAATCCTACTTTGACCCAGTGCCATGCTCTATTACAAATCTCACTATACTTTGAAATATAAATTTCTCTATGTATCAGTCCCAAATCAAGGAGCTTTCAAAAACCAAAGAATTATGTGCAATCTTAGGCTAGTTGAATTTACCAAATTGCACAATATTTTCCCATAATCATAATGTGTCAAACATATTACTTCAATTGGCACATTCTTCACATTATGTTATATTCTAGGTGTATTTGACATTTTCTACACAAGAATTAAAAGGGCACCAATAAAAAATAGTATGTTGGGGAAAGGTTTAATTCAAATTTCCAACCAAATAATTTGACATAGCAACCCAAAGATTTACCAGGGAAGGGTAGTTTGGGGTTAGTTTGCAAAGGGCTCTTGTATGATAACAAGTTGGTGGTTGTTAAGTTATTCAATTAGGACCCTCAAAATTCATAAATCTTGAATTGTTGAAGTTTTATCATCTTAATCCACTATAGAGTTCAAGTCTTTGGAACTACAATTTATGTCAAGGGATATTCTAGAACAATACCTTCATATAGATGAAACACGATGTTGCTAGTGTTTGAAGATGAGATTGAACATTACTTTTGATGTGGCACACAGAATGACATATTTACACCATGATTGTTCTCCACATATTGTTCACTATGACTTTAGCCCTCAAATGTGCTAATGGATGAACTAAGATTGCTCGTGTGGCTAATTTTGGGATTTCTTTCCTTTGTTTTGTTTTTCTTTCTGTATGTATTAGTTTTATTCTAAAAAATGAAATCACTTTTTAACATTGCAATAATATGGATTGGGAAGACAAGTTACTACCAAGATAGATGTTTATAGATTTGGGATGCTAATCCTTGAAATGGTAACTAAAAAGTGGCAAAGTCACAAAATATTTTTTAGAGATAACACTTTTCCCATAGGGGTGAGAAGAATATTTCCTAAGGCAATGAAGGGAGTGATGGAAAAAGAATTCATGATTGATTAATTAGCTGTGGGAAGATCCTCAAGTGAAGAATTAGGATCCTTTGAGCATGACAGTTTCCTACTTAGTTTTATTGGAGTAGGAGTGCAAAGCACAACGTAAAATCTAGGGGAAAGACCAACAATGAGAGAGGTGGAGTGTATGGAAAGGTATATGACAATTTAGAAGAGCATGCATCGGTTCAAAATATGTTGAGTGTAGGTGATGGAGCAAGCCATCCAAATAGCAGCTCGACTTCAAATATTGATCAAAGCTAGAGAACTTAAGTACAAACTAAGAAAAATGACTAAAATTTCACCAATAATATCTATTTAAATACATATGGAAAAAATAAAATACAATTAAACTAAGTTATTTATCAACAATATTCATTTAAATTGATTTGCATAGTTTAGGATTTTGGATTAAATTATAATTATTTTTTATATGAAGGGATTTAGAAATTTGGTGTCTAATGAATTAGTTCATTAAATGAGGGTTTTTTTATAATATTTTCTTGGTTAATTGGATTATTAGATCAACTATACTTATCATATGAATGAGATTATAGGTTTCTAGAGATTTTAGTTTAGGTCATAGACTAGCAAACATTCAACATCAATTAATTAGTGGAATCTTCAAAATAAGTTTTAGATGAAATTATTATTTTAAGTGTATTAGTATTGTATATTTTCTTATTTTTATTTCAAGACACATAAGTAACCTTTTAAATTGTATAGTTAATTGCAACTCTTGTTTTCTAATTAATATAGTGTTCCTTCTTATTCACCTCCATAGATAAACTGTGTCATAAAAAAATCCTTTATTGTTGTTTTAAATTTTTTCAAGACCTCTCTTAATGCCATCAAATTATCAATTTATATTTTTAGTGTGATGTTATGTTCATCAAATGGTTAAAAAATTAAAACCCTACAAAAAATTGTAGAGTATAAATACTTGTTTTGGTTAAATATATTGAGGATCATTAGTTGATGGTTGATCTTTAAACCTTCCATAAGTCTAGTAGGCTAACAACATGCAAATATATTATATACTTTCTATATTTTACATCACTATAATAGTGTAAAACAACAATGATATACAAATTATAAGAAAGAAAAGAGTATATCTTTCATTTTATTTTTGTAATAGATAATTTTGTGTGGTTGTCTAATGTATATTATTTTAACATATGATTTTGATTGCATTTAGAAAAGAGTAAAACATTTTCTCAAACAACTCTCTCTTCTAAGAATATCAATTCCTCTACTAGGTTCAAGACCATAGGTTTAGCAATAATCTAGGTTAAGATGGCACATGCAAGATTGACCTAGGCCAAGGCTACAAGTGCATGATTAAGCCATTTTTTAAAATATAAATTTAATTGTGTCTCTAGGCTAACTCAATTCCAACTAGCCATTACTCACCAACATCGATGCTAAAACTTTTAAATTATGTACCTAAGACATGTATAAAATGACATAAACACTAGGTCATTTCAATTATATCTAATCATCCATGCTTAACCCTCAACATAAAATGAATCAATACTAGTCCCTATCCTACAAGGGTGAAAAGTGCATGTGCATTATAGTTTTACCCTTTGAATTCTACACCACTTTGTGTGGTGGCCTTGAATACATCATCCTAACACATGATTTTGATTGAGTTGGTTCTCCCATGTTTTTATTTTTTTAAGGGGTAAAAAATTATTTAATTAATAGAAATCCAGTACAACAAACAAAAACCAAACCCCATCCACCAAGGGCCCAAGACAACCAACCAACAAACAACAATAGATCACAAAAAGATCCAAATCCACAAGAACCCTAACCAAGACCCCTCATTAGTGATGAATATCCTCAAGAAATCAACCTCTCCAATATTTGGGAGCAATTCAGAGAAAATGCTTTCAGCCACCAACATTGTAGTCACCCATAAATTTTGATGCCCATTCAGCCAAGCAATCTGCAACATTGTTCCACTACCTCAGGATGTGGAAAAAGGAAACATAATCCAAAGAACTATTTTGTCAATGAATCTGATGAACCACTAAATCCAACTGTCAATTCGCGCCATTAAGATTCTAATTATTTAACATATTAACAAAGATCTAAAAGTCTAAATCATGCATAAACCTACACCATCCAAGAGCACACCCCCTTTTCAAAGTAATAAGGATAGCAAGAGCTTCTATAATATTATTAGACTAATTACCCTTGTAGATGGAGAAGAAAAAAGAATGGCACCGGAGCTATCCCTCCCAACACCTCCTACCCCACATTGCCCAAGATTTCCCCTAAAGGATCCATCAATATTAATCTTAAAGACACCTACACAAGGTGGGGACCATCCATGCTCTCTTTAAGTCTTCCTTTTGATCCTAAGACTCCCCCTTGACAAAGAAGGTACCAAACCATTCCCAAATAAACATAGTCTTTGCATCATCTCCACCTCTCCAAGCTCCAAGAGAGTATCCACCTCACACTTTGCATGGATATTCTCTTGAATCATACCTATAATCCTTTGCCATAATTGTTGCGCCACCATCTTTCATCATTGAAAGATCCTATGGTTTCTTTCTAGATAGATTTACCAAAGGATGCAAGAAGGCCCAATATTCTAAACCACCTAAAGAAAGAAAGTCTTAGCAAGTGGCCTTCCCAAACTCCTCCAAATTTCAAATAGAGAAGAGGTGTGCAAACATGCCTACTTCCAAACATCCCACCATAAGTGCCAAATTAGCCTAGAAAAGGAGCACTGAAAAAGAAATGTGAGGAAGCCTTCTTACTATTACTATAGAGAACACACATAGATGACCCTTAGAAACCATGCTTCCACATATTATCCCAAGTGAGAAACCTATTACAAGAATCTAACCAAATGAAGAAGTTGAATTTAGGCTAAGAAAACTTATTCTACACATTTTCCACCAAGGGACTTCATCTCCCTCATATTTATGTTGATCCAATACCTTATATCTCGAGGCTACCAAGAACACCTGCTAGGATCAGGACTCCAAGTCAATATATCACTCTTCACCAAAGAATTGCAGGTTCTTCTTGCTATAATATGAGATAATTCTTTTTAATCCTCCACAAAACCCCCTGACAACCATTTAAGAGAGTCCTTCCACTTAAACATCTCCACATACCCCAAACTCTTAGCAAATTTAAAGTCCTCAACCCTAGTCCAACCAGCCTCCAAGAAGCTAAGATAGAGAGACTCTAAGTGTGGATACATGGACATGATTGGGGGAAATCCATACCATAAATCAAACAAGAAAAAGGGCTTCAAAACCCTTGTTACAAATCCAAAACAAACCCTACTTAATTAAGTTGGTACCTCATTTTTAGAGTATCCTAAATAATAGACCCCTTACTCAATAGGTTGATCTTAGGCATGTCTTCACTTGTCACTCCCCTCAGATACTTAGAAGAGAAGATTGTGGCCAAAGCCTGATCCTGATTGGAGCACCACCACTAGTAAAGCTTAGCAACCAAGGCTTGTCCCATGAGAATTGTTGGAGTTGATAAAGATCCCCACAGCTCCCAAAAATCACCTACAACCAAGACACCTATCACAAAGAGGGGATCAAAGAAATCAATTTTCTATGCAACCAAGAGAGAATGATTTATCCAAAAAAAAATTGTATGTGTAATGAATTAATCTAAATTATAATGAATTGTGATGGAATGATTACAAAGTACAAATGAATACTTATAAAAGAAAAAGTGAAAAGCCAAGATGAGGATATGATTAGATTGTGACTTGAGTGTCCTAATCTTATACAATGAGACAACTTGACCTATAAATATTCCAATCTAATAATTAAAAGTAATCTTAAGTTTAGCTTAACTGTAATAAAGTAATAAGGGGCCTAATAATTATTATTGATTAATTAATCATTTGGTGATTTTTTTAATTACTCCAACACCCCACTTAAGATCAACTTAGGGAGAAGCTAAAAATTTGATGAAGAATGCAATGATGGATGCATGGATGGGTCCCAACTATAAGGCCTGATGAGATACCCACATATAAAAAAATGAATCTCTCATAACCAAAGAAAAGGATAAAATTGCATGAGAAAAAACTCCTCTCCAAAAGAGAAAATGAAATAACTACACTAGTGAAAGAAAGATAGAAGGGCGGACTCAATGTGACCCCCTAAGGAGTGCTTCTACTACACAAGTACAATAGATTTCCCCTAGTAGGAGAGATAAAATTAGAATATGAATCCCCCCATTGTAACATGTCATTCGTTCACTAAAGTAATTTTTCCTAATTTTTCACTTTGCAAGTAAATAAACTATGTAACTTAACTATTGCCATAAAAAAATTATTTTATTTTTAGAGAACAATTGAACATAGATGTCATAACAATAATCAACATTGATTCCATTCCAATATAATAATTCACATATTACAATATTCCAAAGAATGTGTACCATACAAAGTACATGCATAGCTTAGTCGAGCTTCAAAAATATAGATATAGATGGTCCAAGAACCTCCTTTCAAATCTTGGTCTTTTGTCACCTGCTGAGGAGGAGAAGTATCACTCAAGTAATTTTCTGCCAACAATGGACTCATATGTGGTCCCGGGTGCTGTCATAATAGTGGTTTACAATTCCTGAGAGGAACGAATTTTAGCTGAAATCACATATTTTTAGAAAATATAATGATTTAAGCCTTAAAAAGTTCCATTTTAAGGATTCCAATTGAAGAGAGTTTGGATCAAACCCCCTTGGATAGAACCTCGCTAGTTTTAAACCATACCTATAAATGACACCTATCAAAATGCTGAGATTTAGCTTTTGGGGGATCAAATGAATTCATTTAAAATTTATTTCAAATGATTATGGTATTCCTCCAATCGTACATTGAATTTATGTCCTACATGTGAACTTGTAAACCTTGATAAACAATGAACTAGCATGCATAAATGGATCACACAGTGAATTGACGGTGGAGCCAAAGAAAATCACACTACTTTGGCCAAAGTGTTCTCACTCAGTACTTTGAGTTGTATAGTCATCACTACTCACACTACTTTGACATCCTACTCACAGCTCGATTTGACTTTAGGCTACTAAAATATATGAATAGGTATTTCCTCCAATCGGTAATATTTAACCCTAGAAACATCCTATTCCCTTTCCCATTGTTTAGGTGAAAAATAGGGTTCACCAAAATGAGTCAACAAGATGATGAACCACTAATTTTTCTAAGGCCCTAAACATATAATTATGTGTGTGATAAGATGCAAATAACAATTAGAAACTAACCCTAATTTTTATATCAACTATGAGGGGAGTTTTTAGAGCTTAAAATGGTGTGTACCTTGCTACAAGAAGCCTTTTTTTAGGGCATAAAGGACTCATTCGCCCTTAATGGAAAATGGGTCCCTATTAGGCTTTTTGAAATTGAGATCTGGGTTATTTTCCTTGATTTTTTCACTCGTAGATCCTCGGTTGTCAGCTCTCGAAAACCTGTAATAAATTTTGTAGCTTCAATTCTTTGTTCTTGCACTTTAAAGGTCATTCTTACAACTTGACAACTTTGACAATCTTGCTCCCAATTTCTTCTCCACTTGATCTTCAACCTGTAAATCTGCAAATACACACTCAAGGGAAAAAAAATGCTAATTTTAAGTGAATAGGGGTTTGCCTTGGTCAAACCCTTTGTAGGTTATCAAACCAAATGATGAAATAATGTAACTGAAGCATTAAACATAAAATATATAATTGATGATACCTTGGAAGTTGTCTTGGAAGATAAATTTGCAATCTAACATGTAGTGGCCATGAAGAATGTAGATCTTGATCCTTGAATAAGATGTTGAACAATGCTTGCAAGTATATCTTCAATGCTACATTCACTATTTTAGCTCAACAACATGCATGAATGCATTATACCCTTGACGTGATGAAATGATCTTGAATTGCTGCAATAAAACCTAGATAATTTGCCTTGAAATTCCTTTGAATTGCTCTTGTAATGCTCTTGTAGACTCAAATTTTCTATAATGCATGAATTCATGGAAGTCTAGGATGAAACTATGTGAATTAACCCCTTATTTATACTAAATCTAGAGATTAACCCCGAAATTCAAACAATTCAACCCAACACCAAATCTGGAAAGGAATATTATTGAAATCTTGCCAAAATGAAATTCAAAAAGGAGTTCCTCATTAAGGGAGGACCCATTCACCACCTAGGGCGAATGGGTCCTAACACAATTTTCCAGGACCTTGCCTTTGGGGGATGAAATAAGATCAAAAACCCATGTAGAATCTGCAAAGAAAGGGGAGTCCTATAGAGGGAGGACCCATTCGCCACCTAGGGAAAATAGGTCCTAGCACCAATTTCTAGGACCTTGATTTTTCCCAATTAAATGTTTTTCAATTTGAATTATGGATTTCGGGATGGATACTCAGAAGGTGTCACAAATAAGGCTTAAATTTGAATTAAAGGGGCTAATTAACTCTAATTAACCACAATTAAATAATACCATTCTAGATAAGTGTGAAAGTGTGTTACAACACTTTACAACACCATAAATAGGGTACAAGTTAAGTACATTTTATTAAAAAGGGGCCCAAGATCAATGTGAATGTGTTACAACACATTACAACACTAAACCTAGGCAAAATTAGGTTAATTCAATGACAATTATTCCCAAATCAAGTAAGGAAAAAGGTAAAAAAAATATGTTACTACACGCACAAACTTAATGGTATTTCTACTCACAAAGCATAAGTACAAATTACCCTCCCTTCAATGGACAATCAAATCTCAAGAGTATCTCACTAGCTATCTAAAATAATCAAATAACTTTAGCTATAAATAACCCTTAAGCTATCCTTGTTTAATCATTTCTAGTATCTTAATACTAATGAAAAACATTCCCTCCTATTATGGAGAAATACAAGCACTTCCACAGAAAAACATAAAACAACTTCTTTTTCCTTTCCAAAGCAAATGCTATGTTTTCCTAATGCAAGTAATCTCAAGCAATTCAAATAAAGCATTCAATTCTCAATATTTTGTAAATAAGACAAAATAAGAGAAGACTAGATCCTCATGCCTATAGTACACTTAACCAATTGATTGACTTGATGCACATCTTTCCAACACAAGCTTCCTAGCTTTACCTTATCAACCCAAACAATTCCTCACTATAGCCTCTTGCTCAAGATAATGAAATGCTCTCACAAATTAATTCTCAGCTCTCAATATATCTCTCAGCTCTCATAGAATACAACTCTTAGAATATTGTAGCAGAGTAAATTTGCAAAATAAGTTTTCAAAATAATGTGTTCAAATGAAAGAACTTGCCCCTCTATTTATACAGCAAAATAGAGACATTGCAACCTATAGAAAAGGAATGCTAGTCGACATCTCTCTCCATGCAAGTTGACTCACTATATATAGCCTAAAGGTGGCAGAAATCTGAGTGTAAAATCATCATAATTTACTACATATCAACTTATTTAGTTGACAACAGCTAAAGACTAATTCAAAGGTGCACATGCCCAAATGATGGCAGTCGAATTGCAACCAAAATAAATTCTATAGATTATAGAGTTTTCATATGTTGGTGCCATCTATGTGCCAACTTTCCTAACTCTTTGGCATGGTTTAACTCTCTTGAAATAGTCTCCTATTAATAGGGAACACTTATACTATATCAACTTGGTCATAGTTTTATTGAGCAACAGAGGAAATATGAGTAGCTTCCATTAGGGAAATTTACATAAAAATGGGCCTCCTAAGGAACTCTAAAAAAGCAAAAAGTTATCTCATATAATACAAATTATTTAAATATAAAAAATATAAATTACTTAACTACATGAATTAAGTGGGGACACATGTTTCTATTATAATTCCTTAAAAAACTGAAGTCCATGATTTTTTAAAAGTGGTAACAAATATTTCTATTATAATTTATTAAAAAACTCAAGTTCACTTTCTTCATTATTTATTTTTTATTTAAAAACTCTTAAACTCAAGTTTGGTAACTTATATTTCTATTACAATTTATTGAAAAAGTAAGTTCACTTTCTTTTCTTGATTATTTGTTTTTTTTAATTATTTATTTTTATTTAAAAAGTGGCAAAGTAAAAGTAAATTTAGATATTTTATTTTTTTACTTAGTATTTTATTATATATATATATATGATTTTATAGATTTAGATTTATTTAAATAAACACGTTTATAGGTTTTATAATAGTATATTTATATTTAAAAAAGTATGTTGAAGGATATCTTTTTTTCCATAGTCTCTTTGATTTTCTCCAACTTTTTCTCCTTCCAACAGTTTCTAATTTATTTTTTCGGTTTTTATTTTATTTTTGCAACACTTCATAAATGATTTTTATGAAATTTTTGTAGCACTTCATAAATGATTTTTATGAAATTTTTGCAGCACTTCATAAATGATTTTTGATGAAATTTTTGCAACACTTCATAAATGATTTTTATGAAATTTTTGTAGCATTTCATAAAAAGAAATTATGAATTTTTTTTTTTTTTGCAGCACTTCATAAATGATTTTATGATTTTTTAATGTTTTTTTAAATTTTTTTAATATTTTTTTTTTTTTTTTTGAAAATATAAAAATTTCTATAATAGAACTTAATAGAACTTAAGAATATAAATCTAAAAAACAAAAAGAATATTTTATATTTAGAAAGATGAATGAGATAGAATAGGATGTGAAGAGTTAAATTAACCATCATGAGTTAATTCATAAGATTTTAGAAAGTTTTATTTTATAAAATAAATAATTTTATTTTTATTTTGGATGATGTCACCGTACAGGTTGATATCATCTTTTAGTTTTTTTGACAACTTGAAAAGCTAATGATGTCATCTTTAGGAGGCCCATTTTTTTATGTAAATTTCCCCTAATGATAACAATAGCGTATAAATGGTGCTTTGACCAACTCATGCCTTGTTGTTCGCTTTTCCTATTATCATACATTCATAATACTTTATGAAGTTGCTTTATATTACATCACTTTACATCATAGATATAAGTGTTCCAAGTTTGGAGTAAATCGCTTCTTAGTAATAAAGATTTATTTCCATATGGCATCGACTATGGTTTACTTCCATATAGGCCTTCATTGTTGCATATTACTTTTGCATATAAATTGGCTTTTATCTTATATCATCATATGTATTATTCAGCCTATAATGCATGCATAGCATATATACAATTCGGCCTCTATTTAGTACCATGTATATATATAGATATATACTTATATATGTGCATACATACATATATATATGTCAATAAATAGCATTAACGTTATATCCCATATGTTGAAAATTGAAGGTACTATTGTAGCTTAAAACTTGTAAAACTATTATACTATAGATTTAATTAAGTGTTTTTTGTTACAATTTCATTGTATGTGATTATCTGTTTAGATTCATTATTACCAATTGTAGAAGTAGACAGATGATTGTAGAAGAATAAGACCAGAAGATAGAAGTGACATAGCATATACCGTGGAGAAACCATTTCGAGAAAAAACTCCACCAAAATCAATAGTGCTTGTATTATTTAACCTTAGAACAAGATTGCAATAATTATTTATCAATCCTTGCTTGAGATGCTTCTTTTTCCTTCAACAATTCTTCTTGACAACCTACAATAAACTCTCATGTTTCCAAGCATGAATCCACATATCCTGTGCCATGCTTCACAAAATTACTCTCTTAGAACTCTCTTCAACTTGCTGCAATAAATAGACAATTGTGAACATTGTAAACTCCAAAGAGTTGACAATTACAAGAGGATAAAGCTCCTCACAAATATCTACTCCATTCTTATGCAAGTATATTTCTTTTGTGAAAAACAATGTCAAACCAAGCCCTTCATCGATTGGGCATCCCAAACTGAAGTCTTAACTGATTGTTGGTTTTGAAGATATCTTGTAAGCTTCTCCTCAAAGTTGGAACCCAAGGATGGGCCCCACTTAACTCGGCCTTGTAAATATCTTCTCATGCAAAAGTGTTAACTCCAAGAACTCAACTTCGGTGCCCAAGGTGGGTCCAAGTCAATCTTTGTTAATAGAAACATATCTCTCTATCAATTCATGAAAACATGATGCATGATTGATCATCCCCACTTAACTGAATGTATCACCTATTATATGTCATGCAACTCAAATCATTATTTATGCATTCCAAGTCAACTGAAGTCAACTAGCATTCAACTGAAACTAACTACATGCAACTGAAGATAATTGAACCATAACTGAACTAAACTAATATTGAATTAAAATGAACACTCATGTAAATATCAATTCCTAACTTCTAGGATCTTTACATGCAAAACTGAAGTGTTATCTTTCCTCCAAACAGTTAACTAAACTTAAGGTGTGTCCCACCTCCCATGTGGGTGCCCCATGTGCTCCTATTTTGTAGGAGCTCTTCTTGGAAACCCTCACATGTTCCTATCATTCAGGAATAATTACAAATGTCAATTTACATGTTCATTTCATTCAAATTTAATCTCTTTCTAATCCTAGTATTGGGGAACACTTTCCAAGGACTTAGGAGATACATGAAATATGTTTAGGATTACAATTAAATGGAATCCTATTCCCAACATTCTTCTACTTGACTTATACATTTCAATTATTCTAAACAAGGAATCATTATTATAAATCAAGTACAGGACTCAAAGCCAATGGCCTTCCTACACCAAGAACCAATACCTTTCCCAAGCCTCTGTAACTATTTCTTCTTTCCCTAAAACCTACACCAATCTATTCATGAACACAAGCATAAAATTCAAATGATAACAAAAGACTCTGAGTGACTACCACACTCATACCAAATTGCTAGCTCATCCAAAACTGTCATAGGTAGAACTTCATGCTATCAACATAGCAACCCAAATATGCAAACAAGTCCCTATATATCCACCATCCTGCAAAATAAGACTCTAGGGTAACAACACACATAGACATGCGATAAAAAACCTCTGAAGTAACTCACTGTAGTAAAGTGTAACCATTCCAAGAGAGGTGCCCCTCTCATACATAACACATATACCTTCTAGAACTCCCACTGCACAGTTAATGTCAAATTTGAAAACAAGATCACAACATTAACAAGTCCTCCTATAGCACTTCACATAGAGGATGTGGCTAACTCCTCTATCATAGTGTCAATGAAGCATACAATGATATGCAAAATACATCTCTTATAACACAAGAACCTTCAAGAAGAAGACTATTCCCACAAAGAGAGAACCTGCAAATCAAACCATATTCTTATACCACAGGGTGATCCCACAAAGCTGGTTTACAATTTATGGGAGATTCTAATTTTTGTTGAAATAACATATTTTTAGAAAATATAATGATTTAAGCCTTAAAATTTTCCATTTAAAGAATTCCAATTGAAGAGGGTTTGATCAAACTACCTTAGATCAAACCCCCTTGGATAGAACCCCACTAGTTTTAAACCATTCCTATAACAGAGTCTCCTTTACACCTATCAAAATGTTGATAAAAAACCACTTTTGATTTACCTTTTGGGGGATCAAATGAATTCATTTAAAATAAAAAAATTGTATGTAGTCCTTGTTATAAGCTTCCCAAAAAGTATATTTTTTTTATTTCTTGTGAATGTAGGTTTTTCACCGAAAATCAAGCTTTATGTTCTATACATGTGTAAAAATAGAATATTATCAAAAAAAATTTGAAAAATATGAGTGCACCAAATATTGAAGTCCTTGATCCAACAAAAAAAAATGAATTTTGATACATACAAAAAAATTTGTGTTATACAATCCGCTTATGTCTGAATTGCAATTGGTTTGACTTTGAAACTTGATTAAGGAAAAAATATTCAATAAAACACTATGAAACCAACTGGAAGCACTATATATCGTAGTTACAAATCTAAATTCAAAAAAAATATAATTATATCCTTCATGGAAAAAATTTGTGTTATACAGTGAACTTCACTCCTTAAAAATGGTGTTTACTTAAAAAAACTAGTTTTCGAAGGAGATGGAAAAAGAAGTGCAATATGATTCTAAAAAAATTGAAAAAAATATATTTAGAATCTATAGAAAAAATGTCACAAATCATTAGTTTGCATCATCTTCAAATTCCTCACGTTTTAGCCGATGTAGGTGCCCAAAAGTGAAGATTTAGTTGGAAAAAATCAGTTTAGTTTCCAATTTGGCCAAAAATTATAAGCCATTATTGTGAGATCACCCCACACTAACATGTGCCAAACTGTGTAAAGTAAGATCTCATTCAACACTCCCAAACTGAAAGGATATCAACATCTAACCATTCAACTTGTAATGAAACATGGCAGAACTTAGATGTAAACCTCTCACAGAAAGTAGATCAAACTTAGCCAAACATTCCCACAACAAAAGAGAATATTCCCAAATCCACTAACTATCTCCCATACCTCTCCTACCCAAATCCTCATAACTAACTCAAGTTCAAGATTGCAAGGAGAACAATGGAAATACATAAAATCATGCATCTACTTCTCAACAATGCATAAGAGAAGTCAAGATACATCTTAATAATGCATCTAATAATCAGGCGGGCTACACCTTTTAGATCATTTTACCTGCCAAGTAGACCAAGAGTGGGATACAAGATTGTCTTGCGCATACAACACCAAGCAATATAGGCTTTCAATTAAAGACAATCTTCTCATAAGGTCTATGATGGACTCACATCCATTTTCAAGTGTAGGCTTCTGAGTCTTTACTGTTGAAAATTTTTTTTCTTACAAGTAACCATTCCAACATATATATCTTAACATAAGAAATATCTAGCCTAACCCAAGTCTCTCTAGTATCCATGAGCACCCACAAATCAATCCATGCCAACTTCAAATGTAACCTACATAATCATGAAGCTCCAAGCAAATTATTAATACTCAAAACTAAAGAGAACTACATCCTCTCCAAAGAAAGAACAATAAAACCTTTACCAAAGACTCTAAGGGTCCTCCATGAAATGAGATGTTAAAACCTCTTCAAATCACATGAAGATAACCATATCCTACCAAAGCTCCCACTGAACTATGACACCGAGCTATACATGGCAACAAAATAAACATCAAACCATCACTGTCAAAAACTCTCACTGAAACATGTAACCAAGCTATCCATGACATCGTGATAACCATCTCCTAAATGAAGATCATCCATGGCCTCAACACAATCAAAGAAACTGTTGTTAATGAGACAGCTCCCAAAAGGTCAAGTAAACCATAATCTCTAAACCAAGAAGATAAAACACACTTCTTTTACAAATTTGTAATAACACAATAGTAAAAGCTCCCACTATAGCCAAAAAACCTTCAAAATTTCAAGAGAAAGGTGTCAAAAGCTCTAACCAACTGCTAGCTCTGATACCAAATGTAGAAAATTGAAGGTAATATTGTAGCTTAAAACTTATAAAACTATTATACTATAGATTTAATTAAGTGTTCTTTGTTACAATTTCATTGTATGTGATTATCTGTTTAGATTCATTATTACCAATTGTAGAAATAGACATAAGATTGTAGAAGAATAAGACCAGAAGATAGAAGTGACACAGCATATACTATGGAGAAACCCTTTTAGGAAAAAAACCTCCACCACCAGAATCAATAGTGCTTATATTATTTAACCTTAGAACAAGGTTACAATATTTTTTTATCAATACTTGCTTGAGATGCTTCTTTTGCCTTCAACAATTATTCTTCACAACCTGCAATAAACTCTCATGTGTCCAAACATGAATCCACACATCCTATGCCATGCTTCACAAAAGTACTCTCTTAGAACTATCTTCAACTTGCTGCAATAAATAGACAATTGTGAACATTGTAAAATACAAAGAGTTGACAATTACAAGAGGATAAAGCTCCTCACAAATATCTATGCCATTCTTGTGCAAGTAGAGTTCTTCCCTGAAAAACAATGTCAAACCAAGCCCTTCATCAATTTGGGCATCCCAAACTGAAGTCTTAACTAATTGTTGGTTTTGAAGATATCTTGTAAGCTTCTCCTCAAAGTTGGTACCCAAGAATGGGCCCCACTTAACTCAGCCTTGTACATATCTTCTCATGCTAAAGTGTTAACTCCAATATCTCAACTTGGGTGCCCAAGGTGGGTCCAAGTCAATCTTTGTTAACATGAACATATCTCTCCATCAATTCATGCAAACATGATGCATGATTGATCATCCTTGATTAACTAAATGTATCACTTGTTATCTATCATGCAACTCAAGTCATTAGTCATGCATTCCAATTCAACTAACATTCAACTGAAACTAACTACATGAAACTAAAGATAACTAAACCATAACTAAACTAAACTAAACTGAGCTCCACTCATTTAAATATCAATTCATAACTTCTAGGATCTTTACATGCATTACTGAAGTGTTATCTTTCCTCCAAACAATTAACTGAACTCAAGGTGTGTCCCACCTCCCATGTGGGTGCCCCATGTGCTCCTATTTTGTAGGAGCTCTTCTTGGATGCCTTCACATGTTCCTATTATTTAGGAATAAATACAAATTTCAATTTACATGTTCATTTCATTCGAATTTAATCTCTTTCTAATCCTAGTGTTGTGGAACACTTTCCAAGGACTTAGGAGATACATGAAATATGTTTAGGATTGCAATTAACTGGCATCCTATTCCCAACACCATATATACATATATATATCCCATGTCAATCAAGTATGTATACCTTGGATATATAAATGAATATGATCAAGTTGACATTCACATAATAATAATAATATCAACTGTATATATATATATATATTCCTCTATGTACATCTATACGTACGTATACATATGTTGATACATTTGTATGGACATTTCTATTTTTCAAACATATGTATGTATCGACACATGTATACATATGGATATATGTATATATTTTATATATATACACATTCGATTGCACAATCAAGTACATACATAATTACTATCTTATTGATAGGAGATATATGTGTGATGTTGTTATTCCTTGCATAACCACCCCATTTTGATTTGGAACAAAATGGGTCCCCCTTCTTTTTGGTTTCTTTGCCTCTGTTATTTGCTTTTTCTTTTGGGGTTCTTCTGGTTTTCTTACTGAGTTGTCTGCTAGTTGTGTTAAATTTTGGTTATGTCTTAGCTTAAGTTGGTTCCTTTCTTGCTAAGTAATTGAATGAAATAATCATAAGCAACAGAATAGTTTATTTTAATATGTTTCATATGCTTTGGGACTGATGCAGACCTTTCTTTTGCAGGATTGGATCATGCACATGATGATATTTTCCAAAGCAGCTCACTTGGGATGTATTCCTTAGTTCAGTTGGTCACAATTTTCCTCTAAGAAGAAAGTCGGCAAGACCTTGCAAATGTCTTGCCAACTACCAGTGTATTCTGTCAATATGCGTTTGTGTTGCCTATCAGCAAGACCCCAGAGATGTCACAACGATTGAGATTCACATGTAGTTCCCTATCGGCAACACATTAATCATTGTCCTGGCGACTAGGAGTTTCCCATTAGCATGAAAATTCTCCTTCGGAGAAAAGTCTCGACGAAATCTTTAGGTCTCACCGACTAGTACGGAACAAAAAAACCCCCCTTCGTCGGCGAGAGTTATTCCTTTGGTGGGAGATCTTGCCGAACACAGATGTCTTGCCGACCACTGATGAGGGTATGAATTTCCATGAGAGGCCTTTGCGGTGGGGAGAAGTCTTGGCGAGTGCATCTGGTCTCGCCAACCGACATCAAAAGGGGGTCTATCGATAAGAGGTCTGGCAGTCTTGCCGACCCATAAAGTCTCACCGACATATTGCTTCATCAGTAAGAAAATCATATTGTTACAGTGACAACATGGGCTGGCAAAAGGTTGTCATTTTGACATAATGTTTGGCCGAAAGAAGAAAGTCACACCAAAACACATTGAGCTCGGGGAGAAAGGGGGCTTCGCCATGAGGTCACAGCAATAAAAGCGGCATCGGCGTAGTGATCTAGGATCGCTATGAGGTCTCGGTGATCGAACGATGTCTTCTTGAAATGATAGGAGCTCGCCAAAAGATAATGCTCTCGGCGAGAAGTCTCGCCGACATGAGGAGGTCACGCTAAAAAGCTCTAACTCGGGGAGACTCGGAACGAATGCAACGGGTTTGGTGGGATGTCTAGCCGATCCGAGAAGGTCTTAGAGACACCAGAATTTGGAAAAAGGAAGCTTCAGTCGGTGTAAAGTCTCACCGACTGAAGAAAGTCTCAGTGACACGGGGAAGCTCAGAGAGAGTGAAAGAAATTAGAGAAAGTTCTCCCCGACCTCGGGATGTCCTACCAACTAGCGAACAACTCGGCGAAAGAGAAGACCTCGGTGTAAGGTCTTGGCAAAGAAGGGAAGTCTCGCTGACATAAAGAAATGAGCCCGCTAAAGGATGTAGGACTTGATGTAATGTCTCACCGACTCATAAGGGTCATGCCAAAACAAAGGGAAATCGGGGAGACTCCATAAGCATAAAGGGGTTCGATGAAAGGTCTCCCCGAGATTGAAGGAGTCTTGCCGATACAGAATGAGCTCGATAAAAGATCCCGAGCTCGGCATGACATACTGTCGACTCGATAGGGTCTTCCCGACACAAAGTGGGCTCGGCAAGAGAAGAGGAATTCAGGGTAAGGTCTCCCCGAAACAGGATTGTCTTCCCGACATAAAATGAGCTTGATATGACTTCCACGGCTCGCCAAAATGTCTCACCGACTGCCCCATGCTACCCCAATGACTACTGAAGGATGGGATCGCATCGAGGAGACATTGATGGTGTCTCACCGACATGTGATACCATTTAGACCACTTTTGACCGCCTGAAAAGCTCACATGGTGTATGCTTGACCAATCGGAGGAAGCCAAAAGAGTGATTCATTGGTCCCTTTGACCAATTGACTGCTCCTGGGAAAGAAGGCCAATAGAATGCAAACTAGATGGACTCTTTCTGAGAACAGGTGACAATGGATCGGCTCAGGTGATAATGCGAAGGTCTAAAGGGGCCCGATGCTGATTCCAGAAGACAGTCAACGTGCAGAAAGGTCTTGAACATGAAGGAGGCCCAAGAAGAATGAAGAAACCATGACTCACGGGGACAGCTGTAGTGACCACTGGCAGAGATAGATCAATATTAATGGTGATATTCTGAGCATTCAAGGTGGCCCTGAGATGGATTTCAAAGATAGACACGCATACGAGTAGTAAAGGATGCAGCCATAAAATATCTACAGATCTTTCCCAGAACGATCTTTCATCAACATGGACAATGAGGATTCACATTAAATGCACAACTGAATTTTTTCAAAAGATCTAAGAGCTGACTCTATGATAGTCTGCGGATATTTTGTAAACCCTAATATAGGGGACAACACATTTTTTTGATGCAGTCTATATAAAGGGCATTTTTTCCTCTTTGTAAAAGTTAGAACTTCTACGTTAGAATTAAGAAGAGAAGTTGTAGGGTTAGTAGATAGAGAACTTGTAGAATAGAACTGGTAGCTAGGAGATAGATTCAGTAGAAGACTAATGTATCTTCCAGTTTTCATAGTGTAAATGGAAACAATTTGGAGCCACATATTTTATGTACACTGGTGATTGTGCCAGCTTTCTAATTATTGTTTATCTGTTTTATGAACAGTAGAAGCAACCAGATCTTAATCTACTTCATGTTGTGTTCCAGAATGGTGTTTGTCTTGAATTAATCATCTGATTTAGGAGGCTTTCAAGGAATGAAGTTTGTTTTTATGTTTTGTTTGAATGGTAATATGCAATGTGTTGTTGAAATCAGCATTGTGAATGGATGAAAATGTGTGTTAGTCACAAGTTAATTTTGTTCTGTAGTTTTTAGTTAGGAATTCCTTGGAAGGTGATAGGTCTAGTTAATTCAGATGAAGTATCATTCTTTTCTATTCCAAAGCCCTGATCTATCTTTCGATGTTTCTTTGAAAACCCCAGTTAGAGTAGATTTAAATTCGTGTTTAACCCCAGAACAATCCAAAATCTCAACACCAGTAGGCCCCTTGAACATTACTGTCACATTGACCACTAAGGGACATCAGCACAGTTGAGAACCAACTGCAAGGACCTTGGGAGCTAAGGTATCCATGTGTTATCTTTCTCTTTCAAGAGAAGCAGAGTAGCAATATTCTATTTAACTATTGATGTTCCAAAAGGGACGTCAACAGAGACTGGCGCTAGAAGTCGGGCCACTTGAGCAATTTTTGATCATTGTGAGTTGGATTGGGTTAGGTCTTGGAAAGCCCAGCTCTAATGGGTAGCCCTTTGTATACACTGGGATTTTTCTATGAAATACCTGGTCATCTGTATGATAGGTTTCCTTTATTTTTCCCTAACAGTGGGAAAAATATTCTAAACATGTCGAAACTTGCAGGCGTATATTCATTTTCCTCTAGATTCAGCATCAAGATATCATATGCCAGTCATTTGTCAAAGCACTTCAAGGTACAACCAGGCAATGGTATGATAATCTACCACCAGAATCTATTTATTCATGGATAGAACTAGAAATCTTATTCTTAGATTAGTTTGATCCTCATACTCTACACCCATTACATGAATTTTCCACCACGAAAAGGATACCATTAGAACCCATCTATCAATTTAATCACAGATTTGTGTTCATGTATCAAAGGGTTCAATCTTTGGATTTGGTTGTTAATGATTATGTATTGATAGAACATTATTATTGGGGTTTAAATCTTTCATTTGCAACAAAAGTCAAAGGTTGAGGTGAGGCTACATGCTTGCATGATGCATTGAAAAAAGCTCTCTTATTGGCACAATTTGGATGTGACACTAGAAATTCAAATAACCAAACTCAGGGTTATAGTCCTCTTGTGCTTGCAAACTGTCATCATCTGCAGCCTTATGCCACTCCACCCACCATCCCTACCCAGGTGCAATCATTCTCATCAAGTAGCTACAACCTTCCTAAGGTTCCAAGCACCACATTCCCCAACACCCCACATCAGGTCAATCACACACAAGACCACTGGGAGAACTCATCCCTGCAAAATCCAATCACATAGTTAACTACTCCACTCGTCAATGAGGTTGTGACCATATCATCTCTTTTCAGTCATCTTCCAAAGCATAGTTCATTGCACCACAATGAAGAGGATGAAACAACTGGCATGCATGAAAATGGTAATCAGTCCATCCAAAATGATGAGAATGACCGTGTGAAGAGATTTAATTCTTCCCTATCTTTTGATGACCTGGATCCTTGCATGGAGATGGATTCAACAACTGATGAAACTCCTCTACCTAGTGCAGACTTGATAGAAGTGGAGAATGGATTCATCGATGCATTTATAGATTCTTTCATGATGGGGAATGAGGAAGAAACACACTTTGATGGATTAATGCAAGAGGATGACTCTGCTGATTTAAGTAGTGAATAGATTGGAACAGATAACACACTTCAAGATGAGATTGCCAATGAACCTTGTGGTCAAAGACAAGGACTCAAATTCCCAAATGAAATCTTAAGGGAAGAAGTTCAAGTAGATGTGCAGATCAGTCAAGTGTTCCCTGAGGAAATTCAGGATGGGGTATATCTAGATGAAACAGAGGGGTGCCAAGAGAGCAACCAAGGGGTTATTTAAGAGGAATTTGAATTGAGAAAGTGCTTTCGTGACTTTGACTCTATGCATTTAAGTGAGTTTGAAAGAAATCCTTGTTCACCATGTGAAAGTATTCCTGACATCAATGGTGATAAGCTGGAGGCAGATTCTCAAACCCTTAAGGATGACATGTTTCAGGAAAATGATGAAAGTAAGGCTTCATCTCAATAAATTCAGAAAATTTTTGACTCCATGCCCGAGATGAATACAAAGATGCTGGTGAGTGAATATCCTGACTACAAGCCAAACCTTGATTCAGTGGTGTTCCATGAGCTAAGACCTAGTGAGGAGGAGATCATACAACACAAGCCTGCATTAGTAACTAGAAATCTTCAGAATCAGGTGGTGTCCTTTCATTATCCTTTATGTTTTAATAATTTTTAGTTTGATTATAACATTGGGGATAGTAAAACATGTTTGTGGGTAAATCATGACAAAACTGAGAACCCACAACTGATAATATTTCAAGCTTTATGCCCTCAAAATGAACTTATTGCCTATAAAATTCATATTTCTAAGTATAAAGATAAATTGCTAGGCTTAGAATTGTGCCTAGTAAGTTAAGATCATTGCACATAATGAAAAATCAGTCAAGTCAATGTATAAATTTTTATAGTTTTGTGTTTATAAAGCTTAGCTTTGGAGTTAGTTTAGGATTAGGATTAGCTAGTTTAGGATTAGGACTAGTTAGTGTTAGATTTTGGTTTAGTTAGTTTCCTTTTGTTCTGTTGTTTTCCTTTTCTTGTTCCTTTTGTTTTTGTTTGTAGGTAGTTTGTTTCTCTATTTGTAAATATTCTGCTTCTGTCTGTAAGTAGCTATGTTGTTGTTTGCTTGTTCTTCCTTTCCTTTCCTTCTATTTCCTTTGTTCTTTGTTTATGTTTTGCTTGTCCTTTGGGGTTTACCTATTCTTTCCATCTTCAAGTGGTGGTTGTTATCTAAAGCATATTTTGGTCATTTGGAGAAGAATGGTTTAGGTAAATTTTCAGGCTTTCTGATTGGGTGATTTTGTCCTAAACTTTTTGCTTTATGCCCATTGCCAATAAGAGTTGTGGAAGGTTTTGAAAACAAGGTGCAAAGTAAGTAACCTTCATCAACTCCCTCTAAATCTTTCACAAATTAATAAGATCATTTCCTCTTGTAATGGTATATTTGTCCTAGGATGATAGTGTTGTAAGATTCGAGTGAAAAATCCGATTGTCCAAGTGCTGTTATGAGTTCCATGGTAGTTTTCAACCCAAATCAGATGTCAAACATCTGACATATTGAAAAGAAATGAATGAAATATTTGAAACTTTGAGAAAACAAAAAAGAAAAGAAAAGAATTATCTAAAGAAAAAAAAAAGGATTCAATATGAATGGGTGATTCCAGTATCTCTATCGGGGCTATGGACGCCTGACTGGCAGTAGAGCAATGCTGTGAGAAAACTAGAGGTATCTCTATTGGGGCTATGGACGCCTGACTGGTAGTGGAGCAATGCCCAAGATATCATTGTACAAAGGAAATCAACTCATGTAGCTCAAATATTCCACATTGTTGTTCAAAAGATGAAGAAAACTTTACAAAAGAATGATGCACAATCAGGCACACACATAGGTTCAAGGGTAGCCAATGTTGACTTACATTTGAGATTCTAGCTCAACCTTGGTTGTTATAACTAACCCAACCGGAGTTGTGATGTTCATGAACCAGAAGTTCTAGGTAGCTAAATCCTTCAGCTTCTTGAAAATCCCAGCCAAGTCGCCATTTGTTATGCCTTGCATAACCACCCCATTTTGATTTGGAAAAAAATGGGTCCCCCTTCTTTTTGGTTTCTTTGCCTCTGTTATTTTCTTTTTCTTTTGGGGTTCTTCTGGTTTTCTTGCTAAGTTTTCTGCTGGTTGTGTTAAATTTTGGTTTTGTCTTAGCTTAAGCTAGTTCCTTTCTTGCTAAGTAATTGAATGAAATAATCATAAGCAACATAATAGTTTCTTTTAATATGTTTCATATGCTTTGGGACTGATACAGACCTTTCTTTTGCAGGATTGGATCGTGCACATGATGATATTTTCCAAAGGATCTCACTTGGGATGTATTCCTTAATTCAGTTGGTCACAATTTTCCTCTAAGAAGAAAGTCAGCAAGACCTTGCAGATGTCTTGCCGACTACCAGTGTATTATGTCGATATGCGCCTGTGTTGCCTATCAGCAAGACCCCGGAGATGTCATAGCGATCAGGATTCACATGCAGTTGCCTATCGGCAACACATTAACCATTGTCCTGGCGACTAGGAGTTTCCCATTGGCATGAAAAGTCTCCTTCGGAGAAAAGTCTTGGTGAAATCTTCAGGTCTCACCAACTAGTGTGGAACAAACAAACCCCCCTTCTTCGGCGGGAGATCTTGTCGAACGCAGATGTCTTGCCGACCATCGACGAGGGTATGAATCTCGATGAGAGGCATTTGTAGAGGGGAGAAGTCTTGGCGAGTGCGTCTGGTCTCGCCGATCGGCATCAAAAGGGGGTCTATCGATAAGAGGTCTAGCAGTCTTGCCGACCCATAAAGTCTCATCGACGTATTACTTCATCGGTAAGAAAATCATATTGTTATGGCGACAACATGGGGCGGCAAAAGGTTGTCGTTTCGGCATAATGTTTGGCCGAAAGAAGAAAGTCACACCAAAACACATTGAGCTCAGGGAGAAAGGGGGCTTCGCCATGAGGTCACAGCGATTAAAGCGGCATTGGCGTAGTGATTTGGGATCGCTATGAGGTCTCGGCGACCGAGCGATGTCCTCTCGAAATGATAGGAGATCGCCAAAAGATAACGCTCTCGACGAGAAGTCTCACCGACATGAGGAGGTCACACTGAAAAGCTCTAACTCAGGGAGACTCAGAATGAATGCAACGGGTTCGATGGAATGTCTTGCCGACCCGAGAAGGTCTTGGCGACACCAAAATTTGGAAAAAGGAAGCTTCAGTCAGTGTAAAGTCTCGCTGACCAAAGAAAGTCTCAGCAACACGGGGAAGCTTAGTGAGAGTGAAAGAAATCAAAGAAAGGTCTCCCCGACCTCAGGATGTCCTACTGACTAGCGAACAACTCGACGAAAGAGAAGACCTCGGTGTAAGGTCTTGGTGAAGAATGGAAGTCTCGCCGACATAAAGAAATGAGCTCACCGAAGGATGTAGGACTCGGTGTAATGTCTCACCGACTCATGAGGGTCACGCTGAAACAAATGGAAATTGGGGAGACTCTAGAAGCATAAAGGGTTCGATGAAAGGTCTCCCCGAGATTGAAGGAGTCTTGCCGATACAGAACGAGATCGATGAAAGATCCTAAGCTCGGCATGACATCCTGCCGACTTGATAGGGTCTTCCTGACACAAAGTGGGCTCGGTAAGAGAAGAGAAATTCAGGGTAAGGTCTCCCCGAAATAGGATTGTCTTCCTGACATAAAATGAGCTTGATATGACTTCCACGGTTCGCCAGAATGTCTCACCAATTGCCCCATGCTACCCCGATGACTATTGAAGGATGGGATTGCATCGAGGAGACACTGATGGTGTCTCACTGACATGTGATACCATTTGAACCACTTTTGACCGCCTGAAAAGCTCACATGGTGTATGCCCGACCAATCAGAGGAAGCCAAAAGATTGATTCATTGGTCCCTTTGACGGATTGACTGTTCCTGGGAAAGAAGGCCAACAAAATGAAAACCAGATGGACTCTTTCTGAGAACAGGTGACGATGGATCAGCTCGGGTGATAATGCGAAGGTCTAAAGGGGCCCGATGGTGCTTCCAGAAGGCAGTCAATGTGCAGAAAGGTCTTTAACATGAAGGAGGCCCAAGAAGAATGAAGAAACCATGACTCACGGGGACAGTTGTAGTGACCACTGGAAGAGATAGATCAATATTAATGGTGATATTCTAAGCATTCAAGGCAGCCCTGAGATGGAGTTCAAAGATAGACATGCATACCAGTAGTAAAGGCTGCAGCAGTAAAAGATCTACAGATCTTTCCCAGAATGATCTTTCATTAGCATGGAGAATGAGGATTCACATTAAATGCACAATTGACTTTTTTCAAAAGATCTGAGAGCTAACTCTCCGACAGTCTGCGGATATTTTGTAAACCCTAATACAGGGGACAATGCATTTTTTTTATGCAGTCTGTATAAAGGGCATTTTTGCCTCTTTGTAAAAGTTAGAACTTTTAGGTTAGAATTAAGAAGAGAAGTTGTAGAGTTAGAAAGTAGTAGATAGAGAACCTATAGAATAGAACTGGTAGCTAGGAGTTAGATTCAGTAGAAGACTAATGTATCTTTCAGTTTTCATAGTGTAAATGGAAACAATTTGGAGCCACAGATTTTCTGTACACTGGTGATTGTGCCAGCTTTGTAATTGTTGTTTATCTGTTTTATGAACAGTAGAAGCAACCAGATCTTAATCTACTTCATGTTGTGTTCCAGAATGGTGTTTGTCTTGAATTAATCATCTAATTTAGGAGGCTTTCAAGGAATGAAGTTTGGTTTTATGTTTTGTTTGAATGGTAATATGCAATCTTCTATTGAAATCAGCACTGTGAATGGATGAAACTGTGTGTTAGTCACAAGTTAATTATGTTCTGTAGTTTTTAGTTAGGAATTCCTTGGAAGGTGATAGGTCTAGTTAATATGGATGAAGTATCATTCTTTTTTGTTCCAAAGCCCTGATTTATCTTTTGTTGTTTCTTTGAAAACCTCGATTAGAGTATATTTAAATTCGTGTTTAACCCCAGAACAATCCAAAATAACATTACTGTCACATTGACCACTAAGGGACATCAGCACAGTTGAGAACCAACTACAAGGACCTTGGGAGCTAAGGTATACATGTGTTATCTTTCTCTTTCAGGAGAAGTAGAGTAGCAATATTCTGTTTAACTGTTGATGTGCCAAAAGGGACGTCAACAGATGTATTTATACATATATACATACATGTCATTTTGTTCATTTAATAGCACCATGCTCATAAGCAACCCATTCATAAGTGTGCATAGGTACATCTACCTATGTACTCTCATGTACGTGTTCCTCCATGTGTATCGTCTATCATTTGGCATGCATATACATACATTCCACGTGTGTTCCCCTCATCAATTAAAGAATAGTAATATAAGTAAGAACTCATAATATCTAAATAGATAAACATCATCCAAGCATGCATTCAATAGTAATTAGGACCCTTACTAATGTAAAAACTCATACTAAGGATGACTTACCTATTCCCAACATAATAACTTGACTCAACCATTCTATTGTGAGTGTGTGTAAGCTCAGTGAAGTTCCATTACTGGTTACTTGACCAAGTTCTTCTCCTGAGTGATACTTCCCCTAACACCTAAAGGATTGAACATATACCTACATACAACTAACACATTCCTACGGTAGTCAGTTGTTCAAGAAAATATGCTTTCACATAATATTTATCCATAGTTAGAATATCCAATTCAATAACCATCCATTTCACATATATGCATTTCATCACATAACATTAAATGAAATAACATACATTCATAATTTATTGATAACAAAGTACAAGCACATATATTCTCAATCAGAATTCAAATTACATTCACACATGCAATATTTTCCCTAGCATAGTAATAGTAAATAGGTAATTACACAATTGGGGTGTAACATACTCCCCCCCTTGTGAATCATCATCCCCGATGACTTTTATGTAGCAACATAAACTAATCAAACCAACAACATTATTTTTAAGTACTTTCAAAAACATGCAAAATATGTGGGAACTTTTGTTGTATCTTAGCATAGTCTTCCCAAGTGGCAAAGTCTTCTGCATACTAGTCCCACTAGACTTTGCACTGCAGAACTTTCCTATTACACAAGAAAAGCTTATGCATTCCAAGCACCTTGATAGGCTTGAGTGTTACCACTTTGGGGTCCTATACTTGTAAAGCATTCCAATTAATCACATGATTATCACTTGGTATATATTTCTTTAGGTATGACACATGAAAGACGTTATGCATCTTAGAAAGAGGCAACACAATTCAATAAGCTACCGAATTTACTTCCTCAAGAATCTCAAAATGTCATACATAGCACAGGGCTAATTTGGAAGACTTCCCAAACTTGATGGAACTCTTGTGAGGTTTCACTCTCAACACCTTGTCACCTACTACAAAACTTCAGGGCACTATCTTAGCATCAAAATAGTTTTTTTGGCTATTATTAGCTTCAGTTAACCTTTGCTTAACAATCCTTACATGCTCTTCCATTTCAACCAACATTTTTGTCCCAAGACTCACCCTATCCTCAAGTTTATCCCAACTTATAGGGGTTTGATACTTTTGACCATATAATTCTTTGAAAGGAGCCATCTTTATTGTGGAATGGTAGGAGTTGTTATAAGCAAATTCCACCAAAGGAAATAGTCTTCCCACTTATATTGTTGATCCATGCAATACATTCTAAGTAGGTCTTCCAATACTTGATTTACCCTTTTCTCTTATCCATCCATTTATGGATGATATGCTGAGCTAATATTCAATTAAGTCCCAAGTGCTTAAAATAAGGCTTTCCAAAATCTTGAAGTGACTCGTGCATCCCTATCCGAGATAATCTTCTCAGGAATTCCATGCAATCTAAACACTTCTTACACAAATTTTCTTACTATGACAGGAGCTCCATCAGTTAGATTCCCGAGTATAAAATGTGTTACCATAGTAAGCTTATCCACAACCACAAGAATGGAATTGTGCTTATTCCTTGACATAGGCAAACCTTGCACAAAGTCCATACTTATGACTTGCCACTTTCTCTCTAGAATATCATGTGGGTATAACAAGCCTACAGGATGATGATGCTCTACTTTCACCCTTTGACATTCAAAGAACCTAGCCACAAATCTAGCAACATCTCCTTTCATCCCTTTCCAAAAATCTAGAGGCTTTACATCTACCAACATTTTTTCCATACCAAGTTGTCTAGAGTATGGTACTTCATGAACTTCTTTCCATACCAGATTTTTTAACTCTTCTGATTCAAGTACATATATTTTCCCATTATACCTAAGTATTCCATTAGGTTCAAAATAAAAACCTTCATACCTTGCATCATGCGGATTTTTGGTGAGTGCTTGCTTAACTTGCATATAGTACTCATCATCTTTGCATCTCTACAATACCTGACCTTTAAATTTGATTTGAATTGTCACTATTGAAGCAATATGACATCTTCGACTCGAGCATCGGCAACTTGATTCTCTTTTCCTTTGATATAACTAATATTTAAGTCATAATTAGATATTAACTCTAACCATCTTCTATGTCTTGCATTCAAATTTGGTTGAGTGAATAGATACTTCAACCCATGATGATCAATTTTCATCTCAAAGGGTTTCCCTAAAAAGTAATGCCTCCACATTTACAATGCATGAACCATCACAGCTAACTCTAAACCATGAAATGCATAATTTTTATCATAGGGTTTCAACTTCCTTGATTCATAAGAAATTACTTTCCCTTGTTGCGTTAAAACACCTCATAAGCCCTCTATTGATGCATCTGTGATAACTATGAAGTCACCTTCAAGATCTGGTACTTTCAAAATTGGTGTAGGAGTCAACTTCTCTTTGGGTAGGTCAAAGGCTACATGGCACTTATTTGTCCACTCAAACTTCTTCCCTTTCTTCTGCAAAGAAGTAATTGAAAAGACTATCTTGGAGAATTTTGCAACAAACTTTCTATAGTATCCTGACAAACCCATAAAACTACTTACCTCATATACATTTTTGGACACTAGCCATTCAAGCACTACCTTGATCTTAGTTGGATCTACTAAGATTCCATCCACTGAGATCACTTGTCCAAGATAATGTACTCTCTTTTGAAATAAGGTACACTTAGAGAGTTTTTCATACAACTTATGTTCTCTAAGTCATAGAACCATCTCTAAATGCCTACAATGTTCCTCCTCATTTCTTGAGTAAATTAGGATATCATCTAGGAAAACCAAGAAAAACTTATCTAGGAAATCCCTAAATACATTGTTCATAAGGTTCATAAATGTTGCAGGTGCATTCATTAACCCAAAGGGTAGAGCTATAAACTCATAATGTCCATATCTGGTTCTGAATGTAGTCTTAAAGATGTCCTCATCCTTAATTCTTAACTGATGGTACCTAGATCTCAAATCTATCTTAGAAAATATAGTAGCTCCCCTCATTTGATCAAATAAATCATCAATGCATGGTAGTGGGTACTTGTTCTTTACCGTAGCTTTGTTTAGCATGCTATAATCTATGCACAAATGCAAAGTACCATCCTTCTTTTTCACAAATATTAATGGTGCTCCCCAAGGTGATACACTTGGTCTTATCAACCCCTTAGACAACAATTCATCCAATTGTTCCTTGAGCTCCATTAGCTCATTTGTCATCATTCTATAAGGTACCTTAGAAATAGGTTCGGATCCTAGAACTATATCAATAAAGAAGTCAAATATCCTTTCTAGTGGTAGTCCAGGTAATTCATTTGGAAACACATCTGCAAACTTCCACAGTATAGTATATCTCTCCATATCTAACATTCCAGTTTCTTCCATTTCACCATCTTCCATTTCTTGGAAGCTTTGTGATCCAAAGTTATCAATATTCTCTTGAGAATTAGACCTCTTATAATCTTCAAGCTTTTCCATCTTGACTGCAAAGAGCTTGCATCCTTTCTTCTTAGCCCTTAACAATTGCATTGAAGAGAATTGACGTATCTTGACCTCCCTAGGTATCCCTTAAAGCATCACTTGGTTACCAAGATCATCTAAGCAGTCTACTGTTTTTGCATGGCAATCTACCTTGGCTCTATGTCTCCATAACCAGTTCATACCTAGAATAACATCATAGGATCCTAAAGGCACGACATATAGATTCACCTCTATAGAAAAACAAGGTAGCTCTATCCTAGCTTCGAACAAACATTTCTCCACCATTGCTCTTTTCTAGTTTGCATATTCTACATCCCAAGACTTTGCCATGTAACCAGCTTTTCTAGATATTTACTTACCTACTCTAGGTGAAATAAAAAAATTTAGTTGCTCCAATATCTATAAGTATCAAAATGGGTAAGCCAAAAAAAATACCTGGAGTCTCTATTGGAGTCACTTGATACTCCACTTGGTGATCATCTACAACAACGTGAATCTTTTGTTGGAATATCGCTTCTTGGGTAGGAAGTGGATTACCATAAGATCGTGACCTTGAAGCCTTATTACGACATTGATTGGTGTAGTGGTCTCCTCCACAAGTGAAACATCTAGTATTTGATCCTTTCTTCCTTACGGGTTCTCCAGAATTATTAGTATTTCCACCAGCACTATTGGTATTCCCACCATTGGAACCATTCCTTTTTTGTTCCCTTCTTGATTCTTTCCCACTATTACGGAACCCTTTTTCTCCTTGTTTCTGCGGATTTTGCACAACTTCAACCTTCTTTGGAGTTGGTTTGTCTTGAACTCCTACAATATTCTTACGGTTTATGTTTTCTTGGTAGATGGAGATAGCTTTGAGCTTCTACTCTTGTTTAACCACTTTCTCATACATAAGATCCATAGTACCTGGACCATGAACATCTACCTCTCCCTCGATTTGGCTATTAAGCCCCATGATGAAATTTCTTATGTGAAAGTTTTCATCCTTCTGATACATAGGAACATAATGTAGCAAACAGGTAAAATTATCCAATACTCGTTAACCATCATCTCACCTTGTCTCATATTCTAAAATTTTGTGAGTTTCTAGTCAAAGTAGAGTTGGGGTAACCATCTTTTATGGAAAATTTCAACAAATTTGTTCCATGTCAATTTCAATGAGCTAAGATCAAGTTCCATCTTTTTATTCATCTACCAGTTAGAGGCTTCTCCTGCTAGCTAGTACGCTCCCCAAGCGGCTTTGGTGACCTCAAAATATTTCTCCATTTGGACCAACCAATCCTCAGCTTCATCTCTACCGGTGCTTCCTTCAAACTTGGGTGGGGTGATTTTCTTCATATCTCTAGAGAGTTCAGAATCCATATGCTTCCTATTAGTTTCCTCAAATAGAGAAGGTGATTTCTCATGATCATGATCATGGGTTTGATCATGTTCATGAGAAGATTTTTCTCCTTCTCCCTCGTTATTTGGAACTTCCTTCTCAACTCTATCCTTTACCCTTATTTCTTGCTCTAGGTTTCCCAACCTTGTCAAGATTTGATCTAGTCTAGCTTCAACTCCTACTGGTCCTTGCCAAACTTCTTGGCTTCCACCAGGATTGGTTCGTGTTCTCACCATCCTTGCAAGAATGGTTTATACTTGAAGGTTCATCCATATTAGTTTCAATCATGTTATCATTATCTTATGGAAAACATTTAAATGAGCATCCAATCGCACAAGGAATTCCTCATAAGATGTAAGCACAAGCTTTTTGATAAACACATGATTTTATTATTCCACAAGGATCTCAATATCCTTTTGATTACATGGAGTGACTATTCAGATAGTCAAGTGGAGATTATCCCTCGGATTCACTCTCAAACACATAACTCAATGGGGTATACCCTACAGATTGAGATTGTTGTTCATCTCTCATTTGTTGATATCTATCCCAGAATGGAAAGTAACCTTCGGATTTTTCATCCAATACATAGTTGCGGAGGACATAACCCTCTAATTCATTACTCGAGGAAATTAAAATTATTTAGACTATCACTGGAAGAACTCTAGGGTCCCTAAAGATAAATTTTGAACTGACACTTATTTCCAAGGGTGTATCCTTGGAAAGTGATAAAGATTCAGACTTCTCTGGTGAGATGGAAGGTAGATAGTTGTATTTGGCCTCCATCTTCATCTTTCTCTTTACATCACTAATTTGAGAAAGTGTGTGATTGAAGGTTTTAGTGTCACTTAACCAGATGGCATTGTCATAGTTGGTACCCTCCATTGTTTGAATGATGGCCTCTCTTTCCCTCTTGGCCTTTAGGTAGCACTCGTTTCTGATTACTGAATTTCTTACAGTTAACCTGAGATGCACCATCTTGGTACAAGAATTTCCAAACATTAGATAATGTTGGATGGAAAGTATGATGAGCTCATAGGTTCTAGAGCTAAACCTGGTAGCTCTGATACCACATGTAACATGCCATTCCTTCACTAAAGTAATTTTTCCCAAGTTTTCACTTTGCAAGTAAATAAACTATGTAACTTAACCATTGCCATAAAAAAATTCTTTTATTTATAGAGAACAATTGAACATAGATTTCATAACAATAATCAGCATTCATTCCATTCCAATTTAATATTTCACATATTACAATATTCCAAAGAATGTGTACAAAGTACATACATAGCTCAATTGAGCTTCAAAGCAATAGATATAGATGGTCCAAGAACCTCCTTTCAAATCTTGGTCTTTTGTCGCCTACTGAGGAGGAGAAGCGTCACTCAAGTGCTTTTCTACCAACCATGGCTCATATGCAGTCCCCCGCACATCTATCAATCTGATAGATGGCCCTACCCTTTGATGAAGAGATTGGTGGAGTAACCTCGTAACGACAACCATTTTGATCTTAGTGATGTTTCCTACATGACTAAAACTTGTAAACCCTACAATCTGGAACTAGCATGCATAAATGGATCATAGTAAATTGAAAGTGGATCCAAAGGCAGTCACACTACTTTTTCCAAAGTGTTCTCACTCAATAATTTGAGTGATAGTCATCCTACTCACATACACTACTCAAGCTCGATTTGACTTTAGGGCACTATAATCTATGCATAGGTATTTCCTCCAATGGGTAGTCTTTAACCCTAGAAACATCCTATTCCCTTTCCCACAAACTTAATGGTATTTCTACTCACAAATCATAAGTATAAATTACCCTCCCTTCAATGGACAATCAAATCCCGAGAGTATTTCACTAGCTATCTAATATAATCAAATAACTTTAGCTATGAATAAACCTTAAGCTATCCTTGTTTAATCATTCCTAGTATCTTAATACTAATGACAAACATTCCCTCATATTATGGAGTAAATACAATCACTTCCATAGAAAAGCATAAAATAGCTTCTTTTTCCTTTCCAAAGCAAATGTTATGTTTTCCTAATGCAAGTAATCTCAAGCAGTTCAAATAAAGCATTCAATTCTCAATCTTTTGTAAATAAGATAAAATAAGAGAAGACTAGATCCTCATGCTTGTAATACACTTAACCAATTGACTAACTTGATGCAAAACTTTCCAACAACAACTTCCTAACTTTACTTTATCAACCCAAAGAAATTCCTCAATATAGCCTCTTACTCAAGATAATGCAATGCTCTCACAAAGTAATTCTCAGCTCTCATAAAATATCTCTCAGCTCTCACAGAATATTTCTCTCAGAATATTGTAGCAAAGTAAATTTGTAGAATAATTTTGCAGAATAATGTGTTCAAATGAGAGAACTTTCCCCTCTATTTATACAGCAAAATACAGATATTACATCCTACAGAAAAGGCATGCAAGTCGATAGCTCTCTCCATGCAAGTTGACTCACTACATACAGCCTAAAGGTGGCAAAAATCTGAGTGTAAACTCATCATAATTTACTACATATCAACTTATTTAGTTCACATTAGCTAAAGACTAATTCAAAGGTGCACATGCCCAAATGATGATAGTCGAATTGCAACCAAAATAGACTTCTATAGATTATAGAGTTTTCATTTGTTGGTGCCATCTATCTTCCAACTTCCCTAACTCTTTGGTGTGGTTTAACTCTCTTGAAACAATCTTCTATTAATAGACAACACTTATACTATGTCGACTTGGTTATAGTTTTATTGAGCAACAGAGGAAAGATGAGTCGCTTCATAACAATAGCATATAAATGGTGCTTTGACCAACTCATGCCTTGTTGTTCACTTTTCCTATTATCATGTATTCATAATACTTTATGAACTCAGGACCAATAAAAAAAATGGCAGAGCATCGGAGAAACCAAAGCTTTCGCAGGCACCATGGCTTGCAATACGAGGGAGGGAAAGCTCAATGGCCTTTCAATAAGAGGAAGAGAGGGAGTTCTAATCACGCAGGGAGGCACAATGGATATGCTAAGGCTTGGTAGGCTCCGGGTAATCAGAAAGATAGCTTTGGGGGATCTAGTGTTTTTTCCCGCTCATGTGCGGTGGTGGCGGGTAGTGGCGAAAGGTTTCATTCCACGTACTCGAAGGGGCGTGTGGATTTCAAATCATTGGAAAAAAAATTATGGCTTCCAAAGAACCAGACAGAGAAAGGAGAACCAAGCCAGGTAATAAAAAAAATTCTTCACACTACAATGGTTACTCTTTTGATAGATAACAATGAATGGAATGACTCTGTGAGTACGTTTAAAGCGCATGCTTTTTTTGTGCATTGGGGAGGGCATTGGCCGGAACTCACAAAAGCGAAGGAGTGGTGTGATGCAAACTGAGGTAAAGGGTGTGATGTTAAAACTTTGGAAAATGGTTTTTACCTGGTAGTGTGCCAAACTGATCAGGATAAAGACTGGAATTTAAGTGGTGGCCCTTTCACAATGGATGGAAAAGGTTTGTTTAGTTTAGAGTGGGCCTCAAATTTTGATCCGAATAAGGTGAAGACAGAGGAGCTAGATGTTTGGATTAGCTTGAAAAATATTCCACAAGAATATTGGGATCATGAAACCCTAAGAAAAATTGGAAACAAACTGGGAATCTTTGTAAAATCGGAGATAGTGGTAGAAAAAGTGGATTGTAGTATGTTCCCAAGGATTTTTATTCTAAGACAGATAATCCACCCTCTACCAAAAATGATAGAGCTAAAATTTGGTGAAAGTATGTGGTGTCAGAATCTGGTGGTGGAGGATCATAGAATGACTGCTGGGAGTGGGGTAGGTGTAGGGTGCGTTGAGGTCCCGAGTTGGCAAGCTTCAAAAGGGAAAGGTGCTATTCAAAATTTTCTTGCGGAGGAGGTGATAGCTCTCACAGAGGCTGTGGCTATTGAAGAATGGTGAACAACAAAGGAATGGGGCTTGTTGGAGTTTCTAATGAAAGGAATAAGTCAAGAAACTGAAGAGGAATCTATTTTATGGGATATTAGGAGAAAACAGGAAATTGATTATATTCATGAAAATGAATGTGTTTTGAGAGCTCAAAATCTAGCTTATGATGGGTTGATTTCGAGTGAGGTAAAAAGGTTTGGTAAGGGTGTGGAAAGAGAGTTAACTCTAGCAACTCCAAATAGAATCACTATGGCCTCAAGCAAAATAAGGAGTAATGAGGTGGAGGTTTCTGCTAAAACTCTTTCATCTCTTTATGGGGAAGAACTAGGCAAGCCTCAGGAACAGAATATTTCGAATGATATTGGGCTTGGCTGTATTGAAAAACCTGATGATGAGTGTCCTCAACAATATTCAGTTAGTGGAAGTTTGGAATAGATGGGTGATGCGCTACAGGTTGTAGATGACAGTCCAATTCGTTTAGATGGGGTAGTGTATAAGGACATTCCAATTTCTCCTATTCAAAATTTAGGCAGTGCCTTTGAAGGAGTCAAAGATAGTGGGGAATCGTTGGAAGGCTCGAGCTCAGAAACAGCATCAGATTCAGAGGAGGATGGGGAAGATTTACTGGGCTTTAATGATCAAATTGGGTTAGTAGAGAAGAGGTCTTTAGACTAATCCTCGACATAGAATAGTAAGGTAAAGGTTCGTGAGAAGTGTAGGCGTGGCCCTAAAACTAATAAGATTCGCCTTGAAATGGCTGGGAATGCAATAGGTCAAAGCAAATTGAGATAGGGAAAAGGTTATGCCTTTTCATGGCAGCCATGAAAATCCTATCGTGGAATGTCAGGGGCTACAATGCCCCTGACAAAATACGTTTGATCAAGCGATGTTTTGATCAAACAAGGCCGAGTATTGTTTTACTTCAAGAAATGAAAATAAAGGAAAAGGATTTCGATTGCTTCCTAAAATGTTTTGGAAGGTGGAAAGGATGTCTCTCTGGGGCTGTGGGGGCCTCTGGTGGCCTTGGGATTTTGTGGGAGGATGCTCTAGTTAATGTCAGAGTGGTGAGGCAAGAAAGGTGTTGGCAATGGGTCTGTGTTGTTTCAAAATAGCTAAGAGCCAGCTTTGATATTATTAATGTATATGGCCCTTCAGGTGGTGCTCAAAAGTATTAGTTATGGAAGGAGCTCTCTAATGTTTTGAGAGTTGAAAGTGACATAATCATCCTGTTAGGTGGTGACTTTAATGTCATCCTAAAACTGTCAGACAAGCTTGGTGGATTTTTTTAGGCTAGTCAAAGCCAGAAGGATTTTAGTGCCTTTGTCCTGCAGAATGGGCTTTTTGAACTCCCATTTAGAAATGGGGCTTTCACTTGGATGAATAGAAGAAGTGATTTTCTGAACATAGCAGAGAAGCTTGATTGTTTCTTTCAAGCTGGGGACTGGGCGGTGCAACAATGGTTATGTGAAGCGGAGGTAACTCCCATAACTGGATCGGATCATTATCCAATAGGATTGAGAATTCAAGAGGAGTTAAAACCGGCAAGGTGTCCTTTCAAGTTTGAGGCAATGTGGATGTGGGCTGCTGGTTTCCAGGAGCTAGTGGCAGATTGGTGGGAAAATGCCCCTGAAAGGTCTGGAACCAAAGCATATATCTTTTTCAAGAAGCTACAATTTTTAAAAGAACAATTAAAAAAGTGGAATAGGGAATCTTTTAAAAATATTTTTTCTGAGAAGTTAAGATTGGAAGAGGAATTAAAGATCCTTCATTTGAGAATTATAGAGAAAGGGATGTTTGAAGAAGATTTTGAAATGGAAAAGTCTTTGAACAAAGCTTATTCTGAAATTTTAGCCTATGAAGAGGTTTTTTGGAAGCATAAATCTATGGAATGTTGGTTAAAAGCGGGGGACAGAAATACAAATTTTATTCACAACTCCATGAAAGTACGCAGAGCTAGTAATAAGATTTTTGAAATCAAGGATAGTGTTGGAGGTATGTTGTGAGATAGTGCTCTAATAGCCAAAGAAGCAGTAATTTTTTTCTCAGGCCTATGCAAGGAAAATAGGAGGGAAGAAAATCAAGAATGGAAGGTTTTGGAGAACATCCCTAATGTGGTTTCTGATGCACAAAATGCCATGTTAATGGAAAAAGTTTCCTTAAAAGAAGTAAAAAAGGCTATTTTTGGGTTGGGGGGAGATCAGGCTCTGGGGCCAGATGGCTTCCCTACCTTTTTCTTCCAGAAATTTTGGAAAATTTTTGCACAAGATGTCTGGGAAGTGGTGGAAGAATCAAGGAGGAGTGGGTTTGTTTTCAAGGATTTGAATAATACTTTTATTGCTCTGGTTCCAAAAAGATCCGAACTTGTGTCGTTTGAAGAATTTTGTCCTATCTCTTTATGTAACACAATTTACAAAGTCATTTCTAAGGTGATAGCTAACAAACTTAAAAAAGTTTTACCCTCGGTGATCTCGATAGAGCAGAGTCGATTCTCTCCAAACAGGTCTATTTTTGAAGGGGTAATAGTTGTTCATGAAGCTATCCATTCAGTAAGAATGGAAAAAGTGGAGAAATTTATGGTGAAATTGGACATCAAATGGGCTTATGATGAAGTTAATAGGAGTTTTCTCTTAAAGGTCCTTGAGAAGTTTGGCTTTTGCAGTGAGTGGGTGGCATGGATTCAGAGTTGTATCAGCACCCCTCATTTCTCGATGTTGTTAAATGGGAGCCCCCAGGGCTTTTTTGAATCTAGTAAAGGGATCAGGAAAGGATACCCCATCTCTCCTTTCCTTTTTATTATACTGGCTGAATCTTTAGGGCGGTTGATTGTAAAGAAAAGATGTAGTGGTCAGTGGAAAGGCATTGCTGTTGCGGATGGGGTTGATCCGATTTCGCATCTACAATTTGCTGATGACACCTTTCTCATGGGGGATGCAACCATTAGAAAAGCTCAGGTGATGAAATCCTCTCTAGATGAGTATGGGGAGGCATCTGGACAATGTATTAATTGGCAAAAATCTAAGATTTTCTTCTTTCAAGTTCCCATAGCAAAATAGGTTGAAATATGTAGGATTTTGGGAATGCGGGTAGGCTCACTACCAAGTAAATTTTTAGGTATTCCTCTTTTTGGGGGAACTAATAAAGCTAGTATTTGGAAAGATTTGGTAGACAACTACTTAAACAAAATGGATGGGTGGAAAAGTAAATGGCTAACGGCTGTTGGGCGTTTACTTATGTTAAAAAATGTGATCTCAGCTATTCCAGTATTCTCCATGATGTGTTTTAAAATTCTGAAGAAGGTGGTGAATTCAATAAGGCAGAGAGTGCGGAAATTTTTCTGGAATGGTGCAAATGATCAAGATAAAATACCTTTGTTAGCTTGGGAGGAAATTTGTAGATCAAAATCAAAGGGAGGGGTTGGGTTGAGAGATTGGCACTTAATGAATGAAGCTCTACATGCGAAGTTGGTCTAGAGTATCTACACAAACCCCAATCTCTTATGGGTTAAAATCCTAAAAGAAAAATATTTGGATTCGATGATGGATAATCAGATCTTCACCATTAGAAATCCAATAAAGGGATTGGCTATTTGGAACTTTATAGTTTCTTGTAGGCCGGTGATAGTTAATCACATTACTTGGCAAATTGGGGATGGGTTACATGCGAAGTTTTGGGATGACTCATGGAATGGGTATCCAATTTTAAAGGGTGTTAAAGGTTCACAGGATCTAAGATAGTTTTTTATCCAAAAATGGGGTGACAAAGTAAGTAACTATTTAGAATTTAAATGGGGCCCTTTGGGCCAGGAATGGGGGTGGAAAGATGTTTGTTGTGAAGAGCTTTTAGGTGTCCAAGTTCAAAAAATGAAGGAGATTTTGAGGGGGCATCAAGTACTCCCAACAAACACTACAGACAAAGTGTTATGGTGTGGGTCAGTTAATGGGAACTACTCGGTTAAGGTTGGTTACCAGCTTTTGGACTCTGATGAGCGTGAGGTTTTTTGGGGAAAAAGTTTGTGTTGGAGTAAGGAGTGTCTACCCAAGGCTGGTGCTTTTGCTTGGTTGGAAGTGAAGGGAAGAATTCTTTCAGGAGAAAGGAGGAAGCGTTTGGGTTTAGCAAGACCAACAAAGTGTGTTCTATGTGAAGTGGCTGAGGAGTCTACTGATCACCTACTTTTACAATGCAAAGTTGTAGCTACTTGTTGGGATTCCCTTAGGATAAAACTTGGTTGGCAAGGTCCCTGGCAAAATTCGGTGAAGGGTGTTTTTGAAGGATGGCCACACCTTTCTGGCTTGTCTCTCTTCTCAAGTGTCTGGGTTGTAAGCCTGTCACTTGTGATCTAGGAACTATGGAAGGAGCGAAACAGAAGGATTTTTTAGGATAAAAAAGATACAGTTCCTAGAATCAAAAGCAGAATTGATCAAGCAATCACGAAAGTGGTGAATGCTTCGGTTGCACAATTTCATCGTCAAAAGTATTCATTTTTAGTGGAGGATAGAAAGTTTCAAAGGTCATGGCCAGGGCTAAAGGTAAAATGTGGGCATCTGGCGATGGGGTTAGGAGGGGCACAGATGTCCTCGAAGGTGGTAGTGTGGGAAAAACTGAAGGAAGGCTGGCACAAGGAAAATTTTGATGGGGTTGCAAAGGGTAACCCTGGGCCCTCAGGAGAAGGGGCTATTATTCATGACAGTCATGGAAATTTGGTAGCTTTTGGAGCTCAAAATTTGGAAGATGGGTCAAATAATGTTGCAGAAGCTAAGGCGGCCCTTCTAGCTGTAGGGTTAGTGAAATCTTTGGGGGTTAAAATTTTTCACTTAGAAGGTGACTCTCTGATAATAATCCAAGCAATAATAAATGGTGGCGCTTTGGCGTGGCATTTTCAAGCTTTTATTCAAGCTATCCTAGGGGTTTTAAGCACGTTTGACAAAGTTGAAGTTAGTCACATACAGTGAGAGAGTAATGGGGAAGCAGATTACCTTTCCAAGTGGGCAACGTCTTTTGAAGTGATTGGGGAAACAAGGATGGAGGGCTTCTGCCAGGTGGATGTGTCAGGGTTTTGTCTTTAATTTTAATTAAATTTTTTATTCATTGGTAGTGGTACTCGCCAGTGATGTGTGCGGCCGAAGGAGGACGGATTGCTAGCTGAATGGATTAATGAGGGGTACTGTCTGAGGACAAACGGTAATTGTTAAGGTAGATGGGTCTTCATTTATGAATCAGGTTGGTGTGCGATGGCAGTGATAGTTGTGTTTATCTTTGTCAGGTTTCAAGATGGCCGGATGAGACAATTTGAAGTGAAGTTGATGGAAGTATTAATTCTTAATGGGTTTCAGGCTCACACAAGTGGTGTTGACGTCACAGTGTTAAATGGTTTTGATAGGAGAAGGACGGGATGGATGTATTGCAAGTTGGTCGAGATGATGGATTTTTAATACAAGAAAATGTAGCATTTTGCTTTTAAATCAAATTATTATCTGGTGAAAGCTTTGGTGCGGGGTGCGGGGAAGGTTGTTTTGCCAGAATTTTCTAAAAGCAGGGGAAATGGAAGCTATGTATGGATTTTCAACAAAACTCCAATAGCAAGGCTTCTTCCATCCAGTGTCAAAGTTCAGATTGAAGTACTTGTTGAAAAATCCACATGATGAGGTGATAGAAGCAGTGCTGGAGACACTGGGATCACATTTTATGGAGGCCACTCATAGAGGGCGTATGAACGTTGATATAGCCTCGATGTTGTTTGTGTGGAGTATGGAATTGAATGAAGAAATTGGGGTGATAAAATGGGTAATGAGATCCTTGTTTGTGGAGGAACTGCTTGGGAAAATGGAATCAATGGTAGAATGGGTTGTTCCAGGGAAAGGATTTGACATTTCAGAAGGCATTGAGGATGTAGATGAAGCCACAAAAGAAGGTCTGATTCCTTTCATGAGGTGACAGAGGCGAGTGGATAGAGATTACTATAAATTGGAAATTTTAACGGCCTGGGAGAATCTAAAGCATGTGCTTCGACAGCAAAAAGATGCAGCGTGACGGGAAGGAGCATCCCTGACTAATAGGCTACCAAGGCGAAGGAGGTTTGCGAGTAGGGGAAGAGCAAGGGGTGGGAGGTCTGCTAGAAATGGTGTTTAAGTTCTTAAGGTGAACGGTGTTAAAGACAAAACAAAAACTTTTGTTTGAAAGGTGGCACGCAATGGGGTGAAAATGTGGGGGAGCGGAAGGAAAGGAAGTAGCACAAAGGGTGAGCACAAGGGTAGTAGGAATGCGAGCGATGCAGGATGGTGATGGTATTTTGGTGTGCAGATGGCGGAACATCCAAAAGTAAACTGCATTTATCTTAGCCTTTCGAAAATAGATGTTTTTTGAACTGTTGATACAACAAAGCTTGAAAAGTTTGTATGAATCATGGGTAAAATGGGGTTTTTTGGTTGGTGTCAGGGTAGAGCTCTCTGATTTACTGGATTGAGCATTAGAAGTTTCATGCTGAATGGCCCTATATTTTGAAATGTAATTTTTGTGCCTCATCTTTATTATTAATAAAATACTAATATTTACTGATCAAAAAAAAAAAAAAATTATGAACTCAGCTTTATATTCCATCGCTTTACATCATAGATATAAGGATTCCAAGTTTGGAATAAATTGATGCTTAATAATAAAGATGTATTTCCATATGGCATCAACTATGGTTTACTTCCATATCAGCCTTTATAATTGCATATTACTTTTGCATAAAAATTGACCTTTATCTTATATCATCATATGAATTATTCAACCTATAATGTGTGCGTAGCATTTATACAATTCGGCCTCTATTTAATGCCATGTATATATATAGATATATACTTATATATGTACATATGTATATATATATCAACAAATAGCACTAATGCTATATCCCATCCATATATATATATATCATGTCAATCAAGTATATATACATCCGATATGTAAATGAATATGATCAAGTTGACATTCACATAATAATAATATCAATTGTATATATATGTATTCCTCTATGTACATGTATACGTACGTATACATATGTTGATACATCCATATGGACATTTTGGTTGGTCAAACATACATATGTACGGACACATGTATACATATGGATATATGTATATATCTTTTATATATATACACATTCGATTGCACAATCAAGTACATACACAATTACTATCTTATTGATAGGAGATATATGTGTGATGTATTTATACATATATACATACATGTCATTTTGTCTATTTGATAACACCATGCTCATAAGCAACCCGTTCATAAGTGTGCATAGGTACATCTACCTATGTACTCTCATGTACGAGTTCCTTCATGTGTATGGTCTATCATTTGACATGCATATACATACATATACATGCATTCCATGTGTGTTCCCCTCATCAATTAAATCATATTAATATAAGGAAGAACTCATAAGCTCTAAATAGACAAACATCATCCAAGCATGCATTCAACAGTAATCAACACCCTTACTAATGCAAACACTCATACTAAGGATGACTTACCAATTCCCAACATAATAAATTGACTCAACCATTCTATTGTGAGTGAGTGTAAGCTCAGTTAGGTTATGTTACTAGTTACCCAACCAAGTTCTTCTCCTGAGTGATACTCCCCCTCACACCAGGTGGATTGAACATATACTTGCATCCAACTAACACATTCCCACGATAGTCAGTTGCTCAATAAAATATGCTTTCGCATAATATTTGTCCATAGTTAGAATATGCAATTCAATAACCATCTATTTCACATATATGTATTTCATCACTTAACATTAAATGAAATAACACGCATCCATAATTTATTGATAACAAAGTGCAAGCACATATATATTCTCAATTAGAATTCAAAGTGCATTCACACATGCAATATTTACCATAGCATAGTAATAGTAAATAGGTAATTACACAATTGAGGTGTAACATACTCCACCCTTGTGAATCATCATCCCTGATGATTTTTATGTAGCAACATAAACTAATCAAACCAACAACATTTTTTTTAGGTACTTTCAAAAACATGCAAAACATGTGGGAACTTTTGATGTATCTCAACATAGTCTTCACAAGTGGCAGAGTCTTCCACATACTGGTCCCATTGGACTTTGCACTGCAGAACTTCCCTATTATGCAAGAAAATTTTACGCATTTAGAACACCTTGATAGGCTCGAGTGTTACCACTTTGGGGTCCTATACCTGTAAAGCATTCCAATCAATCACATGATTATCACCTGGTATATACTTCTTTAGGTATGACACATGAAATACGTTATGCATCCTGGCAAGAGCTAGTGGCAACGCAATTTGATAAGCTACCAGATTTACTTCCTCAATAATCTCAAAAGGTCCTACATAGCGTGGGGCTAATTTGGAAGACTTCCCAAACTTGATGGAACTCTTGTGAGGTTTCACTCTCAACAACACCTTGTCACCTACTGCAAAAATTCGGGGCACTCTCTTAGCATTAGCATAGCTTTTTTGTCTATCGTTAGCTCAATAAATAATAAATAGGTAATTACACAATAATAAATAGGTAAATAGTAATAGTAAATAGGTAATTACATAATTGAGGTGTAACACCCATAAAGAAGCAGCTCATGTGCCAATGATGAAAGGCTAAAGACAAGACACAATCCACTGCTTGCAAACAACATTTCTCCCCTTAAGAAGAAACAAATACACTGGTGATTGGAAAATGAAGGACTAAAAAAGCCTTCAAATCAAGGTGAAGGACTAAGAATCCTCCAACCAACAATGTCCCAAAAAAAGGAACATGTAGAACATCGTTGAAGCATGAAGAAGCTATAGACCATTGTCGAAAGATGACTAATATAGTGTTGAAATGAAGAACCTCCAAAAATAGGAATGCAAGAGTGTCCATATGGTAAATGATCCATCTCATCGAAATGCATGGGTAACTAGTCGCTAATGTACACGTTGTATCCAAATAGTACATATGAACAAGAATTGTATATATAGATCACTCCAAACTGCAAAACCAATGAAGATAATGTTGAAAATGGAGAGCCAAGACAGGTACACTGAAACTGTGTGAAACCAAGAAGTGCATGTAAGAGAAACAACCTGAAAAATAAAGGGTGTGCAAACTAAGGCACACACGCATGAGGCAAGAATCACTCAGATTCATTGTTGTTGTGGAAGGGACACTCACTTGATAAAGGTGTGATGCCAAACCAAAGACAAACATCAACCCCCTGTGGCACTTTATATCATAGTGCAAGTACAAAATTCACAACAAGATGTGCAAAATCCCCAAAAAGTATACACTAGAATGGCACTTTATGTCAATGCGTCTACATAATAAGTGCATACAATGAAAGCACATAATGTCCAAAAAAGGAATGCATGTTGAAAATACAATTCTCTAACAGAAAAAGAGGAAACTAGTAGCACTATGATGAAGCATAGGAAAAAACATGCACTTTCAAAAATAATGACACCCAAAAATGAGTCTGGATGCAGAAGATATGGTTCGTCAAAGTCTGCAAAATGATAACTGAACAACAACACTAGGAAAATAGAATTCTTGAAAAAAACTAGAAGTCCAAACTGAAAACCACCTGCACCATTGCGAAGAGCACAAAATTGTACCCCATTTCAGAAAAATCACACTAGAAAAGACCACCATATGGCCAAGATATGGCCTCTAAAATATAGGTTGCAAATTTGAAAAGCCCAACGGAGAGGGGCTAAGTAAGGCAAAAAAACTCCTTCGCCAAAATTGTCAAAAACACCTCCAAAGATAGAGGTCCACCAAATTTAGAGCCTTTGCTAAAAAAAAGAAAAAATTTAGCCCCCTAGCTTGGGCACTGGTCACCCATGCGACCAGGGGCAAGTAGAAGTTGTTGTGGGTTGGCAATTATTTTATTAAAAAAAGTTTTAAAAAAGTTAAAAATAACTAAAAAAATTAAGTGGGGTGGGGGAAATAACCCCACTACCACTCCCCTCATTCAAGGGGTTGCGGCCTAAGGGATACCACCCTTGCTACAACCTAGGTCGTAGTAGGGCGGCGGTACCTTAGGTACCGCCCTCATCGATACCTTCTTTTTTTTAAAACTTAAAAAAATTAATAACATTTTTTTAATATACCTTGATTTACGTGTTGGGGAGGCCATATGACCTCCTTGGCAAAAAAAATTGCCTCAAAAGCTCCTGACTCCAAAATAAGGTGAATTATATATCAAAATTCATCGAATCGGCCTCCTGAATGCCAACTATGAGGTTCTTTTCAGCTCAAAATGCTTTGAAATTGTAGCTACCCTTCAAATCTAGAAAAAGAAAAGCAACCGATTCAAACCCTTGTAGATCTTACCTCAGGAATCCAAATAAAGCCAAACGAAATCCAAAAATGATTTTCTCAACAGCTTTGAATCCAATGGAAGACTCTATTTTGGTTCCAGATGTACCAAAAAAATTTCCACCTCCAAAATTTGCAAAAAAAGCAAAGGGGATTCCAAATCTGAAGCCTGCAACCCTTATTGAAGAAAATAATCTCATAAATCAAGAAAGGGTTCGTTGAATCCAGGATCTGATACCATGTTAGAATTGTGAATAACACAAGACACAAGATCAAAAAATGAACAAAACACCTTCCACCCAATAGCTCTACAAGATAAAGATTTACTATTCCTCAAAAAGAAAATACTTATAGAATGAACCTCAAGGATCTTCAAGGAAAATAATAGTCCTCAAAGGTTGAGAGTTCTATCAAATGCATGATAATACAATGAGAGTTGAGTGCTATATATGAGCAACGCTAAATGGTAAAAGGATTAGATTATGACAAGTGTCAACATCTCATGCATTGAGACAAAATGATCTAATAATAGCTCTCTAGTTAACATAGTAAATCACTCCTAAGTTTAGCTTAGTGCATAAGAATAGATTAGACTAATAATCAATTAAAGATTAAGTAATTATTAGCCAATGCATGATTATTCTAACAAACCACTTTAATTTCAATTGTTAGATTAGATGGTGCATTGTGAATTCAATTGGTAATTTTCAATTATATGATTATGAATGAATGTGTTACAATTCATGAATTAGATTTTGTAGCTTAATGTTTTGTTTCATACTCCAGAGGTTAGCTAAGTTAGGATACTACAATTTAACGATTAATAGTTATAGTCTTAAGCATTAGGTACCTATAGCAGAAGGTAGTTATTTATATTCCTTTAGCCTATTTTGTGAATTAGTAGTTTATTCTAAAAAAATTTACTGTATTTGCATACGTTTATTCGCCTATACTCAGTCAATGTAGGATGTCCATAATCTTTGAATGCATATATTTTTCCAACACTATATAAAGTTTTACGATTCCCTAGTTGATGATTTAATGCAACCCTCTTGTGAATGATGAACTGCTTAGTTAGGGATCCCCAAGTCCTCTAAGCCATGTCCATACCCAGTACATCACCAAGTTAATCAAGCATTAGAGTTGGCTCCACATTGGTGATGAAATCCAAGTCGTTAAACCCCTACAAAAGAGAAAATTAAAAAATTGACATAGTTTTTTATTTCCAAGACCACCTTATGATGCAAGGAAAGTCATACATTGTTGGATTTAGGAAATACAAGTGAATAGACATAAATAAATTACTAAATTATTGAAACTAATTTAAATTTAATTACATTCTATTTTTTTAAATAAATAAAGTGTCAACCAAAAAAGAAGAATATAATTTATAATTATATCAAATTCTTTTTGAAAAATGAAAAAAATATATATTTGTTAAAAACTAATCCATTATATTCTTACCTAAAAATTTGTAGGGTTTTAGCGAAAAAAATTGTATGCTTTTTTTCCCACTTTTCTATTAATGAAATTAGATAAAAAGAATTATATAATAAATGTAATAGTCTATTTATATTAAGTCTTAGAAAAAGTAATAATTGAAAAAATCAATTGAATTTGTTAAAAAAACATTATATTTTTACCAAAACTTCGTAGGGTTTCATAAAAAAAATCTTTTATTCTTTTTTCATTTCCTTGAACAAAAAATTAGATAAAAAGATCACTAGAAAATTTAATTTTAACAATAGTGTTTCAATTGAAATATATTTGGTTGAAAAGGTTTTAAATGAAACTACTTTGACTAAAACTATTTCACCCAAAATAATCTTGCTCGAAATTATCGATGTGACATCTTACTTAGCTTTATTCAACATTTTTTGAAACTCTTTACTTCCCCTAAATATTTATTTACTCAGAGTACATTTTCAAAAAAATCTAAAAATATCCTCTTGTAGAGCTTGAGTCTATAAACCAAATAGATATATTTTTGATATTTTCATTAATTTAAATATGATTTAAAAAAATTGAAGTAGGTTATAACAAAAAATGAGGTTAATTAGAATTTTTTTATTAAAAAATATTTTGAAATTTTGAAAAATTAATTTGGTGCATTAAAGGAGAGAATCCTCTTCAAGAGAGTATAATTTTTTTTTTTAATATTGATTTAAGAATAGAGAAAATTTGGCATCCCATGAAAACTATGATGCTTTGATGAAGTTTGTCTTTAAAAAATTATTAGAAAAATATTTATCAAAAATTAATTATTCCCCCATGCACTAGATATTCAATTTAGCTATTTGAGAAAAAAATTAAGATAAAAATTTGTTTGCCCTTTTTTTTACATCCCATTGACCTCATTTTTTCATAATTTATCAACAATTAGAATTGTTCTCTTAAATTTAAAGAAATGTATCCAACCAGTTTTATTTTATTTTTAATATTACAAGCATTAACACAAAATACTTATTTGCATATTGGAATTCAATGAACAACAATGTACAAAACATAAACACTTGAAATCACAGATTGATAAGCCAATTATATCAACCAATTGATGCAAATATATTTAGATCAAACAACTTCTTACAAAACTTCTTTGAAGCACAATGCAATAGGTGAGAAAGCTCTCAAGAACCAAAGGGGTTTCATCCTCTGATCCAGGTAATCACTAGGGTTTCATTCAATGACTACAACTCCTATGGGTTTTCTTCCACATAAGGGTTTAGAACATAATTTATTCAAATTATATAAAAAGAGGGAACATAATAAGCATATGCTTAGTACAAAATTTAGCTACCTATACATATATGCTACTAACTCCCTCAAGAAATAGGTCAGCTTGAGCCAAAGTGGCACCAAAGCCCAAAATTCAAATATCTACACGCTACACTTAGGTCGGCCTTAATACCTAAAGGCTATTCCCACTTAGGACCAACATATCATGTTGCAGACCTATCCACACACTCCCTGGATCTCCTCCCTTATCCTCCTGCTTTGCAATTATCTTCACATGCTTTAGAGAACACTCATCCCATTCACCTGTGGAGTTTATTATTTTTTATTAGAGGTCAACTAGGTTTTGATGGGCCCCGAAACCTGTTACAACCAATTTTGAAGGGCTTTGTAACCCTATCCAAGGTAGGCAAGCTACAAAAAAGATAAAACAAAAATAAATAGCAACAAAACAACAGCAACAGTTAACAAGATGACATGACTACACAGGCTACATCAGAAAACAAGAGATGGATAAAATCCCTCAACAACCAAATTTTAACTAGGACCAAGAAACCTTAAGTGAACATTAAACCCGCCTGTGGAGTTTACTGTTGGGAATTTGGTGTAGGTATATTTTGAAAATGAGTTCTCACTAGGAATTGCTTTGTCCTTGGCTAAACCCACAAAATTGGTTTAAAATTCCAGTGAGGAAGGAAAAGTTGCAAAAAATGACCCCATGCAAAAAAAATTGGTTTTTGGGGGTTCAAATGAACTTTTGGTTCATGTGAACCCAAAGGGGGTTCAATAAAACCCCTCTTTGAGAAAACTCATTTAATGATGGGGCTCACCATTCCCAACAAAAATCCAAAAGTGAAGGCTTGTGGAAAGGGGGTTTGAGCAAACCCCCGTGGTTTGCTTGAACCCCCCTTTTCCCCCTTCTCCCCCTCAGGCACCAAAAATGTCTAGAATTTTGTGCTTCGAGCTCAGGTTGAGGATGAAAATGGAGGAGACTTCACGACCCGGATGATGGTAGTCCTCAGAACAAGCTATCCAAAGAGTATAATTTTAATATGTTTTGGTTTATTATGTATTTTTTTAGTTTTATTAAACATAGGTTTTCACCAAAAATCAAGCTCTCTATTACATGTGGAAAAATAGCATATTATAAAAATTGAAAATATGAGTGCACCAGATATTGAAGTCCTTGATCCAACCAAAAAAAAATGAATTTTGATACATACAAAAAAATTACATGTTATCACGGTCTACCTATACTGAATTGTAATTGGTTTGACTTTGAAACTTGATTAAAGAAAAAACATTCAATAAAACACTATGAAACCAATTGGAAGCACTAGATATCATAGTCACAAATCTAAATTCAAAAAAAATAGAATTTTATCCTTCATGGAAAAACAATTATGTGTTGTATGGTGAGCATCACTCCTTAAAAAAGTTGTTTATTGAAAAAAACTAGTTTTCGAAGGTGATGCAAAAAGAAGAGCAATCTTATTCCAAAAATTTTGAAAAAAATATATTTAGAATCTACAGACAAAATGTCACAAATCACTAGTTTGCATCATCTTCAAATTCCTCACGGTTTAGCCGCTATAGGTGCCCGAAAGTGAATATTTAGTTAGAAAAAATTATTTCAGTGTCCAGTTTGGCCAAAAATTGTAAACCAGTATTGTGGGATCACCCCCTTCTGGATCTCTAAATATGTGGTAGATATAGCTCTATAGATTGTGCTTTATGAACCGTAGCCTAAAATTTCCTCTTGCGGTATGATCTCCCGATCAGGCCAAGCGAGGTGAAGTTGGACTGCGACACAAAGTGATCTTTTGACAGTGATAACTCTTCAGATACTGATCCTCTTTGCCTAAATTTTGGATATGAGGTGCACTGGACACTGAAGAGATTATGTTCCTAACCGCACATGCCTGAACTCTTCTATTATGGAATGTGGCAAGACAATGGGGTCTTACTCTATAACTACCTATCTGAATAGGGGACATGACAAGGCCTCCCCTCTCAAAATTGCTTGTCCTCAAGAAATTTAGACTTGGATGCTTGAGAATTACAATACCTTCCCATGTGGCATCTTCAATTGGAAAATCCCTCCACCGAACAAGGTATTCAATTATTCTCACATTCCTTAGCTTCTTGATCCAAGTGTCAATCATTGCTTCTGGAATGAGAGTGAGCTTCCCCTCATCATTAAGTGGTGGTAACTCAGTTGTCAGAGCTATGTGCAATCTCAAAACCTTCTTCAAACATGACACATGGAAAACATTATGGATTTTACTACCCTTTGGATGTTCAACCTCATAAGCAACTTCTCCAACCCTCTAGGTCACCTTGTATGGCCCATAAAATCTTAGTTTGAGTTTTTCTACTCCACTTTTTTTTTAGGGAAGATTGTTTATAAGGTTGCTATTTGATGAAGACCATATCCCCTACTTTGAATGATCTTTCAATCTACTTCTTCTCTGCATATATCTTTTGTTGGTTTTGAGCTTGTTGCAGATGTTCTTTGAGTGCCCTTAATACGTCTTGGCTCTGATTGATCAATTCATTGGCTATGGAAACTCTACTATCAGTAAGAACCAATTATGTGAATGGTGTAACTTCATACCCATAAAGTTCCTTGAAAGGAGACATTCCAATTGACATGTGGTGAGTGGATTTGTAGCAGTACTCTCCCAAATGAATCCACTTGATCCATACCGACTACTAACTTGAGACATAGTTCTGCAAGTAGCCCTTTACCCATTTATTCACAACTTCAATTTTTCCATTAGTTTGAGGATGATAGGTAGTGCTAGGAATGAGCTTAATATTGATCAGTTGAAATAACTCTTTCCATAAAGCACTAAGAAACCGATTGTCTCTATCACTTATAATGTTTTTGGGTAGGCCATGCAACCTGAAAACCTCTTTGAAGAACAGTCTTGTAACTCTCGAAGCTTTGAATTCACTGGGGATTGCAAAGAAATGGGCATACTTAGTCAGCCTATCAATTACAACATAGATACAATCTATTCCTTGCACTTTAGGCAATCTGGTAATGAAGTCTGTGGATATAATCTCCCACTTGTGCTCCAGAATGGGAAGAGGTTGCAGCAGTCTGGTAGGGAATTCTTGTTCCCCCTTTTTTTTTTTGCATGTGAGATATTCCCTAATGTGTGAAAGAACATCATCTTTGAGGTCCTTCCAAATAAACCTTTCTCTAATCTTCCAATAGATCTTATAGTATCTAGGATGCCTTATTGGTGCATTGTGCTAGGCCTCGAAACCTTTGCTTTCACCTTAGATCCAGTGGTCAAGAACACTCTATTTTTGAAGAGAATCAAACCTTCCATCACTACATACCTTTCATCCTTCTCCACACCTTTTAGGATTCCACTAGCAAAGGGGTCTTCAACATACTCCTTCATGATGGAGTCCTTCCAATCAACTAATGTAATGGTCACATGACATAGCATGGGTCTCCTTGAGAGTGCATTTTCCACTCCATTCCTCTTCCCTTGACATATTCAATGTCAAAATCATATGCTTGATTTTTTCTCTCCCACTTTTGTTGTCTATCATTCAAGTTTTGTTGAGTTAAAAAGAACTTTAGACTATTATGATCTGGCTTGACCACAAATCTTCCACATACTAGGTATTGTCAAAACTTCTCCAAGGCATGCAATATTGATAGCATCTCCTTATCATATATGGAATAACCCCTTTCAATTTCTCTCAACTTCCTACTCTCAAAAGCTATAGGATGTCCCTTTTGAGAGAGGACAACTCCAATTCCTTCACCAGATGCATCACATTCAACCACAAAAGGAAGTGAGAAATCAGGAATTGCAAGTACTGGACAAGAACTCATTACCTCCTTTATATTTTTAAATATTTCTTGTGCTCCTTCTATCCACTCAAAGGCCCTACCTTAGTCATATTAGTGAGAGGTTTTGTTTGAGAAAAACCTTTGACAAACCTCTGGTAGTAACTATAAAGTCCAAAGAAACCTCTCAACTATGATAAATTTGTAGGAGGCAGCCAATCCAAGATGGCTTGGATCTTCTATTGGTCAACTTGAACCCCCTCAATGTTGATGACATGACCCAAATACAATATCTCCTTCAATCCAAATTCACACTTGGACAACTTTGCAAAAAGATGATGCTACTCTAGGATTCCTAGAACCGTGTCTAGGTGTTGCAAGTTGTCCTCCCTTGTTCTGCTATAGATCAAAATGTCATCAAAGAAAACCAAGAAAAACTTTCTCAATTTCTTACCAAAGGGCATAACCAAGAACTCAAAATGCCCATAATGACACTAGAAAGTAATCTTTTGTGCATCTTCTTCTCTCATACGGATCTAAGGGTATCCAAATCTCATATAAATCTTTGAAAAATACACTAATCCATGAAGTTCATCAATCAACTCATCTATCTGAGGTATAAGGTATTGATTCTTGATGGTCTTCTTGTTTAATTCCATGTAGTTTATACACATCCTCAAAGTGCCATCCTTCTTCTTCACCAACACTACTGAAGATGAAAATGGGATGGAGCTTGGCCTAATGTATCATTTATCCAAAAGTTCCTTGATTTCCTTCTTTATCTCCTCTTTTTACATATAGGGATGGTGGTAAGGAGTGGTCAAGACTAACTTGTATCCATGATCAAGTTCTATGATGTGTTGGAATCCTCTATCCAATGGCAATCCGGGAGGCATATCACTAAAAACCAAACTACGCTTATCAAAAAAAAATTGCATATCAACATGAAATTTCTCATTCTTACTGGTGGTAGATCCTTTTGAGATCACTAAACAACTGGTAGCCCAAGCAACTTTTCTTCTCTAGAATAGTCTCTCCATTCTCCTACTTAAGACTACTTGTGGACTTCCATTTGTCATACCTTTTAGGATTACATCCTCCCCATTGGCTCTAAACTTGAGTTCCATGGTTTGATAGTTTGTAGTGTACTCTCACAATGAGTGTAACCACTGCACACCCAAGATTACATCAATATCACCCAAGCCAATAACAGGAAATCCATCACATGCCTTACAATCCCCAAAAGTTATTTCCAACTTCCAGATCTTCTTCTTGTGGGGTAGGTTATATCCATCAGCCACAGTGCCAGTGAAGTCTTCAAATTCCTTTGCATCCAATCTTATTCTTCTCACCAACCCTTCATCAATGAAGTGAGTAGCTTTGCGATCAATCAGAATAGTTACTCTTTTTTTGAAAAGAACCCCTCAGACTTTGAAAGAGTGATATCTATGTGCACCAGATAGAGATGCCAAAACACCTCCACCTTCTTTCTCCTTGCCTTCTTACCTCAGAGCAGAGTCTTCCAGATCATGAAATTTGTGATATTCTTCTGACTCGAAGTCTTTGTCAAAGGTGACCTCTATGTAGTGGACTTGTCCCTTTCCAAGAAATCTATCTCAGAACCCATGGTTCTCAACAGGAGAAGAAAAACTTCTTCCTTCAAAGCTCATTCCTTGTCCATATACCTTATTTTCCATATTAGGAGTTGCATTCCTAGGTTCAAGTACCAGTGCAAGTTGTGATCTCTTCTGAAATCCCTTCTAATGCCATGTGTTAGGTTTTATTTGCTAAGGAAACAAATTCTTAAGAATTAATGGTTCAAGGGTTAAAGACCTTTTATAGCCTCCTGAAGAGAGACAAGTGGAAAGGATTTCACGAAACCCTTGAGAGGTTTAGTGAGTCTTGAGATGAAAAGATACACTATCCTCTTCTCTGATAGTTCTAGAGCCATCACCACCACCTTTTAAAATTCTATAATGTAATAATCAACTAAATTATTCTATTTGATCATGGCCAACTTGCTGAAATACTCTTCTTTGTCCTTCATTTCAAATCTATCAAGTATCCTCTTCTTTAATTCATTGAATCTTTGTATATGATAATGGCCTAGAGTAGTGTGACCATGAGACCACCATTTATATACTTCTCCTTTGAGATGTAGGGAGGAAAATTGAATTGCATCTTTCTCAGTCATAGGGTTGAGCATGAAATAGATTTCCATCTTTTGTAACCGAGCTCTTTCTGAGATCTTATTAGTCCTATCAAAACAAGTTGCAGCAAGCTTCCCCAACTTGTGCTTCAGGTCCTTGCTCCTGTATAGTCCTTTCTTTTGTGGTTCACTCTTCCTCGTAGCTTCCAGATCTACTAGTTCACCCCTATCTTGTTAAATTTCTGGAAGGAATAGATTATTTGAGGGGCCTATAGGAGAGCTATTGGTTCTACCATCCCCTCTACCATTGTTGGATGATGCTTCACCTCCATGACCATTTTGATTTGTATTTCCTCTTGATATTTTGTCTGCCAAGATCTTTAAAACATCCCTTGTTTATGCTAGGGTTGTGTGGATATCCTTTAACCCACTTGTGATCTCATGAATATCAGTGATTGTTGCTTTGATTCTTTCTTCTTCCCCCACCATTTCTCCTTCCTTAGGATCTAGATCTTGATCTTGATTTAACTTCTGCAATCTCTTATGATATTCAATTTCCCTATCGCTCAACATCAAAAAATTAGTAAAAACTTAAACCCTATAGGTTGGAAAGATCATGCTTTGATACCATTTTAATACCCAAACATATAATTTAACACAAAATACTTATTTTCAGATTGGAATTCAATGAACAATATTGTACAAAACATAAAAACTTGAAATCGCAAATTGATAAAGCTAATTATATCAACTAGCTGATGCAAATATATTCAGATCAAAACAATAACTTCTTACATAACTTCTTTGAAGCACAATGCAATATCTAAGGTGAGAAATCTCTCAAGAACCAAAGGTGTTTCATCCTTTGATCTAGGTAATCACTAGGGTTTTGTTCAATGACTAAAACTCCTATGGGTTTTCGTCCACAAAAGGGTTTAGAACATAATGTTCAAATTGTATAAAAAGAGGGAACATAATAATCAAATGCTTAGTATAGAATTCAACTACCTATACATATATGATACTAATTCCCTCAAGGAATAGGTCACCTTAAGCCAAAGTGGTGCCAAAGCCCAGAATTCAAATATCTACACACTACACTTAGGTCGGCCTTAAGACCTGAAGGTGATTCCCACTTAGGACCAACATATCTTGCTACAGACCTATTCATGCACTCCCTGGATCTCCTCCCTTATCCACCCACTCTACACTTATCTATACATGCTCTAGAGAACACTCATCCCATTCACCTATGGAGTTTACTATTGGGAATCTAGTGCAGGCATATTTTGACAATGAGTTCTCACTGGGAATTGCTTTGTCCTTTCAAATCTTTGAATATGTGGTAGATATGGCTCTGTAGATTTATTTTTTTAACCGCAACATAAAATTTCCTCTTGCAATAAGGAGTGGTATGATCTCTCGATCAGGCCAAGTGGGGTGAAGCTGGACTGCGCCACAAAGTGATCTTCTAACAATGATAAATCTTCAAATACGGATCCTCTTTTCCTAAATTTTAGATATGAGGTACACTAAACACTGAAGAGACTATGTTCCAAACTACACATCCCTGAACTCTTTTGTTGTGGAATGTGGCAGGACGACCAAGTCTTACTTTGTAACTGCCTATCTAGAAAAGGGGACATGACATAACATCATTAGGAGTTCTACATTTCATTAGTTTATATCATTTTTAAATTCAAAACATAAATGCCACTTTTATGCAGTCCAAGTTGAAAAACTAAAATTGTGTTAGCCATTTCCTTTATAAAAGTGTAATATAGGTTTGTACTTTTACCCATATACTATTTATCTATTATTTTATTTGACATTGAATTTTATAATAATTAGGCGTGATTTATGAAATCATGGGTACAACAATATTTATCATATTTCATGACCTTCATCAATTTTATTTGCAAGACATGATAAGTTTCTAAAAAATTTAGTGTTAGTTAACTTTGATATTTAAAATAAAATAGTTGTTATTTCAAATGTTATTATCTTTCATTAGTTACATATTATAAGTATTATACTAATAAATATTAACTAATATTTATATATTTGATTATATAATATATTATTTCTTTATCTATATTGATTAAAAAATTGCTAATTGGGTCAATCCCCATTAATAAAAAATTATACATCTTAACACCCATAAAGATAGAGAGGATGAATTTATGGTTGACATCTAGGCTATTTGAAATTAATAACACATAAGTCAAATAGTATGACATTATTTTCATATGGAACATAAGCCAAAGAGAAAAATATGACATGGATGTCAATTAAATAAAAAAATGTATAGGCACTAGAAATAATACAAGCCAAGTGGACCCAATGTTCATGGTATACCACTCATTGTTGGTAGAGGGGTAGATGTACTAAACCTCCTGTTATGCCTTGCATAACCACCCCATTTTATTCTGGAAAAAAATGGGTCCCCTTCTCTTCTGCTTTCTTTGCCTTCGTTTATTGACTTTGGTCTTGGGAATTTCCTTCATTTTTCTCCTGGGTCTATTTTTTTCTCGTTTTATCAGATTTTGGTTCTGTCTCACCTTGAGTTGGTTTTCTCCTTGCTAGAAATTGAATGAAATAATCATAAGCAATAGTGTATTTTATGATAATGTATCTTATATGCTTCTGAGGACTAATGGAGACTTTGTTTTGCAGGATTAAATCATGCACATGATGATATTTTTCAGGGAGATCAATTGGAAAGCATCCCCCAATCCAGTTTGGCATAAAATTCCTCTAAGGAAAAAAGTAGCAAGACCTTCTAGATGTCTTGCCGACTAGTGGTGGTTCTATTCATTTTGAAATGCCTCGGTCTGCCAGACGGTTTTAATCACCGTAAGTTTTCTTATGTCTCCCCGACATGCTAAGGTCTCGTCGATCGATTGCACACAAGGTTAGCATCGCCGAAAGATTTGCGCTCGACATAAACTCTTGCCGACCAGTGTGGTTTCGGTGAAGGGTTATACCTTTGGCGTGATGTCCTGCTGACTATAGAGGTGTCTCGGTGACAAAAGCGACTTCGGGGTGATGTCTCACCAAAGAGGCGATGTCTTGGTGACAAAAGCAGCACCGGCGAGGGGAGGTTTCATCGATATGAGGTCTCGATGACTAAGAGATGTCTCACCGATAGGTTGTGCCTTCTGGGAGAAAGGTGTATTCAAAAGGAGGTCTGGCCAACGCATGAAGGTTTCACCGAAGGGTTTTCCCTTTAGTGTAATGTTTCAGCGAGGGGAGCCGGTCTTGCCGACATGGAATAGTGGTCCCACATGGGGGAGTCTTGATGAAAAGAAATTTGAGCTCAGTGAAAGGTCTCGCTGACCAAGCAGGCTCTTGCCGAAAGAAATTTGAGCTCAAAAAGATCTCGCCGAGAGGTATTGCCTTTGGTGAAAGGTCTCGCCAAAGGGGAAAGGTTTCTCTGAAACAAAGTGGGCTCGGGGAGAATAGGGGGCTTGCCGTGATGTCCTGTCGACCATGGGGAGTCTTACCAAAATGAAAAAGGCTTGGGCCTAGCTCAGGATGAGTAAAATGAACTTGCTATGATGTCTCCCTAACCGATGTTGGTCTTGCCAACTAGCGGTATCCTTGACAACATGTTTTCTCCCTTCGATGTAGTGGAATGTGCTTGATGAAAGGTCTCGCCGACCTAGAGGTGTCTCGGTGACAGAATGTGAGTTTGGGATGAGGTCATTCTGAACATGAAGGAGTCTCCCTAAGATGGGTGTACTCACCAAAAGAAGGGAGGCTCGGAATGCAATCTTGCTAATGGTTTTTGTGGTATCGAAATAGCTTGTGCCGCTCGACATAAACTCTTGCCGACCATTGTGGGTCATGCCGATAGCCGTTGTAGAATGTAATCACATCGGGGAGACATTGATGGGGTCTCACTGACATGCAATTCTTATGAACCACTTTTGACTACCCGGGAGTCTTGCATGGAATTTGTTCCACCAATCAGAAGAAGCTAAAAGGGGCGACCACTGACAGTTTGACTGATTGACTATCCCTGTGAAGGAAATCAACAGAATGTGAATGGCATGAACTTACTCTATGGATGAGCTGATGGTTCAACCCGAGAATGATGGTGTTCAAATCTGAACAGAGAATCTGGTGTTGTTTCCAGGGGACAGTCAACGTGCAGAGAGGTCTAGAGTAGGAAGAAGGAAGAGGTCACGAGTCTCAGAGACAGTTGTGGTGTCTGCTGGCAGAAATGGATCCGCATTAATGGCAATGCTTTAGAGCATTCAAGGCAGCCCTTCAAGGGAGTCTGAGGATGGACACGGAGGCCAGAAATAAATGTTGTAGTTACAAAAGATCTACAAATCATCCCCTGAACAATCTTTCACCAACATAGACAGTGAGGATGCTATTCAACGCAACATTAACTCTATTCAAAAGATTTGAGGGCCAACCTTTCTAGAGTAAGATATTTTGTAAACCCTAAAATAGGGGCCAACGCATTCTTTTTGGTACACTCTATATATATGGCATTCTGGCCTCTTTGTAAAGGGTTGGAAGGAGGATAGAAAAAGAAAGAAAAAGAAATAGAGTAGACAGGTCTAGAAATAGATTTTCAAGAGTAGGAATTGTTGTCAAATAAATTTTGCACCCTTGCTAAGCTATCAACTATAGCAACCTATTGACACATGGGAACACTTCGAGGTTGTGGGTGACATGGGAATGAAGTGGACCTCTAGATTACGGCCTGGTTCCCCTTAAGATAACTTGAGAATACTAAAGAATGATCAGGAAAAGAGTAAGAAGGATATACTTGAAATTAAAACCTATCACTAACAGGTGATACACCAAAGATAAAAATATGACAATACTGTAGAAACTTCATAGAAAATCTCTATAGATCTAAACAATCTCACAACACCTAGATTTATGTTTATAAAAACTAGTATATATAAGGTTCTAACTGTTCTAATGCTTATCACAAGGAAAACAAAGATGTTTTCATAGATATAAACGCAATAGAAAGAGATCACTAACATAAACCAACTTTATGACATAATATCCTTTGCATCCAGTACTGAAGGAATCTGATAAAATGGAGGATTACACAAAATTTTATCATGCAACTCACAACCAGTCACTAAAACAACAAAGAAAATCTGTGAAGGAAATGACTTTCTATTGAGAAAATAAGGAGTCTTTGTGTTACAGATCTATAGTATTCATGAAAATGAGTTACAAAGTTTGAATAATGCTCTTTCATCAATCTCCTAACCAAGAACTGCTTTACAAAAAAGGAAAAAATGCCATATATACCAAAGAGTTTTGACCCCTGCCCTAGCATTTTTACAAAAATAATGAGTCGACGTATGGACACGTCAACCCCTAGAAGCATTTTTCAGAATGAAGTTAATGAGGCATTCAATGCGCATAACCTGCTCGTGTTGGTGAAAGCTCACTCCTAGGCATGGCCTCCAGATTTTTATAATGACTGCATTAACTCCAAGCCTTCGTGTCCAACCTCAAGAGTTTCATCAGAGCCACTTTGAATGATCTGCGGCATGGTCATTAATGTCGACCCACCTTTACTAGTTGACATCCCAGCTGTTATTGTGACTCACGGCCTCTTCCTCTTCGGCTTTCTTCTTGTTCCAGATCTTTCAGCAAGTTGACCCCCTTCGAGAAGCAGTATCAGATTTACCCTGTCAGATTCAAACGTCATTGCTTCACTGAGCCAACCCATGTCACGCACATTATGTTGATCATTCTTTACGGGGGAGTCAAATAGTCAAACTGCCTATAATTTTCCCTAACTAGCCTTCTGATTGGTTGAATTTGTGCCACATAGATTCCAAGATGGTCAAAGGTTGCTTCCTTAGAATTGCATGTCGATGAGACACTAACCATGTCTCCCCAATGCGATTATGCCCTTCAGCAGTTATTGGCATAGCTTAGGACTGTCGGTAAGAGGTCATAGCGAACTGTAGGAGTTATAGTGATGTCCCAAAAATGTCGCCAAGACCATCGCTATCAGTCGGAGGTCATAGCGAGTTCCCTTGGTTACATCGAAGACACCATTCTTTCAATGAGACTCCACATATTCGGCAAGAGGTCATAGCGGGCGCTTCAATGTTTCCTGAGCTTGGATCCTTCGACGGAGTCAGAGTCGGGATGAGAATCAAAATAGGACCAGAGTCGGAATGGGGAAAAAACCAAACTCGCGGAACCGGACCTGAAACTTTCATCAAGTTTCAAGTTCGGATTTCGTTCCGATCCCACCCCCGGCAACATACAAGGCACGAAGGAAGAAAGAAAAACACAAGGAAGAACAAAGAGGAGGAGACATCCCTTGGCCACCGGTAGTGAAAAAGCAAAGAAAAAAAGGGTGGAACTGGGATCGGAACCGGAATAGAAACAGGAACTGGAACTTTTGGAAAAGTTCCAAGTTCGGTTTTAGTTCCGATCTCGAGTCCAGAAAAATGAAGAAAAGTGCCTAAGGAAAAGAAAACCCAAGGAACACAAAAACAAAGACCAAAGGGGGCCAAAACATAAACGGGATCAGAACGAAAACCAATCCCAGGCGGAACACAGTGGGGGCGGAACCAGAACAGAAACTAGAACCGAAACTTTTGGAAAAGTTCCAAGTTTGGTTTCAGTCCCGATTCTAGGTCTGCCAAAACACAATAGAAATGGGAAAAAAGGAAAGAAGAAAGAAACAAAGGAAACAATCACCCCACAGTCAAATGCAAGGTCAAAGAAGAAAACAAGACGCACACAAGTGCAGAACCAGAACAACAATGGAAACTAGAACATTTGAAAAGTTCCAATGTTTGGTTTTGGTCCGACTCCGCCTCTGACAGAACAAAAAGAAAAATGGCACAAGGAAAACAAAACAGAAAGGGGGAAAACAAGACAAAAACATAAAATGAAAACCCACCCAAAACTGAAAACTTGCATGTTGGGATCAACCCTTGTGGGAGCCACATTTAATCCATGTGCCAAATTTGAAAACATAACCCCTCCCCCCGTAGCTACACAAGAAGCAAAAAAGTTAGAAAAAGTAACCTAGATAAAAATGTTCCTCCAGTTGGCCCTTGAAAACACCTGAAAGCATGGATTACCCTGCCTGATTGAGCCCGAAGGTGAAAATTGGGTAACATTTCTGGCGACCTTAGTTGGATGTTTGCCTGCTAAACATGCAGACCAGTAGCCTAGGCCAATCCATTGGGCATGGAGTCATTGGGAAAACTCAAAAACAGACTTGGAGCAGCCTTGTGCATGGCTGTAACTCACTTGAGACTCATAGAACATAACAGGTTGCCAAAAACTTAATGAAAACAAGAAAAAACTGAGGTGAAACTATCTACCATGCTGGGACAACACTTAGGGAATGAAAATTGCACCTATCTCTAAAATTTTAATAGCTATGTACAGATTTAGGTCCATACCTCATAAGCAACATTTGAGGTGAATTGTATTTACTAGGATTGGTTCCACTACACCATCCAACCTAGATAGCTAGAAAGCATTATGTTGTTTCTCCTCAGTAATGATATACGGCCCAGTCCAAAGTGCATCAAATTTGGAGTGCTTTCCAGGCTTGCTTTTTAATTCATCCCACTTTAGCACTATGTCACCTTCTTGGAACACTCTGGGAGATGTTTTTTTATCGAATGACCTTTTTATTTGAGCCTGATATTGCTCAGTCCTTTTCATTGCTTCAACTCTGAGTTCTTCAAGCTCCATTAATTGAGCTAACCTTGCTATCATAGGCTCCTCCTCAATCATATCAAGCTGGTTTACCAGATCGAGGGCTGGGAGTTCAACTGAAATGGCCAGTCTTGCCTCTTTTCCATACACTAACATGTATGGAGAAAGTCATGTAGACCTTTTTGACGTAATCCTATCAGCCCACAAGGCTAATTTCAACTTGGTGTGCCAGGATTTTTGATTGTCCTCCATAATTCTCTTAATGATCCTCAGGAGATTCTTGTTAGTGGACTCAGCCTGTCCATTGCCCCGCGGATAATAATTAGAGGATGTACTCAGATATATACCATTTTTGACAGCCCAGTCAAAAATTTTAACACTCACAAAGGCAAGGGCATTGTCTGACACAATAGAATCTGGGATACCAAATCTGGTAACTAGCTCTTCGTAGAAATTCAAGACAACAAATTCATTAGCTTCTTTGAGTGCCACAACTTCAATCCATTTTGAAAAATAATCAGTGGCTATGAGTATCCATTTGTGGCCTACACTTGATTGCGGGTTTATAACCCCAATGAAATCCAAACCCCATTTCACGAAGGGCTGATCAATTTGAATCGGTTGCAGTGGAAGGGCTGCCAGCTTCTCTTTTCTAGCAAAAATAGCACACTCTTTGCACCTTATTACCCATGCATGAGCATCTTTGAATAAGGTAGGCCAATAATAGCCTCCTTTCATTATTTTAAGAGTTGTGGCTCTCAGAGAAAAGTGTCTGCCAGCTGACCCTTGATGGAATTCATATAATACTCTATCAACCCGATCGGCTCCAATACATCTTAACAGGACACCATGGAAATATCTTCTAAACAACAAACCATTTAAAAGAACATAAGGTATGGATTGCAGTTAATAATACCTTCATCTAGATGTAGTCAGATTAGGAGGGCACTCACCAATCAATAAAAAATGTGTCATTTATGTAATCCAACCAATAGGAGCAGGTATATCAGTTTGTTGTCCATCTTGGAGTGCTAAAACATAACTTTCCTCCTCCTTTACATTGATGTTGATGTCCCTAGTGAGTTGTTCACAGAGACCTCTCCCTCTTATTAGTTTGGTAACTTTTATTTCAAGGTCATACTCCATCACCTTAGTGACCCAACCAACTCTTCTATCACTCAAATATTTGTTTAATAAAACCTCTTTCACACTTGGATGAGTAACCATCAGTATAATCTTGTTATTAGAAAGCATGTGCCTAAACTTCTTTAAGCTTCTTATGATAGCAAGAACATGTCTCTCTACAAAAGTATACTTGAGCTCGTAATCTTTGAGTCCCTGACTGAAGAACACCATGGGTTGTTTAGATCCTTCATCATTTTTCTATACAAGTATGGCTGAAAGCAAATCAATATTTCCATAGGCATATAAAATGAAATCTTGAGAAAAGTTAGGATTTAGAAGTGTAGGTGTGGTTGCCAATGCCTCTTTTATAAACTTAAAACTTCTTGTCCCATCCTTAGTCCAATTGAAAGGTACATTCTTTCTCAACATATGAGTTAGTGGACTTAATAAATCAGCAATGTCAAGGATAAACCTCTGAAAAAAGTTAATCCTACCAATAAAACTCTACAGACTTTTCTTGTGCGTTGGTAAAGGAAAAGTTAAGATAGCACTTATTTTTTTAGGGTCAATAGTAATACCCTGTTTAGATACCACATAACTAAGCAATCTTCCATCGTGAACAACAAACACACACTTTTTTGGGTTAAGTGTGTGAACCTAAGAATTTTATCCTACTCTAACGTGCAAAATAACTTAAAATGTAAGTGATAAAAGACCAAGGACACCTCAAGATTAGCCAAAAGAGTGATGTAATAAGAAGGAAATGGATAAAACGAAAGACAAATGAATTCACTTTCCTTGATGTTGATGTCTCCTTGATTGGCCCTTGCTTGGGATGATTTTGTGTGCTCCTTAGATGATTGCTTGAGTGACTAAATGCAAGATTAGATGTGCAAAATGATTAAAAGAGATGGCTAAATGATGGAAAAGGATTGAGAATGCAAATTGGCAGCATGTAGTTATGAAAATCCAAAGTGTTCTTAAAATGCCCTTGAGGAGGGGGTATTTATAGAAGAATTTGAATTCTCTAGAGAATTCAATGGTTGAGATGCATCCAACAAGGCCAAGATGAAGGGCTATGGTGGGTTGAGAACCCACAAGCCCTCACATCTTGACATGTGGAGGGTGAAGTGGCCAAGGGGATATGAGATGGAAGTGAGGTGTCAAGAAGGTACATGAGGTGGAGGAAGGACAAGTACCTTCCAAGCACCTTGTGGAGTGAGGAGATTTCCTCAAAAAGGGATTCCTTGTCCCCAAGTGGGAGTGAAAGGGACATTTGAAAAAATTTGGAATTCCTCAAAAATCTACATGGGAAAAGGAAAGGTGGTTGGGGACATAAATGTGAATTAAAAATTCACATTCTTAGGAGAATCTAAAGGATAAAAGGTGGGATCCAAAAAGGTGGGACTTGGTCACATGTGGAGATTGTGACAAGTCCAAGGTTCTAGAAGCCTTGGAAGGATGGAATGTGAATTAAAAATTCACATATAAAGGAGAGGAATCTAGGATAAATAAAAAGGAATTAAAAATTCTTTGGGGGGGAAGAGTTGACCAAGGTATTAATTAGATTTGACTAATCAGTAATTAGAGGATAATTAGGGGTTAATTAAGATTAAAAGCCAACTTGCAAAAGTTGGAAGATGTGACACATCCTAATCAAGGATTAGGCATGTGCACATCCTTAATGAAGAGATTAAGAAATGGATTAGGATTAGATGAAAATGACATGTGAGGAATTAAATACATGTAATATTTATTTAATTTATTTGATGAAAAGAGGATTAAGGAGGGTAAGGTATTTAATTATTAATTAAATACCTTAGGGATTTGGCAGAATTAAAAATATTAATTAAATAATAGTAATATTACATAATTAACTCGGATAAGAGGATGTTTAGATGAAAAGTGATAAATTTGGATAAATTAAGTGTCCAAATTTGGATGTCTACATTTTGCCCCTCTTTGAGATGGTGTTACGAAGTAGTATCATTTCAAAGAATATTAAAATATAGAACCCAGAAAGAGATGGTTAAATTGGAAAAGATGCCCTAGTCATCAAACGGATGACTAGGAAGGAAGACGATGGGGGTGAAGATGAAGAGTAGGGATTGACGATGCCCCCTCGAGAGGACATGCGGGTTGAAGAGAACACATGTGTGCTCTCAAAATAGATGATGTGATGCAAGGGGAGATGAGAAAGATGATGCAAGGTGATGGGTAAGAAAGTGATATGGAGATGGATGAAGCACAAATGGATTTCAAAAGGTGATGTTGCCCTAGTCAAGGTACAAGCCAAAATGGGTTGATGATGGATGGAGTGTTGTCAATGAGGGAATGAAGGATCCTAAAACAATACGAGGATAGGGAAGGATACATCCCAAAACACCACTAAAGGATAGAGAAGAATACCTCCCGATGATGATGATGAAAGTGTTGTTGATGAGGGAAGGATACATCCCAAAACAACACCAAAGGGATAGGAAAGGATACTAATGGATGATGATGATGGGTCAAGGCTGGTAACAAGACTGAGAACAAGACCAAGGAAATGATTAGATGATTCGGGCTAAATGGAATGGATGGGGATTGGATAGAGATGTGAGATAAGGATGAAGGATGAATGGATGGGGGGATACATGCAAGACGATAGAATGGAAAATGAAATGCAATCCTAATGCAATTTGCCATCTTCAGAGCACTGATTTTTGCTATAGCATAAGACACCAAGTGCCAGGGTATGTGGAACCAAGGTGAATTAGTGTCTAATGCATAAAACAAACACAACAGACAAGAAGGCTATCCAAACACCCCAAAGTCACAAAGACCTTGGTCAGGCCAAGTATTGAGATAACCACAAGCACAAAAGGATGCCCCAACATAACACAAGACCTCGGGGATCTTGGTGGGTACTACGTGGGACAACCAAGAAGATACAATTAAATAAAAAAGCAAGATATGCCCCTATGTTGACCAATCAAAACACACCATAATATGATGGATCATGGCGGCCTTGACAAGTGATGATAGGGAGCTCAAATGATAAACAAAATCCAAAATTATCAAAATATCACAATCAATTTCAAACTTCATTTGCCATAGGATCAAGGGGAGGGATGGGATTGATGAGGTCTGTTAGGAAGGATGCATCCTGTTGAGACCGATGATGGGTACTAAGCTAAAAGATCGATATGACGTAAGATATTCAAAACTGATTGGATTTGATGATACAAGTGGCTCTTGTTTGTTGAGAACTAGCTAGATAAGTAAGGGCATAGCTTGATGACATGACACAAGGGAGATAAGATATGAGATTGACACACCCTAAAGACCTAGGGGCTCAGGGGCCGATCAAATATTAGCCTTGCCTACGTAAAAGCGCAGAGCCCTCTTAGTTTGATAAAAGGCTGACGACTGACCAAGATGGAGACCTTGATGGATGGTAAAGATAGGATGGACAAAAGGAGTAAAGTGGATAATGGTGATCGATGAGAGACGATAGGCAATAGACGATAAAGGAGCCCCGGGGGCTGATCAAGTGATCGACCTTGCCTACATGAAAGTGCAGGGGCAATGTAGTTCGACAAGACCAAAGGAAAACAATGGATAAAGGATGATAAGATGATAGGATAAGTGGATAAAAAGATGGGACCAATATGACAAGATAGGATAGACCTATTGGATTGGATAGGATGATGACGATCACATAAAGCTCAAGGATGGGATAGTTATCCAAAGTAGTAAAATGACTTGGGAGGATGATATGATAGATAGATGAGTGATGAAAAGTGATCAAGAAAAGCAGGGGTGATGGCGATGAGATAAATGGCATTGGGTTGCATGGGGGGAGGTCTATAGCCAGATACCAATGACAAGAGATTGTGAGATGGTATGAGGATAAAGATGAAAGCATGGATAGAGATATAGGGATGGGGGATGGGAGGGATTGTTTGGATAGATGGGAATATAAGGGTTGGGAGATGAAAGGGATGCTAGGATAGATGGATACGAAGAAAAGGATGAGGAGATGGAAGGGATGTTGTGATAGATGGATAGGGATAGAAGGATTGGGAGATGAAAGGGATGTTAGGATAGATGGATATGAAAAAAAGGATGGGGAGATGGAAGGGAAGTTGTGATAGATGGATAGGGATAGAAGGATTGGGAGACGAAAGGGATGCTAGGATAGATGATGTCTCCAAGGATTATGTCACAAAGGAAGCAGATGCCCCCACTCTAGATATGTCATATATGAGGAGGCATGAGGGATAAAAGACAAGTGGATGGGAAGATAAAGGAGATAACTAGATGAGGATAGGATGGGTGGCTAAGGAATATGATATGGATGAAGGGAATGTATACCAATAGGTGTCCAAGCATGCATAGATAGGTTATTTTGATCAAGATCAAGAAGGGGAGAAGGGAGATGGAATGGGATATGATGGTAGGATGCAGAAGATAGGTGGGATGGAGGGATTTATGAAGAGGAAGATAACAGGAAGATGGGTGCATAGCTAGAAGTATAGCGGATGGAGGGAATGCATATCAGGAAGTTGCCCCCAAGTGTAGATGGGGATTTCACGCATGACCTGCTTGTTTGCCGGTTTTCATCATGGTACTTATCCAAGGCGCTTGTTTTCCAAGTTTTCACCATTGGACGAATTATTTCTCTTTACTATTTTTTTGGACTTTTTGACTTTTTGGATATCATGCAGAAGGAGATGGGTAAGGATAAGGAAATGGATAAGCAGATTTAGAAGACATGTGATAAGGATTAAGGTGTTAAGATCCCATGTTTGAAGCGACTATTGGATGTTGGTACAACCTTATTAGGATAAATGGATTATGCAAGAGGATGAATTAGAGGGATTTGAGAGGGGAGATACATGGGATAATGGATGGGATGCTGGAAAGGGTATGGATGGAATGATGGGGGGAATATGTGATGGGGAGATGTGTTCAGGACCAACATTGGCACACGTGGTGGTGGATGTGGGAAAGATAATAGGATTAAGGATGGAGAATGTGGGGATAATGGAGGAGATGGAATGGTGAATTTCCGGGACCTAGGGAATCCAAAACAGACTTAGGAGATGAAAGGGGTGTATGATTAGCTTTTGGATTAGTGACTTTGGATGTTCTTACTGATTTTTCATGTGATGGCATTGCATCTTTTTTCTTTGGGATCCACATGGTTTTGATCTTTGTTTTGGTGGGTCTTTGTGGCCTACGGATTTGATTTAGATTTAGATTTTTGTTCTCTTCACCATGTCTTTTGGAGGGGACATGAGGAGCCTTAGATTCATGTGGATGTTTGGATTTATGCATTTTTCCTTTGGCATCCAAAGTGCTCGTACTAGCAATGGGATGGGTGTGAGAAGATGGATGATGTGGAGTGATGGAGGTAGGATTACGAGGATTACTTGTAGATGGAGAATGTTTAGGTATGTGTCTTTGTTGATCTTGATTAGGATGTTTATGATGGATGAGATGGATAGGTGATGAATGGATGAAAGGGTGGATAGGACGAGATGGAGGTGATTTTGGGATATAGGGTCCCAAAATAGACGTAGGACCTGGGGGAAACATGCGCATGGTAGATGGAGGATTCGAGATGGTAGATGGAGGGATGTAAGGACCCAAAATGGATGGAGCAGATGAAGGAGGAAGATGGACAGTTGTTTTGAGATGATACGATAAAGGAGGAGGGAGGCTACATATGATCTGGTGGGGCGATGGGAAGAGCCAACATTTCTTTTGGAAAAGGCTCGTTGAGGACGTCTAGAGGTTGTACCAACATTTTTAGATTGCGAGTCATGAGTAGTACATTCAAGACCTTGCAGATACAAATTTTCTTTAGCTTGGATGGGCTCTATAATACCTTGCTCATGAAGGCCTAAACCTTTTCCTTGATAGTTCATTTTCTTGAGTATTCAATCTAGGACAATATTTTTGTTATTCTAGAAGAATGATGCGAGTTCATTATTAGATGGAAGAGGAGGGTTGGTGTATATGCTTTGTTTTTCTTCTGTGAGGAGACCACCATGGAGGAATGTGAGAGGATAAAGGGGATATGCAAGCGGCGTGGGGATAGCATTTTTAGGCGATGATGGGGGATCATGAGAAGGAGATGATGGGATAGCAACATCAAGAGAGGGGGTAGGGGCCATGATGGGATCTAGATTTGTGGTAGTAGGCTCATGCGATGGAGATGGAGATGGAGCAGTGGAAGCTTGAATGACAAGGGGATCATGGGATGGAATGGATGGGGAACTGTGATCTTGAGGTGGACTAGATGGGATGGTAGGATCTTGATCTGGAGAAGGGGACATGCTAGCATGCTTTGGATTAGACTCTTGGTGTGACTCATCGTGTGTGGGAGGCATGATAATGGAGTCTTGTTGGGACTCTTCAAGTGGGGAAGATGGAGGGATGGAAGATTTATGGGGTTCATTGGAATGGGTTTTGGTGCTACTAGGAGTGGGAGGAGTGGATTGGATTTGGGTGGACCTAGGAGTAGAGGGAGTGGATTGGAATTGGGTGTCTTCGATGGATTCGGTGGTTCTTGGAGTAGGTGATCTATTTAGGATCTAGGACTAAATGCTATAGAATGCTTAACGTAAAAGATTGATTATTACAACGTTTAACTTAAGTGATTACAAATTTAAATGCTCAAATGAAATAAATGAACATAAAATAATTAAATAAATGCCAAGAATAAACTGAGAAAGAAAAGAGAGAAGAAATAGAGAGACGAAACCAAAGTTGATAACGGAGTTCATCCCTAAGGACTACGTCTCCGGGTCCCTCTCCAATGGAGGACCGATCTGATTAGCTCCAAATTCAATTACAATGGCTTCAAGACTATCTCCTTCAAGCATTCAGCAGCATGACAGTACTCTGATATGCAGAAATGTCTTCAAAGACTCTCAAGCATTCTCCCGCTATCTCAACCTGGACTTGGCAAACAAAGGCCTATACCCCTCCTTTTATACAAAAAGTTTGCCTAATATGGCTTAACCACTCAATTAATTGTATATCTTCCCTGATCAGCTCGTATCAGGTCTATTTTGGCTTCTGAAATCTTTTGGTTATAGGTGGTTTTGGTGGTTTTGGTTTATTTTGGCTTATTTAGCCATTTGTTATGATTTTCGGGCATAGACATACATCAAAACCAACCGACCTCTACATATAAATGTAAACGGTTCGGTGGTTCAATGGTTATAAACCATTTTGGTAGCCGCGGGGTCAGCGGTTCCAACCCCGCCGGCCTTGCTTTACACCCATACCCGCACATTTTAAACATCAAATAAAAACCGCTCAATATACATATTAGACAGTTTTATTTGGCACAACGGCCACCGGTGGTTGCGGGCTAATTGGAGGTCGTTGGTTCGAGCCGAATCCATAACGAAATTTTTAGTTGAAACAAACTCGCCCGCCGAATGCCGAAGACCATTCAACAGAACCACGTGTCCACTTCTGATTCGCTGGAGAGTCCGACGTGTACGCCGACCAAGCGCTGACAGTTCAAACCCGTATGCTGACTGGGTGCTGACGTAGCCGCTGACAGGGATATACGTAACGCTGACTGGTCGACACATGTCAAAACGCCATTCGCCAGAATCTGCCACGTCCGAGTACGGTGCCACATGTCTGATGACGAAGCCGCTGACTGGACTGTCACTATGTCGTACTGTACGGATGGGACACGTGTCTTGATCTGATTGGTCCATATAGATGAGTCACTTGCCACGTGTCGGGTTGGAATTTGCCAGTATGTAATCCATACAGTACGGACTGCCACGTCAGCATGATGACATCATCATCTGTCCCTTCAAGTTGACTGAATTTTGACTGCCTCTAGCTCGAGCATACGACATCGGATTTCGATGAAACGAACGTCGTCAGATTCATCTCGACGAGCTCTTCACGATGACGTTGGTTCCGTCAATTTCCAAGATGATTATTTTTTTCGCCTTCTGGACGCCCCTGAAGCCAGTTTGACTGAAAGTTTGACTGGCCATAACTTGCACAAACGGAGTCCTTTTTTCCCCGTTCAAGTTGCGTTGGAACCAGGACGTCATTCTCTTTCTAATGAAGCTAAAATCTGGAGCATTGGGAACACTTCAATTTTCACTAAAAAATTGTCCCCCGGATCAGGCCTCCCCACTGGAGAGCTTTCGAACCTCTGAAAGCTTGATTACTTGGAAAGTAAGTGAGGGTAAAGTTCCCTCACTTTACCAATCTCCATCCATATTTCTTTGCTTGGATGCATCCCCTTCAGGCCCACTCT
>VDFB02373365.1:101912488-101922803 GCA_007258455.2 Sequoia sempervirens | reverse complement strand
CTGATGAAACTCTCGAGGTTGGACACGAAGGCTTGGAGTTAATGCGGTCATTATAAAAATATGGAGGCCATGCCTAGGAGTGAGCTTTCACCAACATGAGCAGGCTATGTGCATTGAATGCATCATTGACTTCATTCCAAAAAATGCTTCTAGGGGTCGATGTGTCCAGATGCCAACTCATTATTTTTGTAAAAACCCTAGGGTAGGGGCCAACACTCTTTGGTATATATGGCATTTTTTCCTTTTTTGTAAGACAATTCTTGGTTAGGAGATTGTTGAAAGAGCATTATTCAGACTTTGTAACTCATTTTCATGAATACTATAGATCTGTAACACAAAGACTCCTTATTTTCTCAATAGAAAGTCATTTCCTTCACAGATTTTCTTTGCTGTTTTAGTGACTAGTTGTGAGTTGCATGATAAAATTCTATGTAATCATCCATTTTATCAGATTCCTTCAGTACTGGATGCAAAGGATATTATGTCATAAAGCTGGTTTATGTTAGTGATCTCTTTCTATTGCATTTATAACTATGAAAACATCTTTGTTTTCCTTGTGATAAGCATTAGAACAGTCAGAACCTTACATAGACTAGTTTTTATAAACATAAATCTTGGTGTTGTGAGATTGTTTAGCTCTATTGAGATTTTATGTGAAGTTTCTATAGTATTGTCATATTTTTATCTTTGATGTATCACCTGTTAGTGATAGGTTTTAATTTCAAGTATATCCTTCTTACTCTTTTCCTGATCATTCTTTAGTATTCTCAAGTTATCTTAAGGGGAACCAGGGCGTAATCTGGAGGTCCACTTCATTCCTAGGTCACCCACAACCTCGAAGTGTTCCCATGTGTCAATAGGTTGCTTTAGTTGATAGCTTAGCAAGGGTGCAAACTTTATTTGACAACAGTTTTTGGCACGCCCGGTGGGACAGAGAACTGTTTTTAGTCTCAAATCAAAATTATCATACTGCTACTTGGTATGTGCAGCAGAAATTATAGTCTTTAAGAGACAAATTTTAGCATACTTGGCAACTCTAAGCTCAGATTTAGCAGTTCCAGTTTGTACTGTTCATGAGAAGAGTGCAGACGAGGAATAACTCGCCTGTTTTTGAGTATTTGCAGTTGTCCCTGCCTAGAAGAAGGAGGAGAGAAATCCAGAAGGTTAAAAAGATAGTTGTTTATTTTAGAAGATCCAAGTCGAACCCTTCTGTGAGAGGCCATACTATTGTTCCTGTTGTTATTACTAAGAATATCCCAGTGAAATGATGCCAGCAGTGAGAAATCAGCCATTTGTTGTTTTTAACCAAGGCAGCCCACCGAATCTGACTCAGCATGATGAAATTCCTGTCGCTGCCTTAAAAAGTCTGCCATATTTTTATGGCAAGGATCATACCACCCCATTAGAGCATATAAAGGATGTTGCCAACCTTTCACCATGTGATTGAAGAAAATGTTGCACTCAGATTACTGGCGGTGTCATTTAAAGGAAAAGCCTTACAATGGTTCAGAGGCCTGCCTGTCAACTCCATAGCAATATGGGATGAATTAGGCAGTCAGTTGTGCCATTTTTTTGAAGATAAATCAGACCACTTGTCATTGGTGGAGAAGCTGTCTACAATCAAGAGGGCTCCACATGAAGTTATGTCAAATTTCAATCACCATTTCCAGAGGATGTGGGATAGAATTCCACAGACGGTAAGGCCTATTGCTAATCATGCCTTTTTGTACTATTTGAGAGCTTTAAATAGTGATATTTCTGTAATGATTCAATTGATGGGAGGTGATACACTTCCTGCAACATATAGTGTAGCTGTTAGAGCTGAAAATAGCCTCACACAGGCTGGTAAGATTTCCCCAAGACCACCTATGCCAATATTTCTCGCTTTTCAGCCTCCAACCCCTATACAGTTACCTCCTTTGGTTGTTATTCCAAGTGCACCAACATTTCTAGTGCCTAATACCTAGCCTAATGGTCAATCAGATGTATTTCCAGCTCAATCTAACGAACTGCAAGAGATTAAAGGCCTTATAATGACCTTTGACAATGAGATGGTTAATCTAAGAAAATAGCAAAATCAAGGTTTTAAGTCGTATCAGCCCTCATTTCAATCTAATTACCAGCAAAATCAGACCAACATACCACCTTATCATCCTTATAATCAAGGCCAAAAGTTTTCTCCTAACCCGAGGCCACATCAAGTTTATGAATCCAACACTGTAAGCACTTCCAAAGAGCTTGCACCTGTCCATAACAACTTAGTTAAAGATTATGAATGGTGCTTTCCATGTAGTCAACCCCATAATCAGAATACCCATGTCAATGGGCTGCTTAACCAAGCCTTGATTGTTAAAAATAGTTCAGTAATACAGTCTAGTGTGCCTGTAGCAACTGAAGTACATCAACAAGAACAACAAACACATGAGTCTACATTCCTAAACTGGCAAGGGGAAGAATTCTGTGGAGTGGTCCATGCTGATTCTTCAATTGCAGACAATACACGTAGTAAGTAGATGGCAATAGATGAGGGGCATCAACCTAATACAGGTCATACTGAATCAAAACAAGGGCTGAACCAGCATCAGAATGCTCCTGGCTCATCAAAAGTTGACCAAATCTGAATGCTACCAAGGGGTTAGCCTTTGGTAGGCAAGCAACAATTTGATTCATTAGCCCAAGCGCCTTCAGTTAAAGGTGATGTTATTCCTCCCAAAAGGTAAATCCTGCCAAAATCAGCAGAGTCGGTTATGGTAGCATTTAACCGCATTAATATGGGATTCCGAGTATTCCCGGCCGCTGACCTCGCTTCAACGGTCTTAATAAAGCTGGCGGTTCCATGAGCCGAAAAGAAGGTTGGCGCCATACTCACCACTCGCTGGTAAATAAACCAACAGCCCAGCCGCTGCCGCCGTTTTGCCTTCAGATGATGGGCCATTTAGAGAGACCACCGGTTCATAATGGTATGAGCCGACTCAGGGCTAAGAACGGCGTTTATGCCCAAACAAATTGTCGATAAATTGGGAATTGAATATGAGCCACTAGAAAAGGGGGTAGTGCAATTGGATGGTTCTGCTGTGAACACAATAGGGGTCATTAAAATTTTGAGCTTAACTCTACATGCCTGTCCCAATTTTGCAATACCATAGGATATATACATTATTGAGTTGCCCCCACACTTTTCCCTTTGTTTATCTAGAGATTTTATGGCCAAGATAGGTGGTTACCTATCCTCTGATTGGTCTCACATGCTGTTCAGAACTAGATATGGCACTAGAGCCACTATTAAATCAGAACCCATAGCCAAGGTTCATATTAAACCTTACAATCCATCTCCTATCAATGCCAACTTGTTTGCAAGTGTACAAGTGGAGCAAACTATTGTACCAGAGGCAGAGATTCAAATAGAAAGAACATAAGATATTATTCCTAAAGAGTGGGCACCTCAAGCTCATGAGGTTAGCACAGGTGAGCAGTTGGAGGAGGTTGACATCAGTGTTTATATGATGCATGAGACTGATTCTTTTATGCCTAATATTGAGAAGAACAAGGAACAACATAGTGAGCAACATGAAAATGATCTGTGGGAGTTGTATTTTGATGGTTCAAGGAGTAGGGTAGGTGTTGGCAGTGGATGTATGCTGGTGTCACCAAAGGGTCAGAAGTATTATCTAGCTTCAAGTTCTGCTTTAGTTGTTCTAATAATTCTACTGAATATGAAGCTCTAGTCCAGGGCTTGGAGTGGGCGAGACAGAGAGGTATCAACTGTCTAAAAGTTTATGGTGACAGCGAGTTGGTTGTCAATCAGGTGAGAAAGCTTAATGTTGTCAAAAATAATATACTTGGGTCTTACAGGAATAGGGTATGGGACCTCTTAGAGGGATTTGAGGCATTTAATCTAATTTCCATTCCTAGAGCTCAGAATAAACATGCTGATAGATTAGCTGCTGTAGGAGTTGAACATGATATTCTAAAGGAGATTTGCAGTGATAAAACTAATCAACATATCAAGATCATAGTTAGGCCCGTTGTGCCTGATAATAATATACACTGACAAGTCTTAAATAGTGACCAACATATTGTCAGTTTTTTAAGAGAAGAAGAATAGTTCTCACATACCAATCAGGAAAAGCTACAACACCAGTACAGTGACCAGATTATCCAATTAAAAAACAACAAATTTCCCAAAGGTCTGATCACTTTAGAATCCATTTTTAATATTGATGATGAAGCTAGAAAACCTAAGGGGAGTTTTCAGGTTCAACAAGATCACTACGAAGAGATTGAAGTTTTCAAAGAAAAGCTTCTTAAGTTAGGCAAGGTATGTACATATGAAGAGAGGCATGTATTTATTTAGCTTTGTCAAGAATTTAATGATATCTTTGCCTGAAAATATAGTGATTTAAAGGGATTTAATCCCCAGCTTGCTCAAAATACCATTGAACTTGAGCCTAATGTCAAACCTGTTAGGAAAAAGCAGAGGCCCTTGAATCCCAAGTTAGATCCTTTGATGAAAAAGGAGCTAGATAAGTTGATTGAAAGCAACATTATTTTCCCCATCAAGCATACCTCATGGGTTTCAAACCTAGTACTAGTAAGGAAGAAAAATGGTGAAATAAGATTGTGTAGATTTTGGTGACTTAAATAGGGCCTCCTTAAAAGACCGTCATCCTCTACCCTCTATGGAGCAGATACTTCAGATAGTTTCAGGTCTAAAGGGTTTTCCTTATTAAATGGCTATTCTGGTTACAACTAGATATTAGTGAAAAAACAGGATCAGTACAAGACAACCTTCACCACAAAATGGGGAATCGTGGCCTATCAGAAAATGCCCTTTGGTTTATCTAATGTTGGGGAAACCTTTCAAAAAGCAATGGATATGGCCTTTCAGGGTTTAACGTACAAGATAGTCTTAGTCTATCTTGATGATATCACTATTTTTTCTAAGGAGGCTAAGGATCATCTGAGTCATTTGAGGCAGATTTTTGAAAAATGCAGGGAATTTGGGATATCACTTTAGACATCCAAATTTGGAATGATTTTGAACGGGGTTTCATTTACTTTTTCTACTAAAACATCCTCTTATCCGAAAGTCAATGGCAATATTACCATTATTTAATTAATATTTTTAATTTCCTGCCAACCCCTAAGTTATTTAATTAATAATTAAATACTTTACCCTCCTTAATCCTCTTTTCATCAAATAAATTAAATAAATATTACATTTATTTAATTCCTCACATGTCATTTTCATCTAATCCTAATCCATTTCCTAATCTCTTCATTAATGATGTGCACATGCCTAACTTTAATAGGATGTATGATTCTCTAAATCTTGCAAGCTGGCTTTTAATTCTGAATTAACCCTAATGTATCTCTAATTACTGATTAGTCAACCTAATTAATACCTTGGTCAACTCTTCCCCCCCAAAGAATTTTTAATTCCTTTTTATTTATCCTAGATTCCCCTCTTTTATATGTGAATTTTTAATTCACATTCTATCCTTCCAAGGCTTCTAGAACCTTGGACTTGTCACAATCTCCACATGTGACCAAGTCCCACCTTTTGGAGCCCACCTTTTATCCTCTAGATTATCCTAGGAAAGTGAATTTTTAATTCACATTTATGTCCTCAACCACCTTTCCTTTTCCCATGTAGATTTTTGAGGAATTCCAAAATTTCAAATGTCCCTTTCACTCCCACTTGGGGACAAGGAATCCCTTTTTGAGAAAATCTCCTCACTCTCCAAGGTGCTTGGAAGGTACTTGTCCTTCCTCCACCTCATGTACCTTCTTGACACTTCACCTCCATCTCATATCCCCTTGGCCACTTCACCCTCCACATGTTAAGATGTGAGGGCTTGTGGGTTCTCAACCCACCATAGCCCTTCATCTTGGCCTTGTTGGATGCATCTCAACCGTTGAATTCTCTAGAGAATTCAAATTTTTCTATAAATACCCCCTCTTCAAGGGAATTTTAAGAACACTTTGGATTTTCATAATTACATGTTGCCAATTTGCATTCTCAATCCTTTGCCATCATTTAGCCATCTCTTTTAATCATTTTGTACATCTAATCTTGTATTTAGTCACTCAAGCAATCATCTAAGGACCACACAAAATCATCCCAAGCAAGGGCCAATCAAGGAGACATCAACAACAAGGAAAGTGAAATCATTTGTATTTTGTTTTATCCATTTCCTTCTTGTTACATCACTCTTTTGGCTAATCTTGAGGTGTCCTTGGTCTTTTATCACTTACATTTTAAGTTATTTTGCACGTTAGAATAGGATAAAATTCTTAGGTTCACATTTCTGGCACACCTGGTGGGACCCACAAACGGGTTCTTGCATTTAACCTCCCTTTTTGTTAAGAATTTTGCAAGAAAAGGTCATGAGAAGGCGGCCGGCATCCCTCTGCATGAAGCTGATTACCCTCTGGCCTCTGAAAAGGCGGCAATCACGCGCTCGAAAGTTTTATTTTTCTTCCTTGGTTTGGCAATTAGGGATATATTTAGAAGGTTTTCTAATACATTTCTTTTATGGGAGTGAGGGGCACAAACTAACTTTAACTTTAAGAGATTTGACAAAGTTCTTGTGAGAAAGATTGGCGTACGCCCTCTTGGCCAACTGCCGAGAAAGGTATTGTCACGAAAGTTTTATTCGTAGCTGCGTTTGTTGCAATTAGGGATATATTTAGAAGGTTTTTGTAACACTTTTCTGCAGTGGGAGGGGCACAACTTTCCTTTTTTTTTTAAAATCTGACAAAGTTTATCGCAAAAAGGCGGCAATGCTCTCTTGGCCACTACAGAAAGGCGACAACGCCCTACATCTGAAAGTTTTATTCCTTATAACACGTTTGCTGCAATTAGGGATATATTTAGAAGGTTTTTCTAACACTTTTCTTGCAGTGGGAGGGGCACAACTTTCCTTTTTTCTTAAAAATCTGACAAATTTTACCGCAAAAAGGCGGCAGTGCCCTCTTGACCACTGTAGAAAGGTAGCAGCGCCCTACATCTGAAAGTTTTATTCTTTCTAACACATTTGCTGCGATTAGGGATATATTTAGAAGGTTTTTCTAACACTTTTTTTTGCAGTGGGAGGGGCACAACTTTCTTTTTTTCTTAAAAATCTGACAAAGTTTACCGCAAAAAGGCGGCAGCGCCCTCTTGGCCACTTCAGAAAAGCGGCAGCGCCCTATATCTGAAAGTTTTATTCCTTCTAACACGTTTGCTGTGATTAGGGATATATTTAGAAAGTTTTTTTAACACTTTTTTTTGCAGTGGGAAGGGCACAACTTTCTTTTTTTCTTAAAAATTTGACAAAGTTTACCGCAGAAAGGCGGCAGCGCCCTCTTGGCCACTGCCGAAAGGCGGCAGCGCCCTACATCTGAAAGTTTTATTCCTTCTAACACGTTTGCTGCAATTAGGGATATATTTATAAAGTTTTTCTAACACTTTTTTTTGCAGTGGGAGGGGCACAACTTTCCTTTTTTCTTAAAAATCTGACAAAGTTTACCGCAGAAAGGTGGTAGCGCCCTCTTGGCCACTGCAGAAAGGCGGCAGTGCCCTACATCTGAAAGTTTTATTCCTTCTAATACATTTGTTGCAATTAGGGATATATTTAGAAGATTTTTCTAACACTTTTTTTTGCAGTGGGAGGGGCACAACTTTCTTTTTTTCTTAAAAATCTGACAAAATTTACCGCAGAAAGACGGTAGCGCCCTCTGCCTTACCGCATAAAGGTGGTAGCACCCCCATTTTGCTGCAGAAAGGCGGCAGCGCCCTCTGCCTTACCGCAGAAAGGTGGCAGTGCCCCCATTTTGCTGCAGAAAGGCAACAACGCCTTCTGTTTTACCGCAAAAAGGTGACAATGCCCTCTTGTCCACTGCAGAAAGGCGACAACGCCCCAAAACATCACAGTTGAGAAGGTAAAACAGTCATTTTGGCTTCGTTTTTGCTCTCATTTTTTGCCATTTTCAAGTAGTAACCCTCTAACACTATTTTGGCAAGAATATTTGTATTTTTTTTGCTAACATTTTGTAGCATATTAGGGCGTAATCGACCAAGAATGAAAAAAGAGACACCTAACATTTGTTTGTAGGGCCATCTATTTGATCAGATTTTTAAAAATTATCCTTGTTATTTTCGAACATAGTTTAATTAGGGGGAGTAAACTTCATTGCTTGTTGTGATTGTTTACTTTTGTGTTACCCAAGGGGGCATTAATTTGTTTTCACTTTCCCCTTGCACTTTGTGTGAGCTTGGGGAGTAGTTGGAAACGGTTAGTGTCTTCTTTTTAGTGGGACCTGCTTGGAGATTTCATCACCCCAAGGGACGATTCCAACCACGCGTACCAGTGATGTATATAAAGGGGGGAGAATAAAAGTTGTATCCCAATCCAGTCACGTCATAATTGGCGGAGCGTCGAAGCTAGGGTGATACTTAGATAGACGTGAAGAATTGGGCCGAGCCTTTCAGTATCTCGCTGGGGTTCCCGACTCACGTTTGTGACGGATTGGTGTTCACGGTTGTGCCTCACGTACCGAGAGTATATCGAGGACTCCCTAGAAGCCTTGTGCATCCCAGATTAAGACCTTGCCTTGCCATACCCTTAATATTAATCATAAGATTGTGCTTGGTTGAAGTATTTTCTTGTGAAAAATATGTCAAATTTTTGATATTGTGGCCTTACTTTATCATTTTGCATCCTTTCCATAGCCATTGCCATCAAAACCAAACTTTGTCTTACTACAGAAAGGCGGCAGCGCCCTTTGCTTTACCGTAGAAAGACGGTAGCGCCCCTGATTTTATTGCAGAAAGGCGACAGCGCCCCTGATTTACTGTAGAAAGGTGGCAACGCCCCTGATTTTGCTGGTAGCGCCCCTAATTTACTGCAGAAAGCTGACTACGCCCCTGATTTTTCTGGCAACGCCCCTAATTTACTATAGAAAGCTATCAACGCCCCTGATTTGCTGTAGAATGCTGATTACGCCCCTTTAACTTCCCAGGGCCATCATTTACGAACCGTGCATCGGATCGACTTCGTTCAAAAACTAAAGTTGTTTATTTTTTCAAGCTTTATCCAATGGTACCTTCCATTTCCTCCTATCAATAATTTGACCATCCCAGGGTGGCCACACCCCCCATCACGAGGTGTACACGCCCCTAACTTTCCGGGGCTGTCATTTACAAACCATACGTCGAATCAACTTCATTCAAAAATAAAGGTTGCTTAGTTTTTCAAGCTCTATCTAGTGGTACCTTCCATTCTCTCCTATCAAGAATTTGACCATCTCAGCGTGGCCACGCCCCGCATCACGGGGTGGACACGCCCCTAACTTCTCGGGGCTGTCATTTACAAACCGTACGTCGAATCAACTTCATTCAAAAACTAAAGTTGCTTATTTTTTCAAGATCTATCCAGTGGTACCTTCTATTTCCTCCTATCAAGAATTTGACCATCCCAGGGTGGCCACACCCCGCATCACGAGGTGGACACGCCCCTAACTTCCCGGGGCTGTCATTTACAAACCGTATGTCGAATCAACTTCGTTAAAAAACTAAAGTTACTTAGTTTTTCAAACTCTATCTAGTGGTACCTTCCATTTCCTCCTATCAAGAATTTGACCATCCCAGGGCGGCCACGCCCTAACTTCCCAGGGCCATCATTTACAAACCGTACGTCGAATAAACTTCGTTCAAAAACCAAAATTGCTTAATTTTTTGATCTCTATTTAGTGGTACCTTTTATTTATTACTATCTAATCAAACCAATCCATTCCTCTAATCAGATACATACAATCATCTTCATCTAATCATAATTATCTAATCAACATCATCTAATCATTTGATCCTATCCAATCAAACTAATCTAGTACTTTAATCAAATTCATCAAATCATCTACCCAATCCAATCATCTATCTACCGAATCCCATAAAAATCAAAAGCAATCCCATCCAATCATCCTAATCTGAGCTTTTGTCCAATCCTGATTTGAGCTTGACCAAAATCCTGATTTGAGCTTTAATCTGTTCCCATCCAAAATATTTTATCCATCCTCTTTATCCTGTCATCATCATGAATCCTCATCCTCCATCAATAGTGGTCAAGGGAAACCCTAATTACATCGACACTGATAACGAAAGTCTTGTTGATCAAGAGGTATATGACATAGATCCCCTTGACGCTATCATATCTAGTAAGCTTTCTCCACCCACTTTCCAAAATCCAATTACTCCTATGAGCTATCCTATTATGTCTTCATCCATGCCTAATCATGCTCCTTATGCCACCTTTGACAATGGATATCCATTATC
>VDFB02373365.1:101846097-101908433 GCA_007258455.2 Sequoia sempervirens | reverse complement strand
TAAAACTTTCAGATGTGGGGCATTGCTGCCTTTCTGTAGTGGCCAAGAGGGCACTGCCGCCTTTCTGCGGTAAGGCAGAGGGCGCTGCCGCCTTTCTGCGACCTTTTCTTGCAAAATTCTTAACAAAAAGGGAGGTTAAATGCAAGAACCCGTTTGTGGGTCCCACCAGGTGTGCCAGAAATGTGAACCTAAGAATTTTATCCTATTCTAACGTGCAAAATAACTTAAAATGTAAGTGATAAAAGACCAAGGACACCTCAAGATTAGCCAAAAGAGTGATGTAACAAGAAGGAAATGGATAAAACAAAATACAAATGATTTCACTTTCCTTGTTGTTGATGTCTCCTTGATTGGCCCTTGCTTGGGATGATTTTGTGTGGTCCTTAGATGATTGCTTGAGTGACTAAATACAAGATTAGATGTACAAAATGATTAAAAGAGATGGCTAAATGATGGCAAAGGATTGAGAATGCAAATTGGCAACATGTAATTATGAAAATCCAAAGTGTTCTTAAAATTCCCTTGAAGAGGGGGTATTTATAGAAAAATTTGAATTCTCTAGAGAATTCAACGGTTGAGATGCATCCAACAAGGCCAAGATGAAGGGCTATGGTGGGTTGAGAACCCACAAGCCCTCACATCTTAACATGTGGAGGGTGAAGTGGCCAAGGGGATATGAGATGGAGGTGAAGTGTCAAGAAGGTACATGAGGTGGAGGAAGGACAAGTACCTTCCAAGCACCTTGGAGAGTGAGGAGATTTTCTCAAAAAGGGATTCCTTGTCCCCAAGTGGGAGTGAAAGGGACATTTGAAATTTTTAAAGTTCTATAAAATCACATGAGAGAAAGAAAGGTGGTTAAGGGGACATAAATGTGAATTAAACATTTTTAGGAGAATCTAAAGGATAAGGTGGGCTCAAAAAGGTGGGACTTGGTCACATGTGGAATTTTGACAAGTCAAAGTTCTAGAAAGCCTTGGAAGGATGAGACCATGAATTAAAATTCACACACATGGAGAATCTGGATAAATAAAAGAATTAATTCTTGGGGAAAAAGTTGACCAAAGTATTAATTAGATCGACTAATGTCGATGAATTAGAGGGATAATAGGGGTTAATTAAAAGGAATTAAAAAGCCAACTTTCAAAAGTTGGAAGAGATGTGACACATCTAGTAAAGGTTAAATATGCTCATAACAGAAAAGATTAAGAAATGGATTAAGATTAGATGAAAATGACATGTGAAGATTAAATAAATGTAATATTTATTTAATTTATTTGATGAAAAAGAGGATTAAGGAGGGTAGGTATTTAATTATTAATTATTCACTTTTAGGGATTGGCGAGAGTGAAAATATTAAATTAAAATAATAGTAATATTACTTAATTGCTTTCGAGGATAAGAGGATTTTAGATAGAAAGTGATACAGTGGATAAATTAGGTGCCCAAATTTGGATGTCTAAAGTGATATCTGGAAATTCCTTGCATTTTCAAAAATCCTCAAATGATTCAGATGATCCTTAGCCTCCTTAGAAAAAGTACTGATATCATCAAGATAGACTAAGACTGTCGTGTACATTAAACCCTGAAAGGCTATATCCATGGCCTTTTGAAAGGTTTCCCCAGCATTAGATAAACCAAAGGGCATTTTCAGTTAGGCCATAGTTCCCCATTTTGTGGTGAAGGCTGTTTTGTACTGATCTTCCTTTTTTACCAATATCTAGTTGTAACCAAAATAGCCATCTAATAAGGAAAACCTCTCAGACCCTGAAACTACCTAAAGTATCTGCTCCATAGAAGGCAGAGGATGACGGTCCTTTAAGGAGGCCCTATTTAAGTCACGAAAATCTACACAAAGTCTTATTTCACCATTTTTCTTCCTTACTGGTACTAGGTTTGAAACCCATGAGGTATGCTTTATGGGGAAAATAATGTTGCTTTCAATCAACTTATCTAGCTCCTTTTTCATCAAAGGTTCTAACTTAGGATTCAAGGGCCTCTGATTTTGCCTAACAGGTTTGACATTAGACTCAAGCTCAATGGTATTTTTGAGCAAAATTTTAGGGATTAAATCCCTTTAAATCACTATATTTTCAGGCAAAGATATCATTAAATTCTTGACAAAGCTAAATAAATACATGCCTCTCTTCATATGTACATACCTTGCCTAACTTAAGAAGCTTTTCTTTGAAAACTTCAATCTCTTCGTAGTGATCTTGTTGAACCTGAAAACTCCCCTTAGGTTTTCTAGCTTCATCATCAATATTAAAAATGGATTCTAAAGTGATCAGACCTTTGGGAAATTTGTTGTTTTTTAATTGGATAATCTGGTCACTGTACTGGTGTTGTAGCTTTTCCTGATTGGTATGTGAGAACTATTCTTCTTCTCTTAAAAAACTGACAATATGTTGGTCACTATTTAAGACTTGTCAGTGTATATTATTATCAGGCACAACGGGCCTAACTATGATCTTGATATGTTGATTAGTTTTATCACTGCAAATCTCCTTTAGAATATCATGTTCAACTCCTACAGCAGCTAATCTATCAGCATGTTTATTCTGAGCTCTAGGAATGGAAATTAGATTAAATGCCTCAAATCCCTCTAAGAGGTCCCATACCCTATTCCTGTAAGACCCAAGTATATTATTTTTGACAACATTAAGCTTTCTCACCTGATTGACAACCAACTCGCTGTCACCATAAACTTTTAGACAGTTGATACCTCTCTGTCTCGCCCACTCCAAGCCCTGGACTAGAGCTTCATATTCAGTAGAATTATTAGAACAACTAAAGCAGAACTTGAAGCTAGATAATACTTCTGACCCTTTGGTGACACCAGCATACATCCACTGCCAACACCTACCCTACTCCTTGAACCATCAAAATACAACTCCCACAGATCATTTTCATGTTGCTCACTATGTTGTTCCTTGTTCTTCTCAATATTAGGCATAAAAGAATCAGTCTCATGCATCATATAAACACTGATGTCAACCTCCTCCAACTGCTCACCTGTGCTAACCTCATGAGCTTGAGGTGCCCACTCTTTAGGAATAATATCTTATGTTCTTTCTATTTGAATCTCTGCCTCTGGTACAATAGTTTGCTCCACTTGTACACTTGCAAACAAGTTGGCATTGATAGGAGATGGATTGTAAGGTTTAATATGAACCTTGGCTATGGGTTCTGATTTAATAGTGGCTCTAGTGCCATATCTAGTTCTGAACAGCATGTGAGACCAATCAGAGGATAGGTAACCACCTATCTTGGCCATAAAATCTCTAGATAAACAAAGGGAAAAGTGTGGGGGCAACTCAATAATGTATATATCCTATGGTATTGCAAAATTGGGACAGGCATGTAGAGTTAAGCTCAAAATTTTAATGACCCCTATTGTGTTCACAGCAGAACCATCCAATTGCACTACCCCCTTTTCTAGTGGCTCATATTCAATTCCCAATTTATCGACAATTTGTTTGGGCATAACTGAACTACTAGCCCCTGAGTCAATCATACAATTGTGAACCAGATGATCTCCTATAATCAATGACAAATATAAAGGAGACGGCTTGGCCTTAGCAGCTTGTTGTTCGTTATTACCAACCGTGGTGTTAACCAACGCAACCTTCTCCTTTTTTACACTAGGCTCATCTGAGACACTTAAACCTGATAAGGTAGATTGAAGCAGGTCCTTTTGACCCGGAATACTCAGAGAATCCCATATTGACATGGGTACATTAATTTTCTTCATATGCTCCAATATATTGAAATTTTTAGCAAGTTTACCTTAACCTTTGGGAGGAATAACATCACCTTTAACTGAAGGCGCTTGGGCTAATGAATCAAATTGTTGCTTGCCTACCAAAGGCTAACCCCTTGGTAGCATTCAGATTTGGTCAACTTTTGATGAGCCAGGAGCATTCTGATGCTGGTTCAGCCCTTGTTTTGATTCAGTATGACCTGTATTAGGTTGATGCCCCTCATCTATTGCCATCTACTTACTACGTGTATTGTCTGCAATTGAAGAATCAGCATGGACCACTCCACAGAATTCTTCCCCTTGCCAGTTTAGGAATGTAGACTCATGTGTTTGTTGTTCTTGTTGATGTACTTCAGTTGCTACAGGCACACTAGACTGTATTACTGAACTATTTTTAACAATCAAGGCTTGGTTAAGCAGCCCATTGACATGGGTATTCTGATTATGGGGTTGACTACATGGAAAGCACCATTCATAATCTTTAACTAAGTTGTTATGGACAGGTGCAAGCTCTTTGGAAGTGCTTACAGTGTTGGATTCATAAACTTGATGTGGCCTCGGGTTAGGAGAAAACTTTTGGCCTTGATTATAAGGATGATAAGGTGGTATGTTGGTCTGATTTTGCTGGTAATTAGATTGAAATGAGGGCTGATACGACTTAAAACCTTGATTTTGCTATTTTCTTAGATTAACCATCTCATTGTCAAAGGTCATTATAAGGCCTTTAATCTCTTGCAGTTCGTTAGATTGAGCTGGAAATACATCTGATTGACCATTAGGCTAGGTATTAGGCACTAGAAATGTTGGTGCACTTGGAATAACAACCAAAGGAGGTAACTGTATAGGGGTTGGAGGCTGAAAAGCGAGAAATATTGGCATAGGTGGTCTTGGGGAAATCTTACCAGCCTGTGTGAGGCTATTTTCAGCTCTAACAGCTACACTATATGTTGCAGGAAGTGTATCACCTCCCATCAATTGAATCATTACAGAAATATCACTATTTAAAGCTCTCAAATAGTACAAAAAGGCATGATTAGCAATAGGCCTTACCGTCTGTGGAATTCTATCCCACATCCTCTGGAAATGGTGATTGAAATTTGACATAACTTCATGTGGAGCCCTCTTGATTGTAGACAGCTTCTCCACCAATGACAAGTGGTCTGATTTATCTTCAAAAAAATGGCACAACTGACTGCCTAATTCATCCCATATTGCTATGGAGTTGACAGGCAGGCCTCTGAACCATTGTAAGGCTTTTCCTTTAAATGACACCGCCAGTAATCTGAGTGCAACATTTTCTTCAATCACATGGTGAAAGGTTGGCAACATCCTTTATATGCTCTAATGGGGTGGTATGATCCTTGCCATAAAAATATGGCAGACTTTTTAAGGCAGCGACAGGAATTTCATCATGCTGAGTCAGATTCGGTGGGCTGCCTTGGTTAAAAACAACAAATGGCTGATTTCTCACTGCTGGCATCATTTCACTGGGATATTCTTAGTAATAACAACAGGAACAATAGTATGGCCTCTCACAGAAGGGTTCGACTTGGATCTTCTAAAATAAACAACTATCTTTTTAACCTTCTGGATTTCTCTCCTCCTTCTTCTAGGCAGGGACAACTGCAAATACTCAAAAACAGGCGAGTTATTCCTCGTCTGCACTCTTCTCATGAACAGTACAAACTGGAACTGCTAAATCTGAGCTTAGAGTTGCCAAGTATGCTAAAATTTGTCTCTTAAAGACTATAATTTCTGCTGCACATACCAAGTAGCAGTATGATAATTTTGATTTGAGACTAAAAACAGTTCTCTGTCCCACCGGGCGTGCCAAAAACTGTTGTCAAATAAAGTTTGCACCCTTGCTAAGCTATCAACTAAAGCAACCTATTGACACATGGGAACACTTCGAGGTTGTGGGTGACCTAGGAATGAAGTGGACCTCCAGATTACGCCCTGGTTCCCCTTAAGATAACTTGAGAATACTAAAGAATGATCAGGAAAAGAGTAAGAAGGATATACTTGAAATTAAAACCTATCACTAACAGGTGATACATCAAAGATAAAAATATGACAATACTATAGAAACTTCACATAAAATCTCAATAGAGCTAAACAATCTCACAACACCAAGATTTATGTTTATAAAAACTAGTCTATGTAAGGTTCTGACTGTTCTAATGCTTATCACAAGGAAAACAAAGATGTTTTCATAGTTATAAATGCAATAGAAAGAGATCACTAACATAAACCAGCTTTATGACATAATATCCTTTGCATCCAGTACTGAAGGAATCTGATAAAATGGATGATTACATAGAATTTTATCATGCAACTCACAACTAGTCACTAAAACAGCAAAGAAAATCTGTGAAGGAAATGACTTTCTATTGAGAAAATAAGGAGTCTTTGTGTTACAGATCTATAGTATTCATGAAAATGAGTTACAAAGTCTGAATAATGCTCTTTCAACAATCTCCTAACCAAGAATTGTCTTACAAAAAAGGAAAAAATGCCATATATACCAAAGAGTGTTGGCCCCTACCCTAGGGTTTTTACAAAAATAATGAGTTGGCATCTGGACACATCGACCCCTAGAAGCATTTTTTGGAATGAAGTCAATGATGCATTCAATGCACATAGCCTGCTCATGTTGGTGAAAGCTCACTCCTAGGCATGGCCTCCATATTTTTATAATGACCGCATTAACTCCAAGCCTTCGTGTCCAACCTCAAGAGTTTCATCAGAGCCGCTTTGAATGCTCTACTGCATGGTCATTAATGTCAACCCATCTTTACTAGCTGACGTCCCAGCTATTATTGTGACTCACAGCCTCTTCCTCTTTGGCTTTCTTCTTGTTCCAGATCTTTCAGCAAGTTGACCCCCTTCGAGAAGCAGTATCAAATTTACCTTGTCAGATTCAAATGTCATTGCTTCACCGAGCTGACCCATGTCGCGCACATTCTGTCAATCATTCTTTACGGGGGAGTCAAACAGTCAAACTGCCCATGATTTTCCCTAGCGCCTTCTTATTGGTTAAATTTGTGCCACATTGATTCCAAGACGATCAAAGGTTGCTTCCTTAGAATCGCATGTCGGTGAGACACTAACCGTGTCTCCCCAATGTGATTATGCCCTTCAGCAGTTATCGACATAGCTTAGGAATGTCAGCGAGAGGTCATAGCGAACTGCAGGAGTTATAGCGATGTCCCAAAAATGTCCCCAAGACCATCGCTATCGGCCGGAGGTCATAGCGAGTTCCCTCAGTTACATTGAAGACACCATTCTTTCGGTGAGACTCCACGTATTCGATAAGAGGTCACAGCGGGCGCTCCAATGTTTCCCGAGCTTGGATCCTTCGGTGGAGTCAGAGTCAGGATGAGAATCAAAATGGGACTAGAGTCAGAATGGGGGAAAAACCAAACAGCTCGCAGAATCAGAACCGAAACCAAATCCAAACCTGAAACTTTCATCAAGTTTCAAGTTCAGATTTCGTTTTGATCCTGCCCCCGGCAACATACAAGGCACGAAGGAAGATAGAAAAACACAAGGAAGAACAAAGAGGAGGAGACATCCCCCAATCACCAGCAGTGAAAAAGAAAAGAAAAGAAGGGTGGAACCGGGATCAGAATCAGAACAGAAACATGAACTGGAACTTTTGGAAAAGTTTCAAGTTCAATTTCAGTTCTGATCCCGAGTCCGGCAAAACAAAGAAAAGTGCCTAAGGAAAAGAAAACCCAAGGCACACAAAAATAAAGACCAAAGGATGCCAAAACATAAATGGGATCAGAACGAAAACCGATCCCGAGTGGAACACAGCGGGGGCGGAACCAAAATAGAAACTGGAACCAAAACTTTTGGAAAAGTTCCAAGTTCGGTTTCAGTCCCGATTTCGGGTCCGCCAAAACACAATAGAAACAGGAAAAAAGGCAAGAAGAAAGAAATAAAGGGAAACAACCACCCCATGGTCAAACGCAAGGTCAAAGAAGAAAATGAGATGCACACAAGTGCAGAACTAGAACCAGAACCGAAACGAAAACGAAAACTGGAACTTTTGAAAAGTTCCAATGTTTGGTTTCGGTCTGACTCCTACTCCGATAGAACAAAAAGAAAAAGGGCACAAGGAAAACAAAACAGAAAGGGGGAAAACAAGGAAAAAACATAAAATGAAAACCCACCCAAAACTGAATACCTGCACGTTGGGCTCAACCCTTGTGGGAGCCACATTTAATCCACATGTTGAATTTGAAAACATAACCCCTCCCCCCGCAACTGCACAAGAAGCAAACAAGTTAGAAAAAGTAACCCGTATAAAAATGTTCCTCCAGTTGGCCCTCAAGAACACCTGAAAGCATGGATTACCCTGCCTGATTGAGCCCGTAGGTGAAAATTGGGAAACATGAATTTTCTTAAGGATAGAGGGGACAAAGTTACATCCTGATTCTTTGTAATGGGATCTTCTTTTGTCTTCTTAGTTAGGAGTTAGATTCAGCATAGACTGTAATGTATTTTTCAAGTTCTCTTAGTATAGATGGAAACAATCTGGAATCATGGATTTTTTGTACACTGGTAATTGTGCCAGCTTTGTAAATATTGCTTATCTGTTTCACTAATAGTAGAAGCAACCAGATTAAAATCTACTTCACGTTGTGTTCCAAAATGGTGTTTGTCTTGAGTTAATCATTTGATTTGAGAAGCTTTCAAGGAATGGAGTTTGATTTGATATTTTGTTTAAATGGTGACTTGCAATTTGTTATTGAAATCAGCACTGTGAATGAATGAAATTGTGTGTTAATCACAAGTTAATTTTATTCCTCAGTTTTAGTTAGGAGTTCTTTGAAAGCTAACAAGTCTGGTTAAGTTGGATGAATTATTATTCTTTTCGGTCCCAAAGCTCTGATCTATCTTTTTATGTTTCTTTAAAAACCCTGGTTAGAGTAAGTTTAAGTTTATGTTTGATCTCGAAACAATCCAGAAGCTCAACACCAGCAGGCCCCTTGAACATTACTGTTACATTGACCATTGAGCAACATCAGCATAGTTGAGAACCAACTACAAAGACCTTGGGAGCTAAGATATCTATGTGTTGTCTTTCTCTTTCAGGAGAAACAAAATAGTAATATTATGTTTACACGTTGTTGTGCCATCGAACACGCCAACAGATCTGGTGCTAGAAGGAGGGCCTAGAAGGGAAATCTTTAATAATACTGGGTTTTTTTCACCAGAAAGGTCTCATAGAGTTCTTCGATCGGCTAAAAATCCACTACCTTTGATAGAACTCAATACCCCAATAAGACACAAGAATTGCAAGACTGGGGCAACCATCATACCACCCTTGTCAGCTTCGCTCACTCCACCAGGCTTTTCACCAATACCCCAGTGGATACCTATCAATCCACCTCCCAACCCATCTCAATTGTCATTACAGCTGGTTCGATCCATCCAACAACTGGCTCAACCACCACCACCAATGGCATTCTTTCAGAATAATACCTCTCCATTAGGGACCATTCCTGGAGGTTTTCATGATATGCCTAAGAATCCTGAGAAATTATGTCCCAAATACATTCATAGTGAATCAAGGAGTGCTGAAGAGCACATACAAGCTTTTAAGGACACTTGTACCAGAGCTCAGATAGCTCACCATGATGTAGTTTGTAGGTTGTTCCCTTATTCCTTAGGGGATATGGCATACAACTAGTATCTTAATCTTCCGCAAGGTTCCATTCTGACCTGGATGCACTTGGAGAACGCTTTTATCAATCAGTTCAGGGTTTACATGGATCCAGCCCTTTTGTACCACCAATTCGCTACCATCAGGAAGGAGTCAGGTGAATCCCTGCCTTTATTCAATACCAGGTTTCAACGAATGTATAGGAGACTGCAAGACCCCTATCTAGTTACTGAAAATAGTGCCATTCAAGCATACTTTAGGGTTATAGACCCTTTACTGGGCTTGTTCCTACAAAGGACGTATCAGCCCGCAGACATTGATTCCCTGTCTAAAGTCTATCATCTAGCTATCAAGTTGAAACAACAAATTAGTTCTCGACAAGGAAGTTTGGGAGGGGGTTTTCCTTCAATGGGATATCAGATGCATAACCCAACCCCTTTATTCAATACTGTCCCAGGGATGTCTCCTTCCCATTATGGGCCTATGTCAGAGTTGCAAACTCAACCACCTGTTCCATTCTTTGCTAGTGGAACTCCTAACTACTTTCAACAATCACAGGTTCCTCAAAGTTCCCATGGTCATCATAACCAAATTGGAACACCAAATCATGGTGGTCAGCCACCTATTGCTAAGAGTGTGGAAAGTGAAAAGACAGTTCAACTCACAAATGAGGTAGAGAGCTTAAAGAAAACGCTGTCTCAAGTCATAAATGACATGGCTCAGCTTAGACTGAACCCCTCCTAGAACCAAGGTAACTACCCTAATCAAAACAACAACAATCAAGGTACTTATCAGAATAACAACAATTACAACCAGAGGGGTTATCAAGGCCAAAACTCCCTTAACCAATGTTATCAAAATCAAAATAGAGGATATAACCAGAGGCCAAATAACAATCGACAATGGAATACAGGCCCAAACAATGGTGGAATTTCTCACAATTATGAGGAGAGGTCACATACTGCAAATGTGGTTGACCTCAATTTTATGACTAACTGGTGCAGGCTACATGATGCTGCAACCCATTTTGAGGTAAACTACTCTGAAATGGAAAAGATGGTCAAGATGGCACAGGAAGATGCCCAAACCTTCCAAGGGAATTCAAATAAAGAAGGTGGCTTAGTAGGTACAACTATGACTTATGGCCTCTTTGAGGAAGAACCTTCATTCCTGATGCAAAGTGAGAATGAACCTGAGGAAGATTCGTATGATGCCCAAGCTTTTCAGACAAAGGGAGGACACTTCCTAAGAAATCAGAATAATGGTTCATTCACTACATCAGCACCCCCTAATCACATGGTGCCTCTGAATCAAAGTGCTGATAATAATCCTCCTCCACCAAAAGGCCCACCTGACTTCTATAATAGAGGTAATTCACTTGGGGTTGTCCAAAGTAATGCAAGCTATAATATAGAATTTAATATTGTTTCTAAGATGTAGAAACAAAAAAACCTCATTGTCGTATTTTGACATCCTAAAGTGGTGCCCTACCCAACAGGAGATAATACTGAAAACTTTGGAGCAAGCTGATAAATCAAAAGAAAAGAACATGGTGGCACCTGCTGCAGACATGAACGCAACCTTGTATAGAAGCAAGGTAGGTACTCCACCATTTCTTTTAAGTTTAAGAATTTGTGGGAAGAACCTACATAATTGTCTGCTAGAGTCAAGGGCTTCTGGCAATGTTATGCCATTTTCTATATGCAATAAATTGGGATTGAACCTCGTCCAAACAAACAAGAAGGTCATCCAACTTGACAAGACAGAGGTGAATGTAGTGGGAGAGTTGAGAAACGTACATGTGCAAGTAGGGTCAGACCCTAGGATTCAAACCAATATAGATGTTCAAGTGGCAGACATTCCCGAGACTTATGGTATGCTGCTGAGTAGAGATTTGATGAAAGGTATAGGGGGATATCTCTCCCTTGACTGTTCACATATGTGGCTACCATGGAGAGGGATTCCTACTCAGATTAGGATTGAAAGTGAACCCCACCTCAAGCATGTCATCACTGAGTATGATTTCCCTAATGAGGTAGCTTACTTTGAAACTGGGATAGGGGTTTATAAAGGAGAGAAAATTTTAACCTTTTATGTTCTTGATCCTAAAGAACTGCCAATACAAAAGTTCCCTAATTCTATGATTGATGACAACCAACGAGCATTGATCAAGAAGCTACAACAGGATCAGCTGGTCTTAGGGGAAGATACCGATCTACAGAGTCTTCTACTCCCTAATTGGTGCAGGGTGCATTATCAAAATCATTCTGAATTAACTTGTCAACCCTGCATTAACATTTTAAATCATGTTTCCCAAGGTGGGGAAGCTATTTTAAGTCACCCTGAGATCGTTGTAGATCACTTCCCATTTGAAGCCAAAGAAGCAATAATGTTAACCAAGGATAAGATACCTTCAAAGGAAGTTCCTTCTCAAATTGAACCTACCCCGGACACATTTTTGAATTAGCATATTGATGAAGAACAACCCCAAGATTTGTTTGGAATCCCTGTACACACTAGTATACCAAAACCCAAGGGGTTAACCAAATTCACAAGCGATTGTTAGAAGGATAGCCACAGATCATATAATATAGTTGTGCAGAAGTTGGAAGGTGTACCTAAAGAACCTATTGAACACTCATTCCCTATATTTGATGTAAAAGATCAAGTAGCCCCACCTCTGGCCCATCCTATCCAAATGCCCACAATAACCTCCAAAGGATCAACCCCAACTCATGATTAGTTGTGGACCCTTACGTTTGATGGATCCAAATCCAACACAGGCTGTGGTGTTGGAATTGAATTAACCAGCCCGAAAGGGAAAACTTTCTTTGCTTCTTACAGGTTGCAGTTTGGATGCACTAACAACGTAGTAGAATATGAAGCTCTAACTCGAGGGTTGATGTTCGCACATAAGAAAAAATTCACAGCCTTGATGGTCAAAGGAGATTCAGAAATTGTTATCAAGCAAGTGCGCAACCAATACACATGTCACAATAGAAGGCTAGAAGCTTATAGAAATCGGGTATGGAACTTGATTGAAGACTTCGATACTTTTGGGATTAGTTTAATCCCAAGAGAGGATAATCAAATAGCGGATTCACTAGCTGTCGCTGCAAGCACCTTGGAACCTATGCAAGGCTCCAAGCTTAAGATATTCTCAGTGGAATTGATTTCCACCCCTATAGTTCCCGATAATGTCAAGAACTTTCAAGTCTTTGATGATGATCGACATATTCTTTCTTTTCTAGCAAGCTCGGATTTTTTTGAAAGACAGATCATTGATGAGTCCGACAAGGATCAAGGAGATTGGAACCCTGAAGATGGGGACCCAGAAGGGGTCCTCAATCTAAAAAGCAATAGCATTCCCAAGGGAATGGTGGCCTTGGAAAGAATTTTTGATTCAGACCCAAGGGATTGAGAGAAGATATCAGTGGAAGATAAAGGAGGCAAATATGAAGCTGTTAACCTAGCTAATTTTGGACCTGAAAGAAGTGTTTACATAGGGAAAGCTTGCCCTAAAGCAATTAGAAAAGATATACTGAGGGAACTGAAGAAAGATATTGCTGCGATAGCTTGGGGATATGAAGACCTAAAGACATTTGATGCTTCTGTAATGACGCATACTATCCCTCTGAATCCCGAACCTAAACCATTTCGACAAAAACAACGCCCTGTCAACGCCCTGATTCAACCACTGATCCTTAAGGAAGTTTATAAATTACTTTCTGCAAGAATAATATTCCCTATACGGCACTCAACATGGGTGGCCAATCTAGTTCCAGTCCATAAGAAAAATGGGGAGATTAGGCTATGTGTATATTTTAGAAATCTAAATAGAGCTTTAGAAAAAGAAAATTACCCACTCCCTTCCCTGGATGAAGTCTTGCAAACTATTAATGGATCTTAGATGATATCATTCCTAGATGGTTACTCTAGATACAATCAAGTGATGGTTAACTGTGAAGATAGAATAAAGACATCCTTCACTACCAAGTGGCGAACATTTGCTTACAGAAGGATGCCATTCGGTTTGATAAATGTTGGAGCAACTTTTCAGCACACCATGGATGTAGCATTCAAGGAATTGATCGGTAAATGCATTATTGTTTACATGGATGACCTGACAGTGTTCTCCAAGGATAGACTGAACCACGCTGCAAACTTAGCCAGAGTGCTTCAAAGATGTATCCAGTATGGCATCTCCTTGAATCCTAAAAGGTGTGTGTTCGAGGTTTCTGAAGGGAAGCTTTTGGGACACGTAATCTCTAAAAGAGGAATATCAATTGATCCAGACCAAGTTGAGTCCATTCTGAAGATCACTAGGCCAAGAAGCAAGAAGGAAATGAGGTCTTTCTTTGGAAAGATCAACTTTGTGAGAAGGTTTATCACAGGCTTTGCAGAAATCGTAAAACCACTTAATGAAATGATGAAGAAAGACACCAAAATAGAGTGGAGTAATGAGGTGAAGGCCACGCTTTCACAGGTCAAGCGATCCATTTCGGAAGCACCAGTCCTCACCAGCCCTGACTACTTGAGGCGATTCTATATTTACTCTTTTGTTTCTGAACATTCCTGTGCAGCTGTCTTAACTCAACGAAGAGAAGAGGGAGAGGAGAGGCCAATCGCCTTCATGAGCTCTCTGTTTAAGAATGTTGAGATAAAATATCCCCCTCTTGAGAAACAAGCTTTTGCATTGGTCAGAGTTGTCAAAAAGTTTAGGCACTACATTCTCCAAATCCAAATCATTATTGTAGTTCCTAACGTTGTTGTGATGTCTCTACTTATGCAGAGTGAGCTGGGAGAAAGAAGAGGGAAATGGATGGCCATCCTACAAGAGTTTGATTTGGAGATACACCCTATGAAACTTGTCATAGGCACAGGCCTTTCTAAATCCATGGCGAATGTTGGTGAGAACATTATTTTCCAGCAATACACCACTCGGTCCTTTTGCAATGACCCTTGGTATGTCGATATCATCTATTTCATGTTGAACAATCGATGTCTAGAGGGAATGAACACCACTCAAAGGAGAGTGCTGAGAATGAAAAGCTCTCATTATATGCTCAAAGGAGGATTACTATACAGAAAAAATTTTGAGGGAGTGTACCTACGATGCCTTGATCAGCAAGAGGCCAAACACGTGATCACTTAATTCCATGGGAAACATGGCACAGGTCATGGTTCTGCAGACTCACTAGCACACCAGATCCTCAGATCTAGTTATTACTGGTTGTGTGTGTTCAAAGATGCCCATCAGCATACAAGAACATGTCACATATGTCAGATTTCTGCATCAAAAGAATTCCATTTAGCCATGCCATTGCAGCCTGTTTATGAGGTAAGACCATTTTCCCAATGGGCGTTGGAATTTATCGAGGTCATTAACCCAAATTCTTCTGCATGACACAAATTTATTTTGATTGCTACTAATTACTACACAAGATGGACAGAGGCTATACCCTACAAGAATAGCACAACAGAGTAGTGATTAAGTTCCTCACCGAATGCATCACAACTAGGTAAGGGGTACCCTTCGCTTTGGTATGTGACAATGGCTCTTCCTTCTCTTCTGCTGAGTTCATTTCGTGGGCTTATGATTACAAAATTGTCTTGAAATATTCTTAAAACTATTACCCACAAGGCAATGGAGTTGTAGAATCAACCAATAAGAATCTCTTAGGGGTAATTAAGAAACTGTTAGAAAACAATCATAGGGACTGGCATACCCAACTGAGATTCGTGTTATGGGCCGATAGAACTAGGATCAAGGTTGCTTTAAAGACTTCACCATTTAAATTAGTGTATGGCCAAGAGCCTATGTTCCTTATTCATTTGCAAATACCTATCCTTGAGTTCATGCAGAAGTTCTACTCTAGTGATGATAGGATAGAGGTAAGATTAGCTACCTTGTTGAAATTAGAAGAGCAGAGAGATGGCACCTTGCAGCAATTCTTTAGACATCAAGCTGTTGTCAAATGTTGGTTTGACAAAAGAGCCAAAATCAAGGCTTTCAGGATATCAGACCTTGTTTTGTTATGGGATAAAGCTAGTGAAAAGAAGGGCGGTCACCAGAAATTCGATAAGCTCTCATTGGGTCCCTATCAGATTGCCGAGATCGTAGGAGAAAATTCTTTTTGACTGAGTAGTTTAACTGGAAAACCTATTCCCTTGCCCATCAATGGGCAGTTTCTTAAGCATTATTTTGAGTCATAAGGCTTGTTAATTCTCTTCCTTTGTAAATAATTTGCTTCTTTTTTTTTGTTGTAAATAGTTTTGCTGTTGTTTGTTGGTTCTTTCTTTCTATCCTTTTATTTCCTTTGCCGTTTGGTTTTTGTCTTATTGTTCTTTGGGGATTTCTTTGTTCTTTCCATCTTAAAATGGTGGGTTGTTATCTGAAGTATACTTTGGTTATTAGAAGAGAAGTAGTTTAGGTATTTTCAGGTTTGCTGATTGGGTGATCTTGTCCTAAACTCTTTGTTTTATGCCCATTGTCAATAAGAGTTGTGGAAAGTCTTAAAAACAAGGTGAAAGTAAATAATCTTCATTATCTCCCTCTGAATCTTTCACAAATCATCAAGATCATCTCCTCCTGTAATGGAATATTTTTCCTAGGATGATAATGTTGTAAGATTTGAGTGAAAAATCTGATCTCCCAAGTACTGTTATGAGGTCCATGGTAGTTTTCAACCCAGAACAGATGTTTAAAATCTGACATATTGAGAAAAAATATGATGAATGAAATATTTGAAATTCCAAGAGAAAAGAAAAAAGGAAAAGAATGATCTAAGAAAAAGTTGGACTCAATATGAATGAGTGATTCCAGTACCTCTACCAAGGCTATGGATGCCTAGCTGGTAGTAGAGCAATGTTGTGAGAAAACTAGAGGTATCTCGTCAGGGCTATGGATGCCTGACTGGCAGTGGAGCAATGCGTAGGACGTCATTGAACGAAAGCTAAAGGGAATCAATTCATGTAGCCCAAATCTTGCACATTGTTGTTCGAAAGATGAAGAAAGTTTTATAAAAGAGTGATGCACAATCAAGCACACACATAGATTCAAGGGAGGCCATTGTTGATTTACATTTGAGATTCTAGCTCAGCCTTGGTTGCTAAAACTGACTCAACTGGAGTTGTGATGTTCATAAACCAGAAATTCTGGGTAGTTGAATCCTTCAGTTTCTTGAAAATGATTAAACCATTTTCCCAGTCGAGTCGCCATTTGTTATGCCTTGCATAACCACCCCATTTTATTCTGGAACAAAATGGGTCCCCTTCTCTTCTGCTTTCGTTGCCTTTGTTTATTGACTTTGGTCTTGGGAATTTCCTTCGTTTTTCTCCTGGGTCATTTTTTTTGTTTTATCATATTTTGGTTCTGTCTCACCTTGAGTTGGTTTTCTCCTTGCTAGAAATTGAATGAAATAATCATAAGCAATAGTGTATTTTATGATAATGTATCTTATATGCTTTTGAGGACTAATGGAGACTTTGTTTTACAGGATTAAATCATGCACATGATGATATTTTTCAGGGAGCTCAGTTGGAAAGCATCCCCCAATCCAGTTTGGCATAAAATTCCTCTAAGGAAAAAAGTGGCAAGACCTTCTAGATGTCTTGCCGACTAGCAGTGGTTCTATTCATTTGAAATTCCCTGGTCTGCCAGACAGTTTTAATCACTGTAAGTTTTCTTATGTCTCCCCAACATGCTAATGTCCCGCCGACCGATTACACACAAGGTTAGCTTCGTCGAAACATTTGTGCTCAAGATAAACTCTTTCCGACCCATGTGGTTTCGACAAAGGGTTATACCTTCGGCATGATGTCCTGCTGACTATAGAGGTGTCTCGGCGACAAAAGCGACTTTGGGGTGATGTCTCACCGAAGAGGTGATGTCTTGGTGACAAAAGCGGCATCAGCTAGGGGAGGTTTCATCGATATGAGGTCTTGGCGACTAAGAGATGTCTCACCGACAGGTTGTGCCTTCGGGGAGAAAGGTGTATTCGCTAGGAGGTCTAGCCAACGCGTGAAGGTTTCGCCAAAGGGTTTTCCCTTCGGTGTAATGTTTCAGAAAGGGGAGCTGGTCTTGCCGACATGGAATATTGGTCCCACATGGGGGAGTCTCGATGGAAAGAAATTTGAGCTCGACGAAAGGTCTCACCGACCAAGCATGCTCTTGCCGAAAGAAATTTGAGCTCGGAAAGATCTCGCCGAGAGGTCTCGCCGAAGGGGAAAGGTTTTTCCAAAACAAAGTGGGCTTAGGGAGAATAGGGGGCTCATCGTGATGTCATGCCAACCGTGGGGAGTCTTACCAAAATGAAAGAGGCTTGGGCCTAGTTCAGGATGACTGGAATGAACTCGTTGTGATGTCTCCCTAACCTATGTTGGTCTTGCCAACTAGCGGTAGCCTTTCCAACGTGTTTTCTCCCTTCGATGTAGTGGAATGCGCTCAATGAAAGGTCTCGCTGACCTAGAGGTGTCTCGGCGACAGAACGTGAGTTCGGGATGAGGTCTTCCCGAACACGAAGGAGTCTCCCCAAGATGGGTGTGCTCGCCAAAACAAGGGAGGCTTGGAATGCAGTCTTGCCAATGGTTTTTGTTGTATTGATATAGCTTGTGTTGCTCAACATAAACTCTTGTCGACCGTCGTGGGTCATGCAGATAGCCATTGTAGAATGTAATCGCATCGGGGAGAAACCAATGGTGTCTCATTGACATGCGATTCTGTGTGAACCACTTTTGACTACCTGGGAGTATTGCATGGAATTTGTTCCACCAATCAGAAGAAGCTAAAAGGGGCAACCACTAACAGTTTGACTAATTGACTATCCCTGTGAAGGAAATCAACAGAATGTGAACGACATGAACTTACTCTATGGATGAGCTGATGGTTCAGCCCGAGAATAATGGTTTTCGAATCTGAACAGAGAATTTGGTGCTATTTCCAGGGGACAAGCAACGTGCAGAGAGGTCTAGAGTAGGAAGAAGGAAGAGGTCACGAATCTCAGGGACAACTATGGTGTCTGCTGGTAGAAATGGATCCGCATTAATGACAATGCTTTAGAGCATTCAAGGCAGCCCTTCAAGGGAGTCCAAGGATGGACACAAAGGCTGAAAGTAAATTTTGTAGTTACAAAAGATCTACAGATCATCCCTTGAACAATCTTTCACCAACATGGGCAGCGAGGATGCTATTCAACGCAGCATTAACTCTATTCAAAAGATCTGAGGGCCGACCTTTCTGGAGTAAGATATTTTGTAAACCCTAAAATAGGGGCCAGCGCATTCTTTTTGGTACACTCTGTATATATGGAATTTTGGCCTCTTTGTAAAGGGTTGGAAGGAGGATAGGAAAAAAAAGAAATAGACTAGACAGGTCTAGAAATAGATTTTCAAGAGTAGGAATTTTCTGAAGGATAGAGGGGACAAAGCTACATCCTGATTCTTTGTAATGGGATCTTCTTTTTTCTTCTTAGTTAGGAGTTAGATTCAGCATAGACTGTAATATATTTTTCAAGTTCTCTTAGTATAGATGGAAACAATCTAGAATCATGGATTTTCTACACACTGGTGATTGTGCCAACTTTGCAAATGTTGCTTATCTGTTTCACTAACAGTAGAAGCAACCAGATTAAAATCTACTTCATGTTATGTTCCAAAATGGTGTTTGTCTTGAGTTAATCATTTGATTTGAGAAGCTTTCAAGGAATGGAGTTTGATTTGATGTTTTGTTTAAATGGTGACTTGCAATCTATTATTAAAATCAGCACTGTGAATGAATGAAACTATGTGTTAATCACAAGTTAATTTTATTCCTTAGTTTTAATTAGGAGTTCTTTGAAAGGTAACAAGTATGGTTCAGTTGGATGAATTATTATTCTTTTCGGTCCCAAAGCTTTGATCTATCTTTTTCTCTTTCTTTAAAAACCCCAGTTAGAGTAGGTTTAAGTTTATGTTTGATCTCGAAACAATCCAGAAGCTCAACACCAGCAAACCCCTTGAACATTACTATTACATTGACCATTGAGCAACATCAACATAGTTGAGAACCAACTACAAAGACCTTGGGAGCTAAGATATCCATGTGTTGTCTTTCTCTTTCAGGAGAAACAGAATAGTAATATTCTGTTTACACGTTGTTGTGCCATCGGACATGCCAACACCTTCATGAGAAGGAGTATGGATAAGATAGTTGAGACCTTACACTTGATATGTTTTAACCATTCACCTTTCTACATGAAAAGGAGGTTATCTTGTTTCTCTTCTTTTTTTTAATGAGTCAAGACTTTCCATTAAAATCTCATCTTGGGTAGTATTTTCAAGCTCCATGATACCTCTGCTCATTGCTATTTTAGCCACTAGAAAGAGGATTTTGATATCCTCATCACTACTCTATATTCCATACCCATTGATTATAGTAATCACACTTAATTTATTTATTGTGTGTGTGATAATTGGCCAATATGTTGACATTGTTAGCATTTTGTACAATATCCATGAGATTTAAAAGGTAGATAGCAATGATCTTGTTATCAAATGAATGCTTCTCATATTGATCTAAAATCACATATGCCATCATGACCCTAGAGCCCCAATAGCCAACCTAAGAAGATTGAGCCATGTAAGCTAAGCCATATTTTCCCATGCACTCACTTCCCATTTGATAATCAATAAGCTAGTATGGAAATTCATGTTTTGACCCTAAAGTATGAGAAGAAGGCTTGTTGATCTTATAAATTATTTTGAAATCAAATCTAACCTCAACTAGTATAGATGATTCTTAATAAAGCTTTATAAGTTGTATCCACTTATGTGAAATAAATTATTTAGCCTATGTGAAGATAAAATAGATAAATATAGAAATGAACTATTAATATTTCATGTGATTATGCCTCTACCAAGTTGATACCATCCCACACCTCAATGTTACCAACTATAATTAGCTCTTTTGTATGATCAAGGATATTGTTTTCTAATAAATTTTTCTGACTTGTTGCTCTCTCTATAATAATGTTAGATAATATATGATGTTAAGTTGTCTATCAATGGTCACATTTTCTCTAGAATGTTCTTAAACTTATAATTCAAAGATCTTTGATTTCACATTATGCCATTATGATTCTAGAGTCTCTTTAATATGGTTGTGTGAAATATTTATTATATCTACACACAATCTAAGACCTAACAAGAGTGGTTGAAGCTTGGCCTCATTGTTGTTCCTCAGGAGAGTTGTTGGAGACAACTGCAACTAATTCACCATTCCAATTATTAATTACACACCTACCCAAAAATGTGAGGACTTCCATAGATGTCCCATCAAAGTTAAGTTTTGAATTTACTTTAGGAGGGATATGACAATTTATTTGTGTCCTATTAATATTATTCTTCTAGTTGAATATGCAAGGCTTTTGAACAGGTAAAACTTGAGATAAATTATGGGGCATCTCATAACAAACATTAAGGTGGGCTTGGTTCCTTAATATGGTTACACTCGATCTACCTCAAGATGTAATTTTTTGGAGCTTGATCATAATTTGATGTTAAATTTTAGCCACTTTAGCAACGCCCCCAGTCAGGGGGCTTGAGGGCAGCACTCTTGAATCAAAAAAGTGATGCATTTAAAAAAAGATTTGTAATTAAATTTAGTTGAAATTTGTTTTGTAATTTCCCGTAATTGAATAGTTTCTTGTTGTGGATTGGATTTGAACAGTTATGTGTGGAATATGTAGTTGCACACAACAATGTGTGCAGATTGATAAGTTAGAGTTTGGTGATCGCAATTTTTGTATTGGGAACACACAACAACATAGAGTGTGTTGAGTGTAGATTGTAGTCATTTTGAATTGCACGCAACTGGAATATTATTGCATGTTAAGGAATTAGTATAACTCTTTTTTTGTTGGATTTAATAAAATCAAACTGCTACTTGTGGACATAGCCCACATTAGGTGAACCATGTTAAAAAAATTGTCTCTAATTTCCTTTTGTTCTTTAATTTTTGTATTTTTATTTTTCTAACTCATGTCAAAAAATTCCCATACAAGATACCTCATGAAAAAACATAGGTTGGAATTCAATCCATGTATTTCCATAAGCATGACCCCTACCTCTAGGTGTCTCCATGGCCTCTAAAGAAATTGCCTGATTTAGCAGGACTTAAACATAGGTTTATGGTATAATATATGTTTTATTTATTATAATAGATATTATTTAATATAAATTTCAATGATTTGATAATTATTGTGGACTTCAATTATAATATGAAACAATTAATTTATAAAACTAAAGTAAAAAATGTATAATTTCACCAAACTACTAGCACATAAAATATTTAGAGTTGACTTTTTTTAAATATGAAGACATCAATATTTTGAAATATATTTTAATACAAAATTATTAAAAAATGACATGTAAGTATATTGTACTTACTGCACTTTTCAAAGTAAAAAAAAAACAAAACAATCAAGGAATGATAGCATTTTCAAAACTAAAATTAAAAGTTACATACAAAAATAAAACAAATGTATAATAAAAAAGTAGTTTTTCAAATTAAAAAAAATAAAGTAAAGAATATAGATAAAATAAAATAATCTTAAACATTCTTTTTTAAAAAGAAGGGGTAAAAATTTATTGAATCAAAAGAGACAATACAAAGCAAAAGGCCACTGGCCCACCCAGAAGCAAAAGGAGTCACCCCAAGGGGTCCTCCAATGAAACCAACTACCTATTCTTGTCCTCCACAATTAACTTATCTAAAACAAGAACACACTTAGGAGGTAGAAGATTCAAATCATTAACATCCCACCCCACCAAATACTTTGAGGCCCACTTTGCTAGACAATCTACCATCCAATTCCACTCTCGAGGAATATGAAAAAAAGAAATGTAATCCAAGGATCTACAAAGGTCTAGTATCTACTTAATAACCAAAGCAAGCTGCCAATTAGCACCATCCACCCTTTGCTCCCACAACATACCCACCACAATATGTGATTCAGATTCATAGATCACCCTTTTCTAGCCAACGGAACAAGCTCATTCCACTGCATGCAGAATAGCAAAAGCCTCCATAAACTTGCTAGTATGAAACCCCTTATAAGTGGAGAACATAAACACTACACCGCCCTCACTATCCCGACCAATACTGGATCAATCCCAACATGCCCAGGAATCCCCCTAGAAGAACCATCAGTATTAATCTTTAGCACACCAATTGATGGTGGAAGCCACTTACCCTCTCTCTGAACCTTCTACCTAACCTACCGAGGCCTACAGCCAACTGAGAGGCCCAAACCAATGTCCACCAGATTCAAATTCCTAATGCTAGACATATCATTAGGATCTTGTTATCACGGAATCAAGCAGTGCTCGCTCCACGGATAACCCCCTATGAAACTTGTTTGTTTCCTAGGTTCGTGAAGTTCAAGCATGCAAAATAAGGAATTTTTTAATCCACCTTGAAGTGCATTCCAAATCATCAAATAGTCAATTTGAGAATCCCTCTACATTCACCTCGTGAAGACCTTTGAAACAAGTACTTTCACGAGCTCTCACTATTAATACTTAGTGAAATAGTGAAAAGTGCAGTTGTTCCAAAAAACAACGCTCAAACTTTTGATAAAAATTTGACTAAGTATCAAAAGTGCAGGGGCAAGCTTTTTCAGCGCCCCTGCACTTAAGTGAGTTTGTGTTTTGGTGCAAAGGCGCTGATTTTTAGCATCCTTGCACTTTTCCTCCAGACTTAGTCATTTACATGACTAGGGTGGTGATTTTTGGCTCATGTGCACTTGAGTTATTTTTGCCACTTTTTATGCCTCTTTTTAATGAAACAACCTAGGTTATTTGAAAATCACTTAAAAGTGATTTTAGGTTGCCTTCTCTTCATTGTTGACTTTCATCTTTCACTTGTCTTGGCTGGGCGACCATCTTGCATCCTCAAAAATACATTTTTAAGAGATTTTAAACTCCTTCCAACTGAGTTCATCATGGCTTTTTCCAAGTGTGTTTTTATTCATTTCGCCACTTCATTTCTTCTTCTTTGAAAACACCTTTTATCTTGCTAGGTTTTTGTAGATGCTTTTTAATGTTGTTTTCTTGTTTTCTATGAATGCAAACATGCTTTTATCTTTTATCTTTCATCTCTTCTTTCTCATGCTCGTGCGTGAGTTTCACACTCTCCAAAACATTTTTTCTTTCCAAGAGACCTCCATTGTTCATGTTGATCTTTCCTCATATTTAGATGTTCATTTTTGGTTGTTTTTGTATCACCATCTTCTCCGTGCATTTCTCCAAATGCCTCTTGATTCTCCATCATTTTTGTGTCTTTCCCTCTCTTGTGAAATGTTCAATATGCCCAGGTTTCTACAGAAGTAAAGTTTTCAAATCTTTGAATAAGCTTCATTCTCTATGCTACGACTTTGAAATTTGAAACTTATACACCAAAACAATTTTCAGATTTCAAAATTTCAAGATGGTACGAAATTTCCATGTCCAAGCTGACTTTTTATCCACCATTGCACTTCACTCATTCTTCCTTCATGTACTAAAGTGTTGTTTTCTCACGCCTTTACATTTTACCTTTCAAATTCTTGAAGCTAAGTGTCAAGGTAGGCTTTTTCAATGCCCTGACACATACTTTCAAATTTTTTCATTCATGCTGCAAGGGAGGTGATTTTCAGCACCATTACACCAAGCTGAATTTCCCCAAGGTGCAAGGGCACTAATTTTCAGCGCCCTTACACTTTTTCCTGCTTTTCACTTATAACTCTTCAAAGTGCCATATCTCTGTTCTTGACCCCATTTTTAGGCTTCCACATCATTTTTCGTGCTTCATTGCCCATTTTATGCTTGCTCAACATCGTTGCTTATTTCACGCATCCCAATGCTATTTTTTGACTAACGTTTGTTGATTCCACATCTTGTAGTTCCTTTCTATCATCAGATGATCCTCAAAGTTATTTCTTGTTGATTAAATTGCTCTTAGATGACAGCCAAGAAACCTCCATCATCTTCAAGGGCTAAAAACAAAATGAAATAGAAGTATCAAGGTGTTTATCCACCGACAGTGGTGGTTTCAAAGGTGGATGAGATAAAAGACACTGAGGTCGGTCATCAAGATCTCATTGATTTCGTGGAGAGAACTGAGATGAAACCTCTTGAAGATTCTCTAAGAGCCATTGTGCACAGTAATTTGCATTTGGTGTCCACATTCCCTACTTCTGCACATAATACAAAATTTTCCCTCCAAGTTGCATCCCATTACATCAGGGAAAGTAGAATTGTGATTGATTCTTCTAGGCATGAGATATTGAGACTTGACCCTGACTTCTTTGATATTGTTTTCAAAGTTCCACAGATGGAGAAGTACACTGACATCTCAATACAACAAGCACAAGAGGTCTATGACTCAGATCCGAGCAAGGCTAAATACCTGATAAATAGTCAATGGTTGAAAGAACCTAGGCACACTATTTCAAGATGGCCAAAGGGACTTCCGTGAAGTGACTTGAAGGAAGATTTCAGAGATATGATCACACTTTTGAGTAGAGTGAAGGGATTGCCTAAATCATTCTATTTTCATGATTAGATGTATGAATACATCAGAATCATAAGGAGACAAAAGGTTCATATTGATTGGGGCAAACAAATTAGTGATGAAATAAATGAATAGTTGATCAATGTGCCAACCACCTTAAAGTTCTACATGACTTCTTACCTGGTGTATGTTGCAGCCGTAATGAGGCAATTTCTAGGTCTATCTACAAAAGGGAGTAGGCACATTGTACATGTGTACAAATTTTTCTATCAACTGGAGCTGAAGGAAAGCCTTCACCATTTCAGGAGGGTTACCGATGCTTTCTTTGCACCTCTAATTTTCAGCTTTGATCTGACTATCAAAAAGAAGAGAGTATCTAATGAGCCCAAAAAAGTGGTAAGTAAAGTCGGATGCATATATCTACAATTCCCAACTTTCACTTACCTAAGAGCAGGATGCTACACTGGGTGCCCTTACATGTTGGCCAGATGCCCCTCAGACAAGTGGATTCTCATGGAGTTGTGCAGATAGCTAATTTCACTGCACAAAGAGTGGATAAATATTCACAAGCCAGGATTCAAGTTCCCATTGACAATCGGTAGGTATACCATCAAAAGTGTACAAAAGGCCAAATCGGTATATGCAGAAATGCAGGTCATGACAATTAGGACCTATAGATACAGGTTTTATTTTGACTACTGAAATGTTAAGAAGAAGTTGAAAAAGGGTCACCAGCACAGGTACCGCTTTGAGGACATCTGGGCCAATTGTAGAGATGAAGAGGTCATCTGTAAGATGGATTATTGCATGCTAACCATACAATAGATCATATATCTTGGTGTTTCCAATTTACCGGAGGATTTCATAGATCCTAGTGACATCACGAACGCTACCTATGATGAACAAGAAATAGCCAAGAGGCCTTTACTTGTAATTCAATGTTCCAGAAAGGAAAGTGTTTCCATCAGGGAGAGATTGGCACCAATTTTTTCTAATATTGCAGAGTGGTTACACAAGCATGGCTTTGAGATGAAAACTTTTAGAATAGATTCTGAAGGAGAAGAATCTGGAGCAGAAGCCAGCCGGTAGAAAGAACTTCACATGAAAGATAAACCTGCGGCCATTCCCACTTCTTTGCGAAGAGGCCCTAGGATCAAGTTCACTGTCGTCGAGAAGGACACACGGGTTGTCCCAAAAGGAGAAACTATGGAATCTGAACCATCTCACTCAAAAGGAAAGGGGGTTATTTTTGAGGAAATAGATTCTAATGAAGAAGAAAATTCAAACGATCAATCCACTGAGGAAGAAGATTTAGTAGAAGTAGACTCTGATGAGGAAGAATATTATGAAGGTTAACAAGAGTCTGAAGGTGATTAGGAAGGTGAACTAAAGTTAGAAGAACAAGAGGATGATCAACAGGAACCCAAGCATGACGAAGAAAGAACTATGTCTCCACCTAAGAATTAGTTGAAGAATTTCCCAGTACATCATCGTCTGTAACTTCAAAAGTTCCTCGTACACCTTCAAATCTGAACACTCCTCCACCACATGTTCCTACATCACCTATTCCCACATTTTCCATACCCACAGTGGATATTTCACCTACCCCTGCAACATCAACCATACTTGATACTCCTTCAGTGACAAGTATACACATGGTTGATATTTTGTCGAGTCCTCCGTCATCCATTCCTATCCTGTCTTCGCCATCATATGATATCACTTCAGAGACTGATTTTAATAGGTTCATGAATGAATCCATGCATGATCAGCTCAATGTGCAAACTACAGGAGCAGTTATGATAGACACTACGCCCATTGTCACAATACCAGTCATTACTTCAGAAGTGATAGTGACAACAAAGTTGACAGTTAACCTAAAAGTTTGTACCTCCTCTCTTCCCCCTTGGTTGATATCTCAAGTGTCGAAGCAAAAAAATCAAATGATTTCTCTAGAAGAGCTTGACCTTCAAGAGATAGTCCCTCCAAAAGCTAAGGGGAAGAAAAATGTGAAAGTATATTCACGGCTAAATGTTGACAAGACTGGTCATAAATATGTAGAAATTGGCATACCACCTCGGGAGGAAGGAGACGTCAACATGGAGTATTACATAGTGACAGGGGTCTAGCTTGGCAAGGTCACAAATGAAAGTGTGAAAGCAGATGTGCAGGTGACTTTGGACATACTAGCTAGAAGACTGGACAAAATGGAGCAAGCTCGAAATATGTACACATAGAGGGCAAAGCATTATGTTGTTATTGTAAGGAGACTTGCAGGATCTTCAATTAATGCACAACCATTAGCAATGGAAAGTGTTGAGGACCTAGCTATCAAGAAAGCTAAGAAGTTTTCCTCCAAAGGCAGAGTGTTGTATGATTTCATCAAAAATATCGTAGAACACGATTCTCAAATTATAATTGTCATGGATGAAAAAGCTACTTTGATAGCCAAGCTCAAAACAAAGCTTGATAAGGAGAGTTTACTTTCCGAAGAGTGTAGAGAGATGGAAAAATGCCTATCATTGTTGTCACAGATGAAACAGGCAAAGCTCAACAAATTGGTGGAAGTCAGGGTGATTCCTGACAAGGAGAAATACATAGAGGTAAGAGAATCATTGAAGTATCATATTTAGGTAATTGAATCTCTTACAAAAGATCTCCACCAAGTACAAGAAGTTGCCGAAGGACATCATGCTTTTCTTGAAAGAGGAATCAAGGAGTTACCAGGGCAGCTTCTTGAGGAAAATCGTATCTTCCTGCCAGCCACAGAACTATCCCAGATCTTCAAAGAAGCCATCATGAAGCTAGTAGACAGTGCAAAATTTTCAGAAGCCTCTCTGGATGTCATTTGTGATACAAGTCTTACACTTGCTAATCTTAAGATGCATCTTGAAAGGTGCAAAAAGGTTCACTAATCTGCCATGAGATCGATCATGAGGATTTACACTGTTGGTCCGGATGAGAAGTTCATGCAGGAGATCAAGAAGAAATATGAAGACTTCCATGCCCAAGCAAGGAACCATGAAGATTCATGATCTCTAGTGTTAAACTTTTTGATGCTTTCCATTATGCATCTTGTAAATAGTTTTTCACATCTTAAATGTCTTTTCTCGAAATGTAATTACACCGAAAATCAGAGATGTAATTTCTTGAAGACAAATTACACTTTGACTTTAGTCAAAGTTAGGTGAGATTTTCCTTAATTGACTCACCTAATTTTCCTAACTTTTCTCAACTAATTTCCTAATTTTTCTCGGCCCTCTCCTTTATATATATGAGGGATTTCTATTGTAAAGCTTACCTTTTAGTATTTTGCAACAAAGTGCTGCCCTTTTTAAAGCAAAATTGTGAAACTTTGTGTTCATGCTTTGTGAATGAAATTGATCAATAAAGAAGACAATTGCAAGCCAGACTTTGTGTTGGATTCAATATCTTATGAGTTGATCATATTTGGTGGTGATTAATGAATGATATTTGAAGGACTTAGAGTAATTTATGTAAACTTTGTGTTGCATTTCTTATTTGGATTTGAGTTTATTGTTTGGATACTTTGGTTGAATGATCTACAAGATTTTACTCTTGTAATCATTCATGTTGTTCAAGGAATTGTTGTGTCTAAGAAGACTTTGTGCTTCTAATGCAACAAATGACACGTCTCTCATAGATCCATCCATGAAAAAGCTACGGAATGATTTTGTTCCTTCATGAGCTTTCCCTTTTCTTTTACTTGTTTATTATTAATCACCTATGGTACCTCTACACTTTGCTTTGACAAGATAGAGGTATTGGCATTACTGCTTGTTGATCGTTTAGAGTTATCATGAATTAAGAACTTCCAATAGTGAAGCATTGTAAACATCTTCTCTAAAAAAAGAGAGAAGTGTGAATGCGACACACACCCCCCATTTTATAAGTATAATGTGTATTGTGTAAATACTTTAATCAGTTTTATCGTAGCTTCTATTAGCAGTAAGAAGGGCGCCTCCCCTTTCTAAGAGGAGAAATTTTATCTCACATAGTTGTGGCTGAAGTCCTAGTTGTGTAATCTATTGAAAAGATGATTACATAATTTTCAACCAACAGATCCACAACAACCGAAAGATCACAATTTTTCAAAGTAGTCTCTTGGATCCTACTACAAACCTTTTCCCATAGCTAAGCCACTCCCAACCTCATATCTGTTGAAAATTGATGTGTTTTATGAGCTTAATACTTTGTAAAACTTCACTATTGCTGATCTAAATATGCTTTTTCCTTTGTTACAGATTCTTTGTGTGTGATTATTCGATTAATCCATTTTACTTTTTGTAGAATATAGATAGAAGTTGATAGAAGAAGTAGACAGGATATTAGAAAGATTACACAAGCATGTACCGTGGAGAAACCCTTTCAGGAAAAAACTCCACCAAGAATTATTCTATTATTCAATCTCTGAAGTAGATTACAGTAACTCCAATTCTTACTTGAGAATGCCTCTTTTTCCTTCACCAAAACTTCTTCACAACCTTCAATAAAACTAATAATATATCTCTTCAACTTGCTTGAGATAAATAGGCATTAAACAACTTTGTAAACTCAACATGAGTTACAATTACAATGCTCAAGCCCTATCCCTAAAAGGTACACCTATCTCATGCAAATGGAGTTATGTCATGAAGAACAATGTCAAATCCTCATCTTCATGCATTTGGGTGTCCCAAATTGAAGTAGCAACTCAACCTTTGTTCTGTAAATATCTTCAAGGCTTTATCCTCAAAGTAGGCGCCCAAGAGTGGTCCCACTTAACTAAGCCTTCTAAAATATCTCAACATGCAAAGGAGTTAATTCCAAGAAGAAAACTTGGGCGCCCAAGTTGGGTCCAAGTCATTTCTTGTTAACTGAAACATTTATCAACATCATTCAAGAAAGAATGGTCATCCCCTGTTAACTGAAGGTAGTCCCTCTTATCTGTCATGCAACTCAAGTCATTAGCCATTCATTCCAAGTTAACTGAAGTCAACTAGAATTCAACTAAAACTAACTAAAGATAACTAAACCATAACTGAACTGAACTTCATGCATGCAAACAACAAACCCTAATTCCTATGATCTTTACATGCATTCAAAAGTGTTCTCTTACTCTGAATAGTTAACTGAACTCAAGGTGAGTGTCACCTATCATGTGGGTTCCCCATGTGCTCCTATTATTTAGGAACTCATAATGGACACCCTCACATGCACTTAAAATTTAGAATTAATTATAAATGTCAATTAACATGATTATTTCATCAAATGTTAATCTATTTCTAATCCTAGTGTTGTGCAACACTTTCCAAGGACTTAGGAGATACATGAAATAAATAATGTTTAGGATTGCAATTAAATGGCATCCTATTTCCAACATTCTCCCACTTGACATTATACATTGCAATTATTCTAAACAAGGAATAATAATTTAAATCAAGTACATGACTCAAGGCCAATGGCCTTCCTGCACCACGAGAACTTATATGTAGGAACTAGCTTCGTAAGATAATTCGCAACATTAATCAAAGTGTCAACTTTTTCAATTAATACTTTTCCACTTTCAACCATTTCTTGCACAAAGTGATACTGAACATCTACATGTTTAGTACGAGCATGATACATAGGATTTTTGGGTAAACAAATAGCACTCTGACTATCACATTCAAGCCTAACTTGCTTGCAATTAAAACCAATACCTTTCCCAAGTTTTTGTAACCAAAATGCCTCTTTAGAGGCATGTGTGGCAGCCATGTACTTTGCTTTTGTGGTGGACAAAGCAACCGTGGGTTGCCTCTTACTCATCCAACTAACTGCAGCTCCAAACAAAGTGTACACATAACCACTTGTCAACCTTTGACCGCCCAGATCTCCTGCCCAATCTGAATCAACAAAACCCTGTATGTCCAATGATCTATGCATAATAGCAATGCCATTAGCACCATGATAAACTAAACAGTAATCATAAGTCCCTTCTAAATATCTAAACACCCTCTTAACATAAGTCCAATGTTCAGTACTAGGGTTAGACATAAACCTACTAAGAACACCCACCACTTGGGTTATATTTGGTCTCGTACAGACCATTGCATACATTAAACTGCCAATTGCACTATCATATGGAATTTTAGACATTTCCTCAAAATCAAAATCAGATTTAGGACTCATGTCTAAACTTAACTTCGTGCCAACGGGTAAAGGAATATTAACTGGTTTACTATCCTGCATGTTAAACCGTTTCAAAATAGTATCAACATAATTGCTCTGACTTAAGCAAATCTTTTTGTTACCTCTATCTCTATTGATCTCCATACCAAGGATATATTTTGCATCCCCTAGATCTTTCATCTCAAATGTGCTCGAGAGTTGTGCTTTCAATTCTTTGATCATTACCTTGTTGTTACCAATAAACAACATGTCGTCAACATACAAGATAATAATTAAAAGCTAATCATCGATAAATTTTATGTAAACATAATGATCTTCCTCACTCCTAACATAACCAATTTTCAATGTGAAAGCATCAAACTTCTGGTACCACATTCTAGGTGACTGTTTCAATCCATATAAAGATCTCTTTAACCTGCAAACCAATTCTTCTTTTCCTTTTACAACAAAACCATCAGGTTACTTCATTAAAATCTCTTCATCAAGATTCCCATGCAAAAACATTGTTTTCACATCCATTTTCTCATTTCCAAAATCATAAGCAACAACAATTGACAAAAATAATCTAATAGAAGTTAGTTTAGCAACGGGAGAGAAGATTTCATTAAATTCAACTCCCTCTCTCTAGGAGTAGCCCTTGGCTACTAATCTAGCCTTGTACCTTTCGAGATTACCATTTGCACCAATCTTCTTTTTAAAGACCCATCTACAACCAATGGCCTTTCTTCCTTTGGGAAAACTCTCAAGATCCCATGTGTCGCAAGTATCCAAGGATTCCATTTCCTCATACATAGCTTGTGACCAAAGCTTGTTCTCATATGAGGACAAAGCTTCCCTGTAAGAACTGGGTTCATCATTAGTACTCATTAAAGCAAAAATACAATGGAAATTAGGTGGGCTATACCTATCAACAAGATTATGTTGTCTTGTGGATCTTCTCAAAGGGGTTTCTACTTGTTCCTCAATATGCTCATCTTGAGCATCTATTTCAGAAGTACTCTCTAAACTCTCTTCTTCCAATCCATTCAATTGTTCTTCAACATGTGCATCTTGTTGCTTCTAGTTATTTATCTCAAAATGCATTGTTCGAGAAGTATCCTTCTCCTTTGGTTGTTCTTCTCCTGAATAAGCTCTAAATTCCTTGAAAATCACATCTCTAGATAAAGAAACTTTTCGTGTTAGTGGATTCCAAAGTTTGTATCCTTTTACATTTTCACCTTAACCTATGAATATGCATTTTTGTGCTTTAGGATCCAATTTAGATTGCTTTTCTTGAGGCATGTGAACAAAAACCTCACAACCAAAGATCCTTAAATGTGAACACTAGGCTTCTTTCCTAACCACATTTCATAAGGAGTTTTATCTTCAATAGATGAACTAGGGGATCTATTGATTAAATAACAAGAAGTACATACCGCCTCAACCCATAGGGACAGATCTAGCTTAGCACTACTTAACATACTCCTAGCTCTTTCCATTAAGGTTTGGTTCATCCTTTCTACTACTCCATTTTGTTGAGGTGTATATGGAGTAGTTTTATGTCTCACTATTCCTGCATGCTTACAATAGTCATCAAATTCCCTAGAACAATACTCACCACCATTATTTGATCTCAACACTTTTATCTTATGATCTAATTGTTTCTCAACTAAAGCCTTAAATTCCTTAAACTTATTAAACACATCAAATTTGTTATACATAAAATATATCCCAGTGTATCTTGAGACATCATCAATAAATGTGGCATAGTATCTATATTTTCCAATAGAGTCAATATCCATAGGGCCCATTACATCTGAATGAATAATCTCTAATAATCTTTTAGCTTTATTTGTACTAGGAGGAAATTTAGATCTAGATTGCTTTCCAAACACACAGTGCTCACAAAAGTCAATTTTTCCAATATTATAATTAGGAATACTGTCAACCAATTTTTTATTAAGAATGGTCCTAAGACCTTTTTCACCTATATGGCCCAATCTATGGTGCTATAGCATACATGTATTTTGAGCTTCAGTTACATTGGATAAAATATTTACACTGGAGGTATTCAACTTAAACAAAGTCCTAATCTAAGATCCTTTAGCAACCACCATATTCCCTTTCACCAATCTACAACCACCTTTGTCAAATGTCACATGCATTCCAGAATCATTGAACTTAGAGACAGAAAGTAGATTTCTAGCAAGTGCTAAAATATGTAAAACATCATTAAGGGTCTTAACCCTACCATCACTGAAACATAATTTTACCTCTCCTTTGCCAACAACCTTTGTTGTGTTGTTGTCTCCAAAGAATACATCTCCTCCATCATATGCAGTATACTTAGAGAACCACTCCTTATTAGGAATCATATGATAGGAGCAACCTAAATCAATAATCCAAGAGTTATCAATAATAGTATTAGAAGAAATAAATAATGCATCATTACTGTCATTGGTGGATTTCTCTGTAGAAGCATCAGAACTCTTTTCCTTTCTCTTACAATCCTTTTTAATATGTCTAGGTTTTCCACAATTCTAGCACTTTACCTTACTCTTACTAGGGGTTTTAGACCATCCTTTGGACTTACCCTTTCCTTTCTTGTTTTCCTTAGATTCCTTCTCTTTAGGCCTACCTCTTACAAACAAGGCAACTTGGGAGCCAGTTTTAGACTTCCTCCTCATCTCCTCTGATAGGAGAGTAGGAATGATATTGTACATCATTGGATCTACACCATTACCACTGATTGCAAAAATTAGATTTTCCCAAGACTCTGGTAAAGAACAAAGTAATAAAATACATTTATCCTCATCTTCTAGCTTTACATCTACAAATGCTAATTGACTGAGAATCAAATTGAAAGTATTTAAATGTTGTGCTACATAATCGTGCCATCTTTCATTTTTAAAGAGTACAACTGCCTTTTCAGATATAACTTATTGGTGAGACTTTTAGTTTCATAAATATCACCTATTCTCTTCCACAATTTATATGCAGTATTTTCATTTGAAACATTCAAGAGAACAACATCAACAAGAAATAATCTAATTGTTCCTCTTGCCTTTTTATTAGCCCAATCCTCATCTGAAATAGTTGTAGGTGTCTTTGTCTCATTATTAACAGGTAACCATTGATCTCTTTCTTCAAGAAGATCTTCCATTTTTAATTTCCACGTTTCATAGTTAGATCCATTGAACCTTTCAATATCTAAATGAGAATTCATTGTAACAAAACTTATTTCCAAAATCAACAAATAACTAAAATAATAAAAGCTCCCACTAAGCCAATAAATCCTTCAATCTTTAAGAGAAAGGCATCCCAATACTCTACCTAACCTCAGCTCTGATACCAAATGTTGAAAATTGATGTGTTTTCTTAGCTTAATACTTTGTAAAACTTTAATATTGCTAATCTAAATATGATTTTTCCTTTGTTACAGATTCTTTGTGGGTGATTATCTGATTAGTCCATTTTATTATTTGTAGAATGTAGACAGAAGTTGTTAGAAGAAGTAGACAGGATATTAGAAAGATTACACAAGCATGTACCGTGGAGAAACCCTTTCGGGAAAAAACTCCACCAAGAATTATTCTATTATTCAATCTCTAAAGTAGATTACAATAGCTCCAATTCTTGCTTGAGAATGCCTCTTTTTCCTTCACCAAAACTTCTTCACAACCTGCAATAAAACTGATAATAACTCTCTTCAACTTGCTTGAGATAAATAGGCATTAAACAACTTTGTAAACTCAACATGAGTTACAATTACAATTCTCAAGCCCTATGCCTAAAAGGTACGCCTATCTCATGCAAATGGAGTTATGTCATGAAGAACAATGTCAAATCCTCATCTTCATGCATTTGGGTGTCCCAAACTGAAGTAGCAACTCAACCTCTATTATGTAAATATCTTCAAGGCTCTATCCTCAAAGTAGGTGCCCAAGAGTGGTCCCACTTAACCGAGCCTTCTAAAATATCTCAACATGAAAAGGAGTTCATTCCAAGAAGACAACTTGGGCACCCAAGTTGGGTCCAAGTCATTTCTTGTTAATTGAAATATTTCTCAACACCATTCATGCAAGAATGGTCATCCCCTATTAACTGAAGGTAGTCCCTGTTATCTATCATGCAACTCAAGTCATTAGCCATGCATTCCAAGTTAACTAAAGTCAACTAGCATTCAACTAAAACTAACTAAAAATAACTGAACCATAACTGAACTGAATTGAACTAAACTAAACTAAACTAAATTGAACTAAATTGATTCTGAACTAAACTAAACTAAACTTCATGCATGCAAACAGCAAACCCTAGCTCCTAGGATCTTTACATGCATTCAAAAGTGTTATCTCTTACTTTGAATAGTTAACTAAACTCAAGGTGAGTATCACCTACCATGTGGGTGCCCCATGTGCCCCTATTATTTAGGAACTCATAATGGATGCCCTCACATGCTCTTAACATTTATAATTAATTACAAATGTCAATTAACATGATTACTTCATCAAATATTAATCTCTTTCTAATCCTAGTGTTGTGCAACACTTTCCAAGGACTTAGGAGATACATGAAATAAATAATGTCCAGGATTGCAATTAAATAGCATCCTATTTCCAACAATATCCTGGAAAATCCTCCTATTTCTTTCTAGCCAAAGGTGCCAAATAATGAAAGTAGGGCCAATAGTCCAAATAATCTAGAGAAAAGAAGTTTGAGCTGGAGGCCTACCCAAACTACCCCAAAACTCCACCAAGGAAGTAGCATGAACACAGGCATGAATCCAAAACCCCCACCAATAGTGCCAAAGTGCTCTAGAATAAGGACACTAGAAGAAAAGGTGAAAAGTACATCCCTCAATGTTATGATAGAGTACACAAATAGAGGGTCCCTAGAAACCTCTCTTCCTCAAATTATCCCAGGTAAGGCATCTATTTTGAACAACCAACCAAACAAAGAAGTTACACTTAAGCCAAGAAAATTTATCCCAAACCTTCTTGCACTAGGGAACCTCAACCTACCCATACACTTTTCTATCCAACTCTAGGTAACTTGAGGCAACCAAAAATTTTCAATCAGATCTGAGCTCCATGCTAAGACATCCCTACCCTTAAGGGAATTACACATCCTCCCAACAAAAATCTTAGCAAGCTCCTAACAATCCTCCTTTGAGCCACCTGGCAGCCATTCATGAGGCTCATTCTAGCCCATCACCTCCACCAGACCTAAGACCTAATTGGACTTAAAGTCTTCCACTCTGCTCCAAGCAACATCAAGAAAACAATTACAAAGGGATTGCAAATTAGGAAACATCTTTAGAATGGGGGAGAACCATCCCAAGAGTCATACCAAAAAAGAGCCCTAGAGCCCCCATAACAAATCTAGAAAAGGCCCTCCTTAATGACCTTTGCTCCTCTTTTAAGAGTATCCCAGATCATAGAACCCTTACGTTGAAGGTTGTACCTAGGCACCTCCAAAGGGTTTACCCTCGAAGGTACTTAAAAGTAAGAATTATGGACCAATCTTGATCTTGACAAGTACACCATCTCCAATATAATTTAACAGCAAGGACTTGACTATTCAAACCTGCGGGCTCAAGTCCTAGACCACTCACCTACTTCAGTCTATATATAGACCCCCACTTAACCAAACTCCACTTTGAAGAGGACAAATTGCCAACCCAAAGAAATTGTTAGGCTAGGGAATCAAACTCCTTAATGAAACACGAGGGAGCCACCTGCACAAAACACTTGTAAATAGGAAGACCCTGAATTACTGACTTCAACAATGTCACACGTCCAACCGACAAAAGCCACCTGCAAGTCCAATGACTACCTTCCCATGGAACTTCTCCAAAACATCTTGCCATATCTTCCTACGACGAGATCCCACAATAATGGGAATCCCAAGGTAATTCATCTTAAACAAAAATTATTTGTCCATTTATGTAGTCAATAAAATAAAATAGTTTTAAATTAAAATAAAATAACTTTTAAGCACATAGATTAAGTAAAATAATTAGATATTAATATCTCTTGGCATTTTTAAACAAGTGCCACGTAGTGGCAAGTACTTGTCTTCATAGTATTGTAATCAAATTATTTGTTGTGAGCAAGTAAACATATGTCATTTAGTTGATAAACAAAATAGGTTAGTAATAGTTTATTTGTTGTGAGGCAATAAATAAAGTGTCATTTAGTTGATAGACTATTTGACATGACATGACATATCAACTTAGAGGTAGGTTAGTAATAGTTTGAGATCAATAAAATCTGCAAACTTAATCTATTTTAGAGAGCGAATATTATATTAATTTAATAATCATATATTTTAGATTTATAAAATAATATTATATAAATATATTATTAGAAATTTAACTAAGAATATTTGTTAAAAATAACTTTATTTCAATATAAAAATATTAACTTCATGCATTAAATTTAATTAAATTAAATTAATAAACCAATTATAACATTATTGTAGACATTATTTTGGAGTCAATGTGAAGGCAACAGGATGTAATGGAGTGGTAAGTGTGATGTTGTCTTTGCATCCGCCCTTGTCTACCATAGCTAGGGTTTCCTATAGCTAGGATAGGCAAAGGTTTCCTGAGGATGATCGTTGTGCAGGCCAAAAATCTTTTCCTTATGTGAAGGTTGTGTGTGTCCATACATGAAGTTGGGCATGTTAGAATTTTGGGGAGATTGTTATTATTACAGAGAAACCACAACCTAAATTGAAAAGATACCCAACGAAAGCCATAGATGATGACCCATTAGGCACATTCTCGCATATTCCATTAGGGCTTACATTCATGAAAAATGGAAGAGCATTCTCCCACTAAGTTAACTAATATATGGGCAAATGAACTAACTAGCGAGGACTTCACGCTAAAGCTAGAATATAAAAAACTAGTTGAGAAGAACCTGGATGTGTGGCAATGGTTCCCCAATTTCTTTTATGATATCAAGTGGATCAAAATGGCTTTGAGTAGAATACATGATCAATTTGTTTGGACTGATATGCCAAACATGATCACTAAGGAAGTAATAAGAGAAGTCACTAATCTATGGTCCACCAGACCCGTCCTTGTTTTGAAGTTTGTTAAAAATGAAATGGTTATGGAGAAAATAGGTCCAACTTATGATAAAATAGATCTTGCGGTAAATCCTATCAAGAATCCAGTGGTCAAATATGCAAGCATGATGATTGGCTACAATAATTACTATACAAACAAAGACAATTTTATATCTACCACTGCAGTCAATGTGGCATATGAAATGGTAGAAAATGGTGCAAATTATGACCCATGTGAGTTGCTTAGGCAAAAATTAATGGAGAATTTGAAGCAAACTAAAGAGAAGAAATATGTGTTAAAGTATGTCACCTTGGTTATGTGCTTACTCTTTTATAATTTATTAAAGGAGCTTCCATAATTGGAAGTGTAAACTGGATAAGAAGGCCTATTGCATATCAAATTGCAAATCATATGAGGAACCTTAAAGATGTCAAAGAACAGGATGATACCCTTACTGCTTTCTTTGCAGTATTTCAAAAAAGAATGCATGAGAGAGAGAATCCCAAGGATAATTATTGAAAAAAACAAAGATGACATCACATTCCTTGTATCTACAAACCAATGCATTATGGAGGCAGTAGAACCAATAATTGTGTGGGTTCTTGAATTGGGTTATGAAGTAACATAAGCAAATCTTAATGGCTATGCTGACATCTTGTGGAAAAGTCCTAAAGACACTACAAAACCTAGATATGGCACTTATGAAGAAAAATCCATGGAAGTTCACATGGAATAGAAGAAACCATAGATCAAGAAGAATGATGATGCTATGGTTGATGTATATGCCAAGGAAATGGGTATTTCTAAGGAAAGAGTGCAATATGCAAGACAAAGAGCTAGAGTAGCTATGAGTGTTGGAGAAGCATTCAGGAGTGCAAGGAGATCTGGTAGAACAACTACCACTCCACCATATGTCCAGAAGCCCTCTGGGGCTTTTCCTTTTGCCTCAGAGAAAAGGAAGACAACCGCCAATCCTCTACTAAGGGAGAAATCCCCTCTGGTTGTGCATGATACCAGGGTAGAAAATAAGTTTGTTGCCATTGCACCTCCTGCTACCCCTACAAAAAGAAGAGTGAAACAAAAAGAAATGAGAGAGGACATAGGTATACATGTTGCAGAAGAAGAAGAGTTGGAAGAAGAGGGACCACCCCTAGTCTGGAGAAGAAGTGATGCTTCACAAGGTGAAGATAGCACCAAAAGGAGAAGAATTGATATCATTGACATTGAAAGTGAAGAAGAGATAGAGAAAGAAAAAGAAGCATTCAAGATCCACATAAGGGAGAAGAAGGAAGCCAAGAGGGCTTCTTCAGAGAAGAAAAAGAATGCAAAAGCAAAGAAGACTCTGGGTAAAGGCAAAGGTAAAGAGCAAAAGGGATCGGTAAGGCCTCATTCCCCCATGAAGTTAGAGGCATTATATAACAGTATCTTGCAAAATGATATGCTAGGAGAGTATTTTTGGAGTTATTTTGGCATGTTGCCATCAATGACAAAAGGGGAGATTGTTGGAAATTTGGGGAGATTGTTGAAGTTTTTTATTGATGATGTTAATTGGAAACATGAGCATGAAAGGTACATAACAATGTGTTACAGTGTTTTCATTGATTTCAACATTGTTGCAAATCATTTTGATTAATCCTATCAAGTTTTTGAGTAGTTAAGGAAAGATGTTGTAGAGAAGTAGTAAGCAGGTTGATTGTTGTCAAAGGGAGAGAATAAAATATTTTGGCCCCTTTCCATTGATGTCAAATGGGGAGAGAAATTCATGTGAAAAATAAAAGCTACAAAGGGAGAGAGAGATTAATAAGCCTTTTGTGTAAGGGGGAGAAGTAATGTGAAGAGTTGTAGTATGTTGGTATTCAAAGTTGTTGTGTCTTTGATGGTTTTTCACATCATGTGTTGCCATCAATGACAAAGGGGGAGATTGTTACAAGTATGAGAAGTTGGTGTTGTCATTGATGTCAATAAGCCTCTGTTGTCATTGGTTTCAACTGTATGAGATGAGAGGAAACTACTATTGAGGGAGATTGTTGAAAATGAGTAGTTGGTGTTGCCTATGCTTTGATTAGTTGCATTATGTTGTCATTAGTAAAGCTACTAGTGTCAACCTCTAGTATTGTTGTGATAAAATGATTGAGTTGCTACATTGTGGATGGTTCAGTCATGTTGAGGAAAAACTATAGATGATGAGGATGTGTCTTTGGTACTTGGTTTCCTAGTGCTTTTGAGAAAAAAAATGATAAAAAGAGGAAACAATGTGTTGTAGTGGTGTTCTATGTTGTAGGGATGTGTTTTGGTTTTTCTTCGCATTTCTTCTAGGTTGAAGATATGCCTGCACACAGTTAAGATATGTTGGTGAGAGATGTTCAGAGGTGTTATATCCAGGATTTGATGTGTTGGATTGTTGTATAAAAGAAGTTGTATTCACCAGTGTGTGAACTGTGCATTGCAGAGGTGTCTGGAAGAAATATTTTTGCTCTGCATTTCTTCGCAGTTATGTTTCAGGTCTCGAAGATCTAAAGGAGTGTTGATAGTGTTGGTATCTTTGTGTTATTCAAGTTGGTTTGGGGTTTTGTGCTTCGAAAGTTAGTTTCTCAAGTAACAATGTATGACAAAGTAGTCTGGATGTACTAGGTGTGTACATTTTTTAGGTGAAAGTTATTGCGAAGGAGTGTGTTGGATTTTAGGGTGTTTATGTTATATTCCAGAGTGTGTTTAGGTGACATTTTTTTTCCATGAGTTGTTATTGGATCAAAGGAAGCACATACTTAAAAGCTTAATGGTGTTTACACAGGTAACGACCGACCTTGGTGTTTACACTACTTGCGAAGGTGCTTCCTTGGTTGTGGAAGTGTGGCGTGACATGTAAGGATGGATTTAGGTCCTAGATAAGGAGTTTTGTGGTCCACCTTCATTCCTTTCCATCACGGGAATATTTTGGTGTTGACCTAATTTGAAATTGCACATTTGAGGTGCATAGCCAACCTTAGAGAAAGCTTTCAAGGGTGAAGACAATATAAATATGAGTTGAGTTGTTGAAGGATTGGGAGATAGAAGAGATAGACAAGTATGCTGTGAATTTTAGAGTTATAGAGTGCAAAATTAAGAAGTGTAGTGTGAGCTTTCATGTGTTAGATTACTGGATGTAGCAAGCTAAAGGTGTCTACAATTCTTCAATCAAGCTACGAAGGTGTTGGTGACATTGTGGTAGATTATCTATTGCATTGAGATGATTTTCTCTATGTAACATTTCTTCTCTATCTTCTTTTCTATTATGGCAGCGAGCCTTTCTCTTTTTGGGCAGTGAGCCATTCGACAGTGAGCCTTTGTAATCGATATTGATATTACTTATATTGTGAGCTAATCCTCACTGTGGTTTTTCCCATCTTGGGTTTTCCACGTAAATCTAGTGTTCTCTTATGTATGGTGTTGATTTTTTTTAGTTTCTGTTATTTGGTTTCATGCTAAATCATTATAATAGATTAAAGGTTTATTGAATGAATATAGATCTGGATGTTAATGAGGGTTTTGAAGATTTAAGGTATAATTGATTCACCCACCTCTCAATTATCTTGTGCATTCAATAGGGCGTTCCTTGATGGGGCAACATGGGAGGGCTGGGAGATCTCAATTTTGCTCAATGGAGGCTCCTTTAGGTCAGGTTTCTATGCCAAAAGAGGATTGGAAATGAGAAGGGGGCCAAGTGAGGAGATTGGGAGTGGGTAGAAAGGATTCGAGAGTGGAGAATGTTTCAAGGCCCCTATGATGTGTTGGAATGACCCCTTCAGTTTCCTTTAATGGTGTTATTGCAGATGAAGTGACCGAGAATGCAAGGTATTTGTGCAGTTGGGTTTGATAGGGATATTTCAAGGGTTTTTGCCATGCCTTACTGATTTGCATCGCTTGATTACAAAGACCTAGTGCCCCATTTTTTATGATGTTCAAATATACCCTAATGCAAAGGGGTTTTTTCATGGTGGTGTTTGATAATGCGAAGAACAAGAACAATGTTCTTTGTGATTACCAATGGAGTTGGGAGGAAAAACATTTGTTAATGCTGAAGCCATGACACTCCAATTTCAATCCAACCATTGAATCCTTTGATTTGGTTCCACTCTTGGTAAGGATTCCAAATTTCCCTCTACATTTCTAGTTCAATTCATGCTTTGAAGCCATTAGAAACTCTTTGGGGAATTTTTTGTGGGTTGATGAGGATTCTCTAAATTTTCTATATACTACTTATGCACGAATATTGGTAGAAATGGATATTACAAAGGATTTTCCTACGAATGCACACATGAAATATTATGGGGGGAATGGATTCAGTTGCTTGATTATGAAGGATTACCATTCCGCTGTCACAAATGCTTCAACATTGGTCATATTGTTAATCATTGTTTCAAGCATAAGAGGGTTATTCAAGCAACTTGGTGTCCAAGCTGAGGATCCAAATGTTATAGCCACCAACAAGGAATCCCCACGAAAGACTCAAGAGTTGGCAGTGGGTATTTCATCTTTAGCTGAGCAGGGTAGCGTTCCAGAAGAAGTGCTAGGTGGACAGTATGTGTGTTTGAGCATGACTTCCTTTAAAGGTAGGAACATTCCAGATGAGCACTTGGAAGAGCCCACATGGACAAATGACCAAGAGGAAATTTGGCATAAGGTTGAAAGGAAAAAAAGGAAGCGTGAAGTTTCCTTCAATATGCTCCTTCACTCCCATGGCAAAGGGAAAAAATAACTATTAGCTTTGTTACATATTTTTGTAATGATAGAAAATTGATAAGTTAGAGGTGATGTTAGTTTATGTTGGCTAGAAAAGTGTTTAGGGGTGGAGTCTTGTGGGGGGAGAGTTGATGGGAGGTGTGGGGTTTAAGTGGCATATGCATTACAAGTTAAATGTTGCTCAAGGATGTCAAAGATGGATGTAACACAAGTTTTAGAGATTTAATAAAAATTGCAAGTTTCCCTGCCTTCATTGATAAAAAAAATAATTGTAGACATTATTTATTTTTAGTAAATAAAAACAATAGAAAATACAACACTTATAATAACCAATACGTATATTATAGGATAATGCATGTCTATGCTCTAGCTTAATGAGAGGAAATGGAAATTACATATTAAATACAATTTACATATATTTTGTAAGTATTAACATATATATATCGTAGACGGAGCTAGAGCCTCGTGTTTTAGATTGGAGCTGTGAACCAATGAGGCCACAAATGGGGACCTCATCCCAGCATGGATGCACTACAACCACCACTCCCATGAGCACGATAGCCCAATAGGGGCACAAAGCCCATGAGCACACTAGCCTAGCGAGGGAGTGGACCCTAGACACAAGTGCTTGGTACTACAACGAGCTCCTCCTCTTCATCAGGTGTATCTTCAATGCTTAGTCCTGTCACGAGCTTCCTCCCTCTTTAACCTAGGGTGATTTTCAATGGTGGTCCAATGCCGTCAACAGTAGTAACAATGCTATAGGTCAAGTCCGAAGACTTGAACCCTGGTGGCCACAATAACAACACCACCACTCATCCAATGCACCACGGGCTCATGCCCGTAAGTATTAACATATTAATAAAAAAATATATAATCATTTAAAATACATGCCTATATTTTAAATAGTGGAACAAAATGGTAATTACATACATTTACATATATTTTGTAAATATTAACATAGTAATGCAAAATTTACATAATCATTTAAAATACATGCCTATATTTTAGTTTAGTGGAACAAAGTGGTAGTTACATAAGATAACTTGTTTTTTGTTGTTAATTGGTTCAAAACCAACTTATTAATAACTAATTAAACTAAGAAAAAACAAAACTCATTGCAATAATACTGCCCAACAAATCCTAATAAATGTATTTAAAGTATCTACAATAATTAATTTTTTTCTAATTTTTAAATAAAGGTATTTAAAATATCTACAATAATTAATCTACTTTTTTATTTTTCTAAATTGATATAAATTTTTTGTTATATCAAAATCTTTTTATCAATAATATACACTATAAATATTAGCAAGTATTATATATAAAAACATGTTATATAATTCAATAATCTTTAATTATCATGATGAATAAAAATAATATTTAATATAAATTTAGACAATTTATAAAAATTATATCAATAACTATAATATTAACTTAAAATAAAACAATTATTATTCAATAATATTTTAATTAATTATTATTTGTGAAAGTAATGACAAATAGAATAGTGTAAGTCGTCAACAAATATATCTTTAAATGCGGACTCACGAGCCATTTAAATCACGGAGTCCCAATGAAATGAAATGAAATGAAATATTTTAATAACGTCCACGAGGCCACAGCAGCCTATGGGACCCAGGAACAGCACAAGACCACCACCGAAAAGAGAAGACCCTAAACAGCCTGAGATCTTCGCTCGAGATTAGCTCTACGACAGTGAATTTTGATGATGTAATTTGCAGATTTGACCAACCTTTCCTCCTCAAACAAGGTATTTAAGTTGTCCACTTGTAAGATGTCCCCATAAGTGACCCGAATATCTTTGTATGCTGAGCACTCCATAACAAAGTGCCACTCTGTCTCCACTAATCCCATGTCGCAAAAACGACATATTCTTTCTTCCCACTCTTCTTTAGGAACCATCCATCTGCCCGTCTCACATCTAAGACGATGTGAGCTAGTTCGGAGTTGAGCTATCAACATCTTTGCTCTCCATTTAATATTTGCTCCTATATATGCCTTTTCATCATGGTCCCCCTTAGGATTGAATTCTTTGATATAATAGTCTTTTTTTCGCCCTGATTGTTTTGTCCATAAAGCTTTTTTGAATTTTTGTTTCACATATTTTTTTATTTCTTCATTTGAACTTGGACAATCTTGCATATTCACACCCCACTTTTCCATCCATTTTTTGTTTTGTTTCATCCATGTATTCCTTCTTCTATCCAACTTTTCTTTTACGATTAGCTTAGGCCACCGATGGTCGTCCATGTTTTGAACCTTTTGAAGGTAACATAGTAACCGAATCATCGCGAAAGCCTCCAAGGGAAAGGTGCCTGACTCCGCTAGTAAAATCTCATAAGGTATCGTGGTTTTGAGTTTAAGGCTGCTAACAATTAGATGCTTTTGAATTCTTTCCACTTGCCTCCATTTCTGATCTGACATGCTGCTGCCCCAAATTTCGCACCCATATAGAACCACCGGGGTCACAAGTAAGCCAAACAACGTTCTCTTGGTTTTCCAATCCCATAGCTCAGCATTTCTACATCTGTTTTGTAGAGAGTAGAGCGCTTTCCAGCCTCCTTGGATCCTTTTTGCTCTACAAGTTTCCCAACTGAGCTTATAGTGAAAATCTAGCCCAAGGTATTTGTATTCATCTACAATTTCCAGCGGATTGCCCTCAAAGATAAAGCTAATTTGCTGTTTTTTCCTTCTCAGAGAGAATATCATAATTTTGGTTTTACTAGTATTCACTTGCATCCCAACTTCCTGACAAAATGATTCAAGAGCTTTCAAATGTTTTCTTAACTCATGTGCTGTTTTAGCAATCAAAATGAGATCATCGGCATACAAGAGCAATTTTATTACATAATTGGCCAACTGAATACCTTCCCCACCAACTTTGTCTATCCACTCTTCCAACTTGTCAATGTAAAGCCCGAATAGCGTTGGGGAAAGCGGGCAGCCTTGCTTGACTCCAATGTCACTGCCAAAGCACTCCGACATACCTTCATTAGTTCTGATTTTAGCTCTGACCTGCTCATACAGCCTATGAACAGCCGCCCTAAGAGCCCTTGGGACTCCCAGTTCCTCCATTCTATTCCACAACTTGCCCCGTGGCACTGTGTCAAAGGCTTTTTTGAAGTCAACAAAGCAGCAAAAAGCCTCCTCCCCTTGAACGTTCCAAATTTTTTCAATCAAAAATCTAAGTGTAATACCATGATCGATAGTGGAATGTTTTGGTCTAAAACCAGCCTGCCCTTCAGCTCTTTTGCCCTCTTTCTCAGCCCAACTACTAATTCTACGCTCAATCATGCTTCCAAAAAGTTTTCCAAGAAGCGGATTAATCATAATAGTGCGGTAATTTGATGGGTTATTAGTGTCCCCACTTTTGTATAGGGGAACCACAACACTAGTAGTCCACCCTTCCGGAAAGCCCTCTTGAATAACCCTATTGAAAAAGCCCTTGATGCAAGGCGCAAGGACCTCAATGCCCCATTTTAAGAATTCAGCTTGCAGCCCATCAATATCCTGTGCTTTTCCCCCAGCCAACCTTTTTATCCCTTGATTGATGTCTTCTATGGTGAATAGTTCAGTGGCAGCCCTGATAGTTGGGGGTCTATGTTTATCTTGTTCCCGCTCATACAGTAACTTTGCATATTCCAACCATTGAGAGCTTGTGATATTGTTTTCTGTTTGTTTTCTTTTTTGTTGTAGCTCCTTCCAGAATTTCTTGGGGTTGTTCTTTCCAAGGGCAATCAACTCCAACCTTCTAGTGCTAACATATTTTTCTTTTTTGTTCCGTATCATCTTTTCGTATTCTTTCTTGTTTTCTGTGGTCCTTCCACCCTGGTGAAATTTTCTTTTTGTTAATTTGCAAGGGTTTCGAAAATTAAAGCAAAGGTCGAACTCATGTTCACAGTCAGATTGATAGAGCGCAGGGTTTATTATATTGGATGGACTCTTTCTGTGACGAGAAGACCAGAAATTGCGAGTTTGAAGGTCTCGTATCCAACTAGACTGGGATGGAGATTGCCACTTTGGAGGCTCGGTATGCACTTATATTCTAAACTTATTTTTGATTATGTTTTCATTATGCAGATACATTACATTCAAAATGAATTCTAGCTACATCAAACGACATAGCTGAATCCGTGTATCGTTCCAGTTATAAGTGAACTTTTCATTAATTCACTGTTTGGGGGTATAAGCGAGACTGAGATTCACTGCATGGTTGTCTGCATGTGTAAATAAATGTCCTTGTTTGAATTTCACGTAGAATCTTCGGAGCTTGATGATAACAATGCTTGAATGTTAAAAGGAGTCGCACTCTGTTTGGAATGTCAACGCGCATTTTGGGCATAGCCTAGGCCCAAAAAAATTTAACAAAGCTCGCAAATTAAACCGGTCAAAACTCAATGGAAATCACCTACATACTGATCATAATCACTAAAATTGAGTCCACAGTGCTGGAAATCCTGTTTTTTCCTTAGCGGGTGTTGCATGCCAGTAATTCAGATGTTGAATTGTGAAAGGGTTAGTTATGGAAATCATCTACATACACTGACTAAAATCACGAAAATTGAATCCTCAGTGCTGGCAATTCTGCTTTTTTCTTAGATGGTGTTGCATGACTGATGACAATTATTCAGATGTCGAGTTGTGAGAGAGAGGGTTAGTTTACCAGCATTACGTTTTTTTCTTCTTATTATTGATTGATGATGCTTTCTTAGCGTGGGCCTCAGACTCAGTGAGGGGCACTGATAGTTTAGGGTTTTTTAACTTTATTTTTGGGTGTTCAATCGATAATTGATGAGTTCTCGTTCGTCAGGCTGAATACATAATGATTGTTCGGGAGATTTGCAGAGTCTCAAGAGCCAAAACTATGGTTTAAAACGCATTCATTGTCTTGCTGTTGATGAATGCAATTGCCTATGATTTTATCCAAATCTTCAACTTTGGTGCAGAGATGAGTTTGAACTCCCTTCAATATTCATCCTTTCCTATGTTTGAGGTCCCCACTTGAGTTACATGTATTTTTGCTAATGTTTTACACATGTAAAAGAAACAATGCCTCAGGTTATTTCGTCATCGTCTTTTTAAGATAATGACATGCGGATAAAAAACAGTTCTTTCAAAACTTGACCAATATCATATGGGAGGAATTTCCCAACGTGTTTGTCCTAGTGCTACTTGTTTTAGCTGCAAGGACTTTGGGATATCAATGCCTATCCACACTATCCCTGTTTCTAGGAGCTAGGATAGACATTAAATGATTGCAAAGATTGACAACGGGTTCACTAGTCTTGACATGTCAGTCAATACAATCCTCCATCACGTGTCATATTTGAAGTTCAATGTCAAGTTCCAGTTGTGATAGACCTTTTGCTTGACATATGCTTGTAAGAAATGAATGACAGTGATGACATCTTGATCATCAGTTCTGTTCTCTATTTTAACAATTTCATTTTATGTAACTTATTGGCACTGTTCTTTCCTTTACTTTCATTTCCTTTTTCTTGAATGTTGTTATAGATGCATTGCAAAATCTAAAATTGCAATAGATCCGATTTCACTTTGATATTAACTTTCTTAAAAAAAGAGCTGGTTTGTGTTTTCCACATGTTAAGCTGAAGTCTGCATAGCAATACAGTGAAGATGTAACAAGGAGAGATAGAGAATAATTTAGATGATCCAAATGAGGCACAATTCTTATCTATTTAAGTGTGTGAACTGTGAAGTTATGTACTTGGGTGGTGATAATTTAATTTAGCCATAAAATGCTCTTCCTTTTTCTCTTGAACATTACCATGATCAAAGTTTATGGGATACTCTCAACAGGGTCTTTTGTTATGATCCTAGTTTGAATTTAGGGTGAAAAGTAAAGTTATTTTTTTTTTTGCATATTTTTGATAATTTAATGGGGCATCTATAGGGCCTTGGAAAGTATAAAAAGAAAATATATCCATAACGTTCTCAATGACCAACCCATAGGCAGAAAAATTGGTATACAAATCCAAACACCAAAAAACCACCATCTACTAAGTAATACTAGAAAAACAAATGACACAAAGATAAACTCCTCACAATGCTCACATAGGAGGAGCATGAAAACCCTTCTAAACCCCCCAGCTACCAACACTAGAGGCAACATCTATCGCCGTCACCTAAGAACTAGGATCCACTCAACAAGTTGAGGAGCCACCACTGCTAGATGGGTCCTAACTAGGGAATATGACCCCATGGAATGCCGTGTTTGTCTCCTATGCATGGACCAATCTATTACCATCCCACCAAGGTGTCATCGATGAGCTAGAAACTTCTAGGCAAACCCTTGGAATAGGAAACGTTAAGATTTTTAACAACCATCCTCAAATCCTCATTGGAGGCCTTAATGTCCTACAACTTAAAACCAATAGCCAAAATCTCCTTACTCACAATATTTATATCCTCTAGTGGTCGGCACTTGCAAACCCTTAACTTTACCAATACCCACCATAGATTCAACTTTATCATCCTTGAAGAACAAAACTGCTAAGCAAAAACAGCTGCAAAACCTAGCCCCTCAACTCCCTTGAAGGAACTGAAACAAAAAATTTAGCAACAAAATCATTGCAAATAGAGGCTTTGAACTGGCCCATAACAAACTCCTCCAAAGATGATGTGCCCAAAAGACATTTGACCAAACCAAAGGAAGCTGAATCTGGACAATTAAAAACTGCAACATTTATTAGACACCTTACCCTTAATAAAAGGATCTTGGGATTTGACCAATCAATGCTAAACCATCATCAACTAAAGTAGAGCAGAGACAAACACACAACCACCCAAGCCACAAGCACAACCAACCTCAAAGACGGTAAAAAATGCTAAAACAACAAAGAGCCTTGGGTAATGCATGCAAACAACCAACTGTCCAAGGCCATAAAAAGACAACAATGAAGAGCTAAATAAATCCCCAAATGTGCTAGCATGGGGGATAAAGAACTATTAAACATAACGCCAATAAATGCAAAGAGATTAGGATGCCACCTCTTACCACCAATCCCCAACAATGATGAAAGAAAATGAAAAGGCAGCAAAAAAACACCCAATCCTTATACTTTAGTTGGGGGGAATAAGAAAAAGATGATCCAACTTATGGAGGTAAGAAATCAAAATGTTGCTCAACCCCTAGCCAAGTATTCAACTTATGCATTAGTTGGGGGAACAAGAAAAATACGATCCAACTCACAGAGACAAGAAATCAAAATGTTGCTTGACCCCTAGCCAGGTGTCCAACCTATCACTATAAAGTTAAAAACAACACTATAATGTGTCGAATTTTGGGTTCTCTTGCACTGCAGTTGGTTGTGACCTTCTCGGTGTGTTTTAGCCTTATCAAAGGGGTTATTTGATGTTACCAATGAACTTAGATGATCTAAGGGACTCAAATGTCATTTTTTGAAGTTATTTCTGGCTTCTTGTGTGTTTTCCAAGATTCTTGGAGAGAGCACCTAATTATAGTAAGTCACCCGATTGGGTCCAATTCTCATTATTCATCATTGGTATCACTCCAGTGTTGAAAAATTTCGAGTCCAATGCTTTTCGACAATTTTAGCAACTCAGATGTATTAATGAGCTATAATTTAATTGTTTTTACTGTTAATGTTATAACAGTGTCGGTTGATCCTTCCAGCTCACGTTCCTTGAGAAAGTCTTAAATTGAATGTAGCCATCGGCTATTCAATTTACCTCTTATTATTTTGTGTCTTATGATTTGGCCGACATGTATAATTCGAAAATCATAAAGGTTACTTAACTTCTTGGGGCCGACATCATTTATGAGTTGTAACTGTTTTGTATCTTGGCCGACTTATTCAAATTGTAACTTATGTATGAGGCCGACCTTGTGAGGTGTATTATGGCCATGTATTTATTAAAGACTACTTCTCTCCTTGAGGTACGATCAAGCAAGCTCGAATTATTCCTTCATTCAAGTGCGAATTCCTTCAAGAGCAGATTGCGAATCTCTCTAAGTGTAGATTTAGATTACTGTAATGTTCCCCTTTTTGAATATTTAAGAATTGTCCTATGAAATTCAATAATTACTAAAATAAGAAAAGTGATCAAAGTACACATTTATTTGATTGAAATTAATACAGCATAAAGTAAGAATAGTAACCCAAGTACACATTTATTTTACTTGAATAGATTAATTATTTGTAGAACACTTTCAAATTATTTCTCTTTTGCTCCAACGTTCATAGGTGAAGGGGAAGTGAATACACAAGAGAGTGCCCTTAGTGATACCCTTCTCAGCCCGAGAGCGGCCAACAAACGCCCGTTGTAATGACCCTCTCGGCCCCCTGTGACAGACCGCAGTTTGTCTACAGAAGGTGGCCTACCTTGAAGGGATCCTAGTCATCTGCACTACTCAATGTGGATTCAATTCCCTGCCCTTATGACTGAAAGAGAGAAAGAGTCCATAATTTGATGATATTACATATACAGATTTGCAACAATCTACTCTATTCCTCATCTAAGATTTCATGAGATAACTACAGCCAATATCATTTATGCTAAATACAACGCTGGTCCCTTAACATTTATATGATATGCATTCCCAAATCTATTTAACATATTATACCAGTGATTGCATCATTCTTGTTAGGCAGTGTTTGGTCATACTTAAATTACAATGTCAATAATTGTGCATACTTAATTCTTCTGGTTCGAAAATAGCTTATACACACCTGTCTGGGCCCCCACGCAACTGGTAAACCCGCGTTTCTATCTGCTGTGCCCGTAGCAAGGCGCTGGCTATATCTGCGAACCCGTATTTCTCTCTTTTTTGATCCGTGCCCTGCAAGCTGCACACGCCACGAGTTATAAGGAGAGTGGAGAGTCATCTTCAAGGCGTCGTTCTGTCTGAGAAGACACGTTTTCCAGCACGTCTCTTGGCAACTCGCCCAATGCGTGCCCTTTGGACGAAACCCTGTGCGCGCCGCTTGAGGGAAATAACGGCCAACACACATTTTCGATTTGATGAAGTTCTTTATTAACCACTACTAATATTTGTAGAAATACACATATAAAGTGTATCTATATTAAGGGTTTATTATTTAAGATTTCTATTATTCGAATAAGGATTATTAAATTCAATTATTAATTTATTATTGATAAACATTTCATTTACAATAATTTCACAATAATATTTATAAAAAATAAATAATCAAGAATTATATACTTATTAATTGAGCAAAAGTGATTACATCAAGGGGGGTTATGACAGTCCTCCCTTCCTAAGTTTGCTTGTCCTCAAGCAATTTTTAGGTTAGGATGATCCTTGATCTCAATGCCTTCCCACGTAGCGTCTTCGGTGGGCAATCCTTTCCACTTAACCAAGCATTCTTGAATAATCCTGTTCCTTAATCTTCTTTCGCGCATATCCAGAACAAGTTCTGGTTCTAGGATCAATTTCCCTTCATTGTCTAATGGTGGTAACTCTATACTGGGAGTAATGTGTTGTCCTAACACTTTCTTGAGTCTGGAAACATGGAACACATTGTGGATTCTACTTTGCAAAGGCAGTTCTAGTTCATAAGCTACTTCCCCTATCCTTCTCAAAACTTTATAAGGTCCAAAAAATCGTGGCTTAAGTTTTTCTTTACCACTGACTTTGATGGAAGATTGTTTGTATGGTTGCAGTCTCAAGAAGACTAAGTCTCCTACTTCGAAGGTTCGTTCTGTTCTTCTCTTATCCGCATACAATTTTTGTTGATTTTGTGCTTGACACAAATTATCCTTAAGTTCATTCATAATATCTATATTTTGCTTTGCAAAATCTTTAGCTGCCGGCACCTGACTTTCCGCATGAATCAAATCCCCAAAGGAAGTGGCCTCATATCCATATAACGCTCGGAAAGGACTCATACCGATGGACATATGATGAGTAGTGTTATAGCAATATTCTCCCAAGTGCAACCATTTGAGCCAGGCTTGTTGATGACCTGAAACATAATTCCTTAAATAACCTTCCAACCATTTGTTGACAATTTCCGTCTGCCCATCGGTTTGCGGGTGGTAACTGGTACTGGGCGTCAATGAGGTTCCTGCCAATCTGAACAATTCTTTCCAAAATAAGCTGAGGAAGCGGCTATCTCTATCACTTACAATGTTCTTGGGCAGACCATGCAATCTAAAAATTTCTTTGAAGAAAATATCAGCCACCTGAGGGGCTCTGAGATCAGAAGATATAGCCATAAAATGAGCATACTTAGTTAACCGATCCACTACCACATAAATGCAATCTTTGTTCTGGACTTTGGGTAAACCGGTTATGAAATCCATGGAAATGCTTTCCCATTTTTGGTTGGGTATGGGTAAAGGTTGGAGTAACCCTGCTGGGAATACATGCTCGCCTTTATTTCTTTGACATGTCATGCATTCATTGGTATATTTTAGTACATCCCTTTTTAATCCTTTCCATGAAAATCTTTCTCTAATCTTCTTGTAAGTTTTGAAGAACCCTTGATGCCCTACCAAAGGATTGTCATGATAATCTTTCAAAATTGCAGCCTTGATTTTTGATCCTGGAACGAGATATACCCTATTCTTATAAAGGATGAGTTCATCCAGAACCTTGTAATTTTCATCCTGTACCTTCCCTTCCAAGATGTTGCTTGAGAATTCATTTTTTGCATATTCTGAAATTACGGATGCCTTCCATTCTGGAGATATCATAGTTAGTGTTCCTAAATGAGGTCTTTTGGAGAGAGCGTCTGCTACGACATTGTTCTTTCCTTTCATGTATTCAATATCAAAGTTATATGCCTGTATCTTACTTACCCATTTCTGTTGTCTATTATTTAGATCTTTTTGATTAAGGAAGAATCTCAAACTGTTGTGATCGGTTTTTACGGTAAATCTTCCACAAATAAGATATTGCCTAAATTTGTCTAAGGCATGCATGATTGCTAACATTTCTTTATCATAGACCGAATAGAGTCTTTCAGATTCCTTAAGTTTCCTGCTTTCAAAGGCTATGGGATGCTTGTTTTGCATAAGTACTGCACCAATGCCTTCTCCCGAGGCATCACAATAAAGCTCAAAAGGCGAAGAAAAATCTGGTATGGCCAAAACTGGGCATGAACTCATAATCTCCTTAAGCTTCTCAAAGGCTGATTGAGCTGCTTCTGTCCATGAAAAGGCCCCCTTTTTGGTTAAATCAGTTAGAGGGGAAGTTAACTTTGAAAACCCCTTCACAAATCTTCGATAGTAGCTACAAAGACCAAGGAAACCCCTAAGGTGCGTAAGGGTCCTGGGTTTGGGCCAACTCTTAATGGCTTCTATTTTTTCTTCATCAACTCTTACTCCCTCTGCACTAATCTTATGGCCCAGATACAAAATTTCTTTCATCCCAAATTCGCATTTAGACATTTTAGCAAACAAGGAATTTTGCTCAAGTATCCCCAAAACTTCATCTATGTGCTTTAAATGTTCTTCCCATGTTTTGCTGAAAATTAATATGTCATCAAAAAATACAAGTAGGAATTTCCTCAGCTGTCCCCGGAAAACATGGTTCATGCAAGATTGGAAAGTAGCCGGGGCATTAGTAAGGCCAAATGGAAGGACTAGAAACTCAAAATGCCCAAAATGACACCTAAAAGCTGTTTTGTGAACATCTTCTGCCTTTACCCTTATTTGATGATACCCTGAACAAAGATCTATTTTTGAAAAGTATACTGCACCATGAAGTTCATCTATCAATTCATCCACCCGTGGAATTGGATACCGATTCTTAATGGTTTTCTTATTAAGTGCCCGATAGTCTATGCACATTCTCATTGAGCCATCTTTCTTTTTTACTAGCACAACTGAAGAAGCAAAGGGGCTGGAACTAGGCTGAATGTGCCCCATTTCTAATAATTCCTTTATGGCTTTTTCAATTTCTTCCTTATACCCTCTTGGGTGACGGTAAGGTACGGTAATGACGGGCCTTGCTCCTTCTTCGAGTTCTATAGTGTGCTCAAAACCCCTCTTGGGAGGCAATCCGGGGGGTATGTCCTCAAAGACTCTCTTGTGATTTTTAATGATAGGCTTAATGTCAATGTGGATGTTCTTCTGTTGAGAAGCAGATTTGTCAAGTATCATACATTGCGCCACCCATTCTCCTTGCCCCTTTCTAGACATCAAGTAAACTGAAATTTTAGGAATATGGTAAAGCTATTTACAACAATTATATATTCTTTTATTGAAGTTGATATTAATCTTACCTTACAATTTTTTCCATTTTCTTGGATGAGACCATTTTTGGTGATCCATCAGCCTGTCCTTTGAGGAGTACTTCCTCTCCATTGTGTGTAAAGCATAGCTCCAACTTGGGGAGGTCTAGGGAGAACCGCCCCAAGGAGTGTATCCAAGGGGTGCCAAGTATAACATCTGTATCACCTAGGTTGACCACATAGAAGTCTTCTTTAGTGGGGTGATGTCCCAAGATTATGTCTAGTTGGGGAATCCTTTGGTTGCAGGAGGTGGTGGAACCATCAGCTAGGGCTACTTGAAAGCCCTTAAAGTCTTGAGTTTTTAGCTTTAGTCGGGATGCTAAGCTTTGGTCAATAAAATTGTGGGTTGCTCCACTATCCATAAGAGCAGTTACTCTTTTTCCCGTGATGACACTCTTAATTCGGAAGGGGTGATGTTTTGAGGCTCTCGAAATTGCTGCCAAGGTTCCCTTTTCCTCGTCATTGTACCTTGTTTTTTTATTAGGTCTCTCTAGTTCTTCGTTCCTTGGACTTGTTTGGTTTTCCCAATCTTCATCATCGGATAGGGCTCCCATGTTGTGAGCTTGGCTTCTCTTCCCACACTTGTGCCCTCTATACCACTTATCTTTGCATTTAAGGCATAGCCCTTCTTTCATGAGCCTTTCCTTTTCCTCCTCCAATTTTCCCTTTTTACACACATGACCCTGCTCCCATTTCTGATTGCAGGTATAACATAAGTTCTTCCTACGTAGTTCTTCTCTCTTGTTATTAGGAAGGTGCCTTATGTGCTTATCTTTCTTGTAAGTGAAATGCTTTGATGCCTTCTCATGGGTGGGTGTATCTTCTAACATGAGTGCTTTATCGATGGCATCATCAAGAGAGTTGGGTTTTAAGGCACTCACTAATCTTCTAATGGAATCTTTTAGCCCTTCCACAAAAAGGTAGGTAAGACGGTCTTCGTCAAGCCCATTTACCCTTACAGAAACTTGTTGAAATTCAGAAATGTAATCTTCAATAGATCCTCGCTGCCTTAAGAGAGTTAATTCCTTGAAGTCCTTTTGAGGGTGCTTCCTATCAAATCTTTTAATGAGTTTTTGAGTAAATTCCTCATATGAAATTTTACTGTCATGACCTTGTGTGAGGGTACCATGGAGCCACCATTCGTGGGCCAACCCTTCTAGATGTAATATAGCAAATTGCACCGCATCTTCTTCGGTCATAGGACTTAGATTTAGATAGGTGTTTAACTTTTGTATCCAAGAGTACGCTGTGATTTTATTTGACCCATCAAAGTTTGGTAGGGTCAATTTGTTAACTTTTTGTTTTAAGTCCTTACTTGATTGCCTACCCTCTTTTTGGGGGGTTTCTAGCTTTTTGGCTTCTAAGAAATTCCTAAAAGATATGATTTCTCTTATGTCGGGATCTAATCTTGCGTAGGCTGCAACTATATCCTCTGCATTGTGTAGGGGAAGATTATTTTCCCCTTCCATCAAGGTCTCCTTTCCCGGTAGGAAATTTGGTCTTTGAATCCTTCGAATTGAGGAAGCATTGTTGTTATTATTTTCAGAATGGTTTGAATTTGTGTCCCTACTATTCGAACCGTTATTTTTGAGGTTATTCATGGTGACATTCATATCTTGCAAGGCTTGGAGTAGTGCTTGACTTGTTTTTTCGTTTTGTTCTATTAGTGCTTGAGTTTTTCGTTCATTGTTTTCCATGAAAGTTCTAAGTTCATTTTCCACTTGTTCACCCATAATGTCAGTAGGCTTAATATTCCTTCTGTGATAGACTTTCATGTACTGATTCCATAGGGTGGCAGGAAAGGTGCTCTGATACCAATTGTAATGTTCCCCTTTTTGAATATTTAAGAATTGTCCTATGAAATTCAATATTTAATAAAAATAAGAAAAGTGATCAAAGTATACATTTATTTGATTGAAATTAATACAGCATAAAGTAAGAATAGTAACCCAAGTACACATTTATTTTATTCGAATAGATTAATTATTTGTAGAACACTTTCAAATTATTCCTCTTTTGCTCCAACATTCATAGGTGAAGGGGAAGTGAATACACAAGAGGGTGCCCTTAGTGATAACCTTCTCAGCCCGAGAGCGGCCAACAAACGCCCGTTGTAATGACCCTCTCGGCCCCCTGTGACAGACCGCAGTTTGTCTACAGAAGGTGGCCTACCTTGAAGGGATCCTAGTCATCTGCACTACTCAATGTGGATTCAATTCCCTGCCCTTATGACTGAAAGAGAGAAAGAGTCCATAATTTGATGATATTACATATACAGATTTGCAACAATCTACTCTATTCCTCATCTAAGATTTCATGAGATAACTACAGCCAATATCATTTATGCTAAATACAACGCTGGTCCCTTAACATTTATATGATATGCATTCCCAAATCTATTTAACATATTATACCAGTGATTGCATCATTCTTGTTAGGCAGTGTTTGGTCATACTTAAATTACAATGTCAATAATTGTGCATACTTAATTCTTCTGGTTCGAAAATAGCTTATACACACCTGTCTGGGCCCCCACGCAACTGGTAAACCCGCGTTTCTATCTGCTGTGCCCGTAGCAAGGCGCTGGCTATATCTGCGAACCCGTATTTCTCTCTTTTTTGATCCGTGCCCTGCAAGCTGCACACGCCACGAGTTATAAGGAGAGTGGAGAGTCATCTTCAAGGCGTCGTTCTGTCTGAGAAGACACGTTTTCCAGCACGTCTCTTGGCAACTCGCCCAATGCGTGCCCTTTGGACGAAACCCTGTGCGCGCCGCTTGAGGGAAATAACGGCCAACACACATTTTCGATTTGATGAAGTTCTTTATTAACCACTACTAATATTTGTAGAAATACACATATAAAGTGTATCTATATTAAGGGTTTATTATTTAAGATTTCTATTATTCGAATAAGGATTATTAAATTCAATTATTAATTTATTATTGATAAACATTTCATTTACAATAATTTCACAATAATATTTATAAATAAATAAATAATCAAGAATTATATACTTATTAATTGAGCAAAAGTGATTACACCAAGGGGGGTTATGACAATTACAAGGGAGAGCAGATTATCATCTGTTATTGCATCTAGAGTTGATGCTGGATATTGGCCTTGTGATTGGCCTCATTGTAAAGTGAATTGTTGCCATTATTATATATACAAGAGGATCTTTGTTGCTGGGTTTTTCTCCCTCATGTGGAGGGTTTTCCCAGGGTATCTACTGTGTCATTGTCTGATTTGAATTAAATTCTCTGTGCATTAAATCTGATCTTCAGTTTTCAACATGGTATCAGAGCAGGTTGAGGTTCTGATCAGATTTATGAAAGAATGGCAGTGAATCTTTGGTCATCTTAAATGACGAATAGCCGAGGTTAGACCTGAGAAGGATGTCATTAATCTGGACATTAAGCGTTGTCACCTTCAGAGGTTGTGGTACTTCATTCTAGTGCGTCTGAAGGCCTAAGAGGAAATCTCTTCTTCCTTCTGACAATGGAGTCATTCTCTCAGTTCGATAAGCTGTGGTCATATCGATTTACTTGATAAAGATGTCGAGCCTCGGCATTGAGAGTTACCTCCTCGAGACCATCCTACCGATAGTGTTGAGAGGCTCAAATTTTTTGTGGCTATGTCGCTGATCAATGCTCTGCTATGGGCGTTCTCATCAAGTTTCGAGTTCTGGAACAGATGCGAAAAGTGGCATATAAGTATTATGTTGCTAGGAATAAAATGTCATTATCATCTCTCACTGTTGCGGAAATATTCAAATGTCATCAGTCTTCATATATCAGTGCCGTGTGGTTTGTTATTGAATCAGATCATCGGAGTCTGTAGTGTGGCGATATAAAAGTCTCTCAGAAGAACTTTTACCATGCATCGGGTCTATATAGTGAAGTCGACTTTTGTGAAGCATGGTCAATCGACCTTGCAGTTGCATTCTCTCCTGTCGGGATCTTCATCAAATCCGTGAAATTAGGATCCTGTATGTGATTTTTTCAGAGATCTCCTGTACTGGGCTATCACCTTGGTGTTAATCGTTTTTCATTTCTTTTCGATCCTTCTCACTTGTGCAATCCCGACTTCGTGAGGAATTATCTCGGGAAGATCTCTCTATGAAGTCAACCTATTGCCAGCAGCGACGGAGCAGCCTCATGAGGCATCCACTTCAAATTCTGGTTATCGCCTGGGCACATAAAATGTTGCTCTTCTTCTCGGGTTTATAAAGCGGACCATGTCCTAAAGAATACGCCATCTCACGGAAATGTTATCTCTCGGAACTCCCGTCGCTGAGTGATAACGTGTCTATATACCTTGATTCTCCTGTTGCAGTTGTTGCCACCTTATGTCTTGTGAAGTTCGTGGCACTCGATACTACTTTGGGCCACACGTGGTGTATGTCGGTCAAATTTTTCAGGAAATAAGAAGGGAGTCAAGAATAACTTCAATACTTTGATGGCCTTGATTATTGGAGCTGCAGACTACTCCGTATCATGAAATCATGATTATAGCTATCGTGGTTTGTATGATTTAGTATTCAACTATTGTGGTGGGTCCCCCCTTCAAGGTGTTGCGGCAGTCCAAGAAGGTTCATGATCGGAGTTGCATATGAGACTTGAAGCATCTCATGGTATCAACCTTTATTGAAATTAGTCAGAGGCGATGCCACTGCTAAGGGCGATGATCAGTTGATCTGTGTGTCATTGGAAGGTTGATGTAATCCTGAGAAATTGGTGTGGTCATACTAGATCTCAACCTTGAGACTTCTAGAATGAAGAGCTTATGAAGTCTATCTCTGACCTTAAGTACAAGATCAGTAATGATTTTATGGACTGCAAGAAATTCAAATCTAGAAAGAGATAAGTATTTGTTTCCTTCTTGTTGTTTATAATTTTATTTTTTATTATTTCTTGTGAAACTCAGTCTACTAAGCCTGTGTAGATCTGATAAAGGTTATAAGGTCATCCCTTATTTATCTCTAATACCTTGGGTGATGCTAGTAAGCATGTTGCATAATATGATGGATTGCAGCTGGAAACGAAGTGCACCGTAAACAGTCATAGGACTTGATCAAATTAACCCTGCCAGGGGCCTGTGTTCAAGCCATGAAGGTTGTGGACAAATCTGAGCACAAGAGCAGTGTATCTTATTGCACGATCATCAACTGCATCCATTAGAATACTTAGAGATAAGTGTTCCTTTTTTTTTTGCTTATTTCATTTATTTGGATCTTGTGTGATTAGAGATTGTAATTTCTCTTGAATTGTGTTCTCTAGCATAAAGATCCTTTGAAGATTTAGAGGCAGATCTGAATGGAGTATTTGTCATGTCTCAGTTTTTTTTTTGTATGATGCTGGTTGTTTAGCAAGTGGGATAAGACCCTTTGGAGACACCATTCTTTGTGAGTGGTTTCATGCTAGATTTCTGAGTGTGACTCAGAAATAAAAAGAGAACTACAAGATGATTGTGATTGGTTGACCACATCGTTATCACTCTCTATATGCATGGACTGTGATTGTCTCTTGTGCTGCCGAGAGTAGCACTTCCAAGAGCAGTAAAGTCAGAAGGAAGATATATCAAAATCAGTAAAGAGCTAGAAGCAAAAAAAAAAAGTGATGAGAGATTGCTTAGCGATGGAAAGATTGAGGCATCTAGTGAGAAAGTCATGCCAGCCAAAGAAATGATTAAGCAGCCATGGGACTGAGCTGGTGGCCAGAGGGAATTCACCTCCAAAAGTCTTCTTTGCAAATCTCTGAAGCAAGGATCAAGAGGGAGTCTTGTAACTCACTAAGAAGAAGTGAAGATTGTTGTGCTAAACCCTTAGAGGATCCCTTCAGTTGCTGAGATCAGATTTGCTCAAGATTGTCTTCTGGATTTGTCATTGGTAGCTCCGCAATCCTATTCAGAATAGAAGAGGTCAAGGAGGACTATCCTAAACTCCCTACAATACCAAGAGGCGTGCGTTGAAGTGCTGCAGGCAATCTTGGATGAAGAGGTCGAAAGATTGATGCATGTGCTTAAAGATTCAGAGGGAGTCTGCTGAACCTGAAGAAGATGCAGCTAAACATATCCTGAGACACTTGCTTGGCATAGTTGGATATGGGTTGAAGTATACTTCAGATGCAGACTTGGAGTTACTTGGTTTCACCGATTCTGATTGGGCAGGTCGTGTCACAGATCGGAAGAGCACCTCTGTCTGTTGCTTCAGTTTGGGTTCTGCCATAAATTCCTGGTGTAGCAGGGAGCAGTCTTCTGCAACATTGAGTACAGCAGAGGCCGAGTATATTGCAGCTTGCATGGCAACTCGAGAAGCAGTGTGACTTCGTAAGCTCCTTGCAGGATTGTTTGGACAATCAATGGAGCCCACCATTATTCATTGTGATAATCAGAGTTGTGTGAAGCTCTCTGTCAATCCTGTGTTTCATGACAGAACCAAACATGTTGAGATCAAGTACCACTATATTAGAGATATGGTACTGCGAAAGGCTGTACAGTTAAGGTACATTAGCACTAATGAACAGACGACAGATATTCTCACCAAGCCTCTCGCCAAAGTAAAGTTCGTGTACTTTCGAGACAAGCTTGGTATGGTGGAGAATCCAGCCTTGACTGAGTATGAGTCTCAGTATCAGTGAACCTTGCTTAATGAGTTCTCTGTGAGAGAAGTTCGAGGTGAAATCTTGTTAGTGCACTTTCTTCTGTGACGGAAGAATTTGAGGTGAAAGCCCTTGTTTCCACCCTCTGAGAGAGTCATGGTGGATGTCATGTGTGCGACTCCATGACATATGTTGTACTTGTGTTTCACCCTCTGGGAGAGCCATGGTGAAAGTCACATTGAGGTGACAAAATCACGCAAGTGATGAACACTTGTACTTACTATTGCACATTCTTCTGTGACGGAAGAATTTGAGGTGAAAGCCCTCGTTTCCACCCTCTGAGCTGAGTCATGGTGGATGTCATGTGTGTGACTCCATGACAACATCACGTGAGAGAATCCGTGATGATCTTTCTGTACTTGTGGTTCACCCTCTGGGAGAGCCATGGTGAAAATCACCTTGAGGTGACACCATCATGCAAGTGATGGACACTAGTACTTAACCATGTGATGGTTGATATCACATTGAGGTGATATCTCTCTCTTTACATTTGA
>VDFB02373365.1:101811158-101845997 GCA_007258455.2 Sequoia sempervirens | reverse complement strand
ATAGGGCTAATTGACTAAATGTTTGAATTTAATTTTTCAACAAAAAATATTAAGATTTAAGTTACAAGAATGGCCTCGCAACAATAGACATGTACTAGGTTGAATATATGGCCAATAGAATTAGATTATGGATGATGATTGGATTAATGATTATCATTAGACAAGTAAGCCAATTGAAATAGAACCACATGTACATAAGTATAATGATAAGAAATAAGCATAAGGAGCTAGGCGTAAGAGAGTGTAGGTATCTTGGCCCAACAATGCACAAAAATGTGTCATTAATAGCTAGATATAAATGTATTACTTGAAATTTCCCCAAATTAAGCACAAAAACAAATGCGAAATGCATCAAGAATATGTTTTTGGTCATTATATTTTACCTCCACTTTGAGATGCATGTGAATCTCTAAATATGGATAATGTGTCTCTAAGTATACTCATTCTCAAACTGTGAGATCCACCCCCTAGTGTTAGATATTTATACATGACTAATATTGATTATTTGTGTGATCCTCATGGATAGTTTTGATATGGTTATTTTGTTATCATGGATCCTTGATTTTGGTATGCCTGGATGTCATTATATATGCATTGTATACAAGTATAGATCCCCATTGATCATTTTTTATGATATTATGTGAATGGTTGGATAAACTTGATGATATGTGTCAGCCCACAATACTATGTCCCACATTTTAGCAAAGTTGGACATTAATATCAACATTTTTTTACAAAATTTCTCTTTATGAAACCTATAGCAACTAAACCATTAATAATTTGGAGATGATGTGAACTAGTGACTTGTGAGGATTTGTGTGTAGATTCTAAATATATTTAAAAAATAGAAAAAAATTATGAATTTTTTATGTAACTTTTAATAACTTATTTTTTATAGTAAACAACATTTTAAAAAAGTGGTGTTTATGTAGTCACGCATAAATTTGTATTGAAAGGATAAAATTATAATTTTTAAAATATATATTTTTAATATCAATATCTAGTGCATGGATATTTTTCATAATTTTTTATTGCATAGTTTTTTTTAATTAAGTTTTGAAGTCAAAGTAATTATAATCAAGATATATGTGTATGTCATCACACATTACCTTTTTTGTATGTATTGAAATTATTTTTTATTTTTTGATGAACAAGAACATCAATGCCTAATGCACAAATATTTTTTATAATTTTTTTCTCTATTTCTTATTTTCTACATGTGTGAAACAAATACCTTGATGTTTAGTGAAAAAACAACTTTTACAAGAAATAAAATATAAATATAATAATAAAATTAAAATTATTTAAAATGATACTTTTTGGAAAGATTATAATAAGATCTACATACTTAAAAAACACAATTTCTAGAAATGACTATTTAATCCCTCAAAATGTAAAGAAAAAGTGTTTTTTTGCCAACATTTTGATAGGTGCGAAGGAGACTCCATTATGGGTATGTTTTAAGACTAGAGGAGTTTTATCCAAGGGGTTTGATATAAGAGGGTCTTATCTAACCCTCTTCAATTAAAACCTTATATATGGAATCATTCAAGGCTTAAATCATTATTTTTTTCTTAAACTATATGTGATTTTAGGCAAAAATCAGGGTGTCCCAAGTTTGGTGTAGGAGTTAATGGTGACTCCTCAACACCCCAGGAACAATTGCTAGACCAAAATATCTTCCACGAGAGAGAAAATAGCAAGAATACTTGCTTCAACAATGTAATATTGAATATGGTTGAATATACAAATGTACATGATAGGCCTTGCTTATAAAGGAAAAGTAAGAGATAGTATTAGACAAGATAATGACAAGTGTATTAATCCTATAACATGAGACAACTAACTCATAACAACCTAGGATTAGATAAGATCTAGATATGACAACTAATCTTCTAGAAGGAATCTTCTAAACCTAAGTAAACTTAACATGTGAATATGTCCCCTAATTCCCTAGTGAGTGAATTAACTAGGTACAAGACATTTATTCACACCAACACACCCCTTAACTGCAAATTAGGGAGAAGATTATTATGCAAACTATGCAAAGATGATGTGGCAACGTAATTTCTTCCGTTGGGGCAACAATGAGGCATCTAAAAAATTAGGATTTTTTTTAATTTTGATATTGGCAGTGTTATTCTTTGAACCAACACAGCAAGTACCTTGCTTCAAAGAGGGGCAAAATGTAGACACTCAAAAAAGTCTTGATTGGTACTATGCATCTAATTCTAATAAATTAACATCATTTCTTCTTAAATCACCTCAAACTAACCAATTAATCAAATAATTAGCATTATTTAGTAAAATTCAGTTATTAATCAAATAATTAAATTTAATTCACCTTTTTTCTAACTAATATTCATCATATTTAATTAAATCCCCCTAAATCCTCTCATTTGATTAAAACAATCAAATCAAATGTCACAATCCCCTAATCTATTCTAATTGATTAATTTTGATTAATCCCAAATCACTTTTTAATCATCATTAATAAATCCTCCATCTTTTAACTCCTCAAGAGTTAAATCAACCCATGGTCAACTAACCAGGTTGCACATGAAATGCATTTCTTTTAATTAACTAATTCCTCTATTTATCCTTACAAAGGAATATTCCAAGTAGTATTCCTACCAACCACCTCTTCATTCAATTTCCCTCCAAAGGTTTCAAAAACCTATCACATCCTCAATCACTTCTCTTACATTTGCAATAACTCGTCTTACATCCTCTCAAATCTCTAGCCACATTCAATAAATTCTTCTTGCAACCTTTCAAATCCTCAACCATTCTCATTTATTCCTCTTACATCCCCCTTTCCTCAACACATTTCCCAAAATGTGCTCCACCTTCCTCCAATAGAATTGTGAAATGTGTCACATTCTCATTGGCTCCCATTTTATCCCACATTCACCTATTCCTCTCATTCTTCAACCCTTGAGTTATATAAATAGAAGAATTCTCTTCATAATATGGATCCACAACTTCAAGCATTATCATTATAGCCATTTTCATTCTTGGCATTCCATCATTTTCATCACTTTAGAGTATAGTTTCACCATTTGGCATCAATTCCACACTTATCACATTCAACATTCGAGCTTATCATTGGGATTGGGAAAGGGCATCCTTTTCACATCAAAGGAGCACCAACCCCCCTATGGGATGAAGGTTTGATTGATTAAGATAGGTTTACATGCTTTTCTTTGTTTATTTCATGTCTTTACCATGTTTTCTTGTCTTTCTTGATCAAGAATCTCATAGGGAGTGTTTTGTTTGATTTCTAACATGATTAACACTTGTTTGATGTTTCTTTTTAGTTGATTGTAGATTAGACACTCACAGATGAAGATGAAGATGGGTCCAAGCTATGAGGCCATGTTAGGTACCCATTTACAATGGAAATGTAATAAATACAATCAATCTCTCACAATTGGAGAAAAGGACAAAACCCAATCGGAAAAAACTCCTCTCCAAAAGAGAAAAAAGAAACAAACAAGATGATGCATGGAGACTCAATGATATCCCCCAAGGACTAAATCCATCATGTATATACAGTTAATGTCCCCCCATAAGAGGGAAAAAGAAAGACAAGATATCCCCCCACAACGAAGAAGCTCCAATGTCGATGAAGAATGCCTAAAAATAAAAGATAATCTAATGCCTGCAAGCAACACATCTTCCCTTGGGAAGAAACAAATCCATAGAATAATAAAGAAGCCACTCCATGTCCAGTTGAAAGGAGGAAGGATGAAGTATCATAATATATGCCTCTAAAAACTCATTAGGAGTCTCTAAGCTTGAATAAGCTACAACATAATCATGGTCAAACTCAACCAAGAAACATGACAAATCAAGTGAATGGGGAAACTCGTGAATGCCAATCTCCAAAGCCAAAGAAGATGGAATAATAGTTGTGTTGAAATTGTCATCAAAGAGGAGAGAAACCCCCTCAAGTGTGTCCCCTAAATCTGTAGTATGAGACTCCACAAACAAGTTAGAAATAACTATCAAATATTCATCCCACAAATAAAGATTTGAAAAACTATGATCGCATCCTACTTAATAGAAGCACCGATAGCTAAAGAAGCAAGAGGTGGAGTAGGAAGCTCAACACTAGTCTCTATAATACCAAGGTTTATATGACCAAACTTCTTCTCACAAACATTATTCACACTTGATGAAGGAGTGTGATATGCAATCAAAGGAACATTATCTTCTTCTAAAGAAAAATGTGAAAAGGAATACAAACAAGATGAATGATCAACCATCCCGATAGCAACAATATCCCTAGGCTCCAAGTCCCTTATGTACACTCTATCAAGAGTGAACTCTAACTAATTTACCTTGGCCACCATGGATAATTTGATAAAAAGAAAGGAGATTAGTGGATAAAGAAGGAACATAAAGTACATCATTAAAAGTGCCCTCTCCCATGTCAATAGACCCTTCTCATTTACCTTCATATAAGTATTGTTACCAATAAAAATATGAGGTGAACTATAAGGCTCAAAAGAAGAGAAAATTCCCATAGATGATGTTATATGATGAGATTCCCCTAAATCAAGAAGCCATCTATTAGATTCGAGACTTGTAGAGGAAAAGAGTGTTTTTCCTTTCATTTTGTGTAGCATAGTTGTAAATCTTATATTCCTTGAATGTGAAGATGAAGGTGTTGTCGATTGAGATGCAGAAGAAGAAGTAGAAGACACCAATGAGGGTAGTTGTATGTTATTCTTTTGAAGGTGTATGAGTTCATCAATCTTCTTATTATAACATATATGCTCATCATGTCCTAGCCTTTTACAATATGCACATTTAAACTTCTTATTTTTATATGATTTCTCTTTAGAAGAGGGAGTGGACTCAATAGTGCTATATGAAGGAGAATATTTACCTTGCTCATTAGACTTGGGGTCCTTATTTTGTTTCTTACCCTTCCCACTTGAATCCTCTGAATCCTTTACAAAAAGAGCATGAGATTTGGAAGACTTCAATGTGCCCATGTGTGCTAACTTTTCTTGTTCCCTTGTGAGTTGAGCTACAAATTCAATAAGAGAAGGAATTTTATATACATTCCCAAGGGAATCCATTGTAGCATAAAATGTAGAAACAAACACTGAATAATCAAGACCAAGCTTAGAAAGAATAGAAAGAATCAACTATTCATCCTCTTTAGTGACCCCACAATTAGATAACTAGAGTCTAAGAGAATTGAGCTTAGAGAAGAATTCTTGAATATCATAAAAATCTGAAGGACTTAGACTCATTAGTTCATTCTCCAACTTAAATGTCCTCATTTTATCTAGCTTGCCAAAGAGACCCTCTAAAGTAGTCCAAATTTGATTAGGATAAGTACAAGATGCAACATGATATCTAAGTGGACAAAAGAAGAGTACCAAGTGATTCATCTCTTCTATCAAACCATTTTATACTTTCTACAACTCCTATGGGTTTTGGATCTATGTCAAATGTGATTCTTTGCAACTTCATTGTTAACTTGATAAAAGTTCCATTTGCGATTTCCATTCATGATAGTTATATGGAGATAGAGGTACCACTTTTGAAAAATCTATGACAAAATCAAAAATTACAATAGAGGAACAACAAATTTCCCTTCACAATACAAGCAATTAACCCCTTTGTCCCAAACAAATTGACACTTTTTTTTGCAAATTTACAACAATGTATCCAAAAGTACCAAATCAACTTCAAATTGAAATTTTGAAATTTTGGAAAAAAATCTACAAAATTACATGTATAGGACTATAGTGCTCTTGAATACCTTCCTAATGCCGCAAGAATTGGGAAAAATGGAGATCAGAGCAAAAAGTTATGACCTTGGAGGCAAAAAGGAAGATTTGGCTTCAACCTAAAAAAATAGCAAAAAACTACAATTTTTTTACAAAATACCTCTACCACTAAACAATTGGAAGAAACAGCTTTCCGAAAATATTTTGTTTGAAATTTTTTGCCTATGTATGTGAAAGTTAGGGAAAAATGAAAAAAACCCTATTTTAGGGCTTTGGGGGTCAAATCTGAACCTTTGAAGGCTGAAATGGCACAAAACTTGAGCACCCAGGTGCTAATATGTGGTCACCCATGTGACCTTATGCTTCATCAGCACAAAAAAGAAGGCACCACTAGTAGGCGACAGTGGGGTGGTGCAATAAGGTGGTGACAATGACCGCATCGCCAGGTGCCTAGCACCATCCGCTAGCAAGTGACCACGGGTAATAGCCCCTCATGACCAAAGCCTTCGGGCTTTCAAACTTTAAAAAGAATATTTAATAAATGTTGACTTAAACCTGCAACAACCTACAAAGGCAGCGTACTATTTTGTAGTTTATGTAGAAAATTAAATATATGTCATCCCAAAAATGTAATTATTGACCTGTAAGATTTTGAATAACAATTTTTCCCAAAAAATATTAAAAATTTTGTACCGTAGAAGTTATTTTTTAAATAATTTTTTGTGAAAATTTAAAATTGTACCTTCTGCTTAGGGGGTGTATGGCTTGCCCAAGCAAAAAAAAATCCTCAAAAACACCTAAGACCAAATATAGTTGAATTTTATATCAAAATTCATCTCTCGTGCCTTTTGATCTTAATGATGAGGTTGATTTGGGCTCAAAGTGCCCCAAAATTTTAGCTACCTCAAGATTTTGCAACTCAAACCCTCAAAATGAAACCTTCATAGATCAATCAAAACATAACCAAATTTGATGAAACAAAAGGAAAACCTAACTTTCTTTGACACCTTGGATTCAACTGTGAGGTCCTTGAAACCCCAAAATGCACCTAGAAAAATCTTCAAGCCAAAATGAAACCCTCGTATCTGGGAAGGAATCTATAACACTAGATATTTGATACCATGTAAGAGTTAATGGTGACTCCTCAACACCCCCAGGAATAGTTGCTAGACCAAAATATCTTCCACAAGAGAGAAAATGGCAAGAATACTTGCTTCAATAATGCAAGACTGAATATGGTTGAATATACAAATGTACATGATAGGAATTTCTTATAAAGGCAAGGTGAGAGATAGGATTAGACAAGATCATGATAAGTGTCTTAATCCTATAACATGAGACAACTAACTCATAACAACCTAGGATAATATAAGATCTAGATATCACAACTAATCTTCTAGAAGAAATCTTCTAATCCTAAGTAAACTTAACATGTAAATATGTCCCTTAATTCCCTAGTGAGTGAATTAACTAGGTATAAGAAATTTATTCACACCAACATTTGGGATCCATTCTCTAGGTTGTCTCTGAAAATGATAAGGTTGTATAGAGTCATGCAGGTTCTAGACTTGATTGATGATGATGGAGAGGTGATTTAGTATCATGATTATATGGAAGTATCCAACAAACCTCTTCCTCCAATAGACTAGGTTGAGGAAGAAATAATAGATTTGGCACAAGTCACTACTCTAGTTCTCAGGTACTCCAAATAGTGGGCAAAGCACAAAATACTGGAATTGGAGGTAGATGAAGTAAAGCCTACATATGAATTGATGGGAGATTCAGAATCTCAATCTTCTTCAGAGGATGAATCAGATAAGGAAGAAGAAAAGGCTCATGTTGCTCAAGAAGAAGAATCAAAAGAAGAAGAGCCACTGGTTATTAAAAGGAGAACCAAGGGTAAGCAAAAGGATAAGGCCAAAACAAAAGAGCCTAAAAGGTAACCAATCCCAAAGAAGAGAAAACCTGCTAAGTTTATCACCGAAGAAACTGAAGAAGCATCTCCTAAGCCACAACCTCCAAAAAGAAGAAGATTACTCAAAGGAAGGGGTAAAGGTGGTTCAAGTGATTCCCCTTCAAAGAAGTAGCAGAAAGACAAAGATAGTGAGGAGAATCTACAAGATACTGAGGGAGGGACCCAAGAGGGAGAAATTAATGTGGAGATTTCTAAAGAAAGAACTCAGTTATAAATAATGAAGGTTTCTCCTCAATCTAGTATTCCATTTCCTAACCCTGACAATATTGATAGAGTAGCTAAAGAATTAGAAAGGGTTGTACAAGCATCACAATCTTACAACGAGAGAGCTGCAGAAGAAGTGATCATAGAAAACATCCCTCCTGAGCCACCTCAAGAGAATGTTCCTTTTGATAGGGAAGAGGAAACGAGAACATAAAACATAGCATTTGAAGATGTTTCCAAAGATTAGGAATCAGATGAGGAATCACAAACTCCCAAGGATGGATACCATACCAATTTTGGGGAGTAGTTCAATGTAAATTTTTTTGAGGTAGAGAAAGAAAAGGAACAAGAAAGGGTAGAAGAAGTTAATGTTGAATCTGTTGGGAGAGAGGAAACTCATGAAGAAAGAAAGGAGGATGAAACAAACAAAGAGGAGGAAAGAAATGACGAAGAACAACTTCAAGAAATGAATAAAGGATAAGACCTATGAGGACAAAATAATGTTGACCTCGATACAAATGTTGAATTGACAACTGCTCTAGATTGGCTTAAGGAAAGCCTCAAGCCTAAGCCTGTGATTATAGAAGATGTAGTTCTAGATTGGGACAACTTTTTGGTTGGCTTGAATAAACCAAAGGAGAAGAAGAAAGCTAGGGTAAGCTCCAGAACAACAAGAGATGATTCTAATAATAAGGTGTTGCACATTGCTACCCCTATAGTAGAGAAGAATAAAGAGGAGGCTACTCCTGAGGATTATAATGTAAAAACTATTAATTTGGACCCATCCACCAAATGGTGGGATGTAGAAGATCTAAAAGGATCGATGGATGTTGTTTTGAAAAGATTGGACAAAGAAGTGAAGGCTAAGGAAAAGTTGAAGAAACACATTGAAGAGTTGCAAAGGTATGTTCAACACTTGGTAAAGCCTCTGTAAACTCAAACTGAGGCTGGAACATTTACGCAACACAACATGCTTTCCAAAGATGCCATTAATGAGCTAGAGAAAATGAGGACATCGTCCCAAGTATCTCAAGATTGGGTGGCAGGAGTGTATCAAAAAGGTATTCCATTAATCGAAGAAATCATGTAGTTGTATAAGAGGACTATTTATTTTCAAGATAGAGTACAAAAAATGGCAACACAATGCAAAGTAATTGATGATAAATCCATGGTTAGGCTTGTGAAGGTACTTGAAGTTCTTGGCGATGTACTAGTAAAGGAAGATATTCTTTCTTTTGAGGAGATAGATAAGCCCAAGGAATGGATTGAAGCCTTCAAATTCAAAAGAGAAATAATGGATGGGGCACTAGAGAAAGTTCATAAAATGCAGAGTGATTTAAGTGACATCATTCATGGTTGCACTTTGTTTCTGGAGGTTATGACAAGGAAAAAGCTCAACAAAGATTATATGAAGGCTAATGTATTGATGCAAAGGTGGAAATGTAAAAGATGGGGTTGTGACTAAAAATCACTTGGAGGATGTCGCCATGTATATCACTATCATGCATAAATATTAGGAGTCGAAGATTGATTGGGATAAAATATTGAAAAAATATGAAAATGAATTAGAGTCTATTTCTTTAATACTTAAGTTTATCCCAGCTCCCAGCCAAGTTGACCTAAACAAGGTATTAAATAAATTTCAAGAGGTTTCGAGGAAGCATCAAATGGGAAAAGAAGGTGAATAAAGGGCATATCTACCTCGAGTTTTGTGCTTTTCTTCATTAGCAAGTTAGAGAAGCAAGTTGAATACCTAGAGATCAATGTCAAATGTTCTTATTTAATATTTTAAATGGAACCTCATTTAAAAACAAGTTTTAATGTTTTGAATTTTAAATGGGCATTAGGATTGCATAGGGCCAACCTATTTTAGTTGACCTAGATAGGCAGCCATATTGAGATGTAATCTAGATCATTGATTTAAACCCTAGACTTGTATTGCACTTTGTAAATATGAAGCCTCTCCTCATTTGAAAGGATTATTTTGGAATTGTTGCAAACTTTTGGTGAAGTTAATATAAGAGAAGACATTGACTTGGTGTTCTTTTTGTGTTATTTCATTCTTTTACATGGTTCCAATATTTCCAAGCTATTTCAATTAATTAGTTTTTGATTTAAATACGGTTCTTTCATGTTGGTGACGAAGTATTGAAGGTGTTTGATGATTTTTTTGTCCATACTATTTGGGGCTTGTTGATTGTAAGTCCCTTTACATGGTTAGCCTGGGCCATATCTTATTGCATTAGTTCAATTGTGAACGTTTATGTATATTATTCAAATTTGGGTATATGCTTGAATGTTTCACAATCTAAAAATCCTTACATTCCTTTGAAGATTGCACTATTTCTATGATACTGTGGATGTTATCTTGGTTAAACAGGAATTAGTTATTGGGGATTTTTCCACCTTGAATGTTGAATTGTTTACATAATTGAACTTAGGTATTAGATTTAGATATCTATCAAACCCTTTGAATATTTTGTTGTTTCTTTAAAATATGTATTAGTTTAGGATTGAAAGCATCACTAAATTGTTGTATTTGATGAAAGGATTGTTTTCAGACCTCAAATATGGAAATTGCATTTAGGGTAACTTATCCTTATCCTCATATCTTATAAAACCCTTGCCATAGATCCATAAGTTTCAGCCTTTGCTCTACCATAATTTCCCTTTGTGATTATCAACATTACACATTACCACTAAGTTATTTGTGCATTTTCAAGACCTGATATTAGAGACCTTGGGGTTGTTTTTTGAAGTTTATTGAACGAAAACACCTTTCAAGAGAGATAGAGTACTTTTGCTTTATCTGTGTTGAGCAGTGCTAAAACACCCATCAACTGAACCTTGCTTGAGTATTTTTTCCATCCTATGGGAGCTAATAATTTGAGTTGGTGGTGATGTTACTCCTATAATTTTATAATTTTATCCATTAGAGTTGAAAGTAATAAATATTACTTGAGAATTAAGGGCATTCTTCCCAACTATTTAATTCATTCTACTCCTAAAATTTCATCTACTGCTCATATTGGAATATCATTTTTTTTTAATTTAGATGGTAATTTCCCATTGAAATTTTTATATGATGACACTTACCACCACAAGAGAGTTGTTTTCCATCATATATCATGACTTAGAAGTTAGAGACTGGATATACAAAATAATTGAGCTCATGAGCTAATCTTCCATCAATAAAGTTATGTGTAGTAGACCTATATCAATCAACATTGTTACCTTTCTCTTTTTAATATAACCAGAAACTTTAATTTTTTGTGGTGTTCTTGTTTCATTCAATGCATGTAAGGAGATAGTAACATTGTCTTCTTCCTCTAAATTTTCACTCTTTAGTTCCATATTTGGTTCTTGTATAGGTACTTCTTCCTCTTCTTCAACCTCATTCTCAATAATCATTAGTCTCTTCTCATTATTACCACATTTATGGCCCCTAGACCATTTTCTATCATAATGGAAACATAGACTTTTTTCTCTTTTATCTACCCCTTGTTGAGGAAAGAGCTTAGTTATTTGTATTGGGCTAAAGAGGTTAGTCCCAATTTTGTTAGTATGATTAGTGACATATTTATCAGTTTATCCTACAATATGGCCTTGTGTTGATCTTTTTTTAGTGAGGTTTCATTGCTCAAGATGTAATGATTGTTACAATTCTTTTCTAATTTATATAGTTCCAATAAATGGATGTCATATTTAATTTGTTCATTAAGTCCATTGATGTAGAGCTATAGCCTTTGATAAGGTGTCACATCTTAGGTTCGAATTGCCAATCTCATGTGTTCAACATTATATTCTACTACAAACGCTATTTGTTTTAAATTTGTAAGTTGTATAAAATAGCTCCCCTTCCATGGTTGATCATAGTGGGTTACTAAGTCATTGGTAAATTCTCTTCAACTAAGTCATTTCCCTTGTTTTTCTCTCATCATCCATTGGTACCATTGATAAGGTTCAGACTCTAAATATAGTGAAGCTATGCCAACCTTTGCATCATCTAATATATTGTGGAGTTTAAAATATTGTTCCATGAGACTTATCCATGAAGTTACATTTGTACCATCAAACTTACATATATCTATTTTAGGTAGGTTTAATTTTGAACCTTGAAAAGATTGTCCTAATTTTTTACTTTGTCTATTATGGTTGTACCCACCTTGGTGGCTTTTTGAACCCCTCAATTAAGATAGGATTACTTTTTTAAACCCATATAATCCCTCATTTAAGGATGGTGTATATGAGTCAAACAATTTATACTTAATGAAATGTACCATTTTTCACAACCTAGTGGAATTATTCCCTCAATTTTTGATAATTGATAATAATGATGGTCATTGGTTTCCACATTCATAAAGGAGTACTCTAGTCCTAAAGATGGCATAGATTGAAGTTTTTTTTTATTGTGAACTATAGTTTCCTCTTTATTAGTTAAGGCAGGATAGTATATAGTGCAAGTTCTAACCATAAAAAATTAGAACATATGCTAAGATAGGTTTTCAAATTTATGGTTTGACTAAAATGTGAACCACTAAATTAAGGAGCTTAATTTTGTCTAATAGTAAATTACAAACCATTAACCCTAACTAATTTTTTATAATGTTTTGAAAAATATATATTTTTAATAAAATCTAAAAAATATAGTTTATAGAGCAAAATAATGAAAATTTTGACTAAACTTTGACCACTAAATTAAATAATTTATTTTATTTTAAATAGTAAATTACAAAGAACTAACCCTACCTATGTTTTCATAAGCTCTCCTAAATATATATTTTTAGAAAAGTTCTAAAAATTTCAACCTATAGAGCAAATTAATGAAAAGAAAATTCAATAAATTAAAAAAAACTTGCTTTGAAAGTCTTTTTTTGGAGATCTTACCTAGTACATAGCTCAAAACCCAAAAAAAAAGAGATCAAAATTCATATTGGTTTGGAAGTAATGGTGGAAACAATAATTTTGGGCCAAATCATAGCTCTGATACCACTTGTTATGATATTTCTCGAAAATATTTGTAAAATTCATAAATATATCAGAGCACTTTGAGGGAGTTACCTCCAATGATCAGAAAGTATGATATGAATCGAATAACTTATGATATGATGATTTGGGAGGAACATATCCCCTTTATTTATAGGCTTAACTATGTAGGGGCATACCCCTTCATTCTAATAAAGAGTAATTACGATATTAACTAGTACTAATGTTAAGGTTAAGCATACCACAAGTGCTTAATTTATTATACTTAGGAATATATGCTATTAGGGTTGTAATATTATATATAATATTAGGGACCTAACATAAGGAAAGAGCAGGATCCAAAGATGGAGTGACAAGTGTTGATGTGATTGCCATTAAAGAGAAACCAATATCCTCGATAGTGTCATCCAAATCTGCAATGTGGGATTCTACAAATAGAGATGATATGTCTAGTAGAAATACTTCCCAATATGGTGGATCTAGAAAAAAATGTTAATGTCCTAATACATAGAATCACTAGAAGACATGGATATATCAACTCTAGATTTAGATGTAATACCAACTGATATGGGTTTTGCAATCTTGAATAGAAGTTGGAGATGATGTGAGGCATGAGGACAAAATTCATCCCCATTTTGATTACTCCCATAAAAGTACTTTTTCATTTTGTGTCTTTTAGACATAATCTAATGATGAGAAAAATCAATGTGAAATACAATCTGCCCCCCTCTCCACCCACTCCGCCCAAATGAATAGTGTTGAAACATCTAGCCCCCACCCCAAAAAAAAAAAGTGCAAGAGAAATTACAACTTGAGTTAATATTGAATGTCAAATTGACTATTTATAATGCATGGGAATTTTTGTAATTTAAAAAAAAATGGACTATCCAAATCTTAAAATTACAAGAAAAATGAATTCCTTGAATTTTTTTGATAGAAATAAAAAAAAATTGCAAAATTTTTATAATCGAGGTAAAAGTTATGTCCCATCAAAATTTTCTTACAAATAGTAACTTTGAAGACCAAAAAACTAGTTAATACAACACAATTTTAAAAAATGGATCACACAAAAATCTGATTTCCCATTAAAAAAAAATCCAAATTTTCATCCACACTTATAGAAAAATGGAAAAAATGCCCCCCTTTACAAACTTTTATAAGGTTATGGCAGGTAAATAACCACTAGAGGTTAGCAAAAGGTTAAGGTTAATAGTAAAATGTATTGGTTAAATATAAACCACTAAAGGTTAAATGATGAAATGGGGCCGCCATGCCAAGTTTGGAGGGGACGTTGACCAATTATTTTTGTGACACTTGGAGAGGCAAGTCAAGGGCACAACCTTTCAAAGCCAAATATCTTCAATATATTACTCAAAATTACAAATTTCCAAGCCAAAGTCGCCTCAAAAAAACTCTGGCTTTTTCCCAAAGCGTGGGCAACATTCTTGCTTGTGTGACGAGATCTAGTTTGTAGAGAGTGAGGGGGCCTACAAAAGGATTTGAGGCCGACCTGATCTTGAGTTTATAGGTTGAATAGGTCTCAAAACTTCAAAAAATAAGAACCTACAACAATATGAATCAACCAATAATGGTAGAAATTGGCAGAGATGGAGTTGCACGCAAAACACCAAAAAAATAAACCCCCCAAAATGAACATAAAACTCTCCAAAGCAAGTCAAAATAAGGAAAAAATTCATGCAAAAATGATGTTTCTAATGGGAAGATGGTGTTAATGGGAAGATGAGTTGAGGGTAATTTTGGCCCTCTATTATTATTTTTCATTTCTTTACAATTTTTTCTATATCATATAAATTTGTACAATACAACATGGTACAAAGAATTAAAAATTATAAAAATTTGAAAGTCATTGAATTTCATGAAATGAAAGGTTATTCTTCATTTTTTAGGCCTTCTAAACTTGATGATGGGGTCATTGTAATCCTCATCATTTAATTTATCAATCCAAGGCGGTGTCCATGGCTGTATGCAAGAGAGAAAGTAGAAAACTTGTTTGACAGTCAATTCTACTTGCAGAAATAAATCCTATTTGCATGAAAGTAAAGTTGCATGAAAGAAAACTAATCTTAAATCCTATTTGCATGAAAGGAAATTTGCATGAAAGGGAACTAATCTAAGGTACACTTGCATGAATTGAAAATACTAAACTACTTCATAATTTTTGGAAATGAAAAGCTTTTTTGGATTCAAATTTAATTTAGAAATCTGGAATTACATTGCTCGAAAATGAAACTAGATCTATCATATTTCCTTAGGCTGAAACAAGCCATTTTAATCCCCTCCTTTTGATAAAATGATTACATTGTATTTATAGAATTCATATTCTATATCTATCTAATCAATCCACTAAGAATTTGGATCCAAGATCCTATTTTTGAGGGGTCGTTTACAAAACTTTAAGAAAATTGTTGTTGTCCTCCATCACGCCACTTTTGTCTCAGTCATTTTCTGACGTGTGTTGCTCCTTCCCTACTACAAATCACGCCAAACTATCAAAAGGGTTGTTAGATCTTCAAATATAATTTCCATATCATCTTGAAGTTTTGAATTTTGTTGAGAAATGAGGGAGATATCGTTGTTTTACTGAGACTGCGTTTTTCACAATTTCTGCGTGCTTGATTTTTAGGAAGTCTTCAAGTGTTGAACGTGAATGAAGGAATTATTCTTCAGTTCAGTCGACCAAATCATTGATCTTTAGCATGAATAACATGCTATAATCATGCAACAACAAATAGTTGATGTGGTAACTTGATTTATGTTTGGTGGAAGGAAGCATGAAATTTAATAACTGTGAGAGATCTTAAAACTCAACATGAAACAAATACTCATCCCATTAATTTAGGAATGATTGATGCTCCATGATTTTGCATGAATGTAGGAGTGTTTTGGGAGTCTTCTCTATCTTCTCATTACTTCTTCAAATCCTTCTAAATCTTTCAGGAGAATTGCTTCAAGTGTCTAGAGCTCTTTGTTGCAAGTGTCTATGAAGCTCCTTTTTACCATGAGTTATTTAATAACTCATTTATCTGCATTATATCATCTTAAACACTTCAAGGAGACATATTAGAGGCAATTTGGATCACATTTAATTACTAAAAATAAATCAAACATTTACTTTATATTTTACTTTAAACAAGTTAAAGAACTTTCAATCATTACTCAAATCCATTTTAACACTAATGTATTAGTAAGAAATAGACGATTTTCTTTGATAAAAGATGAGACAATATATGGTCTCATCACTTGATTTTGGTGTCTATTTGGATTCATGATTCTATGATGATTTGGTTGAGTTTTGGATTCACTTTGATGTAGAAATGAACATGCATTCATGGCTTTGATACCATATTGGAGAATTTCAAGATCTAAAAAGACAAAATAATCTTCCACTAGTGAACAAAATAATGCACAATAAGATATATCAAATAATATGAGAGTGTGAATATACAATAAGAGCCTTGTATATATAAGTAAGGTAGAGGAGATAGGAAGGTAGGACTAAATGACTGACTACCCCTCAAAATGTGAAACACATGTATGCTCATAGGATAAGTGTTTGATCATGTTGCAAGTATTCATGAACTAATTGTCTCAGTAGGTGAGTACATGTGTCTCAACCACAAGAAGTGAGACAAAATACAAAAAAATCCCTAAATGAAGACTTAGTGTGAATAGGTCAACCTAGAAAGTGTGATTAGCTAAATAGTTTGATAATAACCTTATTTACACTAGCAAGTTAGTAACATAAATATAAGTCCAGTAGGAGCAATAGAATAGGGTGGAGGAGGGCCCTCCATGCTAGGGGGAATTGATGCAAAAGGTTGAGAGGTGGTTGATGGGGTTAAGCTTAGGTAAACAAAAAGGTGGGTGGGGTAGTGTTGAGGTTTATGTTTAGTAGATGGGTAAGGAATGCCAATTGCTAGGGTGGAGGGGTGAAGTTGTAAAAATATCTAGTGTTGAATGTGGGTGAAAGGTATAAGGGAGAAAAGGATGTTAGAAGCTAATGGTGAACTCGCAACACCCCAAGATCACTTACAAGAAAAAAATAACTTTTATAAGAGATAAATGATAGGAATATCATGCTATGATTATGGATGCAAGATTTTCAGATTGAATATGTGATGTACATTTGATGCCTTGCTTATAAAGGCAAGTTGTGAGATAGGATTAGATAGGATCTTGACATATATTTTAATATTGTACAATGAGGCAAGTACCTCAAACAATATTAAATGATATAGGACAAAAGAATTAAGTAAAATCCAACTAGATAAGATATGATAAGATCTTATCTAAACAACTAAGACTTCTAGAAAAAGCAACTAAGACCTAAGTAAACATAACATGTAAATGTAAATAGGACCCACTAATGAATAGATAGGTAAAAAATCTACACCAACACCCCGCTAAGGAGTAGATTATTGTGCAAAATGGTGCAAGGATGCAAAGATGGGTCCCAACTACGAGGCCATGGTAGGTACCCATGTACAAATGGAATCTCTCACAAACGAAGAAAAGGAGAAAAATCAGTGGGACAAAACTCCTCCCCAAAAGAGAGATGAAACATAAAATGTTCTAAATGATGAATGAGAAGGACAAAACCCCATGTGAGGAAAAGGACCCCCCCATAAGAGAGAATAAGAGAGACCATGCAACCCTCCCTCAATGTAGAGTCTCCTACAATGATAGTAGATGCTTGACATTCAATGTTGAAGATGATTCAAGACTATCAAACAATGTTCCTCCCCTTAGAAAAAAACAAGACTGAGATGGTATGCATGATGTATTCCCATTCTTGAAAAGAAGATGAGGGGAGATGAATGGTGTGTGATGTCTTGGAAAAATGCTTAAGTGTCTCCATGTCAATGTCAAAAGTTGTCCCCCTCCAAACAGGCGTTCTAGGCCACATTGCAGAAGATGACAATCCAAAATCTCCTAGAAATGATTGTAGAACACAATATAAAGAAAAATATACCTCCTTTGAAGACAAAGAAAACTCCTCCAAATGTTGTCCAAAAGAATCCACACTCATGTCAAATTGTGAAGGATGATCATGTAGAGAATAAGAAAGAAAGTTAGAGTGTTCACAACAACTGCAAAAGGATCATCTTCATCAAAGAGGATGAATACAATCAATAGTGTCTCCCAAAAATGAAATATGAGACTCACAAAAAAACCAACAATGTCTATCAAGTACTCATCCCAAGTAGCCATCTTTGGAAGACAATGCATGTCTTGTTGCATTGAATCACAAGGAGCCAAAATTGTGGCAACACAAGAATCATTAGAAGAAACAATAGATGAAGGAGATAAAATATCAACACATGTGACTAGATCAAAAAGATTACCAAGATTCAAAAGACCATATTGAATCTCTTCAAAAGTGTCCACACTATATGCCTCAATGTGAACATCTGTTGAATCATTAGAAGAAAAAGTGAGAAGGTGTAGACTCAAGATTGGTGATCAACCTCCACAACTACAACTATATCTTTACTATGTGAATCTTGGATTATGACAGAATCTAGTGTGACCTCAACACTCTTTTCTACTCCACCATGTGTGATCTAATATATGTTATCACAGAATCTAGCAGCGCTCATTCCATGGATAACCCCCCTATGAAACTTGTCTGTTTCCTAGGATTCGTGAAGTTCAAACACACAAAATGAGGTGATTTTCAAGCCACCTCAAAAATGCGTTCCAAAGTCTCAAACATTTAGTTTGAGCGTTCCCCTATGTTCGCATGGCGAAGACCTTCAAAACAAACTCCTTCGTGAAGCCTCACTGTTCATACTTAGTTAAAATTGCGAAAGATGCAGTTGCACTGAAAAAGTGCGCTCATGCTCACAAGCCAAAAATTGGCTAAGTATGAAAAGTGCAGGGGCGCTGATTTTCAGCGCCCCTGCATGAGAGTGTTTTTGTCACTAAAATGTAATAGTGCTGACTTTTTATCCTTAGTCATTTTTTTTCCTTGGCACGTTTCTTCATGTGTTTTACATTTTTTGCTCATCGTGCCACTTTTTGTGCCTAAATTAATTGCTTGACTTGAGTTAGGTTTTTGGGTTACCATTTACTTAAAAGTGTTTTATTGTTTCATTTTCATTGTTTAAATCTTCAAACTTCATTCCTTCATGCTAGGCAAAATCATTTCAAGCTGCAAAACACATTTTTGAGAAATCTAAGGTTCCTCCCAATCAAATTTTGCGCTTTCTCCTGGTAAGTTGTTCTTAATATTCTCTCCATTCTCCTTCATTATTTTGTGCATGACTTAGAGATTTACATATGCGTTTTTATTTATCTTTGTTTTCTTCTCACGTTTTTCCTTATCCCACACGTTTTCTTTATTTCATCATGTCTTTAAAGTCTTGTTAATTCATGAGCACATTTTGGAACATCATCACACATTTTTGCATCCATAATTTGTTTTGGCGTGGCCTTCTTCTTTCAACGTGTTTTTCTCCTTTTGCTCATATTCCCATGTTTTTTATATCTTGTCACATTGTCCCTCTTGATGTTTCTATATGAGCAATGAAAGAAACTCACATTTTGTGAGTAAAGTAGCCTAGTTTTTGTTCACTTGTAAAATGATGATGAAAGGAAAGTCAAATGCAATCCAATACAGGTCGCCAAATACTGACTTCAAGCGTTTCATGCTTCAAAAACCCCAAGTGTTGTTTTCAAACGTCTTTACACATTGCCTTTTTGTTTTCAAACCTAATGGTGTTGAAGTTTTTCATTCCTTATACTTGAAATTCCTTTCAGAAGAAAGTGTCATAGCATTGAAAAAGTGTGCCCTAGCATTTTAAAATTTATTCTAACACTGAGAAGTGTAGGAGCGCTATTTTTTAGCACCCCTGCATCAAAGCCAAAATTCTTCAAAATGCAAGGGCGCTAAAAAAGTGCGCCCTTACACTTTTCACAATTTTTCTCAAAAGTACTTCAAAATTGCAAGCTTCGTTCTAAACCTTGTTCCTTCCATTTTGTGCATCGTTTTGTGTGCCTTGCCATCCACTCCACGCTTTCTCATCGTTGTTGCTCACCTCACACTCTCCCATGCTGTTTAACGACTAATGTTTGTTCTGACTCCACATCTTGCAGTCTCTTTTCAAGATCTTCAAAGTTGATTGATCAAAGATTCAGTCGCTCTTGATGACTGCCAGTAAACCTCCGTCTTCTTCAAAAGAAAAAGGAAAAAAGAAATATAAATATCAAGGTGTCTATTCATCGACTGTAGTGGTCTCCAAGGTGGAAGAAATAAAAGACACAGAGGCGAACATAGGGGGATGCTCGAATTGACTATTAGAGGCTTTGGAACGCATTTTGAGGTGGCTTGAAAATCACCTCATTATGCGTACTTGAACTTCACGAATCCTAGGAAACAGACAAGTTTCGTAGGGGTTATTTGTGGAATGAGCGCTGCTAGATTCCGTGATAATAGCTAGCCATCAAGACTTGGTTGATTTTGCAAAGCAAACTGAGATGAAGCCTCTTCCTGACCCAATGAGAGCAATTGTACATAGTAACCTGCATTTGGTAGCTATGTTCCCTACATCTGGACACAATACAAATTTTTTCCTTCAAGTGGCATCTCACTACATCAGAGAAAGCAGAAGTGTGATCGATTCTTCTGGGCACGATATTTTAAGACTCGACCCTGATTTCTTTGACATTGTGTTTAAGGTTCCTCAAATGAAGAAATACATTGATATCTCTATACAAAAATCACAAGAAGTCTTTGGCACTGATCCCAACAAGGCTAAAAACCTAATAAATACCCAGTGGTTGAAGAAGCCTAGACAATCTGTTTCCAAATGGCCAAAGGGACTCCTGCGAAGTGATTTCAAAGATGACATCAAAGATATGATCACATTTTTAAGCAGAGTAAAAGGCTTGCTTGAATCATCCACTTTTCATGATTGGATGTATGAATACATCAGGATTATAAGAAGAAAAAAGGTGCACATTGACTGGGGAAAATACATTAGTGATGAAATACATGAGCAGTTGATCAATGCGCCTTCCACATTGAAATTCTATATGACTTCTTATCTAGTGTACGCAGCAGTTGTAATGAGACAATTTACAGGTCTATCCACAAAAGGGAATCGAATGCTGGTACCTATGTATAAATTCTTCTATCAATGGAACTGAAGGAAAGCTTCCATCACTTTAGGCGGGTTATTGATGCTTTCTTCGTACCTTTGCTTTTCAATTTTGATCCAGCTCTCGAGAGGAGGGTATCTGATGAGGCCTATAAGGCAGTAAGTAAAGTTGGATGCTTATTTCTACAATTCCCAATGTTTACTTATTTAAGAGTAGGGTGCTACACTGGCTGCCCTTACATGATGCCACGTTATCCTTTGGATAAGTGGGTTCTCATGGAGACGTGCAGATAGCTAATTTCAGTGCATAAAGAACGAAGAAGTAACCACAAGCGTGGATTCATGTTCCCACTGACAATCGACATATATACTATCCCAACTGTACAGAAAGCCAAGTTTGTTTATGCTGAAATGCAAATCATGACAATCAAGACCTACAGGTATAGGTTTGATTTTGATTACCAAGATGTCAGAAGGAAATTACAAAAGGGTCATCATCACAAGTACCGCTTTGAAGACATTTGGGTTGATTGTAGAGATGAAGAAGCCATTCGCAAAATGGATTATTGCAGGTTGACTGTTTAGCAGATCAAAGACCTTGATATTGCTGACCAACCAGAGGATTTTACAGATCTTGGTGATATCATGAATGTTGTCTATGATGAACAAGAGGTTTCTAAAAGGTCATTGCCTTCAATTCAATGGTCTAGGAAAGAAAGTACCAACATAAGAGAGAGCTTGAAGCCAATCCTAGCCAACACTGTAGAATGGTTACATAAGCATGATTTTGAAATGAAAAGTTTCAGAACAGATTCAGAAGGAGAAGAATCTGAAGCAGAAGCTCGCCGACAACAAGAACTCTGCATGAAAAATAAATCAGTGGTTGTTCCCACTTCTTCATGAAGAGGTCCTAGGATCAAGTTTACTATTGGCAAGAAAGATACCCAGTCCATCCTAGAAGGAGAAACCACGGAATCCGATCCATCTCGCTCTAAAGGTAAAATGTCCATTCCAGAGGAGATAGATTTCGATGAGGAAGGTACTTCCAGTGACCAATCCGCTGAAGATGAAGACTCAGTAGAAGAATACTCTGATGCAGAAGAGGTTTCTGAAAGTGGGCAAGAGTCTGAAGAAGATTCTTAAGAAGAATCTAAAGGTGATTCCGAAGGTGAACCAGAATCGGAGAGACAAGAGGGTGATCAACAGGAACCCAGGCATGATCAAGAAAGAACTACGTCTCCACCTGAGAATGTAGTTGAGGAAATTCCTAGAACGTCATCGCCTGTGATTTCTAGTGTTACTCATACCCCTCCAAGTTCAAGAACTCCTCCACCTCCTGTTCCCTCATCACCCATTCCTACCACATGCATTCCTGCAGTTGAGATATCCACTATTCCTGCAGCATCAACCCCACTTGATACTCCCTCGGTGAAAAGCATTCATACAATTGATATATTGTCGAGTCCTCCATCATATATTCCTAGCCTATCTTCACCAATGTATGATATCACTTCTGAAAATGAATTCAATCGTTTCATGAATGATTCAATGCGTGATCAGCTCAATGTGCAATCTACAGGAGCAATGATGACAAACACTTCTCTTATTGTCACAACACCCATGGTAACTTCAGATGTGACAATAACTTCATAAGCGACGATGACAACTGAATTGACAGTGAATCCAGAAGTTCACACCTCCTTCCTTCCTCCTTGGTTGATATCTCAAGTGTCGAAGCGGAAGAAGAAAATGATCTCTCCAGAGGAGCTCAACCTCGAAGAGATAGTTCCTCCAAAGGTTAAAGGGAAGAAAAAGGAAAAAGTATACTCAAGGCTGAACGTTGATAAGACTGGCCACAAGTATGTGGAAATTGGCATACCATCGCAAGAAGGAGATTTCAATATGGAGGACTACATGGTAACAAAAGTCCAGCTTGGCAAGGTTACCAATGAAAGTGCAAAGGTTGATGCACAAGTGACATTGGATATCTTGGCTGAAAGACTGGATAAAATGGAGCAAGCTCGCAATATGTACAAACAGAGGGCAGAGCATTATGCCACTATTGTAAAGAGACTTGCAGGATCTCCAACTAATGCACAATCGCTGATAGTGGTAAGTATTGAGGACCTAGCTATCAAGAAATTTGAGAAGTTCACCTCCAAAGGCAGAGTGTTGTATGATTTTGTTGAGAAGCTCATAGAACATGGATCTCAGATCATAATTGTTGCAGACCAGAAAACTACCTTGTTGGCCAAGCTCACCATAGAACTTGATAAAGAAAAAAGTGTACTTTCCCAAGAGTGCAGAGATATGGAAAAATGCCTGCTGTCATGGTCACAGATGAAGCAGGTAAAGCTCAGTAAATTGGTGGAAGTCGGGGTAATTCCTGACAAAGAAAATTTCATTGAGGTAAGAGAATCCTTGAAACATCGAATTCAAGTAATTCAATCTCTTACGGAAGATCTCCACCAAGCATAGGAAGATGTTGAAGGATATCGTGTTATTCTTGAAAAAGGTATCAAGGAGTTACCAGGTCAACTTCTTGAGGAGAATCGTATCTTCCTACCGGCCACAGAAATATCTCAGATCTTCAAGGAAGCCATCATGAAGTTGATTGACAGTGCAGACTTTTCAGAAGCCTCTCTGAACATCATTTGTGATACAAGTCTCACATTGGATAACATGAAAACGCATCTTGACATGTGCAAGAAGGTTCACTCATTTGCCATGAGATCGATCACGAGAATTCACACCATTGTGGATTACACTGTTGGTCCGGATGAGAAGTTCGTGCAGGAGACCAGGAAGAAATATGAAGACTTCCACGCCCAAAGCAAGGAAACATGAAGAAGGTTCCTAATCTCCAGTGTTAGACATTTCCGGTGCATCCCTTTATGCATCTTGTAAATATTTCCTGACATCTTACATGTCTTTTTGTAAATTGTAATTGCACCAAGTTCGAAGATGTAATCTTTTGAAAAAAAATTACACTTTGACTTTGGTCAAATTTAGGTGAGATCTCCTTGAATTGCTCACCTAACTTTCCTTAATTTTCTCAATTAGATTCCTAATTTTGCTCATCCCTCTTTCTATATAATGTGAGGGATTTCTATTGTAAATTGATCCTTTAGTATTTTGCAACGAAGTGCTGCCCTTTTTGAAACAGAATTGTGAAACTTTGTGTTCATGCTTTGTGAATGAAATTTGATCAATAAAGAAGAAGATTGCAAACCGGACTTTGTGTTGGATTCGATAATCTTGTGAATTGATCTCATTTGGTGGTGATTAGCTTATGGAATCTAAAGGACTCTAAGTAATTCATGTAAACTTTGTGTTACATCCTTTATTTATATTTTCATTTGTGTTTTGTTTATCTTTGGTTGAATGATCTACAAGACTTTGTGCTTGTAATTGTTCATGCTCTTTGGATACTTTGGTTGAATGATCTACAAGACTTTGTGCTTGTAATTGTTCATGATCTTTGGATACTTTAGTTGGATAATCTACAAGACTTTGTGCTTGTAATTGTTCATGATGTTCGAGGAATTGTTGCGTCTAAGAAGACTTTGTGCTTCTAACATGACAAATGACACGCCTATCACAAATCCACCATTGATAAAGCTATGAAACGACTTTGTGCCTTCGTAGTTTTCCCTTTTATTTTTACTAGTTTATTGTTAATCACTTCTGGTACCTCTACGCTTTGCTTTGATAAGATAGAGGCATTGGCATTACTGCTCATTGTTAGTTTAGAGTTATTGTGAATTGAGAACTTCCAATAGTGAAGCATTGTAAACATCTTCTCTGAAAAAAGAGAGAAGGATGAATGTAACACACCCCCCCACTTCGTAAGTATTGTGTGCATTTTGTAATTACTTGTTTGTTTTACTATCGCTTATGTCAGCAATAAGAAGGGTGCCTCCCCTTTGTAAGAGGAGAGATTTACATCTCACATAGCTGTGGCTGAAGTCCTAGTTGTGTAATCTATCGAAAAGCTGATTACATAATTTTCACCCAACAATATATAGAAATGATATTGGTTGAAAATGAAGGCACACAAAGAACATCATTAAGGGTTATTGACAAAACTGCCAATGGGGAGGGGGGCCAAAAATCCTTACGGGTTGTTGACATCATACTAACATGATGTTGACATCAACAATTTGTAGGAAAGAAATTGATGGTTCGACAATTGTCATAGGATGAATATTCTTAGGTTGCATAAAATATTTTGTTGATCGATCAAAATTAGAATATTCTAGAGAATCTAGAATCTATGGAAAGGAATCTTCATCGGTTGGAATTTACAATTTGGAAGCCGAAATATTCTCAAAGTTTTTAGTGAGCATGTTGTGGTTGGTGTGGTTAGTGGTGGGGCTATCAGACTCACATGGTAGGCTTTGGCCTCACTACGTGGTGCTTCATGCACCGATTGGTACCAATAGGTAGGTACAACTACTTACACAGTATATTGCATGTGCAGGTCTACATAGGCAATACGACTGCCCCCCTTTTTTAATTTTTTAAAAAATCTAACAAACAATTTTTTTTCAAACCTCTCGTGACTACTCGAATATGCAATTTTTTCATCTAACAATTGTACCACCTATACAATTATGATGATCGTACAATAGTACAGACGATGAAGGAGGGAGATTTTTTTCCTTAGGCTCTAGGTGAAGTGCTTGGATTTTGACAATTTGACAGTTGATCTTTGGGTTTTTGGCCTCCTAGATACAATGGTAACCTTTGAACCCAACTTGAAACCCTTGTAGATCTAACAAAATATAACCAAATTTGATGAAACAAAAGGAAATCCTAACTTTCTCTAATGCTTTGGATTCAATTGTGAGGTCCTTGAAACCACCAATCACACCCAACAAAATATTCAAGCCACAATGGGTCCCTCAGATCTAGGAATCTAAGTTTGCAACATTGAAGCTCTAATACCATGTAGGAGTTAATGGTGAACTCCGAAAACCCCAAGATCACATGCAAAACAAAAAATAACTTCCATAAGAGAGAAATGACAAGAATATAATGCTATGATTATGGATGCAAGATTTCCAAATTAAATGTCCAATGAACATATGATGCATTGCTTATCTTGACATGTGTTTGAATAATGTATAATAAGACAACTACCTCAAACAATATTAAATGACCTAGGACACAAGCATTAAATAAAAGCCAACTAGATGAGATATGATAAGATCTTATCTAGACAATTAAGACTTCTAGAAAAATCAACTAGGACCTAAGTAAACTTAACATGTAAATAGGATCCACTAATAACTAGATAGGTAAAATACTTATTTACACCAACAAGGATGGTGTTGGATATAACACCCACATTAAGGGGTTTAGAAATGGGGGTTAATTAGGGATTTATGGTAGTAAGGGAGACCTAGTGGAAGGAGCCAAGAATACTTGGATCCTTTTGGGTATTTTCTTCTCAGGATCTCGAGGAATATTAAAAGGAAAAGGGCTAAAAGGTGGAATGTCAAGTGGAGGTTGATTAGGAATTGAATGATCGATGACACACCATCATAACTTAATGTAATCTAGCTAATTAGTTTTATTAAGTGCAAGTTTGAGATGTAGAAAAAGAAAGAGGAGGATCATACATCATGGGTTAGATTATTTAGTTTGTTGGGAGGATAAGTGTAGGAGATGGAGAAATTAATCTAGGTCAAGTGACCACAAGTGGGATAGGTAGAGTAGATAAATGAATGAGAGAAGGAATCTAAATTGTCTTGTAATGTTGTTAAAGTTTTTTTTAAAAATTGATCCCGTGTCAAAGAGAGCTAAAAGGGATAGGCTAGAAATCAAGAAGTTATTGTTAGAGTAATCATGCATTAGCTAATAATTAATTAATATTTAATTGATTATTAGTCTAATTTATTCTCATGCACTTAAGCTAAACTTAGGAGAGCTTTTATACTTTTATGCTTTTAGGTTTTTGCTCTTATATATTACTCAACCCTCATTGTAATTATCTCTTGAGCTTTCATATCTTTTGATAGTCTCTTGCTTGTATAGATTTTTCTTGTTGAGGAATATTGCACATATTGTTTGAAAATCTCTTGAGTGGAAGGTGTATTTGTTTGTTGTTTGATCCTATGGCTCGTGGAATTATGCTTGTTTCACAATTCTAACATGGTATCAGAGTGTGGATTCAGCAAACCCCTTCTCGATTTATGAGATTTTTTTCTTCAACAAGGGTTACAAGTGTTAGATATGGAATCCCCTTTTCTTTTTTTGCAAATTTTGGAGGTGGGTTATTTTAGGTGCATTTTAGCACAAAAATAACCTCACTATTGGATTCAAAGTTGTCAAAAAAAGTCAGATTTGTCTTCTGTTTGGCTTGATTTGGATTCCTAAGGTCAGATCTGCGAGGGTTTGAAGTGGTTGCTTTTTTTCTAGATTTGGAGGGTAGCTACATTTTCAATATATTTTGGCATGAAAAAGACCTCGATGTTGCGTTCAGGAGGCCCATTCCATGAATTTTGACTATAAATTTGTTCGATTTGACCGTTAGGAGCTTCTGAGGCAAATTTTTTGTCTCAAGGGTTGTACAACTCCTATATAACCCTTGCACGCAAATCAAAAAATATTAAAAAGGGTTTTACGGTTTTTGCATTTAAAAAAAATTGTTTAAGAATTTAAAAAATAAAAAATAAATAAATTTTAGAAAGTAGTTTTTTAGGGGGCAGTGAAGTCCTTACAAGGGTATGTAGTACTTTGCTGTTGTAGACTAACAGCCTGCCACACAACAGTGCTCGTACCTAACCACGATGGCGAAATTTCCAACATTGGCAACAAGGCTTCCCTTTGTCGGCAGTAGCCGGTTCTTCAAATTCCTAGCAAGCTTTCAGTTTTCAGGTGGATGTCAAAGTTTCTTGATAGGCACAATTTTTTTGGTGAACCTCCACTTTTCTAGCACTTATGTCATTGTCTTGGTTTACAATTTTTTTTACTGGAAGTGTCAAATATTTTTCAGGCAACCAAACTTTGGTGGCGACGAATCTTCCAAGAATATTTTGTTTTTGGCATGGAATATTTCAACAATATTTTTTTCCCTAGGGGTTATATTTTTCCGATATAATATTCTCAGAATATTCTGTTGACATCAGTTGTACAAACACCTAGTAGTGGCCCCTTTGATCCCTCTTTGCCCCTAAGAGAGCATTTTTTTTCTTTTGGCCATAATTTGGGCGTACGATGTCTATTCTTGAAAAACAAGATATTGTCAAAAAGTTGGTTCTGCCAACTTTCTAGTGGTGTGGGTCTCATCACTTTTTTTCTACTAGTACATTTTATAGCTTGTTGAAGTTAGAGGTGTTTTTTTTAGTCTTGAGCTCATAACTTTTGACCATTTTCTCCATTTTTGTGATTCTAGCGACGTTGGAACTATATTTCAAAGCTCTTCACATCCATCTACGCACATTTTCTAAATTACTCTTCAGGTATATTTTATTCAGGTTTTTGTGTTTTCACACTCTAGTGAATTACTTGGACATTTTAGCTCCTGGGAACTTTTTGTTTGCATGGAATGACTTGTTTTTAGCTATTCTATATGTATTTCTAGTATTATGTCCTATTTGGGCATTGTAGACATCTTTTTCATGCACATTCTCTTATGTAGATGCACCGAGATAAAGTGTTATTCTGGTGTATACTTTTGGGGGATTTTGGACATCTTGTTGTGCCTTTTGTGTTCACGCTATGATATAAAGTGCCATGGGGGGTTTTATTTTTTCCTTTGGTTTTCCATCACACCTTTGTCAAGTGAGTGTTCATTCCATGACAACAGTGAATCCCAGTGATTCTTACCTCATGTGTGTGTGCCCTAGTTTGCACACCCTTTTATTTGCATGTTGTTTCTCCTACATGCACTTCTTGGTTTGACACAGTTTCAGTGTACTTGTCTTGGCTCTCCCTTTTTAGCATTATGGGGGGGTTTCTACTGTTGGTGCTAATGGTTCTTTAGTTTTCGCGTTTGAGTGTTCTACATATCTAGTTCTTGTTCATGTGTACTTTTAGTTGCAACGTACATCAATAGTTGGTTACTTGCATTTGAGGTGAGATGGATCATTTACCATATGGACATTCTTACATTCCTATTTTTGGAGGTGACCTTTCATTTTCATTTGATTAGAGACTACTAGGTACCTGTATTTTCAACTTGCATGTTGAGTAGTGTCATTTTGGTCACTCATATAGATTCATGTGTCATTTGTATCTTTGAATTCCAAATGTTTACCTTAGTTTTCCATCTGATTCAAGTAGCGTCATTGGGGACACTCCTGTAGATTATTGCCTCTCTTTTGATTAGTGTTCTTCAGACTATTTGGTACCTACATTTTCAACTTGCATGTTGAGTAGTGTCATTGGAGTCACTCATTAAGATTCATGTACCACATGTATCTTTGAATTCTAGATGTTTTTTCCTTTATTTTCCCTCTAATTCGAGTAGTGTTGCTTGGGGAACTCATGTAGTATAATCTCCTTGATCTTGACATTTGTATCTTCTATTTCTAAATATTTTTCCTTTGTTTTCCATCTGATTCGAGTAGTGTCATTGGGGAACTCATGTAGATTCTTGTTATCTTGATCCTAATCATCATTTGTTTTAGAGGAGGTTCTTCTTTTCAACACCATATTAGTCATCTTTTGACAACAATCTATAGCTTTGTGCTTTAGTGATGTTCTACATGTTCCTCTTTTTTCAAGACTTTGCTTAGTTGGAGGTTTCTCAATCCTTCACACCTTGATTTGGAGGCTTCTTCACTCCTTTAGTCACCTTTCTCTCTTTTGGATCTTGGAGTTTTCTCCCATAGGGTTTTTCTCCTTTTCTCTAGTTTTGAGAGATCTTTTCTTTGTACATGGGTGCCTAACCAAGCCTTGTTTGTCGAGACCCATCATGCATTATTTTTATGGTTTTTAGCTACTCCTTAAGTTCATCTTAAGGGGGGGTGTTAGAGTAATCATGCATTAGCTAATTAATTAATTAATCTTTAATTGATTATTAGTCTAATTTATTCTCATGCACTTAAGCTAAACTTATGAGTACTTTTATACTTTTATGATTTTAGGGTTTTTCTCCTATATAGCACTCAACCCTCATTGTAAAATTATCTCTCGAGCTTTCATATCTTTTGATAGTCTCTTGCTTTTGTAGCTTTTTCTTGTTGAGGAATATTGCACATATTGTTTGCAAATCTCTTACATGGAAGGTGTGTTTGTTTGTTGTTTGATCATGTGGCTCATGGAATTGTCCTTGTTTCACAGTTTTAACAGTTATATTAAATGCTAGTGGCTGATATTCACCATGAGAAATAGTGTGTACTACACCAATATAGGGAAGCTTTAGAAACTTGTGGACAATAGAGGTAATAATCACATTGTGGTGAGCCACAAATACCCCAATAAGATGTGAAAGTGGTCTAAATTAGGAAGCACATGTGATGTCTAAGGTTTTCAATCCCACTTAGATAGAAATGGTAATCACACCCATGGTTGAATATAAAGTTTGTCATGCATGCAAACATAGATGTCAAAGGGATCATATACATCTTTGTGTAGCTAGTGAACATATAAAATTCCTCTACACTGCACTCACCATGCTAAATGGGTCAACTACGACACCCCAAATGACTTTCTAATTTATCCGAGCAAGCTAGAAGAAGGTCCCTCAAACTAGCTTACAATCTACTAGTAATCATATAGGGATATGAATACATGAGGATATCTCATTAATAAAATTTTATCCCAATTTAGAGTTTGGAGGTTTCCTATAAATATCCTTTGCACATTTGAATCAAGGAGTGCATTTGGAATTTGTAAGAATAATGATTGGTATAAAAAAAATGTTACTTTTTCATTAGCACCTTATTTTTAGTGTACTAAGTTAGTGAGTGTATCTTGAAAGCCAATGTTCACTTGGAAGTACTGAAGAAATTGATTTACTAGTTGGTTGAAAGAAAGAATGGAATGATTGGATAGAGATAAACCAATCTATGTAGTGTCTTGCAATAATTGCAAAAATATGTTTTCTCGCAACTAATCCTAGAAAATGAAATTGCTAAATAACATGGTAAAAATAGATACACGTGTTTTTGGGTCTCCTTTATCATTGTAATTTTGTGAAGAGTAGTGTCTTAAAACTAATAGGCAGAGGTATGACTAGGATTTCAAGTGATAATTGATTGTGGTGTGGCACTAATAGGGGGTGGTTAAAGGCTATGAGATGACATATTTAAGGAAGCATGTTGTTTCAAGTTACCCATATTTTATATTAGTTGAATTATTACTAGACTTGTGGTATGTAAAGGATAGTAGAAAATTAGTTGTGAAAGAAAAGGTTGTGAAGCACCAATTATGGTAGTGAAAAGCTTGAATGGCTGAGGTTGTGGTGTGGGAAAAAAACCATGCAAATGGATGAGGTTCTATTGAATCCCAAAAGAGTTAGCATTTATGTTAGTGATTTAAATGAATGAAGTATCCAAATGTGTAGGATCAACCATATGGACACCCAATGTAGACATAAACATGGATAGTCCGTTATGAGTGATGCTAGAATTAGAGTCTTAGTTTTGATCATGAGTGGCCACTTAACAATCAAGGCTAGGCCACACAAGAAATAAAGGCTTCTTAGGATGATGGCATAATATGGTTTACGTAGAATCTAGGATATGGCTAGTGATATTACACACACTTTCATCATATAATTAATATGTATTTGGAAGTTTTGAGATTCCTATGAAGCCGATGCACCTTAGTTTATGTTGTAATGTAGAGGGAAGCTTTGTGGTCTTGAAGCCTCCCTTAATGTCTTGATATGTGGTAGTAAGTAATGTAGCAAGAGTTGTAATGTTTGAATCATATAAAAAGTTACAAAAAATAAGAGTTATTTGAATATGAGTAGTAGGCGGTCAAGGATAAGATATCTTTAAACTTTGATAACTTTTATAAATAATATGATAAAATAAGGGAAATTAAGTTGTGAAGCTTGTGAAGTGGTGAAAAGAAATGTTAGCCTCACCAAAATATAATTAAGAAAAAATGTTATTTAATTGCATTATTCTAAACTTTTAACTTTTCTACACTAATCAGTAGATAAGATTGTGTCTTGGTTTTCATTATGTTTTGATAAGCTCCAATTCTATTATTTTAAATAGAAAGCTAAAATAAAATTTTACCTAGATAATTTTTTTCCTTTTCTACTTAAGCTAAGTGAAATAGAAAGAGAGATAGGATTAAAATTGAACTCACAAAGAATATACTTAGTAGAATATAAAATATAATGCATAATTATAAAGTATATAAAATAAAGAACTTGGTATCCAAAGCTCTAGCTTTCTTTTTAGGATGAGGCCATAGTACATGAATGTTTGCATGATGCATTGTAGTACAACTTACGTGCTATCATCTAAAACTATTGAAAAACACAAATTTTCATAAGAAACTTTGGACTTCCTACACATAGGGGACAAAACACAAACACAATAGTACTCCATGATATACTAGATATTATAAAAATGCTAAAACAAATTTAAATAGATAGAAAAATGAAATGACAAAGAAGGAAGAATAAAACCAAACCTTTGTGCATTTGTAAGCTTCCAAATACCTATTAGCTTGGATAGAGAAGAAGGTTGGGGTTAATTAGGAGATTAACAAGAATGGTAAAGCCCTTATTTTGGTCTTTTGACCTCCACAATTAACCAATATTAAAGAGGGAATGAAATATGTGTGTGCAAATAGATTTTGTGTGTCTATAACTAGCACAATAAGTGTAAATGCTATGAAAATTACTTCTAAGTCTATAAGAAGCAATAATCTAGTGTGTATGATTGTCAAAGAGATATGGAAATCTCAACAAGTGCCAAAAAAACACTAGTGGATTCACAAATGCTATTAAAATAATATTTAAAAAAAAAAGAATGTTTCAATGCCATCACCTCACACCATGAATGGAAGTAAAACCTAGAAGAATCATAAGCTAAATGCCTCCAAAGATGCAAAAGAATGTCAAGGAAACAACATTGGATATTATGGTGTCCAAGAAGCTTCAATATGCTATTAATATTGTTGGTAGTAGATCACATGAGAGTAAGAGAGCCTTATAGGTTGTTTAAGAGTGAGATTGAGAAATATTACAAGTAGTGAATTGATGGATTCAAAAAATGGAAGTAGGAGGGAAGATATAGAGGCTAGAGATTTGAACTGGTTAGTAGTATTTGACTCAAGTTGGTTACCTAGTTGTTGGTATGTGGCGATTAATCATGCTATACTATACACTCTTCATGTAATATGTTTTGCACTGGATAATAAAATCATTGAATGGTTGTGGTTTTGTGGATGTAGCCCATATTGGGTGAACCATGTTAAATTCTATGTGTTGTCTTGTTGCTGTTATAATTTTTTGTGTGTTTTATTTCTTTGTTTTACTGATCAAATTTGCATTTAACTATTAGATATCTATCTTCTAACTCTAACAAGTGGTATCAGAGAAAGTTTTTGTTCAGTTATCATCTATAGGAAGGTCTCACAGTTGAATGGGGGTAATGGCGGATGAGGGTAAGTTGAAGGTTGAAAAGTTCAATGGGAAGAACTATTAGTTATGGAAGATGCAGATGGAGGACTATCTCTATTAGAATGATTTATGGTGGCCATTGGAAGGGAAAACCAAGAAACCTTAAGCAATGTCTGATGAGGACTGGGATATTTTGGATAGAAAGGCACTTGGTAGTATTCATTTATGCTTGGCACAATTGGTGTTGTTCAATATTACAATAAAAAAGACAACTCAAGAGTTGATGCAAACCTTGGCGAAGTTTTATGAAAATCCTTCCGCTTTGAATAAGGTATTTGTTATGAAGCGTTTATTTAATATGAAAATGGTAGAAGGAGGGTCAATTGCTAAAAATTTAAATGAGTTTAATACAATTACCAGTCAATTAACTTCTGTAAATGTAAACTTTGATGAAGAAGTTCTAAGGGATCTTTTGATTTTGTGTTCTTTGCTTGAAAGCTAGAATAGATTGGTAATGACTATTAGCAATTTTGTTTCTGGTTCGAATACATTAAAATTTGATGATGTTGTTGGTGTTATTTTGAGCATGAAAATTCGTAGGAAAAGTTCAAGTGGAACATCCACATCAGGAAGTATTTTGAAGACAGAAAGCAGGGGAAAAACAAAGTTGAAAGGAAACAATTCTAGAAGTCGTGGGAAGTCACGAGGAAAATCAAAGGACAAAAGGTCCCAATCCAGAGAAAGGAAGGATTGTTGGTATTGTGGTAAGCAGGGTCATTTAAAGAAAGATTGTTGGTTTCAAAAAAATAAAGGAGAAAAAAAGGAAGACAATAAATAGGCAAATGTGATAAGTAATAAATCTGATGAGGATGGTTTGATTCTTTCCCTTGATAATACTGATGATTCTTGGGTGTTAGATTTAGGGGCTTCATTTCATGCTACACCCCATAAAAGTTATTTTCTTGATTATGTCCAAGGGGATTTTGGGTTGGTTTATTTGGGAGATAACAAACCCTGTCAAATTGTTGGAAAGGGAAGAATCAAGATTAAGTTGCAGAATGGGAATCATTGGCTACTATATGAGGTAAGGCACATTCCAAAGTTAAGCAAAAATTTAATTTCAGTAGGGCAACTAGATGATGAAGGTTGTGTTGTTACATTTAGTGATAAAAATTGGAAGGTTACAAAAGGTGTGAAAGTAGGAACCTTATATCTCAGAAACATGTTTGGCAACGTTCTCTACTCTTTAGCTATTTT